>OY728119.1:2051271577-2052471577 GCA_963277665.1 Viscum album
TTTAATAATCTACACATATATCTCCAAATAATAATACTCTACTAGATGTTAAATTAGTATCATTAAAGACATTATCCTATTCTATATAAGAAAATCTATATAGATCTAAATTTTCATTATTATGAAATGTATGGACAAAGTCCATAGTACCTTTACAGTTCCTTAAAATATTTATAACTTCAATAAAATGAGATTAATTTAGAAAAAATTGAAATAATTCACACAATTTGAAAAATATATACACTCTATGATCTTAATGGAGTAAAATGGGGTAAAATCTCAATCAGATTTCCAAAATCATTTTTGTTTACCACTTTACATTCATCAATTTTAGGACGTTTTTTTGTTTTGAAATAGGAGTTGAAATTAATTTTTTAACTTCCACAAAAAACATATTCATAAATTATTATCAGTAAATTTCTTGCAAGAGTAAAAAAAAATACTCAATTTGAAAGATTTGAAGATATGGGAAATATTAAATCTTTCCCAACATACATATCTCAAACATCTTATTCATTTGCAAGAGAAACTACTTGAAACCAAATTATTTAGTTCCAAAAAATAAAAAACCATTATTAAATAAATTAATAATAAGAAATGCCGATTAATTTTCATATATGTAGTGGTTACTATGAAATGTCCTTTTTTTGAAATCTAGTATCTTCATGCATGAATCATGCTTAGAATAATATGCCCACAAATATTTTTTTATTCATAAAAATTCATTAATCAATGAAATATTATTTCCTTGTGTCTAATAAATAATCCTTTGAGATACATTATAGACATTTTCTTCAAGATCCCTATTTTTTAAGGTGATGTACCTTTATATTATCCCATTATTTCCACATATTTCATATGAAAATTTTATATTTTTTTTGAATGCGTATTACATGAATATATATTGAATTTTGATTATTTTTTGGCACAAATATTATTTTTATAATTATTAATAATGATTTTTTTTGAAAATTAAACCATTATTATTTGATTTAATTTTGAAATACATTGAGATACAATTATTTAGTTTATTTTGGGGGAACATTCATTGAAATAAAATACTGAAATTTTTTAAAAGGTTTTTTTATTTCTAGTGTTTAATATTTCCAATGTTCCATGTTTATATATTTAATTCGATATGTTAGAATACATTTTATTTCTTCTTTTGTAGTTTATAATACCTTATTTATTTTTTTGATGATAAATTTTACTTTTTGAATGGATAATTATCATGGTTTGTATTCTATCTCGCATTGATGATGTGTGATATTCTAAAGTATTATAGAAAGGGGGAATATGATATATAATACTTTAGAAAATTTTAGAAGTATTTTGGAGTATATATTTTCTAATCTATAATGGAGAAGTAATAAACTAGAATAAATATGAACTAAACCTTGTATTTGGGAAAACTGTTGGTATAGTTATGGTATATGGCCACCAATACCAATTGGTACGACCAAAGCGTTGGTGTAGGTCTTATTTCTATCCACTTATACCAAAGATGTAGGAAAGTCAATGGTATTGGTGGGCCATTATTTATGCGTAATAAGAATTATAAATAATTCAAAATAAATAATTTTTTATACATACATACATTTATATTTTTTTATATATGAATACATAAGATTTTGTTGCATATAGGTAAAGTATTTGGAAAAAAAGGAGGTTGTGGGATCAATACCTAACACTGAATTGTTTCTTCAATAGAATTAATATACTAATGATTTGACCAAACCTTTGGTATAGATATTTTAATTGAAATTAGCTAAACCAATGTTTTTAGAATCATTGTTATTTGTTTTATATACCAAATGTTTGGTTAAACCATTGGTATAGATCTATATTGATGAAAAATCACCCCAAAATCAGTCAAGCCACTGGTATAGGCTATACCAATGGTTTTGATGGGTTATAAAAATGGTTCCAAATAATTGGTATAACCTTTTTTTCTGGTAGTGATATTTAATATTTTTATTTGAAAAAGTTTTAAAATTGGATATGGGGGGTTTATACATTAGATATTTTCCCCACCGAAAGTTGATATGTTTGAAAATTCTATGCAGCGTGATGATATGTTAAATTCTAATTTTTTTTGAATATAAATGTTAGTTTGATGCACAAGTTAATTTTTTATATTGAGTTATTCAGACATAATATGTTTGGAGGAAACCAGGTTATTGTGTAATATCATATAAAAATATGAAAATGAAAAAGTATCATATATAAGTGGTTATTTCCCAATATAATTTATATATAATTTGATGGAGTTTTACTAAATTGTTGAGGTTCATACATAAAAATTATTATTTAGTAATGGAAACATATTACACGATATCCTTCATCAAAATCTAGTGATGTGCATACATAAGATGATTTCTCTGGTAGGGATAATACATAATTCATGGAATATATATGGATTTTTGGAATTTATTGGACCAGACAATACAAAAGATCATTTTCATAGTGTCATGATATATAATATCACATCCTTTTCCAAAAATAAAATATCAGCTGATGTTTTGAATAATTATGTCCAATTAAATTAATTTTTTTATCTATTTCATAGATCAAAAATAAAATTTATGTGAAGCCTATGAACAATGAGAGTTTTTTCTATGATGATACTAAGAGTAGAAAGTGGAGCCCCGAATTTTAAATATAGTTTTGAATTTATCCATGAATAACTTCTTAGTGTTGATTCCAAATGAACATGAGGTAGAGATACGTTTCATGAGGTATTTCTTGATTCACCATGTTCTAAACAATTAATATTGATGTAATACATATGTCTTGTTAGCGAAAGAAGAAAATAATTAAACAAAATTGAAGAAATTCATAAGATATCATTATTATTCAAATAGTGACTTCATTTGATGAGATAGACAATGGTATTGAGACATTGATCGAGAGAGGAAGACACATGAAGACACATCATGTAACACCCGAGACTTTTATGTTATATAAATCATCAAATGAATCTTTTTCTACACAACACTTTCTTGGCTTGCTTTACACGCAATCGCGACCTTCCTCGATAGCTTGCGTCGTACGCAATACCGAGTTTCACTAAACAACAATATGCTATTAAAACTAGCCGTTATGAATAGTAATAACCACTTTTTGAAATTTTATAAATTTTATTTTTCAAAATGGACTTCATTTTTGGACTCAGAATATCAAAATTAGCCTAGGGTGAAATTTTGGTATTTTTCTGAAAACATTCAATTTTTGATGAATAGTGAAACCACTAAGTGGTAGGTTAAAAACTGAATTTTGCATAAAACTTAATTTTACCGCTTCTGTGAATGGAATTTCAAAAATCCGAGAGACACGGTTTATATCAAGGACTAAAATGTGGTTCAATGAGATGAAAATAATTTTTTGGTGAATAGTAACTTTTTACTTTTTTTTACCGCGGTTAATAGTAAATAGGGTAACTAAGGGTAAATATGATATTAATATTACCCTAACACATGTCCTAATTCTATTGGACAAGTGTAATTCGACCAAAAACAAACTTAGGAATAAAATATGACCATTTAGGCCCACTTGGATTAGATTAGGACATTTGTTATTAATTTATTTAAAGAAGGGTTAAAAGAGTTAAAATCAAAGTATATTTACTAAAACATTTTTAATATGGGGTTATACATAAGATAAATTCGATTTTAAATATTCATTAGAAAGCTAAAAAGATTTCCTACATGATGGTATTTTATTTGTAATTTTTAGACATCAAATAATTTAATTTATTTATGACACAAAGATGATGCATTAATTATCTTGTTAACGAAATATTGACATAATTGATGTTATAAACACCAAAATAAATGTAATTTGAGACTTTTTATGAATTAAACTAATTTTCTAGGTTACTATGATATATTAATGTTGATTTAATCAACTTGGTTCGAACATTTAATTCTGTTATGACTTTCCCAAAAATCATATATCAAATAGTGTCAAAATTGACACAAAATAGTTTTTAAATCAAATATTATATTATTAATTGTTATTGTATTCCTAAAAATCTAAGGTTCGGCCAAATGATTTAGATAAGGATATATATATTAATAATAAACAATTTTGGGTTCGTTTGGCATGTTATTGTAAGTGTATTAACCATATAGTGAAAGAAAACAAAAAGACATGATAAAAGTTAAATTATTTAACTTAAAGTTAAATCTAAATGATAAGGTTAAAATAATATCCTAAACTTGTCTAAATTATATTGGTTGATAGGATTTCGACCCCTCCCCACCTTATCTTCGAAATAAGACCCTTTGGAACCATTATAAACCGATTTTGACTTTAATATAAAATAATATTTTGAGATATTCCTAAGGTGCCCCTCTCCTCCCTTATAAAAGGGCACCTCCTCCCCCTCCTCCTCACACCAAATTGAGCACTCAAGCTCGGCCAACCCCTTCCATTTTCCCCTCTACACTTCCCTAGAATAGTCCTAGAGGTCCTGGTCTTCTCCAAAGACCACTCTTAGTTCCCTAAGTGGAGGATTCAAAGAGGCGTTCCAAAGAAGAGGTAATATCCATTACCGATCTTTTCAATTTCTTTCGTCTTCAACTTCTTATTATTTAGTTGTTTCATGATAAAGTAATAACATCAGTATTACTTACATACTGATATGTTATTATAAATATGAAACATCCCTAATTCACCTTCTATCCATCCTACGGAAAAATGAAATCACCGCGCGTGCGTACGTACGGAATACCGTCTCCACGCCGTGGTGTAATCTATTTTCCACCATCACCTTACAAGGATGGGTATAATGGTGTAATGAGTAACTATATATGATTATTATTAAGTAATATTGATACTGAAATAATATATATATATACTCCAATACAATTCCACGATCATAGGAACGATATCATCACTCGTGCGTACGTACGGAATACCGTCTCCACGATGTGATGCGACTCGTTCTACATGATCTTCATTTCATAATGATTGTATAAATGAATTGAATGAATGAATATGGTATATAATACACTAATACCATTCTGGAAATGAATTATCTATAACCTAAAGATAAGAATAAGAATTTATTCGACAAAACACGCATAAGAACAAAAAGTTATAAAGACCCGAGTAACAAGTAACAATGAAATATTACTAACAAGAAGCTAATAATATGACCATATATGATCTCATATCAATATGTATGATTCTGGAATAAGTCAATAACATTATTTAAACCATTATACAGGAGCTTCGGACACGAACAAAGCAAATCGGACCTAAGGTAAGGGAAATATCACAATCTCATTTTTATCCGAGATTGTTTATTCGTAAGTATTTACTGGGGTGTATTTTATCATCCACATCCATTTTCCCTCAATATTAAATATTGTTTCCATCCACTTGCAATAGTTTAAATCCAATTTTACCCTTAGGTGAGTTTTTAGTAAAGAATATGAAAGGAATCTTTTGTCGTTTTTCCGTACGAGGTACTTTTTGACTTTTCCGACAAAAGTACGAAGAATGTTTTTTTTAACTTATACGGCATGAATGGATTTTTAAAACATTATTTCCAAGAAGCTTCCTTTACAAGTTTTCAAGTTTATTTTTAATCCACTTCTTTTAGTTTATAATTGTATGACATGTTAAGAAAAGAAAAGTGTTTTTGAAAAAGAAAGGATATTTTCCTCAAGAATGGAGTTCAAGTGTTTTATCAAAATTATTTTCCATCTAAGATAATAAAGGGTTCTGTTTTTATCCCTTTAATTACATTGATTTGATTATGTTGTGAGGGAATTATTTTTATGAAGTCATTTGCCTTATATGATTTTATGATGTCATGATGTTTCAAGAATCCCATTTTTGTTACATGTGTTATGCGATGATGTATGTTTTATGATTATGTGGCACACATAAGAAAGGATTCATTATAAGATGGGTGGGACCTATATCTCCCTCCAATGCATTGGGTAATGATTTTATATCTCATGAGATAGACATGGCTGGAACGGAAGGTTATTTCGGTTCAGTGATACAGGACTGAAACGAGGAGTGAACTCGGTTCAGAAAGGGACTTTGTCCACTAAGATAGTCTTGGCAATGAGTCATGACTAACAAGAAATGATTTTCCATGATTATGTGTGCATGCCACAAAGATTCAAGTTTTATGTTATGATTATGGGGATCTCATTTTCACTTCTATGATTTATTTCATGTTAAGATATTATGATCTCTTTTGCAGGTTTTGATTTTCATAAAGATATGATATGATTTTTATTTCCTTTATTTGCCCTTGCTGAGCATTTGAGCTCACCCTTTTATGCTTTCTTTTCCCCAGGTCAGGAAGATGGATATTAAGTAGAATATGCTAAAAGGGACCCTTGATATGATGAAATAAATGGGAGACACTGTAGAAGATTTATGAACCAGTTGTTTATGTTTCCCAGTTTCTAAAGACACTATACCTATACGGTCCTTTGTGGTTTTGTCATATGTTGTAATAAGAGTGCTTCAATTTTGAAGTATTAACAATGTATGTAAAGTGTGGGTCGTTATAGTTGGTATCAAAGGAAAGGTATAGTCAACCTTTGGAAACTAGGATGTGAAAGCCTTAGTAAGAACCCTAAGGATAAGTCTAAGCATAGAACACAATCTTAGTGTTTTAGAAATGGCCTTGAATAACCTAGGATAAGACCTTAAGCATGAAAATTTTACTCTTGAATTATGTGGTTTCCTATTATAATTAGTGTTGCTCACACTATTCTTCTTGGCTTTAGTCAATGGCTGGAACCCGAAGGAACCGTGTTAATGCGGAATGCGATGGGCAATGCAATGATTGTCCCCCTGAGCAACCAAACGATATGGGAGCTAGAATGCAAAATCTTGTAGCCATGCTCACACAACTTTCTCAAGCTATGAATCATGCAGGATTTCCAAACGAACAAAGGAGGGAGCAGCATTCTGTTGAATCCTTCATGAGGCAGCGTCCACCATCTTTCAGCGGGTCTACTGATCCATTAGTTGCTGAACAATGGATTAGTACTACTGAAAAGATATTTTCAGTTCTTCAATGTTCTGAGCATGATAAAGTCATCCTAGCAGTGTATCGTTTGGAAGGAGATGCGGATCAATGGTGGAATATTGTTAAGAATACGAGGCAAAGGGATGAAATTGAGTCTATGGAATGGGACGAGTTCAAGAACTTATTTTTCAATAAGTACTTCCCTCGTATTCTCCGAACAAAGATGGAGAAAGAGTTCCTTGAACTGAAGCAAAGGGATGATGAATCTGTTAGTACCTATGAAGCAAATTTTACAAGACTTGAAAGGTACGCTTCTGGTATTATTATCCAACCTGAGAGTAAGATCGATCGATTCTTTAGTGGCCTAAAACCAAGTCTTCGAAGGGCGTTAGCCATAAGGGACTTCAATAGCTACGAAGAAATCGTTCGATGTGCTCTCAAAGTCGAGATGGAGATTGGAGTAACCCATCAGTCACATGGGTTTGATAAGAAGAGGAAGATGGAATTCAAAGAAAAATCTAAAGAGCACACGGAAAAGAAGATGAACTTTCCCTTATGCTCAAAGTGTGGAAAGAAACATGGAGGGAGTTGTCTTAAAGGGACAAGTAAATGTTTTAAATGTGGAAAGGAAGGTCATCGGGCATTTGAATGCCGTGATAATGGGAAGAAGATGTCTAATGATGCAAACAAAGGAAGGGATACACAGAATGAACCTGCTACACTTCAATGTTTCAAGTGCAAGGAGATGGGGCATTATGCCAATCAATGCCCAAATCCAAGGGTTGATGATGATGGTCGACGTCAACAAACTCTTAAGGCTAAAGACAAAGGAAAGTCACATGCAATTTCTATCAGCGATGTGGAGTACGATAACGATGTGGTGAAAGGTACACTTACCATCCACTCTAAAGTAGCAAATGTTTTATTTGATTCTGGATCCACCCACTCTTTTATTTCTGAAAAATTTTCTAAGGGTATCACCGTATTACCTCAACAATTAGATGTTGAGTTAGCTGTGACAACACCTAATGGCACATCAATCGCATCAGAAGTTTATAATTCTTCTCCGATCGAAGTTTGTGGGAAAGTGCTTCCTGCAAATCTTGTGATCCTTCCTTTAGTGGAATTTGATGTAATTCTTGGCATGGATTGGCTTTCTCTACATGGAGCTCATATCAATTGCCAAAGAAGGGAAGTCACATTTCATATTCCAGATCAACCTACGATCGTCTATCAATGCAAGGATGAACATAACCTTCCAGTGGAAATTTCTTCCATCTTATGGGTATTGATTCCACTAAATGAAGGTTATTTATCTCAAATGGTTGGTGAGAAACTCACGATTAAGAATATGCCCATTGTACGGGAGTTTGATGATGTCTTCCCGGAGGAATTGCCGGGTCTTCCACCAAATCGTGAAGTTGAGTTTTCAATAGAACTCGTACCGGGTGCTTTGCCTATTTCAAAGACACCTTATAGAATGGCCCCAATTGAGTTGCAGGAATTGAAGAAGCAACTCCAAGAGAATCTTGATAAGGGATTCATACGCCCTAGTGCGTCACCTTGGGGAGCACCTGTTCTATTTGTTAAGAAGAAAGATGGATCAATGAGACTCTGCATTGATTATCGAGAACTTAACAAGATCACTATCAAGAACAAATATCCTCTCCCACGCATTGATGACTTATTTGACCAACTACGCGGAGCTCAATACTTTTCCAAGATTGATCTTCGTTCAGGGTATCATCAATTAAGGGTCAAAAGGGAGGATATACCAAAGACGGCTTTCCGTACAAGGTATGGACACTATGAATTTATAGTGATGCCATTTGGTCTTACTAATGCCCCTGCTATCTTCATGGATCTAATGAATAGAGTCTTTAGAGACTATCTTGATCAATTTGTGGTAGTCTTTATAGACGATATTCTTGTCTATTCAAAGAGCAAGGAAGAGCATGAAGATCACTTGAGAATTATATTAAAGACCCTGAGAAAAGAGAAGCTTTATGCCAAATTTACCAAGTGTGAATTTTGGCTTCAAAAAGTTGCATTTTTGGGTCATATAATCTCAAAAGAGGGGATATCTGTGGATCCAGCAAAAACAGAGGTTATCGAAAGATGGTCAAGACCAACAACAGTAACTGAGATCCGAAGTTTTCTTGGTTTGGCTGGATATTATCGACGTTTTGTAAAATATTTTTCACGGTTATCTAATCCAATCACCAAGTTGACTCGGAAAGGAGTTAAGTTTGTCTGGACAGAGGAATGTGAAGAGAATTTCAAGGAGTTGAAAAGAAGGTTATCCAGTGCACCTGTGCTCACACTGCCTTGTAGTGGAGAAAGGTTTGTGATCTACAGTGATGCATCCAAGAAAGGATTGGGGTGTGTTCTTATGCAAAATGATATGGTGATAGCTTATGCCTCATGACAGTTGAAAATCCATGAGCAAAATTACCCAACACATGATTTGGAGTTGGCTGCGGTAATCTTTGCATTAAAGATTTGGAGGCATTACCTTTATGGTGAAAGGTGTGATATTTATACTGATCATAAAAGTTTAAAGTATATTTTCACACAAAAGGAGTTGAATATGCGCCAAAGAAGATGGTTGGAGCTGATTAAGGATTATGACTGCTCAATCCATTACCACCCTGGGAAAGCAAACAAGGTGGCAGATGCATTAAGTCGACAAGACCATGCTAGTTTATCCATGATGAGGATCACAAAAGATCCAATATTTATGGATTTACAAAGGATGGATCTTGGAATTATAATGGAAGGGGAAAAATCTTATCTTTCTCAAATGAATGTTCAACCATCTATACATGTGAAGATTAAAGAGGCACAGAAAGAAGATGTCGAGTTACAAAAGAAGGTGAGAAATGTTCCTGAATTCAACCTTGATTGTGATGGGATAATAAAGTTCAGGAATCGGGTTTGTGTTCCTCCCATCCCCGAATTAAAGAAAGAGCTGCTGGATGAGGCTCATAGTTCTTCATTCTCTATTCATCCTGGAAGCACGAAGATGTATAGGGACCTGAAAGAGTACTTCTGGTGGGATGGCATGAAAAGAGATGTTGCTGAATATGTCTCTCGATGCTTGGTTTGTCAACAAGTTAAAGCTGAGAGACAGAAGTCTAAGGGGATGTTACAACCATTACCCATACCCGAATGGAAATGGGAAAACATCACTATGGACTTTGTCACAGGACTTCCTAAAACATCCAAAGGCAATAATGCTATCTGGGTCATAGTTGATCGTCTTACAAAGTCCGCACACTTCATTGCTATTAGAGAGGATTTCTCTCTAGATCAGCTTGCCAGGATATATGTAAAGGAAGTGGTAAGATTGCATGGAGTACCACTTTCTATTATATCTGATCGAGATCCGAGATTTACCTCGAAGTTCTGGCGAAGTCTTCAGCATACTCTGGATACAGAGTTGAGTTTCAGCACTGCTTATCATCCCCAGACAGACGGTCAGTCTGAGAGAACAATTCAAACCCTAGAAGATATGTTGAGAGCTTGCTCTATGGATTTCAAAGGAGGTTGGGATCAACACCTACCTTTGGTGGAATTTTCTTATAATAATAGCTTTCACTCCAGTATTCAGATGGCTCCTTATGAAGCTCTCTATGGAAAGAAATGCAGGACTCCAACTTGCTGGGATGAAGTTGGGGAAAGAAAGCTATTAGGACCTGATCTCGTTGATGAAATGGAAGAAAAAGTCAGATCTATTCAACAACACATAAGAGCAGCTCAGAGTCGACAGAAAAGTTATGCCGACAACCGAAGAAAAGACCTAGAGTTTGAAGTGGGCGATAAAGTGTTCTTACGAATATCTCCCTGGAAGAGGGTTATGAGATTTGGAAAGAAGGGGAAGTTGAGCCCTAGATATATCGGTCCTTTTGAAATACTGGATCGTGTTGGGAAGGTAGCTTACCGATTGGCGCTTCCACCGAATCTCTCTCAAGTTCACGATGTGTTCCATGTATCTCTCCTGAGAAAGTACATACCAGATCCTTCACATGTACTCAGCTCAGAAGTTGTACCACTGGAGCAAGATCTTTCTTATGAAGAACAGCCGATAGAGATTCTGGATCGTAGCGAAAAAGTCCTACGAAACAAGACCACTCGCTTGGTGAAAGTTTTATGGAGAAACCACCAACTTGAAGAAGCTACATGGGAGCTTGAGGATATGATGAGGGAGAAGTATCCTCATTTGTTTGTTGCAAAGTGACGAATTTCGAGGGCGAAATTCTTTTTAAGGGGGGTAGAATGTAACACCCAAGACTTTTATGTTATATAAATCATCAAAGGAATCTTTTTCTACACAACACTTTCTTGGCTTGCTTTACACGCAATCACGACCTTCCTCGATAGCTTGCGTCGTACGCAATACCGAGTTTCACTAAACAACAATATGCTATTAAAACTAGCCGTTATGAATAGTAATAACCACTTTTTGAAATTTTATAAATTTTATTTTTCAAAATGGACTTCATTTTTGGACTCAGAATATCAAAATTAGCCTAGGGTGAAATTTTGGTATTTTTCTGAAAACTTTCAATTTTTGATGAATAGTGAAACCACTAAGTGGTAGGTTAAAAACTGAATTTTGCATAAAACTTAATTTTACCGCTTCTGTGAATGGAATTTCAAAAATCCGAGAGACACGGTTAATATCAAGGACTAAAATGTGGTTCAATGAGATGAAAATAATTTTTTGGTGAATAGTAACTTTTTACTTTTTTTTACCGCGGTTAATAGTAAATAGGGTAACTAAGGGTAAATATGATATTAATATTACCCTAACACATGTCCTAATTCTATTGGACAAGTGTAATTCGACCAAAAACAAACTTAGGAATAAAATATGACCATTTAGGCCCACTTGGATTAGATTAGGACATTTATTATTAATTTATTTAAAGAAGGGTTAAAAGAGTTAAAATCAAAGTATATTTACTAAAACATTTTTAATATGGGGTTATACATAAGATAAATTCGATTGTAAATATTCATTAGAAAGCTAAAAAGATTTCCTACATGATGGTATTTTATTTGTAATTTTTAGACATCAAATAATTTAATTTATTTATGACACAAAGATGATGCAGTAATTATCTTGTTAACGAAATATTGACATAATTGATGTTATAAACACCAAAATAAATGTAATTTGAGACTTTTTATGAATTAAACTAATTTTCTAGGTTACTATGATATATTAATGTTGATTTAATCAACTTGGTTCGAAAATTTAATTCTGTTATGACTTTCCCAAAAATCATATATCAAATAGTGTCAAAATTGACACAAAATAGTTTTTAAATCAAATATTATATTATTAATTGTTATTGTATTCCTAAAAATCTAAGGTTCGGCCAAATGATTTAGATAAGGATATATTTATTAATAATAAACAATTTTGGGTTCGTTTGGCATGCTATTGTAAGTGTATTAACCATATAGTGAAAGAAAACAAAAAGACATGATAAAAGTTAAATTATTTAACTTAAAGTTAAATCTAAATGATAAGGTTAAAATAATATCCTAAACTTGTCTAAATTATATTGGTTGATAGGATTGCGACCCCTACCCACCTTATCTTCGAAATAAGACCCTTTGGAACCATTATAAACCGATTTTGACTTTAATATAAAATAATATTTTGAGATATTCCTAAGGTGCCCCTCTCCTCCCTTATAAAAGGGCACCTCCTCCCCCTCCTCCTCACACCAAATTGAGCACTCAAGCTCGGCCAACCCCTGCCATTTTCCCCTCTCCACTTCCCTAGAATAGTCCTAGAGGTCCTGGTCTTCTCCAAAGACCACTCTTAGTTCCCTAAGTGGAGGATTCAAAGAGGCGTTCCAAAGAAGAGGTAATATCCATTACCGATCTTTTCAATTTCTTTCGTCTTCAACTTCTTCTTATTTAGTTGTTTCATGATAAAGTAATAACAACAGTATTACTTACATACTGATATGTTATTATAAATATGAAACATCCCTAATTCACCTTCTATCCATCCTACGGAAAAATGAAATCACCGCGCGTGCGTACGTACGGAATACCGTCTCCACGCCGTGGTGTAATCTATTTTCCACCATCACCTTACAAGGATGGGTATAATGGTGTAATGAGTAACTATATATGATTATTATTAAGTAATATTGATACTGAAATAATATATATATATACTCCAATACAATTCCACGATCATAGGAACGATATCATCACTCGTGCGTACGTACGGAATACCGTCTCCACGATGTGATGCGACTCGTTCTACATGATCTTCATTTCATAATGATTGTATAAATGAATTGAATGAATGAATATGGTATATAATACACTAATACCATTCTGGAAATGAATTATCTATAACCTAAAGATAATAATAAGAATTTATTCGACAAAACACGCATAAGAACAAAAAGTTATAAAGACCCGAGTAACAAGTAACAATGAAATATTACTAACAAGAAGCTAATAATATGACCATATATGATCTCATATCAATATGTATGATTCTGGAATAAGTCAATAACATTATTTAAACCATTATACAGGAGCTTCGGACACGAACAAAGCAAATCGGACCTAAGGTAAGGGAAATATCACAATCTCATTTTTATCCGAGATTGTTTATTCGTAAGTATTTACTGGGGTGTATTTTATCATCCACATCCATTTTCCCTCAATATTAAATATTGTTTCCATCCACTTGCAATATTTTAAATCCAATTTTACCCTTAGGTGAGTTTTTAGTAAAGAATATGAAAGGAATCTTTTGTCGTTTTCCGTACGAGGTACTTTTTGACTTTTCCGACAAAAGTACGAAGAATGTTTTTTTTAACTTATACGGCATGAATGGATTTTTAAAACATTATTTCCAAGAAGCTTCCTTTACAAGTTTTCAAGTTTATTTTTAATCCACTTCTTTTAGTTTATAATTGTATGACATGTTAAGAAAAGAAAAGTGTTTTTGAAAAAGAAAGGATATTTTCCTCAAGAATGGAGTTCAAGTGTTTTATCAAAATTATTTTCCATCTAAGATAATAAAGGGTTCTGTTTTTATCCCTTTAATTACATTGATTTGATTATGTTGTGAGGGAATTATTTTTATGAAGTCATTTGCCTTATATGATTTTATGATGTCATGATGTTTCAAGAATCCCATTTTTGTTACATGTGTTATGCGATGATGTATGTTTTATGATTATGTGGCACACATAAGAAAGGATTCATTATAAGATGGGTGGGACCTATATCTCCCTCCAATGCATTGGGTAATGATTTTATATCTCATGAGATAGACATGGCTGGAACGGAAGGTTATTTCGGTTCAGTGATACAGGACTGAAACGAGGAGTGAACTCGGTTCAGAAAGGGACTTTGTCCACTAAGATAGTCTTGGCAATGAGTCATGACTAATAAGAAATGATTTTCCATGATTATGTGTGCATGCCACAAAGATTCAAGTTTTATGTTATGATTATGGGGATCTCATTTTCACTTCTATGATTTATTTCATGTTAAGATATTATGATCTCTTTTGCAGGTTTTGATTTTCATAAAGATATGATATGATTTTTATTTCCTTTATTTGCCCTTGCTGAGCATTTGAGCTCACCCTTTTATGCTTTCTTTTCCCCAGGTCAGGAAGATGGATATTAAGTAGAATATGCTAAAAGGGACCCTTGATATGATGAAATAAATGGGAGACACTGTAGAAGATTTATGAACCAGTTGTTTATGTTTCCCAGTTTCTAAAGACACTATACCTATACGGTCCTTTGTGGTTTTGTCATATGTTGTAATAAGAGTGCTTCAATTTTGAAGTATTAACAATGTATGTAAAGTGTGGGTCGTTATACATCATGATATTGAGGGCTTGTTTAAGAGTGGTTTCTTAGGGGGAGATGTAACTACATAGATAATATATTCTGATAGAGAATATTCCATTATGCTTACTTCTTTTCATTTGTTTTTAATCTATTGATATATAATTTTTTCATCATTTTTATTTTAAAATGATTACCAACAAAAACATTATTTGGGAATGATATTATTATGATTATAACCATTTACTTCATTCATTATATATTTTCTAAATCAGGTAGCTATTCTTATTAATGTATTACCTTATGAGTTATTAGTTAATATTATTTCAAAATTTAACATTTTTTAATATTGATTATTATTAAAAAATTATTGTAAACATTATTTTTATAAAATCATCTCATATGAAATTTTCAGATTTAAACAAAATTGGAAGACACTAAGTTTATTTGATAGTTTGATATTATTGATTATAATTTTAGTAATTTCTCATGGAAGTGTTGAAATAGGATGTTGATAGATATAATAATTACACATTCTACATATCAACTCCCCAGTAGAGTCATTAGATAGTCTTTCTATAAATGCTGACCTAGAAAAATTTATGCATGAATGAAGGAACACATTTTCATAATGATACAATAAAAATTATAATTTACCATTAAACTATTTGTTTAATGTTTATGTTTTGTTGTGATTTCTTATTTTGAAACAACTAGCTTCTATCATTTTCATGACTATTTCATTATATACAACATCTCAAAAAAATATTTTTCATAAATGTTTTTTATTTTGGGGTTTTTTTTCTTAGATTGTGTTTTTTTCTTTTTTATTGTAAGTAATTTCATGACCCACTCCCCCAAAGGTACCCATCATGGTGTGGAAATTAGTTAAGAGAGATAATAATTCCTAAATCCCACCACAAATAGGACCTAGGTTGGTGAAAACCACTAAAGGTAAATCATACACAATGATTGGAGGAATTAACCTCTAAGATATAAGAATGATGTTAGAGAAGATAGAAATACCCACAAATAAATCTTACTCATAAAAAAATATGAATAAATTCTAAAAAATTATTTGAATGTAATTACATAAATATGAAATAACTAAAAATACTAGAACAAATTATCAATAGTGACCATTAAGCTGCAACAACTCCTAAATATCTCCATGAACTAGAAACATATATCTTGATTACGAAACTTCTCAAACTGATTAGAAAAATAGTTTATATATATGTAGTGTGAGAATAACATGTATCCTCAGTAGGATCATCCCTATAACCTCTCATTAAAAATGTGAAATAATCATAATAAAGTAAAGTGAGTGAAAAAAGAACTTAACTCACAACTTTAAGAGGATTACAATTAATTTCAAATATTCCCCATTTCAATTTCTCAAAATGTATCACATATATTAGATCATATATTATAATAAACAATTAGTCACCTGGCAAACAATTCCCCACTAGTTTTTTTACCTGCCCCAATATCAGACGTCCTTAGCCATTTACCTCTCCAAAAGTCACTAGGAAGGCACAACAAAAAAAATTAATCTACCCCAATGACACAAGGGAAAATATATCCTAAACGTTGTGCAACATATCATCTCATAATCCAAACCACATAATCATATAGAAGCCGATTAGTTTTTGGGATCCCCCATAATCCATCTGTCAAGTTTTATACTTCATTCCATCACTACTCATGTATGAAATACCTATTGTAAAACATAGGATAGTATATAAGATGATAAATGTGTGTGAAAATAATAACAATCCATTATAGCCTTATAAGCACCTATATTGTGAAAGATAACCACCATGCATACTTGCAGACACTACATATAAGAGAAGAGAGTGGCGTTAAAAAGGTTAGTTAGCCATCCAATCCTCACCAACATGGATATTGGGTAAACCACCATCCCAGAGTCCATCAGGTGTCAATAACCCTACCAACATGTGTGGGGTAGCATATGGAATCACAAAACATACATGATATATAAAGAACACCACCACAGTATGAGAAACTACCTAATCTTAGACTCATCTATTGATAACATTGCATAGGACTCCAAACTTCCATTGGTAAGGCCTAGGTATTAGATATGAATACAAACATCAAAATTAAATTTAATTAAATAATTAATAAACCATTAATTAATTGTTACCATTATCATTTCTAGGATTATCATTTTAATCATTTTACAATGAGTGTCGAAAACACTACAATTTCTTTTGTTTTATTCTCAAATATGTCATTAGCATAAAAAAAATGAAGAATGAAACCAATTATTTCATTAATTTATTTATAATTTCATAATTATCCAGGTATGATTGGAGTCAAGCCCTTCTATAATAAAAAATATTCACTCTGAGTGGATGGTATCAACTCCTTACCATAGTTAGAAACTGATTATATTGAAATATCTAAACATCAGGCCAATAAAAAAGAAATTTTGATACCAACAATGTATCTCATATTTCAACATAATAACCATGATAATTACCAACATCAACCTGTTCTATTACTCCTAGTTCCATCGCTGACACCACTACACATTATATCACATCTACCATCCCACACCAATGTCATCATAATCACCCGAAGCTCATGGCACTATCATTGCCTCAAGAATCCTCACATACATCATTAAAACCATGAAAGGTTAATATTCTCTCACATTAATGATTTATATCCATATATATAATTTTTAACATTCAATTAAACTTTTTATAGGAACCTATGGAACAAAAAGGAATTCCATCCATAAAAAAACAACAACAGGCTCACTCATCCCCAAAGCGACGATTTAAGTCATCATTAAATTTTCATTAAAATATTTTAATACCTCATTAATTAAAACATTAATATCAAAACATATTGCCTTGTAATTTTCCAGGATGAAATTTTATTTATAGCATCTTCCATTCTACCTTATGATACTTTTTCATTTATCAATAATCTCGATGGTTATTATTTCAACATTCCTCCTTCATTTTAATAAAGCATTGCAATATTTAAGTTGTTTTTTAATATATAATAATATCAATCATTCTTAACAACTATAATATACAACACACTATCTATTAAATCTCATAGCAAACAATATATATCTCAAAAGTATTTTATCACACATCCCATATATTAAAAAACATGAATATAAGTATTCCATCATTATATAATATCCATTTAAGTTTCTAAAATACAAAATTACAGAATAATTCTCATCAACCATATATATGAATTTTAAACACTACATCATGTTATCTTTTCTACCTTATCAAATAGTAATTTATATTAAGTTATGTGATTATCCATTTCTCTCTCATAGATAATTTTCAAAATAATTATCATTATTCTACAACACGTAATTTATTATCTTATATTTATTTTAAAAATATTAAATGATATCAAACTTTATTACCTGATACATGTAATAATTCATTTAAATCCATTGTTGAAAATTATAATAAACTATATATAATTCAATATGAAAATTTAAGATTCCAATATAACATTATTTATCTCTGTAATGCAATATTATTTCTAAATAAAATCATATAATCATAAAATAACAACTTAACCATTTTCTATAAGCAATAATATCTATTTTATTTCTAGAAATAATATTATCAAATTAAATCCAATGCATGAAATTATAGTATTTTTAGTCGAAAAATTATTCTGCAAAAATTAAACTTCATTTCAAAATTCTAGAATTAATAATATATCATTAATAGAAATTCTAAATGAGAATTTTATCCCCATATTTTCCTGTTTCCATATTATCTCATAATCATTTTTCATGTGATTATTTTTATAGATTATTATTTGATTATGGTTAATCACACCCATTTAAACATAGAATCCAAATCTTGGGAATTTCATATTTTTATAAAATTGAAAATGAGATGTTGAGGATTCCATATCTGGAAGAAGAAGGTTTCATGTGTTAAAATAATAACTAAAGGAGAGAGGATGATTATTTCAGCCACAAAACATAGGATTGGTTAACAAGGGAGAAGATCCGACCAAATATAGAAAAATTTTATAACACCATTGGAGGCATTGATATCATTCAGGCTTGAGAAGAAAGCACAACACAATGTGGAAGATCTAGCATTTTAGAATACAAAGATACAACCTCCTCATAGATATAAAATCCATATTTAATTAGTTAAAAACCAAATCACTATATTTTTTTAAAAGGTGATTACTTGGTCAAAAATACCAAGGAAAACTTATTAGAATAAAATAAGTTAGGTTTCAAAAGTCGAAATGAGGTAATTTTATTAGAATATTTTAAAAACATAACTCTAGAGGAAGGTGATATAAATAGGTGATGTTATTGTTTATTCCTACATTGGAAATCCCATCCTCCAATGAGTTCACCTCTTAGAAATAATGGCTAAGGATTTGGTTGAGTCTTTATAGAAAAAGATACTAGTCCATCAATATATCTATGAGGGTCCATGAAATATTAGTGACACCATTCTAAACTTCTTGCGTAGTAGTGGTAGAGGCATTTTCAAGATAGATGTTGGTCCATCCTTCTTGTCTTTCCAAATATACCGCAAATATGATTCTATGAATTTCCTATTGGAGAGATGATACAATACAACTATTTCAATAAAAAATCATAGAATACATCCATTATCATCCTTGTATATAGCTCCACAATCCAAAGAACCCGAGTTTCATTTTGATGCACCATCAATATTGAAATTGATTCATTCAAGAAGTAGTAACTTCCAAAAGGATTAAAATGTTCCACTTAGTTGGATATTGTGTCTAGAAACTCTCAGTCGAGTAAAATAGTAAAATACAAGATGGAGTTGTGGTATGAGTCATACTATCGTGAAAATGCCTCCTTGAATTTAGTGTTTATTCTCACCTATACTGCCTGTAGGTTGAATAAAAACATTATTATAGATGAAAGAATTTATATAATACCTTATAATGGGTATGAGATTAGCAATAAAAAAATAAATATATTACTAATATTTTTAGACATGTCAAAATCTATAAATTGTTGGATTTGAGGTTGGATAGAAACGAACTCCAATCACATGATTTCAAAAAGATTAAATATATACATCCATAGAGAAATAATAGAATAAAAACATAAGAAAATATAGTTAACATCTTCTCGGTGTTGGTTGCACAGACAAAATTTATAAAATAATTAGATAACAAAATATTATATACATGATCTAGTAGGGACTTGATTATGGGATATACTCTAGAAAAGATTAAATCAGGTTGTCCAAATCCAAGGTTGATCAAAACTTTTCATCCAGTTAAAATCATCACTTGTACCATTGATTTATTAGCTATTGAAATGTTTAGAATCAATCTCTACACAACTAATTCATAACTCCTAAAAATAGGTTATGTAAAAAGATTAAATTTAAAATTATAAAATAAGACAACCACCATAGATTTTCCATTAAGTTCTATTAATTATGTTGAAAAACTAGTTATATGTTTTTTCAATTGGAAATTTTGTATTTTTTAAACAATTACACTACTCTTATGCAAATCACACATGTTATGTAATGGTAGAATGTTTTTACCACTACATAATTAGATACCTTTATGTTGGCTTTAGAAAATACTAGGTACCCTTACGTGAGACTCGAATCACCCTTTTGTGAGATTTAGGATTTATGGGTTTCTCTTCCATGAGATTCATCTTACCCTTATGTAGCCTTATAAAATTCACAACTACCCTTACACAGGTTAACTTAAACCATTATGTGAGCCAATACCCTTATGAAACTCCACCATCACGAGATCCATCACCCTTATCTAGGCTATGAGATACCCTAACATAGCTAGAGTGTACCTTTACATGAGTAGAAGAAGCATGGTTTTACATTTAAAAATCCATGGATGTACCCTTATACAAGAGAAATAAATATTTCCTGACCCTTACATAGTGGTTTTTTTTCCTTTTATAACCCTTAGAAATTATGGGTTACCCTTACGTAGCACTCAAACCACCCTTACATAGGTTGAATGCTACCTTTATGCAACTCATCAGATAATTATGTTACCTTTATAAATAGAAATAAATTTTGTTGTTACCTTTATACTATCAGGAAGAGAATGATATTACCCATACACAGCTATGGAATTCAAGGATTAACTTTTTATAATCCATTAAAAAGCACAACCACCCTTATGCGACCCCAATTTCATGTTTCATGGTAAATATTTCATTATAAAAAATAACTTTTCAATTAAATTAAGGTTTAAATAATTTTTAAAACGATTTATTATCAATTTTAAAATAAAAAAAAATCTTTCTAAAACATTTGAATCACTTGGAAAATTCCAATTTGAAATCCAAATAAACTTTTAAAATATTTAAATTACTCTAATAATTTGTAAAATGATTTCAAAACGATTATAAAATTACAAAATCAGTAAAATAAAAATTAAAAAATTTAAGAAAAAGGTCCCAAACCACTAGACACCCCAGAATGATAAAGAAGGGCCTAAGAAAATCAATACCCTAATATTAGACACCAATTAAACAATTATTGTCCTCCTTAATTTCAAAAAAAAACTAGGATGGAGAGAGAAGTGATTATGAAAAAAATACTCCACCCATTGAGATAACACTCAAGGTTCTCCATGTATTTGGAATATAAAACCCACTAGAGAAAAAAGGTCAGTTACTACAAAACACTTTAAAATAATATCTCAAGGGAGATACATCTCAAACTTGTTCAATTTTGTTAAAAAACACTACAAAAAATAATAAATAATATCATATATTAACATGATATAAAATAATCCATCGCAAAAATATCACGGATAAACATATGTTGAATTTATAACACACGTTTGTGACACTCATTCTAGATTAATATTACATAATTAAATGAACGTACACAAAAATAACCAAAAAAATCAATGTAATCAATGAATTTCCAATAAAAAACATAATAAACTAGAAATAATTTATATATAATCACTTAAAATTGATTCAAATAAAAATCATGGAAATTTATTTTCATGAATAAATAATTATTTTGAACTTAGTTTACATAACATTTTTTTGGAAAGATTTTATTAGAATTCTTGAATAAATATTTATTAATAAATTTAGATATAATCCATAAAAAACTTCATAATTTACTTATTGGATAAGGATTTTAAAGCATCAATATGTTTTTCAAAATATTTCATCCTTTATAGACATGCTTCCAAACATTTCACATTAAAACATGTCAAGTTTCATAACCAGATGATACCTTTTTGACCAAGTATATTGTGTCTAAAATCATGAATGTTAAGAAATTTTCAAGTGGAAACCAATTTAAATATTTCTCCTTGACAAGGTATTTATCAAAATCTTCTTTAAGAGAATAATTTCAATACATCTCCATAACTACTTAAGAAATAATTACATGTTCTATAGAAGAATTAAAATTGTTAATTCATGAAATCCTAATTTAAAAATATATGTTTTTCCAAGAGGGTATCAATGAATATTATTAAAAAAATGAAAAAAAACTTCCAAGGAAGACACACTCAATTTAAAATTTCTTTTCACAAAAACTTTTCAAATTTAACATAATTTCCATGATTCTTTCATCAAATTATTTTTATTAATATAACATAGATCTACTATGATCTTTTGAAATTTAATATCAATAAACACAACTTCCAATGCCTGGAGAACTAAAAATTGACATATGACATGTATTAAAAACAAATAATTTGGTATAAATAATCTATTTAATCTATATTAAAAAAAATTGATGTTATTTATCAAATATTAATTCACTGGAAGCACGCTCATTTAAAAGCTATAAAGTATATAATGTCACATTTACCATTGGTGTAATCCATTACATTAAAGAGTTATATACCTATATCACATAAATTTTCTTAGTCATCACATGAATTAAGATAAATAGAGGTACCATAGTAATAAAAATTAGGGAACCCATCAACCTTAGAAAAATATTATCTACATTGGAAAATATTGGCTCACCTTCATAGATTTAAAATTTGTCATAATATAATGTTTCATGGTATGTGATGTGTTCCCACTCTTTAAAATCTCAAGACCATATCCTAAGAGTGAAATATATTATGGTGATATAATAACACTAGGACACAACCATATCATATAGAATCCATATGCACAACTAAAAACATAAAATAATTTAATTCACAATAAAGAGGGTAATGAACCCAACACTAGACAAAAATAAATTAATAGAAAACATACAATATTCTAATTTTCCCAATATCAGGTCCATATCACATGGAATGATTGAGAAGAATATTTATTTAAATAATAGAATACATATAAAAATCCATTAATTTTTTTCAAAACTCTATCACACTCAGCATGATATAAGAGTATAAGATTCAAATAATGATAAAAAACCATCCAACTAAACCAAAAAAGTTCCCAAAGAGAGATTAAAATAACGAAATCAATAAGGTTAGATAAAACCTTTCCCTAGATCACGTATATATCACAATAGTAAGCCCGAGTAATGAGTTATGCTTACTCCCTATGAGGGCCTATATGTTTGGGTTGGAAACAAAAGTTTTAAGTGATACAAATGGTCATGAATCAAGGTTATTTAGTTGGTTTTTATCAAGAGAACTAAGAGGTTTCCCTGAACTCATTTAGAAGGTATAAAAATATAATAATGACAATAAACCTATCCATTAACTTTAAAAGGATAACTGTTGATGGGTTTTTGGCTCAATTAGGAAATTGAAAGGTTTCACAACACATAAACAACAGAGCTCATAAAACCCATAATAGAGGGAAAACATCATTGACTGAGAAGACAACCCATTATGTTTGATGAATGAAAATAGTCCTAAAAACAATCTTTTAAAACCACCGAAAATTAAACAACTCCATCCACACTCTGTGAATAATTAACACCATTATTAATCTGATCCTCACAACACCTTTATAGTCAAAAAATACCATCACTCCGCCAAATATAGATTCAACAAATGTCTATCACCACATCCTCTAACCAAACCTTAATCCCATTTTCCAAAATAGAACCACTTCTAAAAATGTATAATTTGGTTATGGAAATCTCAGTGTGTCCCCCCATCATGAATTTTTATTATAATCATCTACTTTGTGATGATTTGATGACACAAATTTCAAAACATCTTGGTATAAATGTGACGGGGATGTCAACCTTGATCCACTCCAGTAAAAGAAAAAAACATTAGGGAGTCCTCACCCAAGAAAAAATATATTTAAGGTTAGTTAGTAATTTATTTTTTAAATATTCTCTATTTTCTACCCCATTCAAACACAGGTGCATACAAGCATGGTGCACGATCTTTTCTTAGGCCTCTTACCCACAATCATCATAACTTCACTTAGAATATCCAGTAAACTTGAAGGTATTTGTATTGGATTATAAGGACACCTAACATCCCATTTCCTAGACTATATCCCTTGTTTGAAACATATTATAAGATTAGATGACACGCTATCCTAACATAATTGTGCATAATGACTGGTTCCAAACTCCAAAATCCATTCTATATCTCAACCACCCCCTCCGATACAACTCTTTCATGGAGTCCTCCCCCCAAAGGTACCCCTGTTTGGCCTATAATGAGGGAAGTGGGAAAATGACCCATGAATCACACGTCCAATATTTAATGGGTTGGTGAAAAGAATAGAGGGTATATCATACACACAGATGAGGGACATTACCCACTAAGATATAACAAATGAGAGAGATAAGATAAAAATAGCTCCAAATAAATCTTTATCACAACAAAATAAGAAGAAATCCTAATACCTGATATGAATGTAATAAAATATAACTAAAAAATATAAAACACTATAAAAAATCCTCAATAATAAACATAAAGATGAAACATATCTTGGATAACTCCTCAAACTAGAAAATTATATCTTGATCACCAACTGTCTTATGCTGACTCAAAAAATAGTATTTATATAAAAAGGGTGAGAATAATATGTATAATTAGAAGGATTGTAGAATCATAAATTTTTCCCTTATTATAACAATGAATATATTTACCTATATTTACAGAGCTAGAACTAAGATGATGTGCAATTCTAAGGCCTGGTTGGACAATAATTAATTTTATAAAAATATAAAATATATTTTATATTGGGAATTACTAGTTTATTAAATAAAAAGGATAACTCTAAAATGGAAGATCATATTAGAAATCATAGACCGTGTTTGTGTCTAGAATTAATGGTTTACCCCAGGTGCAATCTAAAATCGGTCGGTGTGGGGAGTTCTGATATCTTTCCCTTTGGCAGTATGTTTAGCTTGTTAATAAAATTAAATAAAATTATTTTTTTGATTTTTTTGATCTAAATGAAATGTCTATAATAATACTAACACAAAAAGTCACCCAAGTCTAGCCTCATAATCCTAGGACCATAAAGAGCCTCTTCTTTCCTCTTTATGTTGGTGGATTGTACCTAATGATGAAAAACCTCAAGATCAGAGCCAGTCAGGACACACATAATGTAAAAAACTTCCTTCAATAATCAAAAATCATAATATTCGATGATTAATGATAAAATATATAGGTAGAACTAATAAAATTTTATATTATGACCATTTTGATTAAATTGATTGAGTGGATTAATATTCTTATGTTGAGCAGCACCAATTATAGGTCGAGAAAATGCCTATGTACCAATTTAATTGTTTAATATTTAGATTTTATAATAGTAATTATCGTTATTATTCATCTTAATCCAAAAATTATTTTAAATTACATTTAAACCATTTTTTATTATTCAAAACTCCCTTAATTTATTCATTTTCTTCATTAGTTGTACCCTGCAGTCTCTATTTGACATTTTCGGTCAGTACTAAACTCGATCAGAGACCTAGAATCATGACCAAATGAAATAGAAGGGACAAATCAAAGAATCAAGGATAATTATGGGATTTTTTTAAGTTGTGAATGATTGTTTTTATGATCATAGATCAAATCATTATTGGAAGATGGTGCAGAGGCATGCACTACATAAAAAAACTCATAAGGATCGATAGAATCGATTTTCGGCCAATGAATTACCATGAATGATGAACTGGGATTATATCCACTAATCTTGGGTTGAAACAATGTGAGATATGCTGCATAATTAACATATTTAAGGTGCGGGATGATAATATGGAAAAATGTGAAAAACATGACTAAACACCGTGTACTGTGATGATCACATGATGTGTAACACCTTGGCTACGATAGCTAGTTTTCTAGGAATTCATAAGGATGGAACACTATGTATGATCCGAACATGACATGTACCCCATTACATATGTGCATGAGCCATGTTAAGTATCAAACAACTAGATACACGCCATGTGCCTGAGTACATGGGCACAGACAAAGCACACAGGTGGAACTCTGTGTGAAGAGGCATTCCATTTACTAAATTACATGGACAGAGGGTAATGTACGTGAATAGGAATTCGATACATGGACATTGATAAACACCTGGGTGCAACCCCGAGTGGTATGGGAACACCGTGTATATCACCCACACACCATGTACTCCTACATGGTTGGTGAGTTGTGTACCTCCATGGACATGTCCTGGTGAAGGAGTGGGACCAAACACAATGTGGGTCTCATCACACATCATGTACCCGTTTTTCCTTTTTGAAGAAACTCCAATCTTCTGTATCTCCTTCATTTGGACTCTAATTTATATCTATGAGAAGAATATCATGAGTTTTTCCACATATAACGTGATGGTTCCATTGGTTGTAGATTTTGAGATACGATGTGAACTATTCCAAGAATGGTGCTTATTTGAGTTGATGCTCGATTATGGTAGGGATCAAGAGGGATCACCAAAGGCTTCCTATAGAGTAAAACCCCCATTATCTTGGGTGCTGGTCCTCTAACTTTTGAGTGGAACCTCCTATCAAGTAGTGTGTGGGTCCTCGATGACTAGAGTGAACCCCCCGTCACACCAGGCTATTGGTCCTGAACCTATATACTGGAACACCCCTTGACATATTAGGTTGTGGGTCCTCTATAGCTATGTATTGAGTGGAACCCCTATCAGATTAGTCATATGTACTTATAAAAATAGAGTGTAACCCCCCATATTCTTGTTCATTTTTCCTCTATGGATACACATTGAGTGGAACCCCCATCAGGTTGGGTGCAAGTTCTCTACCTTCTGAGTGGAACCCCATATCATATATGGAACATGTCTTCTATGACTTGAGTAGATTCCCCCTATCACACCAGGGTGAGAGTCCTCGACCTATAGAGTAGAAACCCATAATGTATTATGGTGTAGGTCAACTACAACTACTTACCATGTGGAACCCCCAATCAGATAGGGAATGGGTCCTTATGACACTAGAGTGGAACCAACCATTATCTTGGGTGTGGGTTCTCTATAGATACTTACATATTGGGTTCCACCTGATGCACTAGGGTGTGATTTCTCTACGTGGAGATTGTTTCTTATTAGATGTGTGGAACAGTGGTGATCTGTGGCCCTTCACACAGATAGTTTTGGGTAGACATGTGAGATGATGGGTCTATGTTTAGATTATCATGGTTATATGGGTCTACAATTCCTCTATTAGTGGAAAATACTCTACATGTAGTTCATCTACACATTGTTTTGAAACACTTGTGTTTGGATGAGTTTTCTTTCTCTCTTGGTTTTGGTGGATCAATCCTCTATCCCTAAAATCTACATCTTGTTTTCTATATACATTCTTTATATTATTTATTTATTTATTACTACACCCCCTTTCATCATTTGAGTCATCCTACTCGGTATGTATATACTCACCCCTAAATGGGGTTTCCTTGCATGTGTTGTGTCTTATACATATGACCTATAGGTTGACAATGATCATAGAGTAACTTAGGAATACATAGTAATTTGGATAGAGAATGATGTTGGTAGATTAGAGATTAGGACATGGGCTATCTCAGTGCTTAACATTCAATTTATTTTAGGTTTGGACATCTTTCTTTTTGGGTGTGTATTTTCCCTTTTTATTTTCATTTTACACAACCATACTCCTGTATTGTCTAGAGGTTTTACATACATGGTTTCCCCCTATTATTTTTGAATATTTTACTATTGTTCCTCTACACTCATTCATTGAGATGGTATGTGTGTACAAACATATACCAAGTAAAAGGCCTTACCATGTTTGTTTTTATTTTAATGCTGGTCTCCATCCCCTGGCCTATGGAGGTGAGCTTTGGGTAGTTGTGGCTCGAGCTCCGACTTTGGTCAGGTCATGATAGATTAGTATCAAAGGTGGTTCCATCCTTAGGATGGTGTTTAGAGTGGTCCCCTTATAATTATTCAATTGGGATTTGGTAAACAGATTCAGTGTGTCTCGATTTGGTTTCTTTGGCCAGTGAATCTAGTGATGGTGCGAGCGACCGATGTATCCAATCACCAAGACCTTGACTACCTTCTTTTAAACTCAAAATCCTGAGAAATTATTTTCAGGTTACAATGGTACATGTATCATATATGATTGATCCATTGAAATCACTTCTTGATTCCGATCCACATTACATACATATATATATACATATATATATATATATGCTCTCATCTGAACGTTGTATGTATTGATTGAATTTTAGGATGCCTCCGTGATGCCAGCGAGCTAGAATACTAGTTCTGTATCATAATAAAAATTCGATGAGCGATGAGGACTCAGTTTAGGGTATATCCCCCAAGATTATTCCTCCATGTGGAAATGTAGAAGTACCTCCACCTGTTAAAAAGAAGATTGTACCATTATAATAGGGTATGGATGCACATATGATTAGCGTGATCTACAAGTTCTAGAACCAGAGGATACTGAGGTTCCATAGTAAGCCTGATCCTCTGGAAGAGAAGTATTGGATAGAGTCAGTGGTACATGTTTTCAGGCCTACTCAAACACTGATGGATTTTGTGTTTGCACTGACTTCTAGCATTTTCCATGAAGTTGCTGGGTGATAGTAGGGTATTGTTATCAAGATGCACGATGAGTCAACACTCTTGTGGCCCAACTTCAGGTATCTTCCATGAGGATTACTACCCCTCGTGCTTGATATTGGTTTGAATTGTGGAAATTTTGAAGCTGTATAGGGGTGGGGTGACAGTGGTTGAGTATATAGTGAGGTTTATATACCTTACATGGTACTCCCTTGACTTGATCTAGGATGGATACTTCTAAGAACAAAAGTTGGAGCAG
This sequence comes from Viscum album, assembly GCA_963277665.1. Taxonomy (NCBI): domain Eukaryota; kingdom Viridiplantae; phylum Streptophyta; class Magnoliopsida; order Santalales; family Viscaceae; genus Viscum; species Viscum album. Next base: position 2,051,300,689 of record OY728119.1, read on the forward strand.
GGAATCTGTAGAGAGATCCAAGCCAGTGTGGCACCCAGGTTCATCCCCACCTATGTGAGGGTGTTCAAGTGGGAACTGGTGAGATATTGACTCCTTTTATAGGGGTTCTAGGAAGATAGAGATGACAATGGGTTTCATAGAGATGAGTTGTCTGCAACAACTAACAGACGCTAAATGATAGAATCTTGGTGAAGGAGACCTACCCATGATTAGACATAAGAATGTTGTTAGGGGAAGAATAGAGGGACTAAGTATCCAAGAGTTGAATTTATTTTCATTTAATGGGAGAGTTGATGAAGCATGAGACTGCATGGATAGATATGTCAAGCTGTGTAGGAAAATAGTGGTTAGAGAACCACGAAAGAGGTAGCACTGTGATCAGAGATCTCCCAAGTGAGGGAAGGGTGGTCCCCAGCAAGCCGAATTAGGAATATTATTAGTAGGACCTATGGGTGGTGGATGATACTATGGAATCCTTCCATCACAACTACTAGGTTTCGTACATCAAGCTCAGGGGGCTGGCAGCTGGGGCCATAGATAGCTGCAAGCTCTAGAGGCATATAACCCCACAAGGTATGAGATTATTAGAGTTAAGATTAGTGTTTTTATACTCTTGATTCTATATTAGAAGACATAGGTGGTATTCATTACTTTATATTTATTTTCTTGGTGTGATATATAGGGCTCCCAGCCGAGGAACTAGCCCATCATCTTCATCTTGAGGTTTATATAGTGAACTCCACTTCTGTATCTTCTATCCTTCGATAGTACAAGTTATAATTTGGTGGAGAGAGAGGTTTATTAGAGACCTTTTCAACCTCCCAAAAAAACCCTATGACTTCATCCTGAATGTTTATTGGTTTTCTATGGTCTAATCCCAGATTGACTGTCACCCAAACAAGTCTTCAGCCTACACACTGATTGGACAAGATTCACCACTATGGGAGAGAGAGATATCATAGAAGGATGAGTGGGTTCTATGGGTAGTAGGCCATAACACAACAACCATTATTTGTAAATTGTATCCCTTGGTATAGAAGGATCTTTACGCATATGGATTCTTTCATTTATGGAGGATTATATGGACATATTCCCTGAGGAAATTATGGGACTAGCTCCAAGGTGGGATATTGAGTTTTCCATTGACTTTCATCCCAAGACCACCCTGATATCTTCTACAACATATCAGACAACCCATACCAAGATCCAAGAGCTACATTTAATGCTAGATGACCTTCGAGAGAAGGGTTTAATCAGGACTAGTGTGTCCCCCTAGGTAGCTCCAGTATTGTTAATGAAAAAAGAGAATGGAAGTTTGCAGCTTTGTGTGAATTATTGCAACCTAAACCAGGCCATGATAAAGAATAAGTACCACTTTCTAAGGATTTGATACATCTTTTACCATTTAAAAAATGTGAGATGGTTCTCAAAGATCAATCTTCGGGCTGGCTACCACCAAATGAGGGCTTGTGAGGATGTTATTCCAAAATTGGATTTCCGATGTTTATACAAACACTCTGAGTTACTTGTGATTCCCTTCAGTATGATGAATTTACCCACTAGGTTTATGGATTTGATTAACAAGGTCTACCAGCTGTATTGGGACTAGTTTTTGGTTTTCTTCATCGATAACATACTCGTCCACTCAACATTAGAGGAGGAACATACAGAGAACTTGAGTATGATTCATGATTTGTTTTGAGAGAACCAGCATTATGGGAATCTCTTTATGTTCTAGTTATGGATTCATGAGGTTCAATTTCTAGCGAATGTCATTTATGAGCTTGATTTATCCATGTACTCAGTGATTATTGATGTATTTCTTTCTTGGGAGCCACCTAGGATCTTGTCAGAGGTGTATATATTTCTTGCCTTAGCGAGGTACTATATGAGGTCTATGGAAGTCTTCTCCAAAATTGATTCCCCATTGACTTCCTTTACATATAAATGACAGCTATTTACGTAGACTTAGTTGTTCCATAGGGCCTTTGAGGAGTTGATGATGAAGAAAAAATGTGATCTTATGTCAAGACTACCATAGGATGGCAAAGAGTACATTGTGTATTGTGATGCCTCAGGAGTTGGGATAATTTGTGTGTTGATGTAGCGATAGTTAGTTCATAGATATAGGTCGAGTTAATTGAGGACATATGATTATAAATATGTGATTAACCACCTAGAGTAGGTAGTGATTGTCTTCACCCATAAGTTGTGGAGGAACTACTTTTTGAGAGAGTGCTTTGTGGTTTACTCATACCATCAGAGTCTCAGGCATGTCATCATGTAGAGAGACATGAACGTGAGATAACGAACTAGGTTGGAGTTCCTATAGCACTATAACTTTGATATTTTCTATACTATATGGAAGAGATACATAGTATAATATTACCTTAAAAGGATTTCCCAAGATCAATTTGTGTAGGAGGCTTCATAATAGTTGGCTTCCTTGTAGCTGACCTTGGTGGAGGAGGAGGGTACAACTTTTCTATAGTCGATGGTGTTGACTCCTCCATTTCTCGAGCATTTATGTGAGTCCTAGCTAGGATACAATGAATGTGCGGGATTACATGACCATATATCAATGGGTATTTCTTTAAATCAGTATTCTAAATCGGGGAATCATGATATCCTTTTCCATGGATGGACAATGGTCCTAACCGTGATGTGGGAGGAAGTGATGTGATATTTCCCTACTTCTCCCCAAGATGTAAATCCCAATGTGGGGATGATATATGGAGATCTTGAGTGGTAGTTTAGGTGGTCCAAAATTCGGTGTATCATAGATGAGTTTGACTCTTAGTGCCTCAACTGTCTTTAGGTGAATACTGATCACTATGTTCTGGAAGGACTGTTATAGCTCCTTGAGATCCTATATTTGAAGTGGGATGGCATATACAAGGAATTTATGATAGGGATTCCACACATAGTGATGGTACATGATGATATTTGGGTGATAATTAAATGACTCATGAATTTTACACACTACCTTTCTATTAAGGAGCTGGGTATGGTGGACTGTTTAGGGTAGCTATACGTAGAGGAGATCGTTCTCCTTCATGGGGTGCCCTCGAGAAAAATCTATGATCTTGAGGTAAATAATACTTCATAATTGTAGAGAGACATGTATGATATATTTTGGAACTAGATTAGGATGAGTAAAACCTTTCACCCCTAGACCGATGGGAAGACGAAGCACACTATCCAGGTGTTGGAGGATTTATTGAGTGCTTGCATGTTAGACTTCGACTAGAGTTGGGAGGATCAATTTCCCTTGGTAGAGTTTTTCATAAAACAAGATCTACCACTATAGTATTATAATGAAATATTTTGAGTCCCTATAAAAGAGACCATGTAGGTCACCCATGTGATAGATAGAGATTGGTGAGACATCTCTTTTGGGTTTAGAGTTAGTGCAGGAAATGATAGAGAAGGTCCAAGTCATCTGTGAGTATAGGAGGATGTCTTATATCAGTTAGGTATCTTAGGTATATCACCTTCATATTCCATTGGATTTTGAGTGGGGATACCACATTTTCCTGAGAGTCTTCTCATGATGAGGATTACTGAGGTTTGGCCAGATAGGCAACATATCCCTGAGGATCATCGAGCTATTCGAGATCATACAAAGGATTTAAAAGGTTTCTTATTCCCTCTACCTACCCCCACTATTATTGTGGGAACATGAAGTCTTACACATATCATAGTTTTGGAGATACATTCCTGACCCTATGCGCGTCCTCGACTAGGTTGAGCTGGACATTGAGGATAAATCCACATTTGTAGAGCATTTAGTGGAAATCAAGGATCCATAGGAGAGGAACCTCTGTGGATGGACTACCCCCTTTGATCACATGTTATGGTTGAACAAGAATGTGCAAGAGAGCTCTTGGGATCATGAGAGAAATGTTCATGCTCAGTATCCCGAGTTGTTTGGTTAGTTTTTCTTTTGGGGGAAAAAAATATTGGTGGAGGGAATGATGTAGAGACCCATATTTTTCTTTTATAGGACTTTAAAATATTTCTACATATATTTATTAATCTATGAACAAAGATAAAATGAAATTTTGAGGCCCAGTGTGCCTAGAATTAAATTTATAAAAATATTAAATTTATTTTATATTCTACACACATAGTTTCTTAAAGAAAAATGGATAAATCCTATATGGAAGATCATTTAATAAATACGAGACCTTGGTTGAGTCTGGAACGCATTTTTTACCCTAGGAATGATGTAAAATATATCGGCATGGGGTGTTCCGATATCTTATCTAATGGAGGTATATTCAAAAGGTTAATTAATTTAATTGATTTTTTTTACCCAAATAAAATTTCTATAAGAATAATACCATGGTGAATCACTAAATTTTAGCCTCATAATTCTGGGACTGTCAAGAGCTTCTTCTTCCTCCTTCTGTTGGCTGATCATATAAGATGATGAAGAAACTATGAATCAGTGAAGATTGGGATGCAACAAATGGAAATACATCCTTAAATCATTAGAAAGAACATTAATTGATGACGAATGATCCAATATCCATATTGGAATCTCAACTTTTTGGATTATTCCTATTTTGATTAAATTTATTGAGCAGATTAATCCCCTTCTGTTGATCTATTCCAATTGTGGCATGAGCTTGTGTTAGTGTAATAATTCAATTTGCTTAATGTTTGATTTTTAAAACCCAGATTATAACCATTCTTGTTCATTGTCCATGAACTGATTGGTAAACCTTGTTTCTTATGGATTTTTTCTTTTCTTTATTTTAATTATTTGTTGGACCCCGTATTTCCAATTCATCTTTTTTCAGGTGATATAGAGCCCAATAAAACCCCCAAAATCATGGTCAAACAATTTAAGAGGGAAAAATTACTTAATCAAGGACATATCCCGGATGTTTGTGGGATTCATATGGTAATTTTGATGATCAAAGATGAAATCATCATTAATAAAAGGTGAATAGGCATGGAGTGTGTCTGGAGGAACTCCCATGGATTGATGAAATCGATTTCCAGCCAACAGATTACTAGAAACAATGAATTGGGACTAGATACACTAATCTTGGGCAGAAATAAGGTATGATATATGATGGAATGGATGGATTTTAAGTGTGGTACATGGATTTGGAAAACATTGAAAAACCCGACTACACACTGTATACCGTGATGAACACATGATGTGTATCCCCTCTGTTACGATGGTTAGGGTTTTGGGAATTCATAAGGATGGAACAATGTGTAGGATCCTTACATATCATGTAACCCATTCCACATATAGATGAACCATGTGACAAAAAAACATGCCCAGGTGTATTAAATATGCCCGAGTACATGGGCACGACCAGAGCACATGGGCGACACCCAGCCGTGTAAACATGAGGTAAAGAAAATAGTTAGAGCTTGGTTACACATAAACAAATTGGATATATAGACATGAATAAGCACATGGAAGAGACCTAGAGTGGCATGGGAACACTGTGTATATTCCACACATGTCGTGTACTCCTACACGGTCAGAGAGACGAGTACCTCTATGAACACGACTAGGTGAAGGAGAAGGAAAACACATCAAGTGTATCCCATCAAACGCTGTGTACTATTTTTTTATTTTTTAGGAATCTCCAATATTTTTTTTCTACTTCATTTGGACTCAGATTTTGGACCTTGATTAGCTTATCTGGAGTTTCATTCATGTATAACATGATGGTGACCACAGATGCGGGAATTCAGATACTATGTGAAATGTTTTTATCTCGGCACTTATTTGAGATGATGCATGATGGTGGAAGTGATCATGTAGGATAACCAAAGACTTCCTATAGAGTGGAACCCTCTTAATAGCTTGGGTTTGGGTCCTCTTACTTCCAAGTGGAACCCCCTATCAGATAGTGCGTTATTTCTCAATGACTATAGTAGAATCCCCCATCACATCATATAGAAGGTCCTTAACTTATTGAGTGGACCCCCTCCCCCCCCCCCGATGGATCGACACACAAGTTCTCTACAACTACTTACCAAGTGGACCCCTATTGGATCGGGTGCAGGTTCTCATAACACTTGAGTGGAACCCCCAATTTTCTTGGGCACAGGTCCTCTATGGATACTTACATTGTGGAACCCCCATAATATTGATAGTGATTCCTAGACATTCTAAGTGGAACCCCCTATCAGATAGGGTAGGGGTCATTGATGGCCATAGTGAAACCCCCTATCATACTACGGCACGAGTCCTTGAAAAATCGAGTGGGACCCCCATAACGCATCAGGGTGTGAGTCCTCTTCATCTACATACTAATTAAAACCACCTATCAGATTGGGCACAAGTTCTTGTGACACTAGAGTGGAACCCCCAATCATAATGGGCACAAGTACTCTTTGGATACTTATAGAGTATAACCCCATGACACACTAGGGAACAAGTCCACTTCTTAGAGATTGTTCACATTCGGATGTGAGGCACTATGGCGAGGCATGGGATTTTACTTGAATAATTGTGGTGGGATGCATGAGATGTTGTGAATTGTTGATAGAATATTGGAACTATTGGTGAATCTTATTCATCAGATGAGATACGATATAAATATTTCCTTACTCTATTGTTTTTTATTATTTTAACTGAGCGTATATATATATATGTACATATGTATCCATACCTTTTGATTTAGTTACTCTCCTTCCATGGGTTACGAAGATGCACAAGGTATGCAATGTTCTTTCCATGATTATATTCTCATGGTTGGATGAGTCTAATCTCTTACTATTTCTGAAAAGTATTCGACATGTAATTATTCTAATCATCATGTAGAGCCCTTTCTATTTGGATGAGGTTACTTTATTTCATGGTTTGGGATAACCCATTCTCTTTCACTTATTTCTCTATCCTGTTTTCTATCTAAAGGTTTTCTATTCCTTTTTTATCTTTTACTGATCCCCCTTTCAGATTTCAAGGTTTCCTTATGGGTATATATATACTCACCCTAAATGGAATTTAAACGCATGCTTTGTGTCTTTTGTAGATGATGGATATGTCAGTAAAGACAATAGAGGAGATTATGGATATCTGGTACATGGGAAAACTTATGGTGGTTGTATCTTAGAGATCTGAAGACGAACTCTCTAATCATTTTACCTTCCAGTTTTTTTAGTATGGGACATATCTCTAGTTGGGAGTGAATTTTTCCCCTTTTTTTATGTTTAAACTACATTACTCTTGTACAGTCTAGAGGTTTTACATTCATGCTTGTTTACATAGTATTTTTTTTCATATTTTTCTATTGTTCCTCTACAATTCTACAATGAGATGGATATGTGTGTGCATATAGGTACTTAGGAAATGGACTGTCCATGTTATTTATGCATTTAGTAATGTTCTCAATCCCCTAGCTTATAGAGGTGGGATTAGGGTAGTTACGGATCAAGTCCCGACATGGGTTGGTTCGTTAGAAGGATCATCCATGTTACCTATTGTGAAAAATGTGAAAGAATCATACTAATCCTAGTGAGTAAACAAATGAAAATAACTCACAACCTAAAATAGTTTACTATTCCTTTCCTCTCCTCTCCCTAGATATCTCTCAACAAGTATCATAGAAAATAGATTATACAATATAATAACTAAAAATGGAACCCCATTAACCCATCCACACTAGTTTATTACTTTTCCCCAACATCACCGACCCTGATCCATGTCTCTCTAAAAGTCATCCTGAAGAAAACATGGAAAAATTAATCCATCTGGAAGACACATAGGATAATATATCATGAAACTCATTCACCACGTCATCACATTATACCAACCACATATCAATATAGTAACTAATTGGTTTATGAGATCCACCATAACTTGTATATCAAACATTTTACCTCAATCCATCACATCCAATACACAACATAAGTATAGTCATCTCAAGGATACTATATCCAGAGATACATGTCTATAGAAATAACCACAATAATTTACAACCTTCTAGTCATATATATGTTGAAGGATAAACACCATACATAATACCAAATTATACCACCAGTGTGAGAGAAAAGGGTTAGTGGGGTTAGTCATCCATCTATTCCTTTCCAATCTGGATATTGGGGAAAACAACCTCTAATATTTTCTAGGTACTAGTCTTTATATAGACATTAGTGGGGTTACTATGAAATCAAAAAACATACATGATATAATATTCTCAATGTCACACTATAGGAAACTATAGAGCCTTAGCCTCATCTATTGCTAACAACAATAGGACTCTTAGATTCCCCTACTAAGGCCTAGGAATTAGATATGCATATAAGTATCAAAATTCATTTTAATAAATAAATTAATTATCAATTAACTAGTTATTATCATTATCATTTCCAATATTAACATTTTAATAATTTTAATACAAGTGATGATGATACAATTAGATCATTTTTTGTATTCTCAAGTATGTCATAATTATAAAGTAAGTATCAATAACCAACTCCAATCATTCATTAATTTCATTATAATTTCATAATTATCCAGGTACACTAGGAATTTTCCAAAGAAACCAAAAAAATACACTCATAGTGTATTATATCAGCTACTTCCCATAGTTATCATTTGATTATATAAAAACATTGAGCCATTAGAATATTAAAAAAATAGATTCAATTCCAATAAATCATCGCAGCTTTCATCCCAACCATAATTGGAAATCCCAACCTATACTCATTCAATTAGTCCCGGTGCCATCCCTAAACCACTGTACATAATATTACATCCAATATCCCATGTCAAAATCATAATTATCACCAAAACCATGGGCACCATCACTTACTTGAGTGTCTCACACACATTATTCTATGTTCACAAGGTTAATATTCAACCACATTAATGATCTATATCCATAGAGTATAAATAAATATAAAATTAATTCTTCCACACCAATTTTAAAGGCAACTGTGGCCAAAACCAACAATCCATTTAATTATTTATCAAACAACATCGAGCTCATTCATCCCCAAAAAATGATTTAAGAAATAATTAAATTCCCATTACCATATTTAATTATCCAATTAAGTTAATAAAAGCACTAATCATATCTACCCTTAAAAATTTACAAGGATAAATATTATTTATTTAATATGGTATTCCACCTTAAACTTATTTTTCATTTATAAAAAATCTCAATGTTTAATATTTAAAAATTCCTATTTCATTATAACAAATAATTACTATATTTTAGTTGTTATTTAATATATAATAATATTTTCCATTCTTAAAATATATAACAATTGATGTCACACTATCTAGAAAATCTCAGTGTCAACAAATATATATTTCAAAAGGGTGTGATTACACATCACAAATTATTCAAAACAAGAATATAAATATTACAACATGATATAATCTTGATTTCAATTTATTTTATATTGAATTATATAATAATTATAATAATTATTATTTAATCATTTCTAACACTACGACATGTTATCTTTTTTATATTATGAAATATTAATTTAGGTAAATTCCTGTGACTAACCATTTCTCTCTCTAGTATAATTTTCCAAATAATTATCATTATTTTACATCACACAAGTTCTTGTTTTCTCATTCATATTTTAATATCATAGATTATCTAAAAACTGAAACTAATGCATTTGATAAGTCATTAAATTCCATTATGGAAAATTATGATAAAAAATATTCAATTCAATAAGAAATTTCCAAATTCTAAAATAGAATTATATGTATTTGTTTTGCAATATGATTTCTAATAAAATCTAGAAATTAAAAAATAATAACCTAAAAATTTTCCACAAGTATTAAGTTTAACTAAAATTCTTGATTTAATATTATAAAATTAAATCAATAATTAAAATCCCATTATTTTTAACAAAAAATTATACATCTTAAATTGAACTTCCATTAAAATTTATGGAATTAATTACATTTCATTAATATAAATTCTCACCATACTCTTTATTCTATTCCTTTTTAATTTCCCAATTATAAAAAAATTATTATTTATATGACTATTTTTCTAGATTATTAGCTATCTATGGTTAATCCAATCCATTTAAAAAAATCTAAGTCATGGTAATTTCATATTTTCATAGTATAAAAGTGGAAAATTCATAGACCCTCTTCTTGGAAGAAGAAGAATTCTCATGTTATAATTAAAAATTGAGGACATGGGAAGATTTATTCATCCTGGAAACACAGGATTGGTGAATATGGGAGAAGACCTGATCAACTATAGATAGGTTTACAAGACACTAGAGGTGGATTTGTGATCATCTGAGCTTGGGAAGGAAGTGGGACTTGAAGGTGATTTTTTGTAATTTTAGAATACATTGATATTGGCTCTTCAAATATATTAAATATGTATTTAATTAGTTCCTAACTAATTCCCCACACAACCAATTCATAAGCATTAAAAGTTAATATAAGTAAAAATATTACACTTAAAACTATAATCACTATAGATTTCATATTAATTTCCTTAATTATGTTGAAAAATATGTTCTAAGAGGTTTCAGAGGGTAATTCTAGGGTTATTAAACAATTTAGCTACCCTTAAAGAATTTACACATACTATTTAAGGGTAATAGGGTTTTAACCTTACGTTGCTAGATAACTTTTTGTAGGGTTTAAAAAAGTTACATTACCCTTACCTAAGACTCGGATAACCCTTACGCGAGCTCTACCCTTATGTGGGCTTCAACTTACCCTTATGTTCCCTTAATAAACTCATGGCTATAATTACATAGTTTAAGTGTTTCCCTTTTGTGAGATGGAACCCTATCATGTATTGTGGATTCCATTACATGAGTTGATGAAATATAGAAATACCTTTATAAATCGATGGAGAAACACTTACATAAGAAGAAGAAACACTTCAAGAAAATTACACTATAGATATTTGCCCTTACATTACCCATAGATATTTAGGAATTCCATTACATAACACTCAAACCACCCTTATATAGGCCAAATTCTACATTTATGAAAACAATGGTAGATTTAGGTTACTTTTATGCAATGAATAAAGTTATGGTTACCCTTATGTAGTAAGGGGTGAAGAATATTACACTTATAAAAATTATGGAATTCAAGGATTACCATTACACAAGCTATTAAAAACCCAAATCACCCTTACAAAATGATGATTTCATGCTTAAATGTAAATATTTCATTAAAAATATTTAATTTTCAAATAAACTAACTTTCAAATAATTAAAAAAGGGTTTATTATCAATTCCAAAATAAAAAACATTTTTAATACACTATAATCCCTTTCAAACTTCTAAATTAAATTATAAATAAAAATTTTAGAAATTTTAATTATTCTCATAATTTGTAAAACCATTTCAAAAAAATTAAAAAAATTGTTAAACCCTTTTTAAAAACATCTAAAATTTATGAAAAATCTCACAATTCATCAGTCAACATAGGATGAAAAAGGAAGGGCTCAAAAAAATCCGAACCCTTACATGGAAGTCCATCCCTATGTGATTTACCTCACCTTACACAAGAATAAGGTAATGTGGGTATATAAATAAAAAATTTTATTAATAAATGAGAAAGTCAAAATTTGGTTCAATTTAAAGGGAACTAAATGGGCATTGAAAATAAAAAAAATTAAAATTCAATAAGAAACAACAATAAAAAGAAACATTAAAATTTTGAAATTGTTTAGTGTTTAAAAAATATATTAAAATTTGAAATTTAGCTCCATTTATTCCTGAAATAAATTAGTTTTTTATTTTTATGATATAAAAAATTATAAAATGGAAGTCCATAGTGTGGTTTTTGATCAAAATGAAAATATCAACGTACCGTAACCAAGAAAAAACGTTTTTGAGAAAATAATAGAAAGGAAATTTCATTTTTTTACTATATAAAGTAATCCATATTGTATTGAGATAACTCCTAGGTTTAGGAACTATGAGATGAAGTATTTCCACCTCTCTATGCTTCCATCCTATAGTTTTATACCTAATAATGACAATTCAGACATTATTATGGACTTTTATATTATTTTGAAGTAACTTTAATTACATGTACTAAGTGTGAATAAGATCATATTAGGAGTTTTTCTATTATTTATAATGAAAAATTAAAGGATCTAGTTTGAAAAATCAGATAAGGAAATATTTGACACATGGGAGCAATTTTTAATTATTTTTTGATGAAATTATATCTTATGAGAATAACAACTGAAGTGAGAATAAAAGTGCACACTTTTGTTCAATATGGGGGGTGATATATTCTATAAGAAAAGAGATATATTTATATTTATATTTATTTTATTTTACAACCATCATTTTTATCTTTATTTCCAAAAAGATACATTCTATAATGGTATATCCCCTCACTAAGAAACATTATAAGGTTAATCATCTGTTAGTGAATTATTGAACAATGATGGAGAGGATTTCAAAATAAATCAATACAACTACCCCAAACTAAAAAAATTTCTCTCGGTGAATAACCATCGATAAGTGGAAAAAACTATATTTGTTATTGAGAATAAAATTCTCAATTTTATATATTTTTTAGTGGTAATTATTATAGTTCAATTAGAGTGAGATTTTAGCATTGTGGTATGTTTGTCCATTCTATGTCTCACTGTTATAACTTTGGTATGCATTCTCTACCCCTTGAGAATTACAAATTTTCTAGATATGGACCTAGGATGAAAATTAATAATGAACTGTTTCAAACAACTATAATAATTGATATAAGAACTATCCAAAAAAATTGTTGGAATGAGTATGGTGTTTTTAGATCAACCACTACCCCTGGATTCCAAAAATGTCCAAGATCACAATATCAAAATGAAAATTTAACAGAATTCTATATATAATTAGGGAATATATAAGGGTTTATGTGTAAAATTATTTCTATTATGTATTCTCATGTTTCTAGAAACTAGGTTGATATGGTGTCTCAGAGGTTTTCCTTTGAATACAAGATGAAGAATCTATAATCTCAAATGAGTCAAGTAGAAAGAGATTAGAGTGTTAGAGAAAATGGAAACTTACAAGTACCATATAATTAAACCATAGGGAAATATTAATTGGTATTTATAATATGAGTTGTTTGAAAACCTAATATATTTTTATAAATTTCCCTTGGGTATTTCAAAGTATTATTATGGAAGGATTTAGAATTTAGAAACTAAAAAACATGTAATCCAGAATTGAGGACAACATTCTTGAAAGAATGTTAAATCTAATTTTCTACCTAAAAAAGAAAAATGATTTAAAATAAAAAATAATAAGGGGGAAAGATAAAGTTTCGGAAGAACAAGATGGAAAACCAACTATCTTATGGTATTTTTACGGACCCATCACATTCCAAAAAAGAATTAGGAAAAATAATTAATATCCTAAACTACACATGTTCTCTGGGTTTTCTAACAAGAATTGAGTAATTATTCCATTATTTTTTGATTTAATTGAAATACTAGGATATTTGAAATTGTTGATCAAGATTGTTTTAATAAAGAATATGTTGAAATATTTTTCCACTTAAACCCGCATTGATACGTATAGTGTTGTCCTTAAATATAATATCCCTCCTAAACTTAAAGTCACACGAATATTGTTCATCCCCTATACATTAGGAAATAATGTTTATCAAAATTTATTACATGACCTTGTTTCAATTATAAGTTTGATCCCTTTGTGAAATTTTATAAAATGAGATTAGTGGAATCTGAACCCACAATAGTTGTTTTGAAGTTGTCTTACCACTCCATTACTCAACCCACATGAAGAGAGAATGACTTGTTAGTTAGATAAGGAAAACCATTTCTACCCATAATTCCCTAAGATTCAATTATTAACTTATTACTTTAAAATAAGTATTATTATTTATTGATTGATTCACATGAAACATATAACCAAAATGAAATCATGATACTTTAACATAAAATTATCAATTTTTATTATTATATTATAACTATTCAATTAATATGTATAAATTATAGTAAACACAATATGAAGACTATGAATAAGGGAGAATAAATGACATCAAGTAGTATATTTTTTTCTTATGAGGATCGATTGTATGAGCTTGGAAAATAAGTGGCTTCACTAAGGTTTTCTCAAGACCATCCCCAATCTGAACTCTAACAATTATGGTATAAATAAATTAATTTGTGATGGAAGTTAAAGCTTGTGAAAATTTCAATGAGATCCTTGATAGCTAAATCATCACTCCTAACTTCCACAAGATCATATCTTATGCTTATATTTTCTTGATGATCTCGATGCCTTATGTTAGTAGAAATTAAGATGATATAGACATGTAATTATTAATGCACTAAATAACTTATATATCTCATGTATTTATCACTTTTAAAATTTTGTGTTTTAAAATAAAATAACGATTTTTTAATATAAAAACTTTGATAAAACATAATTAACATATATAAATAACTAATGAGATCATTTTATCTTTAAAAATGAATTTTCATAAATATATACTTTTTAGGTGCTATGTTTTTTTAGTTTAGGAAACTATGTATATCAGGGAAAAAATATTTTTATATTAATGAAATATTAAAAAAATGTAATTAGTTATTTATGTTAAATAAGAATAATAACATTTAGTATTTTAAAAAGTAGCTTTTCTTTGAAAATATTTTTCTATATATTTTTATTTAATATATAAATACCAAAATTTTATAGATTTAAATTAAAAATATTTGATTAATTTTTGTATGTATAATAAAAAAATTATATTAGTATATATTTTTGATATTTTTATAAAAATTATGAATTTTATGGTGAATGTTGATAAATATTTATTTTTGTAAACACTGTCACTTTTATGATATTTTCATAATAAAAGAATTATTGAAATTTTTATGGAACCATTAGTCTATAAAAATATATATTTATAAAGTAAAATTAAGAATTAAAAAATAAATTATTAATTTATAAAACCTATGTTTAACATTTTGGAAACATAATTAATATTTTACTATAATGATAAAAATTAATTTTTGATATTTTTCTTTTATCTAAGAATCCACAAGATGGAGTTTAGTTTTGGAATTTTTTTCAAGTCATATCATTCCTATTGGTTTAATTATAATCCAATTAATATCATATATTTCAAATACAATGATAATTTTATATCAAAAATAATTTTTAAAGATAAAAATACCCTTTTTAAAAAAATGGGTTATTTATGTTATAAGGGATAATATAAATAATATTTTTTTTTCTACATTACAAAATTTTATTTTAAATTTTTTTTTTAATATTTGGAATTACTAGGTCATATTTTTTTAATAAGGATAATTTTATTTTAAGGCATTAGATGTAAATTACTTTGTTAAAAATTAGTTACCACAATAAAAACAAAAATGATAAAAGTGAAATATCTAAGAGTTAAAGACCTTAATACATGATAACAATATGAGTGAAATTGTATTATTTAGGAATTAATAGTATTAATTATTCTCCAAATTCATTATTTTACATTATTGGATCCACATGACCTTTTAATAGTAAAGTCATCTTTTATATTATTTGAAAAAAGTCACTCCTCTCTTTTAAAAATGGCGCCTCCACCGCCCCACTTATCCTCACATTCAAAGCATCTTGGATTAAAAAAAAGTATTACCAAATAAGAACCCAAATATACTATACAATTAATAGATATTATACTATTTTAAAATTTCTACCTCTCAAGGATTTATCCCATTTTTTAAAAGGATAACTTCTAAAGAATAATATAGGATTCTAAATTACTCATTTTCTTTATTTATGTTTTTATAAAATTTTAAATTAAAAATCCCGAAAATATAATATAACCACGTTGAATTAATTAAATTCACATTATAAGTATAATGATTATTTATTTTTATGGGATGTAATGCCTGATTTCTGTTCCCAAATTTTAGTTTCGAAAGGAGTTTTAATTTTTAATTTTGTAGAGAAGAAATTTTTGAACCAAGAATCAAGAAGATAATTTGAGAGGTTAGACACATCAAGTAGGTGAATTTATAAATGGTATTGGGATTTATGTGGCTCCATAGAGCTGTAGGAGTAGGCCAATTTCTTTGAACATAGATCTGGGGCCACATCGTAAAGCTGCAGCAACATCATCTATCTGGTGGACAATGATAGAACCCACATGTTACACATGAAGCCAATAATAATCTTGTTGTGTCAAAGGAAACTTTTAGTGGGGTTAGCCCATTATTTTCTTTCATAATGACCCTTCTCCTTTTATATAGGATTTCATACCCTTAGTGGTCTAGGGACACCACCAAATGTCCCTCACTTTCTTCTCTTCCTCCATTAGTGAACACCCTTTCTTCTGAGACATTAGAAGCGATGTCTATTATGATTAAGTGAAATTGGTGTGTATATGAGTCTTATTATATTACATATTTTTTATCATAGAATTTACTTCTCTCTCGCACTATTAGAATAATTCACATGATTTCCAGGGAGTTTACCCGCTTCTTTATTTTCTTTCGATATAGGATGAACTGGTGACTGATAATTTATGAGTGGGCTTCTATAGGCCTAAGGTACGTGGACACATAATTTAAACCAAAATATTACATTTTTTATGGATATATACTATGGTATATCAATGAATCCATTCCATTCATGACCTTAGTGGAAATTAATTTTTTTTATTTCACACTTTCCTTAGTTAAACACCCCTATAATCAACCGTTAAGCCTTATAAATGATAACCCCTAGTAACTACTTAGGAAATGGGTTTACTTTATAAGTTTCCTAAAAAATTGGAGGTTTTTTATATAATTTTAATTAGAATATGTCATAGAGAAACTTGTGTTTGAAATGGTAAAAGAACTTATAAATTAATTATAGGGTTCTGAAATGGGTTTTCACAACCCTTAATTTTGCAAATATAATTAATGTTTGAAATGGAAATATGTTTTGGTAAATGGAAAGGACCCTTATTATGAAATGGGAATTCTGTTTTTAGAATGACATGGACTATTTAAATGATATTATAATTTTTTTGAAAAGGGAATGTAAAAAATTTATTAGGAAATGAATTTTTGTTTATTGGATAAATTAAATATTTTTTGGTAATGAGTAGAATGATACATAAAGAGGCCCTTGGGAATTTTTTTGATTAATTCATTTATTTTCTAAGTTTTTTAATGATGTGTAGAAAAAGTATTCAATTAATGTTACAAGATAAGTTTATTGGTTGGAATTACTTTTGAGGATTCCAATGGTTATTTATTGAACTAGACTTTGATTGGATACCATGATAAATACCTATATCTATTAGGGAACTCATATTAATTCCATGGTGTGATAACACTCATGTATTTATAGTTTTCCAATGATATATAATTCATCAAGAGAGCCATTTTATTTTATTATAATTTTGATCCCAAATTCCACTAATACAAATATTGGTTTCGGTGTCGAGTTTCAATATTAGATTTTTAAAAACCAACATTGAATACGATTGGAGAATATTTTAACATTAGTTTTTTATAAAACCAATTTTAAAAGCTATTAAATTAATATTTTAATATCAATTTTACAATAATTGTCATTCATATATCTTTAGTTATAATTTTGGTGTTAGTTTTATAAATTCAATTTTTAAATGTGTTTCAAAAAGTTCTTTAACAATATTTTCTTATGAAAACCAACATTAAATGTTCTTAAAAATATTTTGGTAGCCTAAAACCCTCATTTATTTCCCTATATACCCCTATCATGAGAAACTATGGCACCTAAGGACACCCTAAGACCCTTGATGACATTCGATCATCTCTTGAAATCATTCTTGAAGCCTTAATTAAGTGTTTTAGAGAGTGTAATATTAAAGTGTTTATTTCAAATACTCACACATATCAACAATTGGTTATGTGTTTATTTTACAAGTTACATTGAATGTAGAATTCAAATGTTTAATCAAAATCATGAATTCTGGATTTAACTAAAAAAAGTTATGATACTCTTGAATTATCAACATGAATCTGTTTTAAAGAGTGTAATATAAAAAATTTCAACAGATTAATTACTAGGAGAAAGGTAATTTTTCACCTTAATCAATGTTAATAAAATCACATTCACTCTTGATAAAACTGACCATATATATGAGCATGTAAACTATAACCTCAATAATATTGTTTAATAATGTTTTATAGAAAATTTTATTTATATTAAATGCATTATATTTTCCACATATAAATAAATATCCTCTACACTTATATTCAACATTATATAAAATGTTGATCATAATTTAGAGGATTACATTCACGCTTAAGGTAAATTTTTTTAAAAACAAATTTGAAGCCCAATTAATGAAACACGAGTCTCAATAATTATTAAAAAATATGTGTTTCCCTATATAAAACAAAATAAAAAATATTTAAAGGGTCATCATGCCAAAATACTATAATTCAAAAAATTATTTACAAAAATAATAATTTATAAATAATTCATAACACCCATTTAACCATCAATTCAGATCATGAAAAATTATTTCAAAAAATAAAAATGTAATATTTCAGAATTATGGTTCATGTTGGAAGATCAAATTCAAAATTATTTTAGAAACTATCTGAATTTAGAATGCACATTAAAAAACTTGTATAAAAATTGTCTTAACAACAAGTAAAAATAAGTAGAATCTGTGAAAAATTGTAACATTAATTAGTTCTAAAAAAATTAAATTAAATGTGCATAACATGAGTTAACCATAAAATTACACTTTTAACAAAACATTCACTCACAGTTGGAGAGAAAATAGTGATAATCAACATTTATGAGAACAAATTCCCGAAAATCCCAAATGCCACATAGTTTATGACCTACTTGGCTATACAATGTCATATTAGGATGATTATTTTATATGATAATTGGAGGATAATTAACTTGTAGGAAAAACATATTTTATGGGATTCCATAGTGGTAAAATTTAGAAAATATTTTAATTAGTTTTCAAATAATTTAAATATTGTAAATTTCATAATATTTTATTTATTCAGTTACAGACAACATTTTACTTTTAAGAGACAAAAGGAATTAAAAATAATGTTTATCCTTTGTGGAAACAATAAGAAGATATTTTAAGACAATGTTGACATCAAATAATATTTTTAAGAGTAAAAATGACAACGATAAATTATTTTAGTGTGAATTTATAGATAGAGATACTTAGTTTTAGTCTGTCTCTATTCAAAAATAGAAAATATTTTATGGTATGTTTTATCTTTTTAAATTTTTTTAATTCATTTTCATTAATTTATAACTTATTTTAATTTTTGTTATGTAACAGGTACCCAAGAAATCTCACCAAGAGATATAGTCTTGAAATTTATACCATCACACATTGTCACGAGGAGGGTATCCTTTATTATAGGAGCATATTATTTCTGAACAAATTACTGAATTCAGAGCCTAGTCAAGAATTGGATTTATAGATATTCCCCTCAAACAACCATATCCTAAAACTTTTCCTAGAAAATTTAAAAGGTTGAGAATGTCATGAAATGGAAACTATAGTAGTAATCCGACAAAGGAAATTTCTAATAATAGTGTAAGTAATTAATTATTACATTCAATAAAAATTACTATTTAGTAAATTTAACTACCAAGTATTAAATTTGAAAATATTATTTTAGGATACCCTTCAAGAGAAATTGACCCAAGGGACCTTTATACCTGTGTGTAGGAATGATATTATTACTGTTTATTTAAGAAATAAAAAACAACATGGCTTTATTATAGATAATATGAAGGGTTTCATATTTAAAAATGTTTTTGGACATGCCCCTAGTGAAATATCAATTGGGTTATAATATAAAGAAGAAATATGTTCTTTGAATGTTGAGATGAGAAAATTGAATGAGTATATAAGGCATAATATTAAATCATCTATATCATATATAATTGGAAAAGTGATGAGACTGATGTAGTAAGCACATATAGCTTAGACAACACAATTAGTTTAACTAGAACAAAATTCCTATCCAGATATGACACCTCATCATTCATACCCAACCATGTACTACGAGTTACCTTATGTGGATTACCATGTATTTATTTTATCATATATAATTATACATAATCTAGAATATTACATACATAATAAAGTTACCTATTCTGATAAGGTAAGAGTAATAATGCATGATGTTATTAATTTATCTAATATAGGGTTTTTTCCTACTTAAGATGTATCCATGGTTGGTTTGATTATTGACATTTTTTTACCTTGGCTTGTTAATTGTTACCATCTGTTGAAAAATGAGGTATGAGTTGTTTTTCATTGTTTGTTTATCATCAAATTCAAAATTACTTATAATATTTTATTCACTTACATTATATAGTATTTTCAAATATCAAAGGAATATATGTAATGGAAAGGGAAATTTTTTATTCCGCTACCTTTAGATATTCCCCAGGAAGCTGATTGGATGAAAAAATTTTCGTATATTTTTTACTTATTAGATAATTATTATTCTTTTCCAATGAGTATAGGAAAATTTTGAATAGATTATTCATTAAATATTTTGAAAAATTACATCATGGATTTTATAAAGAGTGATGAGCTCACTATACCTATGGTGCATTTGTTTTCAATGTAATAAAATTTCAATTATTAATTTATTTTCATTATGTAAACATATTTAATGTTAAATAAATTTATTTATTTTCTAATTAGGTATCTCCAAGGTCTATGTGTCCAATATAGTTGTACATAAATTTATGGATTTATTGACCCAGAATATATTTCAATAGAAGTGGTAATTATGAAACTAGAAACGATAATTCATTATATATTTAAAATATTAAAAAACATATACATCCCATATTGATTTCTTTCATTCCTTGATAGGTAAGAACAAATATATAATTATGAACCACTATTAATTATACTATAAATAATAATGAATTTTTTATTTTATATTGGACATTGGATGTTATATATATTTTTCCCCGAAGAATGTAATTAATATTGGTTATTCTCTTTATTTGGTGGTGTTGGGATTTTTTTTGAAAAATGTTAATTAAGTATGTTTTATTACATGATTTAAGTTCTTTAATCTTAGTTTTTCAATAGTTTAGGTAAATTACTTTGACATCAGTGAATACATGAATTTTCTTACATAAATGATTTTTTTTAAAATATGGTTTCATAAATATTATTTTATCATAATGAATGGAAATTTGAGTGTTTATATTATGTTTTTAGATTTTGTTATGAGAAATCATCACTCAAACAACACAATATTTTGAAAAGGTTAGTTTGATTAAAAAATATTTAATTTAGAAAAATATGTTATTTTTTAAATTCATAACACATTATTATGTATGTTTTTATAATGTTTCCTAATATGCCTAAAATGACCTTAAATACCTTCAAAATATATTTTCACAATATTTTCTAAGTGTAAATAATTTTGAAATATAGTTCCATTTAGTTTTATATTTCTAAAAATTGTTAAAAACGTTCAAAATGTATTTTTTCTATATTTTTATTATATCAGATGTTTATTTATTTCTCTTGTCTCTAGTATCAACTCTATATAAGGTTTGGGATTATATAATTTAATTTCTTAATTTTTTTTTCAACTTTCAATAATTGTTTTATAAAAAATAGACCATGAAATCCCCATCGAAGACTATCAACAGTAGTTTTTTCAAAAAACCGATGATGAAAGAATGATATTGAGCCATTTAAAATTAGTTTTTTATAAAACCCACATTGAAAAATTTTATTATTAGACATATGGAAGGGTTTTCAATATTGGTTTATGAAAAATTATGTTTAAAGTGAGACATTCAACATTGCATATTAACGTCGGTTATAAACTGATGTTAAAAGATAAAAATCGATGTTGATTATGATTTTTCCATTAGTGTGCATTGGGGGTAGACCCCTCCAAAATTTAGGAAATTTATAAATTTTTCAATATTAATAGATTAATTCTGTGGATTTTTGAAAATTACATAGGGTAATTCTAAAGGACAAGATCCTCACCTTCGACCTGGTTATTATGAATGGAATACCTTATGAGTAAGCTATATATTCCAATAAATTCATGATTCTAAATGTCAATAATGATTAATTTAGTTTATAATGGTATTTTAGATTTTGGGAATGGAAAGGGTCACCCCTCCCTTTTATTCCCTATGAGTTTTTTGAAAGGTAATGTCTAGTGGATCCACGTGGGTTCCATCAAGTTGTTACGACTATGGTTTCCAATGTAGTATACTTTATAACTAGCTAGTAAATGATATTCAATCTGATTAGAGACTAAAAAGTGTTAGATAAAGTATTTATATACTAGATTTAGGCATCAATTAAAGTCATAACAATTAGTTTTTGTTTTACTATAATTTTTTTAATTTTTTAACACATAAATATTAACATATATTGATGGAAACCATATATATGGTTTTTGTATCAATAATACATGAAATTTTTTATCTAAACTATATAAGTTAGGGAAACCATTGGTGGTGGCCAATTATGTTTTACACACACACTACTTAGGCCTCCAAGGAACTTGGGTACCGAAGGAGAGTCCAATGAGGTTGCAGGTTTTGGTTTGGGAAATCACCCAATGATGTTGACTCTGTGTGGTGTGATTTCATAGTGTATAGTGTGGATCACATGTCTAGTCCTGACTCAGGAACAATTCAAGGATGGGTGTAGTTTTTTTATTTGTTATATTATACCTTGGTGTTTGATCTACCCATGGTTGAGCAGTTATGACATGTATGACATTAATCACTGTCATAAATTTTTTGATACTGTAGTATTTATCATCACATCCCCTAATTTATCTATGATGGTTATTTGATCTTGTTTATATTTTCATTATTATTCTACTATTATTATTACTCCAACCATAGGTTATAGTCTCCCCAAAGTAAATATTAGACCCTCATTGTTAGTCATGAACCTTTGGTGTATGGGGAGGCATTCTTGAGGTCATGTGGCACACCAACATAGGACAATAG
This sequence comes from Viscum album, assembly GCA_963277665.1. Classification (NCBI taxonomy): domain Eukaryota; kingdom Viridiplantae; phylum Streptophyta; class Magnoliopsida; order Santalales; family Viscaceae; genus Viscum; species Viscum album. The sequence continues at coordinate 2,051,323,651 of OY728119.1, forward strand.
TTTTGTGGCTCCAGGGATGGAGTGTTACAACACTATATCTGATTAGGGTTTTCTACTATTTTATTATTTGGGAAAGTTAAACATGATACTTGGAGTGTGTCAAAAAAATGGAAATGATGTCATACATGTAATGACTGTAATTTTTCAATTTATTACTTTTGGATATGATATTGATTATTTTCAGATCCAGGATCTTAGAGTATGTGAGATTATGAGCCCCATTGTACCGAAAATTAATTTTTCAAATATATTAAATATATTAATTTTTTTAATACAGTTTTCCTGAAAAAGTGGAATAAATCATGAATGGGGGCATGAATCAAAAATCTTAGGGCATTGTTGGGTTCAGAGCTTGGGTTTTATTGTAGTCGTGACATAACCCTGGAGCGCATTAGTCATTCAGGTAGAGGGTGGTCATGGGGGGATGTTTGAATAAATTAATCAATTAAATTAACTTATTTAATTAAAATTTCCATGATCTGATTTTGGGGGTCATAAATATGCTCTTATGGAAAATTTACCGGGTCAGCAGCATAATCTTGAAAATCAAGATGAGCCTTTGGAGAGTGTTGGAGGTGCCTCCATTGGAAAACGCTGACCGATTCATGGATTTTTGATTGTCTCACAACAAAATGTATGGATATCACCAACAATTTAAATCAAACATTGTTCTTCATCAGTGATTGATCCAAACTCCAGGTAGGATGGTTGATTTTTTAAATTCAAACCCATTCGTAATCCTATCTAAATGCTGATGAATTCCATTTACAATAATTGATTCACACATCAACGATTGATTTAATTGATGTATTTATTCTATTCATTGTTTATTCCCTATTCAATTGCCTAAATCTATGAAAATGGATTAAGACCAAATGAAAAATGGCTGAGGTTTGTTCCTCATTTTTCGTGTCCTATGGTTTTCTACCCCGTTCCTTGCATATTTATCACACACATTTTCTTTTGGCACATGGTTCAATGTTTTCCCAATTTTTAATCATTGCAAGACCATTATTCAGTGAAGCAGGTTAATACTATTGGTGTGGTTCCTGATCGAGGGTGTGGTTCAAGTGCGATAATAATGAAGGATGACTCGAGGTAGATCAAAACATATTTGTGGTATCTGTTCATCTTGGATTCAATGGTGAAGCTACAGATTATGTAGGTGGAAATTTTCTGAGAAGATTCTAAGGACATTAATCTCAATTTTTCAATGATAGGAGTGTTGCATATACCTGAATATTCCATATCTATCTAGGATAGCGGCCATGGTTTGTGGTGGATAACACAAAGGAGAAACATGTGGATATAAAAAATATTGGGTCACAAAGAATGTAATATTATGTTACAAAACATGTGAGAACCCCTACTTATGGATCTAGGGTTTTTTTGGAGAGTTAAATATCACACTATTTGTGAACCTATCACTCACTGTGTGACATGTGCTCAGCGGATCGGTATGTAACTCTGAGGTTACATGGGAATGAGCATTCCAAAGTACACTGATGTGACCATAGATAAAAAACAAAGTCCAATGTAAGTAGACACATCAACAAGGAATGATAACAATGTGGATAGATCTCTACTTGACATGTACTATTCATACACCCCATATATATGGAGATTTACATGCTTTGTGAGGAAGAACCACACAGACATACTTGTGGTTTGTTGGTCACCATGTGTACATCCAGTTCACACCATGTACCCCATTTGAAGATGTCTGGAGCCCTTCATTTTATTCATTCTAGACCATTGTCAGTTTAATGTGTTCCCATTGTCCATTACCATAAGGGTACAGTGTGGAATTACCTCAACATCTTGGGATTGTGATCTTTGTTGGAGGATGAGTCTCAGGTAGAGTTTGTGGTGTCCCTCCATGAGACTGTAATGTGATAATCTGTCATTTTTATACCCTATGTGGGGTTTGTGGAATTTAAATGACCTCATTGGGTAGGATTTTGATCATCCATCTATAATTAAATTTCAGTTGGGTTCATGGTATCAATGGAGTACAAACCCCTATATAGTGGGTTGATCTAGATAGGGTTTGTGGTGTCCCCTAGTGGTTCTGGGTGTGATCCCCTATCTGAGTATCAAGGTCTTCTGAGACTAGTGATCTTCTTATGAATGAAAAATGATCATTTCCTCTTGAATTATTGTCTCCAATGATGGAATGGATTGTAGATTGTATCCCAATTGAATATGTATTTATTTGTGTAGAATCATGTGATTGGAAGTTTGGTTATGATTTCTTGGAGGTACAATGTTCTTCCTGAGTATATATGATATTTTCTTATTATGAATTAATTTATATATAATTTTTATGAGTTTAATATTATTATTAATTATTTTTTATTGTTTTTGAGGTGTCCTAATGGGTTTTCTTATACTCACCCCTTCATGGGTTCTTATTGTGGGATGATATATGTATGCATGCATTTGAATTAATTTTTTCATATTTCAAAATTTTTTGGACTTGGAGATGTGTGTGTGTACATGTACAGTTGGAAAATGAATCCCATGTGTTTTATATTATTAGTTGGCACTGTTCAACAACCCATGGCCTATTGGAGGGGGGCCTAAGGTAGTCATTGTTTGGTCCCCGTTGGGCTGGGTTCTGACTGAGTCTTATTAGAGTAGTTAGTTCTACCTTTGGATTGGAGTCTGTGAGATTGGTTTGGGTCCACCATGTTACGTGTTTTGTGTATGTGTTTCAGGTCAGGTATTCCAGTGTCAGTGTGACATATACATTTCCAAAGACAAGGACATAGATCACTTACATTTCGACTCGGAACATGTAAACATTAGTTGCAAGGAAAACATTGGTACATTAATCATATGGAAATTGGTTCTGGTTTACATGTCCTTTTTTATTCATCACCCAAAATAAATGTTTTGATCATGGAACATATTTTTTATTTCAAGATGCATCCACAAAGATAACCAACCATGATTCCACAACGTGATCATGAGGATGATCTACCAAGTGATGAGGCATCAGTACTTGGGATTGTATCAAAGATAGAATCTCCATGTGGGTTACCAGCTATACCACCACCCATAATTCCAAAAATAGTGTTGGAAGTACTAGATGAGGATTATCACATGTTGAGTGAACTACATGAGTTTCATTGGGAGCGACCTTCTAGGTTTCAGGGTGATCCAAACCCTAGGTGTTTGAGAACTTTCTAGAGTTAATCACTCATGTTTTATTCCTTATGATGATTCTCTAAGATTAGATTGTGGTCCTCACAACAATTATTATTTAGAGATATTCTAAGAGATGGTGGATTTTAGTGACTATTTCATAAGGTGAGGCAAATCTCGTATATTCATAATTCAATTATATCTTCATAAAAGATTTATTGCTTTCCATATTAGAATCAGTGTCCATAAAGGAGCTTCTTCATCTACAACAGGGAAATTTTATTGTGGAAGAGTATTCATCAAGATTTACTAATCTCTTGCGACACTCTATAAATATGGTGCGGGATCCATTCATCAAATATTGGACCTTTGAGTAGGGATTATTCTTATATTTCATGGATTCGAAAATATATCCCTCAATTCCCACCTATGCTGGGGTGTTGCAACATCCCATAGGGGTGGAGAGATTAATAGAAGAGCAGGTGGGGGAATTGGGTTCTTGTAGAGGGATCCCTAGATATGAGACCTAGGAAGCATTTTGTTAAAGTAATTTTAGGGATATAGCTGTTCTAATAAATTTAGGTGACTATCCCAAGTTAGAGGTTCAATGGTGTGGGGATCTACAGATGGATCGATTCAAATGAGGTAGAGGCGGTGTTTCTCCTTTAAAGGTTAGGGACATCTAGCATAGGATTGTGCAACCCGTCATACAAATTATAACGAGATGGATGAGGGACCCCCAAGGAAATGATAAGGATATGATAAGGGTGTTCCTCATGGTGGTGGATGTGGTAGAGAGGCTAGTAGAGTAGTAGGAGGTGGTCTGTGGTTTGACTTATTACCACTACCACCCCCAGGTGGTCTACGCTAGGCGTAGGGAGCTAGTGGTCAGGGATCATGCTAGCTTCATGCTATTTTGGATTATGACCTTGATTTTATAGGGTTAATATGTGGTATGATATGACTCATTTAGACCTTAGAAATAGTAATTATAGACCTAAGTTTTAATCATTCTTTTCTTTCCAATCCTCTCATTCGGGACTAAGGGATTCTGGTTTATCCTATGGCTCAAGCCTTATTTTTGGAGACTCCAAATTGAGGTGACTCCATGATTTAGCACTTATGATTATATTAAAACATGCCACTTGAAGGGGAGATATTTTTATGGGATCTGAATTTAGTAGTGGTGAGGCCTTATGACGTTTTCTTAGGTATGGACTGGATATCTATAGTTCATTCCTAGATTGACTATTTTTGGTGGATGATATGATGTGTCTAAAGTTATGGGAGGATTTTTTCCTTTTTGGGTGAAAAGGAATCCTTATATGAGTTGGACAAGCTCATGTAGAGTATAGTGAAGCCAATTTCTCATGAGTTGGATGGAACGACTCTCGGAGCTATGGGCTCGATGGTCTACCGGTTCCTTGTGATGGTGGAAGAGTATGATGAAGTATTTCTTGAAAACATGATAGTCTTACTTCCCTAACAAGAAGTAGACTTTGGAATTGAATTACACCTTGGGAAAACTAGGATCTCAACACTAGAATATCAGATGGCTCCCATAGAGATTTATTATCTATTGGTGTTGTTAAAGGACATGTCATTGTTGGGATTTGTGAGACTTAGTGTTTACCATATGGGCCTATCCAATGTTGTTAAACAAGAAGGCGGATGGGAGTTTGAGATTATTTTTGGATTAGTGGAACCTAAAATAGGTGAATATGAAGAATTAATATCCACAACCTAGGATCGATGACCTATTTGATCAGTTGAGTGGGGAATGATTCTTCTTGAATATTGACATCAGCATATGATATCCCCATCTGTGAGTATAAGATGAGGGTATATTAAGGAAACATTCCAATGTTTCTATGCAAACTATGAGTAGTTGGAGACTCCCTTTGTCAAGGAGAACTCCCAAAAATTTCCATGTAACTCATGATATAGATTATTTGACCTTTCATGGACTAGTTTGTTGTGGTTTCCACAAACGACATCTTAGTGTACTCAGTGTCCAAGGAGGATCACACAAAGCACGTGATGATGGTTTTGGACACACTATGAGGAAACCAATTTATGGGAAGGTCCCAAAGTGTTTGTTATGGATTTTAATGTACCAAATTCTATTATGCATCATTATTGAGGCATGTGTGGTGGTGGACCTGGTGAAGGTTGAATTAGTGCTATATTGGGAGCCACCCATGAGTGTTAATGAGGTATGAAAATTGCTTGGGATGGAAGGAAACTATCAGAGGTTTTTCACCTCTGGACTGATGGCTAGATTGAGTAGACCATTTAGGTCTTCGGAGGATATGTTGTGGGATTACATGTTGGATATTAGCTATAGTGGGGTGGGTCATATACCATTGCTGGAGTTTTTATAAAATAAAAAATATCATTCCACCAGTGGTATAGAACCATTCAAGGCCTTCCTCAAGACACACTGTAAGTTAACACTTTGTTTGAATGATCCTAGAAAGTCCAGACTCATGGTGTAGAATTGGTCAAAACTATGACAGTGAAGGTGAAGTTAATGTAAGGTTGGATGGGGACTATAGAGATCCAACATGAGTCTTACTAAGAATACTGAAGGAGACATCTATAGTTTGAGTTGATCATTCTTAATTAATCCTATTAATTTCTTATTTTTTTATTGATTTCCATTTTCTTTTGGATTCCTAAATCACTAAACCCAATGTTTTACAAAACCCCATTCAAATTTTCTAGAAAAGAATTATTTTTAAATTAATGATCTTTGGCTCCATTGAGAGATGGCCAAGGGTTCCTACTATACTACATAAATTCAAGTAAAAACTAAACAAAAAATTTGGTGCACTAGAAAACATGATAAAATTTTTGTGCAATTGAGAGGGAACCAAGATCATTTTTTTATGTTTCTTTTCTTTTATTTATTTGTTTTATTTCTTAATTAGTACAGCATTAAATACCCATATCCCTTTTGATTGTTTTTTCTTTTCTTTGTTTTTGTGTGTTTATTCTTATCTCTCTATTCCTCTATCTCTCTCTTTAATTATATAGTATAAAATTTTATTTTCTTATATCCTTTGACCCTTCTTTTGTAACTATATTTTACCCATCTTTAATAAGATAAATAAAAAAAATTAAAAATAAAACAAACACTACAACTTATTTTCATGTACCGTTAAGAAAAAGAAAAACTAGTTGAATTTGACATAGAAATTGAAAAGAAACATCACTCACAAATTTGGTGATATATATTAGGAAAATCAATTAATATCAAGGAATCCCTTTTGGAACCACAAGTTATCCCATAGAAATCATAAATTTAACCAAATAAAACCCAAGAAAACATTGCTACAAATAACTATACTTTAAAATAACTGACCACCCCAGATGTGGACTACAAACCTGTGTAAATCCAATATCCCAAGGAATCATCCATATGTGAGATGATATCAGGCATCATCCAACTTATTCATAAATTACAAAGAATTCCTAGTGAAGAACCTCATAAACATCTCAAGGAGTTTCACATAATATGCTCCACCATAAAACCCCAAAAATATGTATGCGGATCTCATTAAGTTTAGGATGTTCCCTTTCTCCCTTGATGGTATAGAAAAAGAGTGGATATACTATCTACCTACCAAATATGGGGGCTAGAATGACCTTAAAAGAGTTTTTATATAGAAGTTTTTACCTACCTCCCGAAATACATCAATTAAGAATGAAATTTGTGGAATTAGGCAATCACAAGGAGAGGCCCTTCATGACTATTGGGATTGATTCAAAAGATATTGTTCAAGTTTCCCCCACCACAAAAGTAGTGAATAATTGATAATTATATAATCTTATGATGTAATTTTGCCCCACAGGTCATGGTATGACATATTCTAGTGGTGGTGTTTCCCTAGTTGATAAAACTTCTTCCACCACTCATGAATTAATAGACAACATGGATCAAAATGCACAAAAAGTCGCTAGACAAGAAATTGAACCAACCTAAGGAGTTCATGATGTAAGTCATTCATCCCCAAAAAAAAAGGTAGATAATAAACTTTATGAGATGAATATCCTTCCAGGACAATTATCTCAAGCACAAGGTAACTCACCATCTTCTTCCAATCTATTTCATTGTGGTATTTGTTCTTATAACTCTCATTTTTTTAAAAGTGCCCACAACTTCCAGATTCAACTGAGTATTGAGTAGTAGTATTCCCTGGGGGTGATTTTTAGTAAGACCCAACATTGAAGAAAGAATAATTTAATCCAAATCCAAACTTCAGGTGGAAATCACAACCATAGTACCATCCAGGAGGCAACTTGAGAAACCCTGAAATGAACTAGTATCAACAAGCCCGAGGTATGAAACAATCTTATTTTTCAATGTCTCTAAACATTACTCCTCCTCCAAAATCTAAAATAATCCTTGAGGATATGCTGAATAAAATGGTAACAAAGAACCTCCAATTCCAATAGACAACACAATATACTATTCGAGACCTACAAACTCATGTGGGACAATTGTAAATCACCATCGGTGAGATAAAGATGTATGGTTATGGAAAAATGTCATCCCAACCTATTGCAAATCCAAAAGACATCGGTAATGTATGCACAATCACACATCACTGTGGTAAATAAGTTTCTTCTTCCAATTATTCTTCAAAACATTTATTCACCCCTATTAAAAACTCTTTTACCCTACCCAAAGAAGATTCTAATGGTGAGAAAGAAAACAAAAATGCTAAACAAATTTCCATTGAGGATTCCAATGAAAAATCTATTCTACTACCTTCCCACCAAATAATGTATAAATCTATGAAATTTTTTGATAATGAGATTGATAAATACATAATGGATTCATTTAAATAATATTCAAGTTGACATTCCATTATTAGATGTAGTTAAAAAAATCCAATGATATGCCGAATTTATTAAAGAGATTTGCACACATATATGGTGATTCAAAGGGAATGAGAGAGTCAACTTCTAAAGGAATGTATTAGACTGGATTTAACCTGAAATACTTTTTAAAAGAAAGGATCCAGAAACTTTAATGATACCTTTCAAAATAGGGGATACATTCTATTAAGATGATATGCTAGATATAGGTGATTAAATTAATGTCATATCACAATCTATGTACACTTATTTTTAGGTTGGAAAAATTCAACTGATAGGCATCATAATGAAAATTTCAAACCGAAGAACAGTAGACCCATCAAGAGTGGTCACTGACATCCTTGTAAAAGTGAAGAATCTCATCTTCCCTACTGACATCTAAATACTTGAGATAGGGAATACCTGAACCAAAGGAAATGCCTCTCTTATACTTATAAATACCCTTCCTAAAAATAAAAAATATGATCATAAATTTCTACAACGTTACACTTTCTATAGATTTATATGGAGAACAATTAGGTTTTAACATTCTAGATTCCATGAAAAACCCCATTGAAGATCACTCCACTCTTCCTATCTATTCGATGTAGGTGCTCTGAAATGATACAAAAATACACCATTCACTCTTCAACCCATAGTATGATTCATTATCCGCTTATCTATCCTTGGATTATTTGTGTTTTGATTCATGTTTTGGATATTTTTTAGGTTTAGAAAAGTGTAAATTTGGTGTGTTAATTGATGAGTTTGTTGATTCTAAGGTACCCATGACTGATGATGGCTCTGGAAATCCTCTTTCCATTGATCCTCTTTCAATAGAGAATAAACATGAAAGGATAGATAATTTCATTGACCTAACTCCCTATAAATATACTCCCTTAATAGAAAAACCATTGGTTTTGGAACTATAACCACTTCTATATATTTTAAGATATGCATATCTTGAGGGTATTGACCAATTACCCAACATTAGTACCAATAAACTCTCCCAAAAATTGAAATCAAAACTACACAACATTTTGAGAGAGTGTAAAAAGGAAATTGGATGGACATTGGCTAATATTACAAGTATTATCTAATCTATTTGATTGCACCACATACTTTTAGATGATGAGGATAATCCTATAAGTAAAACTTTATACTGGTTAAATCCCACTCTCCTTGAGGTGGTAAAATTAGTAGTCAGTAAATTACATGTTATTGGGATCATTTATCCTATATATGATAGTAAATGGGTTAGCCCAGTCAAAACTATTCCTAAAAAAACTTGAATAACTATTGTGTCAAATGAATGGAATTAATTGGTTCCAAAATGTGTGAAAAATAGTTTTCATGTCTATATTGACTACTGTCGATAGAATCAAGAAATGAAACAAGACCACTTTTCTCTACTTTTCATTGACCAAATTTTGGAAATATTGGCTGGTAAGTCCCATTATTGTTTCCTTTAAGGCTACTTGGGTTATTTTAAAATCCATAAAGCCCCTAAGAATCAGGAAAAGAAAACATTAACATAGTCATTAAACAAATTTTCATACAGAAGGATTTCTTTTGGTCTATGTAATGCTCTTGGTACTTTTCAACGATGTTTCTTAATTATTTTTTCTGAGTACCTTGAAAATTTTATGGAAATATTTATGGATGATTTTCATGGTTTATGGAACTTCTTTTTATGACTATTTAGATCACCAAGGTTCTTTTCTCCACCGCTATATTGAAAAATATATTATATTAAATTATAATAAATAATAATTCATGGTTGAGAGGGGAATTGTTCTTGGGTTTGTTAACTCAAACGAGGGAATTATAGTGGATAAATAAAACATTTAATTAATTGCATCACTTCCATTTCAAAAATATGTCTGTGAGGAGCCATATTTCTTGGTTTATTATGGTTTTTACCATTGATTCATTAAATATTTCACTAATACCACACTTCCCCTATCTCAATTGTTACAAAAGGATTCTGAATTTCTATTTTATAAAAATTGTGGGGATGATTTAAATTCACTAAAAAGGACTCTCACATGACCTCCAATAATCCAACCACCATGGTGGGATCTTCCCTTTCAACATATATGTGATGCCTCTAATTTTTCTATTGGTGATGTTTTAATAGAAAGGGTTGAGAAGTCTCCTCATGTCGTTTTGTATGGATCACATACCCTTGACCCTACCCAGGAAAACTACATGACCACTAAAAATAACTTATTTCAATTGTGTTTTCCTTGAAAAAATTCCATTCATATATTATTGTATAAAAAATAATTGTCTTTTCTGATCATGTTTCCCTTCATTTTCTCCTAAAGAAATCCGAATCTAAGACCCACCTCATTTGGTGGATTATCCACATAATGGAGTTTGACCTTGTCATTAGAGATAATAGAGGAGTAAAAAATTTGGTAGTTGAATACATTATTAGTATTTCCCCTCCACTGGACCACTATGTTGACTCATCAATCCCAATTGCATAATTCATCCCTTATGAGAACCTTTGCAATATTGTTGTTAAACAAGAAGGAAGATGGGAGTTTGAGATTATGTTTGGATTAGTGGAATCTAATATAGGTGAATATGATGAATTAGTAGCCACAACCTTGGATCGATGACCTATTTGATCAGTTGAGAGGGGAATGATTCTTCTTGAAGATTGACATCAGAATATGATATACCCAACTGTGAGTATAAGATGAGGGTATACTAAGGAAACATTCAAATGTTTATATGCAAACTATGAGTAGTTGGAGACTACCTTTGTCAAGGAGAACTCCCAAAAATTTCCATGGAACTCATGAACTAGATTATTCGACCTTTCTTGGACTGTTTTGTGGTGGTTTCCACAAACAGCATCTCAGTGTACTCAGTGTCCAAGGAGGATCACACAAAGAACGTGATGATGGTTTTGGACACACTAAGAGGCAACCAATTTATGGGAAAGTCCCAAAGTGTTAGTTATGGATTTTAATGTTCCAAATTCTAGTACGCATCATCTTTGAGGCATGTGTGGTGGTGGACCTGGTGAAGGTCGAATCAGTGCTATATTGGGAGCCACCCATGAGTGTTAATGAGGTATGAATATTGCTTGGGATGGAAGGAAACTACCAGAGGTTTGTCACCCCTGGACTGATGGCTAGATTGAGTGGACCTTTTAGGTCTTCGAAGGATATGTTTTGGGATTAAATGTTGGATATTGGCTGTAGTGGGGTGGGTCATATACCATTGTTGGAGTTTTTATAAAATAAAAAATATCATTCCACCAGTGGTATAGAACCCTTCAAGGCCTTCCTCAAGACACACTACAAGTTAACACTTTGTTTGAATGATCCTAGAATGTCCGGACTCATAGTGCATAATTGGTGATAGCTACGACAGTGAAGGTGAAGTTAATGTAATATTGGATGAGGACTATAGAGATCCAACATGAGTCTTACTAAGACTACTGAAGGAGACATCTAGAGTTTGAGGAGGTAGACCATGCGTTCCTCATGGTCTCACGTCAACATATATTAAAGATATCTGTAGATGGTAGTAAGCTATCTCAAGAATTTATTTTCCATTTTCAGATACTGTATAGATTTGGCGACATAGCTTACTTCTTAGATATACTTATGTAGTTAGAAAGGGTACACAACGTATTCCATGTGCCTTAGTTAAGGAGGTCTGTGTATGACCCTTAGCATATTATCGATTGGGGAGGGTTGGGAATTGTGGATGGAGACACCTTTGTTGGGTACCCAATGGAGATAAAGGATTAACCTGATATGATCCTTCATAGGTAATCAATTAACCTGGTGTTTGTATTGTGGCAGCATGAGAATCTTCAGTAGAGCACCCCGAAGCAGGAGACCCAGATGCAAGCCCAATACCCTCATCTTTTTTATATGTTTTTTATTTTTTCAGGATGAAAATACCGAAGGTGAGTATAATTTAATGACTTTGAATTTTCTATGTATTACTGCTAGATATTATGTGGAATAAATTTTGAGATAGGCTCTCAGATGAAATGAGATTCATAATCCCAGTGTTTCCAGAATTAATTTATGAAATATATTTAACAAATTAAACTTTCACAAGTGTAGTTTTCAAGAATAAGTGGAATAACTACCAAACAGGGACACAGATGAAAATCATTGGAGGCACCATTGAGTTCAAATCATGGGCTATATCCTAGTCGTAACATAACCTTGGAGCATGTATGGTATTTAATTTGAGCGTAGTCATGGAAAGATGTATCAAAAAAATAAATAATTAAATTAATTTATTTAACTAAAATCACCATGACCTACTTTTTTGTGTAATAAATACGCTATTATGGAAATATTTTTGGGTTATATGCACAAAATTTAATACTCGTAGGACCCGTTGGAGATAGTTTGAGAATAATTCATGGTAAAATGATGACCGGTTCATGGATCATAAATTGGTTCACAACAAAATGTGTGGATCTCACCAGTAATGGAAACATAGGAAAATAATTTTTTAGTGATATATCCAAAATCTAGATAGTATGTTTTATTTGTGAAATTTCATCCCATTCAAACAAATATCAATTCCACAAACAAGAATTGATTTTCAGGTAGAAGGTTTATTTAATTGATGTATTTATTTTATTTTTTATTCCTTCTATGATTATCTAAATATAAAAAATGGATCGAGGATAAATGATAAAGGAGTAGGTTTGTTCCTAAAATCTTTTAGATTAAGGGTTTCTCTCCTGTTCTTCACACGTTCATTATAGGAATTTTCTTTTATCATCTGTTTAGATATTTTCCAAGTATTTGATCTTTGGATGGTTGTTCTTCACTAAAACGAATCAATATTATGGTTCCAGTTCATGATCGAGGGTTTTATCGAGGGGTGATGATGATAGAGGATGATAAAATACATATCGAAATGTATTTTCCATATCCGTTCATTGATGATTTAATGGTGTAGTTATAAAAAACATGTGTGGTCATTTATTGAGAAGATTTGAATTCTAGAATTAAGATCTTCAATAATCGGAGTGTTAGAAAACCTTGTATCTACCATCAACTATGAGGATAGTGGTGATAGTGAAGCGGTGGAATGTAAGGAGTGGAAACCAGTGGATTTGGAAACTCTTGGGTTATACAGCGTTTTAACCGACATTACACCTCATGTGGGACCCCATACTGTGGTGTTGGGGTATCCACAGAGAGTTAAATATCACACGACATGTGACCCAATCACATTTAGTGCTCTATGTGCTTAACTAATTTACATGTAACTTGGAGGTTACATGAGAACGACAATTTTGAGGTTCAAAGACAAGTCCAAAGATAACGGTCATGGTCCGATGTACATAATCATGACCAGAAAGCATGGGAAGGGTGCCAAGAAATATCAATTTTTTTTCAATATTCCTACACAAAACTTCATTTTAGATTCAAATTCCATGTGTTGATGAACCAAATGATAAGACTTGGGGTTGGTTGGATATACTATGTATGCATATTACATGTCGTCTACCCCCTTGGAGGATCTTTGGAACAATTTTTTTGTTCATTTTTATTTGGTATTAGATGAGTGTGTTCCCCTATTCCATTTCCAAGAGGGTATTGTAAAATAATACATCCATATATTAGGATTGTGATACCATCTAGAGGATTATTACTAGATAAAGTTTTTGGTTCCCCTCAGAGAGTCTAGAGTGTGATCCTCTATCATTTTTATACCCTAGGTGAGGTTTCTGGAATCAGAATGGCTTTCTTGAGTAGGGATTTGATTCTATATCTAGTAGGATGTTTTAGTAGGGTTCACAGAATCATATGAGTATAGTTCCATATATTGTGGTTGGATACAGATATGTTTTGTGTTTTCCACTAGTGGTTCTCGATGTGATCCCCTATCTAAGTATAGGGGTCTTCTATGACTAGTGAGATTCTTGGGTGAGGCCTAATGATCAAGACCACTTGAAGGAGTGTATCTGATGATGACATGGATCATGGAGTGGATTCTCCCATAATAAGGCTTGCTTCAATCATAATCTGGTGTCTAGTAGTTTGGTTGTGACAACATAGAGGATCAATGTTCTTCCGTAGAGTATATAGATTTTCCCTATTATGAATTTGTTATGATATCATTGATATGAGATGAATATTATTGATGCTTCATTTTTAGTGTTTTTGGGGTGTCCTACTGGGTATTTTTAGACTCACCCCTATAGGAGATATACCTAAACATGTCATGCCTTATGTTGGTGATGACCCATTAGATGGTGTCCTTGGAAGATAAGGAGAGGGTGGAGTGATCACACCGTGATTCACTATTCATATCCACCCTTACACCACTATTTTAAACTAGTATTGTATTGAACATTAAAATTATAATAAAGAATTTTATTTCATTCTTTATTAAATAATTTGTACTTTTCACTATTAAATAGGTAAATTTCACTTGTTTTGATGATTTCATTGAAGGTGGGGGTGATTCGGAGAGCCTATGACGGCGGAGAAGGAAAATGGGCCAAACTACACATAAGACCATGAACACATGTCTATTTTTTATGTGTTTCAAGATATATGTGAATATAAATGAGATGAATTTTTTTGATTTGATCCAAAACTTTGTGGGATAACACTTTAACAAAGAAACCCAAGCCCAATTTATCCATTAAGAGGCCCAAACAAACGGATCTTTCCAATAAAATGAATTTGAATGGAGCCGAAAGTTTGCCCCTATAATTTGAAAATATATCTTATTATATACATTATATTGCCACCAAATTTGAAAAAGAGATATAAATGAGTTTTGAAAACATGTTTTTAGTTTTATTGAAAGTAAGATAAATATTTTTACTTTCCCAAAACCATTTTCTAAGTGGTTTCTCTAAATTAGGGTTCCCAAATCAACCTCCCATTTTGGCTATTAAAAACATATTGGAAACTATAATTAGAAGTTTGAATAGGGGAAAAGTGATTCCATTTTAGAGCCCCAAATATTTCTTCTACTCAATACAAGATGTTCTTAAGGCCAGGGGAAGTTCCACTTCATCATCATTTTCTTTATCGCCTCCCATGGAGTTCTAAACACCTTATGATGACTAGGTGGTGTGATGTAAATCCCAAGATTCATGTTTGAATTATTTGAATGATCCTTTTAATTCCAGTTTTTTATGTTGTTTTTCAATATACTCTATTATTATTTTATTGATTTATGTACTGGTATGTCATTCTCAACTCATATGGTAATGTTTGGGGGTACCCATTCATGTGATGTTTCAAACACCATTCACCACTTCTTCTTCCCCCTTTTAATTGAGGTGTTTTTGGGATTAGTATTGGTAAATTGAACCCTCATAAACACTTTTAAGGCCCAATAAATTTATGTCATGGTATCAAAAATAAATAATATACAAACCTTGATAGCACATCAAGTTCTTCATGTGTTTCCTTGGTGAGTTTTAGTTATGAAGTTGAACAAAAATCACCCAATCATCATCAACATTAGGTAAATAATTGTATGTTTCTAAATGAACCATAAGAGGTATCATAGTACACAATCAATAACTTTATGCTTCTAAGTGTAACAAACCAGGGGTTAAATTACCATAACCCTATCTCTTGAAGTGATTAATGATGAACGTCATGATATTTCCATGAGTTGATCATGCTTAATTAATCCTATTAATTTCCTATTTGTTTTATTGATTTACATTTTCTTTTGGATTCCTAAATCAGAAAAACCAATGTTTTACAAAACCCCATTCAAATTTTCTAAAAAAACATTATTTTTAAATTACAGATCTTTGGAACCATTTAGAGATGGCCAAGGGTTCCTACTATACTACATAAATTCAAGTAAAAACTAAACAACTAATTTGGTGCACTAGAAAACGTGATAAAATTTTTGTGCCATTGAGAGGGAACCAAGATCATTTTTTTTATGTTTCTTTCCTTTTATTAATTTGTTTTAATTATTAATTAGTACAACATTAAATACCCATATCCCTTTTGATTGTTTTTTCTTTTCATTGTTTTTATGTGTTTATTCTTGTCTCTCTCTTCCTTTATCGCTATCTCTAATTATATAGTATAAAATTATATTTTCTTCTATCCTTTGACTCTTCTTTTGTAATTATATTTTACCCATATTTAATTATATAAAGAAAAAAAATTAAAAATAAAACAAACACTACATCTTATTTTCATGTACCGTTAATAAAAAGAAAAACTAGTTGAATTTGACATAGAAATTGAAAAGAAACTTCACTCACAAATTTGGTGATCTGTATTAGGAAAATAAATTAATATCAAGGAACCCCTTTTGGAACCACAAGTGATCCCAAAGAAATCATAAATTGAACCAAATAAAACCCAAGAAAACATTGCTAAAAATAACTAGAATTTAAAATAACTGACCACTCCGGATGTGGACTACAAACCTGTGTAAATCCAATATCCCCAGGAATCATCCATATTTGAGATGATATCAGGCATCATCCAACTTATTAATAAATTACACAGAATTCCCAGGGAAGAACCTCATAAACATCTCAAGGAGTTTCACATAATATGCTCCACCATAAAACACCAAAAATGTGTATGAGGATCTCATTAAGTTTAGGGTGTTCCCTTTCTCCCTTGATGGTGTATAAAAAGAGTGGATATAATATCTAGCTACCAAATATGGGGGCTAGAATGACCTTAAAAGAGTGTTTATATAGAATTTTTTACCTACCTCTCGAAATACATCAATTAAGAAAGAAATTTTTGGAATTAGGAAATCACAAGGAGAGGCCCTTCATGAATATTGGGATTGATTCAAAAGATATTGTTCAAGTTTCACCCACCAAATAATTAGTGAATAATTGATAATTATATAATCCTATGATGTAATTTTCCCCCACAAGTCGTGGTATGATATATTCTGGTGGTGGTGTTCCCCTAGTTGATAAAACTTCTTCCACCACTCATGAATTAATAGACAACATGGATCAAAATGCACAAACATTCGGTACACAAGAAATTGAACCAACCTAAGGATTTCATGATGTAAGTCATTCATCCCCAAAACAAATAGGTATATAATAAACTTTATTAGATGAATATCCTTCTAAGACAATTATCTCAAGCACAAGGTAACTCGCCCTCTTCTTCCATTCTATTTCATTGTGTTATTTGTTCTTATAACTCTCATTTTTTTAAAAGTGCCCACAACTTCCAGATTCAACTGAGTATTGTGTAGTAGTATTCCCTAGGTGTGATTTTTAGTAAGATCCACCATTGAAGAAAGAATCATTTAAGCCAAATCCAAACTTCATGTGGAAATCAAAACCATAGTACCATCCAGGAGGCAACTTGAGAAACCCTGAAATGAACTGGTATCAACAAGCCCAAGGTATGAAACAATCTTATTGTTCAATGTCTCTAAACATTACTCCTCATCACAAATCTAAAATAATACTTGAGGATATGTTGAATAAAATGGTAATAAAGAACCTCTAATTCCAATAGACAACACAATATACTATTCGAGACCTACAAACTCATGTGGGACAAATGTAAATCACCATCGGTGAGATAAAGATGTATGGTTATGGAAAACTTCCATTCCAACCTATTGAAAATCCAAAAGACATCGGTAATGTATGCGCAATAAAACATCACAAGGGTAAATAAGTTTCTTCTTCAAATGATTCTTCAAAACATTGATTTACCCCTCTTAAAAACTCTCTTACCCTACCCAAAAAATATTCTAATGGAGATAAAGAAAAAAAATTCTAAACAAATTTACATTGAGGATTCCAATAAAAAATCTATTCCACTACCTTCCCACCAAATACTCTATATATCTATGAAATTTTCTGATAATGAGATTGATAAATACATAATGGATTCATTTAAAAAATATACAAGTTGACATTCCATTATTGGATGTAGTTAAAAAAATCCAATGATATACCGAATTTATTAAAGAGATTTCCACACATAGACGGTGACTCAAAGGGAATGAGAGAGTCAACTTCTCAAGGAATTTATTAGCCTTGATTTAACCTGAAATACTTTCTAAAATAAAGGAACCAGAAACTTTAATGATACCTTTCACAATAGTAGATACATTCTATTAAGATGCTATGCTAGATTTAGGTGATTCAATTAATGTCATATCAGAATCTATGTACACTTATTTTTAGGTTGGAAAGATTCAACTGGCAGGCATCATAGTGAAAATTTCAAACCGAAGAACAACACACCCATCAAGAGTGTTCACTGACATCCTTGTAAAAGTGAATAATCTCATCTTCCCTACTGACATCTAAATACTTGAGATAGAGAATACCTGAACCAAATGAAATTCATCTCTTATACTTATAAATACCCTTCCTAAAAAAATATGATCATAAATGTATACAATGCTACACTTTCTATATATTTAGATGGAGAACAAGTAGGTTTTAACATTCTAGATTCCATGAAACACCCCATTGAAGAGAACTCCACTCTTCCTATCTATTCGATGTAGGTGCTCTAAAATGATACAAAAATACACCATTCTCTCCTCAACCCATAGTATGATTCATTCTCCGCTTATCTACCCTTGGATTATTTGAGTTTTGATTCATGTTTTGGATATTTTGTAGGTTTAGAAAAGTGTAAATTTGGTGTGTTAATTGATGAGTTTGTTGATTCTAAGGTACCCATGACTGTTGATGGCTCTGGAAATCCCCTTTCCATTGATCCTCTTTCCATAGAGAATAAACATGAAAGGATATATAATTTCATTGACCTAACTCCCTATAAATCTACTCCCTCAATAGAAAAACCATTGGTTTTGGAACTATAACCACTTATATATATTTTAAGATATGCATATCTTGAGGTTATCGACCAGTTACCCGACATTATTACCAATAACCTCTCCCAAAAACTAATATCAAAACTGCACAACATTTTGAGAGAGTGTAAAAAGGAAATTAGATGGAAATTAGCTAATATTACAAGTATTATCTAATATATTTTATTGCACTACATACTTTTAGATGATGAGGCTAATCATTTAAGGAAAACTCGACACTGGTTAAATCCCACTCTCCTTGAGGTGGTAAAATTAGTAGTCAGTAAATTACATGTTATTGGGATCATTTATCCTATATATGATAGTAAATGGGTTAGCCCAGTCAAAACTATTCCTAAAAAAACTTGAATAACTATTGTGTCAAATGAATGGAACTAATTGGTTCCAAAATGTGTGAAAAATAGTTTTCATGTCTATATTGACTACTGTCGATAGAATCAAGAAATGCAACAAGACCACTTTTCTCTACTTTTCATTGACCAAATGTTGGAAAGATTGGCTGGTAAGTCCCATTGTTGTTTCCTTTAAGGTGATTTGGGTTATTCTAAAATTCATATAGCCCATAAGGATCAGGAAAATAAAACATTAACATACCCATTAAAAAAATTTTCATACAGAAGGATTTCTTTTGGTCTATGTAATGCTTTTGGTACTTTTCAACGATGTTTCTTAATTATTTTTCTGAGTACCTTGAAAATTGTATAGAAATATTTATGGATGATTTTCATGGTTTATGGAACTTCTTTTTATGACTATTTATAACACCAAGGTTCTGTTCTCCACCGCTATATTGAATAATATATTTTATTAAATTATAATAAATACCAATTCATGGTTGAGAGGGGAATAATTTTTTGGGTTTTTTAACTCAAAAGAGGGAATTTTAGTGGATAAATAAAAAATTTAATTAATTTCATCACTTCCATATCAAAAATATGTCTGTGAGGAGCCATATTTCTTGGTTTATTGTGGTTTTTACCATTGATTCATTTAATACTTCACTAATACCACACTTCCCCTATCTCAATTGTTACAAAAGGATTATGAATTTCTATTTTATAAAAATTGTGGGGATGATTTCAATTCACTAAAAAGGAGTCTCACATCACCTCCAATAATCCAACCACCATGGTGGGATCTTCCCTTTAAACATATATGTGGTGCCTCTAATTTTTCTATTGGTGAAGTTTTAATAGAAACGGTTCAGAAGTCTCCTCATGTCATTTTTTATGGATCACATACCCTTGAACCTACCCAGGAAAAATACATGACCACTAAAAAGAACTTATTTTAATTGTGTTTTCCTTGAAAAAATTCCATTCATATATTATTGTATAAAAAATAATTGTCTTTTCTGATCATGTTTCCCTTCATTTTCTCCTAAAGAAATCAGAATCTAAGACCCACCTCATTTGGTGGATTATCCTCATAATGGAGTTTGACCTTGTCATTAGGGATAATAGAGGAGTAAAAAATGTGGTAGTTGAACACATTATTAGGATTTCCCCTCCACTGGACCACTATGCTGACTCATCAATCCCAATTGCATAATTCAACCCTTATTAGAACCTTTGCAATATTTTTGACCTTACCCCTTGGTATACATACATTGTTAATTTTCTAGAAACATGTAGGGCCCCAAATGAATTAAACACATAAAAATATAGGATACATAAGAATGATTATCACTAGTTTATTTGGAAGGAACCATATTTTTGAAGAATTTTAAGCGACCAAGTTGTTTGTAGGTGTGTCCCTAAACATGATTTCTCCTCAGTTTTGACCTTCTACCACAATCTGGATTATGGGGGCCACTATGGATCTCAATGTAAAAATTTAAAGGACCCTTACTTGGGAAATTATCTGACAAAATTTTATAGAGATTCCCATCATTATTTTAAGTCATGTGCTAAATATCAATTCACAGGTAATATCTTCAAGATGAATGAAATTACCCCCAAAACCATGTTATTTTGTGATATCTTCAATGCATGGGGCATTGAAATCTTGGGGGCTTTTCCAAATTCATTTGTATTTTCATACTTCTTATTGTCTACTGACTATCTGTCTAAATGGGTGGAAGAAAAGGCTACTTGGTCCGATGACTCTCAAGTTGTTGTTGATTTTATGAGGTCTCATATTTTCAGCATGTTTGGTTTGTCAAGATTCATCATTAGTGACAAGGGTTCACATTTTTTCAATAATAACATGAAAAATATTCTTTGTAAGTATGGGGTTATTCATAAAGTCTCCAATTCATATCACACAAAAACAAAAAAGAAGTGAAAAAATTTCAAATCAGGAAGTTAAGATAATCTTGGAAAAACGGTACAACCCAATAGGAAAGATTGGACATTGCACTCAGATGAAGTACTTTGGGTATACCATAAATCTTTTAAATCCATAATCAAAGTTTCACCATATACGATTGTGTTTGGAAAGGATTTACACCTCCCAGTAGAGGTAGATCACTTAGAATATTTTTATCTTAAAAAATTTAATTTGAATCTCTCAGATAAAGGTGATAATAGGAAGTTGTAGATTCAGGAGTTTTAATAAGTTCAACATGATTCTTATGAGAACTCCATAATCTATAAAGATAATACAAATTATATCCATGATTTCATGATTCATCAGTATAATTTCCATATTGGTGAGAAGGTCGTCATATAAAATTCTAAGATAAAGATCCACACAGGTAATCTTTATTCCCGATGAATCATCCCTTATATTGTTACTAATCTTTACCCTTTTTGTGTAATATAGGTTTTTCATGAGTAGAGTTTCCAAAGTGTTACCATAAATGGGTATATAATTAAATAGTTTTATCAGGATTTTCTAAAGCATCCGGTGGAGGAAATCAACCGTCAAGAAGAAACATACTAGTAGATCCCACAAGGTTTTTTCCTTCCTTCCCAAACTCTCTTTTATTGCCATGAGGACACTTAATGCTCTAGGTGTGGGAGAATAGGTATATTCTAGGGTTATTTAGGAATTTTAATAATATTTTTTATCTCTATTTTTGTCTTTTTGGATTGTATTTTCACTTAAACTATTTTCCACCACACTTTTGTTTCAGAATTTTAATTTTTGATGCCCACTTTATCATGAAAAATGACGCCTGCTTAATCATGGATGTTATTGAAAATACATGAGGAGATTCCCTATTTTTTATTGTTTTGAGATTTAATTTTTTTTGTTTCGATGATGAAATTTGTGTTTTTGCATGAATTTAATATTGGGGTGGTATTTTTAATTATTTGGATGGTTTTTGATGATATAAATGTTTCCATCTCTTTGAAACCTTTGAGGATAGTGGTACCCTTTATGTGAGTAATTTATGGGAAATTGTTTCACTTAATATCTCCACACATATTTTTCACCATACCATGAAGTGTGAATATTTCATACTTAATAGAAGGTAAATATAACTTAGGTTAATATTTATCAACATTCTAAATGATTTTTCCATAAGTTCATTCCTTATCTGATCAATTGCATTACAATAACATATTGAACTATGCATGTGTACCTATTATTTGACTGTTGTACACCCTAAAAAAACTATAACTAAAATTAAAAAAAATTAATTTATAGAAGCACAAAAAATAATAGTTGTTTCTTAGGCAGGTCAAAAACCACTATTACTCAACCCTTGATCTGGTTATAACTATTACAATTAGTGTGGTGAGGAGATCAAAAATGGGTTGAGTGATGAGTGTGAGATTTGTACAGAGTTCAGATTTTTAAAAAAAAAGTATAATATTAATAAATGAGGAGAGTGTTGAAATGTAAAACGTTGTACGATATATAGGTTAAGATATTAAGGTTTGAATTTTGGGAATTCTTAAGTGTGTGGGTTTTGAAATTTTATTGCAAAGGATATAGGGCATGTTTTGTGGAAAAAATCATTTAAGTATAAGAATGTTAAAATAAACTATATCTGTTGGATAGAAAGTGGAAAGAATATCATGTTATAGTTTTCACACACACACACACATGGAGAGTTAGTGGTATGATTGAAATTTTAATTTCATTCTAAAATTGGTATCATGCATCTCTTTGAATTTAATTATGATATTATTTATGAGAGACTTTTTTCAATGATCACTGAGAATAAATTCTTGGTGTGATTTTTTTTTGATCACATTTAATTCATGAATCAAATTTTCATTAAATGATAAATATTCATGAATTTGGGAATGTTTACTTAAATCATTTTTAAATGTTACTTTTTCCAGGAGTGAAAATGTTTAGGTTTGAAGCTGTGATCACAATGTGATTCACTATTCATTTATACCCTTACACCACTATTTTGACCTAGTTTTGTTTTGAAAATTACAACTATAATAACAAATTCCACTCAATTATTGATTAAATAATTTTTTTATTTTCACTGTTAAAACGGGAAATTTTACTTTTGATGATTTCATTGAATGCAGAGGTGATTTGGAGAGCCCATTATTATGTGGAAGAAAAATGGACCAAACTGTATTGAAGACCATGAACACATATCAACTATTTTACATGTTATAAGAAATTGTTGCATCCAAATGGTCTGAAAAGTGTTGAGCCGATCCATAATTGCATCAGCTAAAACATTAATAAAGGAACACATGCCTAATTATACAACGAATTGGAAAAAACCCAACCTTTCTAATAAAATGAATCTCCAAGGAGTCAAAATTATTCCTCTGTATTTTGGAAAGATCTTTTATTATATGCACTATATTGATTAAAAATTTGATATAGAGATATAAATTAGGTATACCAAAAAGTTTTTAGTTTTGTGAAAATAAAGATAAAATTTTCTATTGGACCAAAATCATGGGCCAATTCGTTTCTTGAAATTAGGGCCCCTAAAACCACCTCCCATTTTATTTATAAAAGATCAACTTGGGCACCACATCTAGAATTTCGACCAGGGGGAAATGTTCTGTAATTTTGGATTCCAATACAATTATTCCACTCAATACTATAAGTTCTGGAGGCCATGGTAGGTTCTACTTCATCGTCATTTTCTTCCTCTCCTCCCATGGAGTTCTAAATGCCTTGTGATCAAACGAGGCAAACATGATGTAAATACCAATATTCATTTTTGTAATATTAGAATGATATTTCTAATTCTGGGTTGTTATATTTTTTTTCATCATAAAATATTCTTATTTTGTTGTGTTATGTTCTATTATCTCATGTTGAATTCATATGATCTTGTTTGGGGGTAGCCATTCATGTGATGTTTCAAACACCATTCAACACTTCTTCTTCCCCCTTTCAATTAAGGTGTCTTTGTGGTTCATATTGGTTAATTAAGCTCTTATAAACACTATCAAGGCCATGCATATTTATTTCATGGTATCAAAAATAAATAACATAAAAACCTAGAAAGTATATCGATTTAACCATGTGTTTCCTTGGAGAGAATCTATTATGAAGTCGAACACAAATAACCCAATCATCTGCGGTATCTGGTGAATTATTGTGTATTTTTTAGTAAACCCTAAGAAGTATCCTAGTAAAAACATAGTAACATTATGGTTCTAGGTGTTAAAAATAGGGATTAAAATATCATAGCCTTATCTCTTGACACGATGAAGGACGAGCATCATGCTATTTCCGTAGGTTGATCACGCTTAATTAATTCGGTTAATTTATTCATTGTTTTATCGCATTCAATTTTTTTTGGATTCTTAAATAAAAAAGACCAATGTTTTCCAAAACCCCATTCCATTTTTCATAATAAGAAATTTATTTTAAAATTAATGATCTAAGTCCGTATTAAGAGATGACTTCAGGTTCTTATTATACTGCAGATATTCTAGTAAAAAGAAAACAACTAATTTGATGTGCTCGACAATGTGGTCATGGAGAATTACTCGATCTTGATAGACTGAGGAGTTTTTTGGTTTGTTGAATTTGATTTTATTCCTCACCCTAGGAGAAGGTTAGACTATTTGTAAATTTTTGGGGTTATATTTGACCATCTTTATCTCTTTCTATACATTACTATCATACTATGATTGTGGGAACATAGTTGTATGCATGCATTAGTTTTAGTTCTTAGACATTTTAGAATTGTGCGGGATTGAAGATGTGTGTGTTTATATGTACATTTAGAAAATTCCTACCATGTGTGGGATATACCTACTTGGTACTGGTTACCATCCCCTGGACTATTAAATGCAGGATTGGGATAGTCGCGTTTTGTCCCACATTGTGTCGGGTTTTGAGAGAGTGGTATTAGAAAAATCAGTTTTACCTTTGTACTAGTGTATTTAAGATTGATTCAGGGTAAAAATGTTAAGTGTATTGAGTTGGGATTTTAGGCAAAGGACTTCATTTTTTGTGGGGAAGATGACATATCCACACACTAGGACTCTACTCACATTCCTTTCAACTCGGAACTTGTATAAATTTGTTGTAGGTAAAACATTGATAAATGAATCATATAGGAATGGTTTTTGGATTCTATACCCTTCTTGAGTTAGCTCCCTAGATGTACTCTTTGATCATGGTCTAAGTTCTTGATTTCAGTATGCATCCATGAATACATCTTTCCAATATTCGATTGTGAAATAACGAGGATGATCCAAAGAGTGTTGAGGATTCTGTAAAATGTCCTGTACTGAAGACATAACCTCTGGGTGATTTACCATCTATACCACCAACCATTGAGTTTAATCTTGTACTGTTAGTACCAGATGATTATGCAAGCTGGCTGAGTGTAATACATGAATTTTATAGGTAGATACCTCTCATGTTCTTGGGGAAATCCAGACCCCTAGGTGGTTGAGGACTTCCTAGAGGCAGTCACTGAAGTTCTTAGCTTTGTGGGGACACCTACAGATCAGATGCTAGTCCTCACATTGAGTTTTATCCAGGGACCTACTGGGTGATGGTGAATTTTAGTAACTCAGTCACATGATGAGAAAACTCCCTCATAGTCAATCTATGAGTGTATATTCAGGGAGGAGTTCTATCCAACCATATTGCGATCAGTTTGCACATAGTAGCATCTGCATCTACATGATGTATGTTTGAATATGGTAGAGTATTCAGGGAGTTTTACTAATCTATCACAATACTCAATGTATATGGTGCAAGATCCATCCTCTAGATCTCAAGACATTGACCAGGACTTACACTGTGATATTAGGGATTCTGTGATATCTCTTGGATATCCAATCTATATTGGGGGTTCTTGAGTGAGACTTAGTGGTGGTTAACTTCCTGGGAGAGTAGGAACCAAAATTAGGTGCTGATAGGGGGAAACCAAGATGCAAGAACTCATAAGAATGATGTAAAAGGTATTCATAGGGATCTGGGAATTCCAGATGCTTTAGGAGATGATCCTTGGATTGAGGGTTAGTGGTGTCGGGCTCTCCGGATGGCTTGAGTCAGAGGGGGGAGAGGTGATGTTTCTCCTGTATCAGTTAGGGATAAGGTCCATTGCAAGAAATGGAGGTTTATGAACCCAAGGATCTAGATATTATGTGATGAATGTTCTATATCTTTTATATCTTAACAATAGTGTTTATAGGCATAATTGTGATCCATTCATTTCATTCCACTCCTTTGGTTCAATACTTAGAGATTTCGGTTGATCCTTTGGTTCAAACATTGCGCTTGGAGACTCTCACAGGAGGAAAATCAGTGAGAGAACACTTCTAAAAATAGTGAAATATGACACTTAGAGGTGAGATATTTGTAAGGGATATCTTTATAACAGTGATGAGGAATTATATTGTCGTCTCAGGTATGTAAAAGCTACCCACAATTCATACCCATATTGAGTCTTTCAGAAATAGGATTAAGTGTGTCCATAGTGACTGGAAGAGATTTTCCTTTGAGGGTAAAAAGTAAACCTTGGAAGAGAAAGAAAATATCAAGAATGGGAGAGTGAAATTGATTTCTCACCAGTTGTATAGAATGTCTATAGGAGTGGGGGATGTTATGGACTACCAGTTCCCTTCTATGGTGGTGGAGTACGATGACGTCTTCCCTAAGTAAATTTTAGTCTTACCTCCCCATAGAGAACTATAATTATAGATTGAATTGCACCCTGGTATAGAACATATATCTACACTATAATATCATATGACTCTCATAGAGCTTCATGATCGAAGGGTTCTATTTGAGGACTTACAGGAGAAGGACTTTGTGAGACCCATTGTTTCCCCTTGGGCAGCCCCAATGTTATTCACCAAGAAGGTGGATGAGAGCTTGAGGTTATGTGTGGATTACTAGTTCTTTAACCAAGTTTCCATGAAGAATAATTGTCCACTATAAAGTATCAATGACCTATTTGATCAATTCAGAGGGGTACAATGGTTATTGAAGATTGACCTTAGATTAAAATATCACTATTTATGAGTACAATATGAGGATATAAAAAAGAGGACAGTCAAATTTCGCTATGGTCATAATGAGAACTTGGTGATGCCATTGTGAATGAATAATTCCCTAGAAATGATAATGGGACACAAGAACTAGATATTTCAACCTTTATTGTGACAGTTTTTGATGGACTTCATCAATGGAATCCTAGTGTACTCAAAGTCTAAGGAGGAGCACAAAAAGCACTTGATGATGTTCCTAGGCACACTCTGAGATCACTAAATTTAAGAAAATCATGAATTTTGTATTTTTTAATTGAGAGGTCCATTTCATAGGATGATTCATATTTGAGGAAGGAGTGGAAATGGACCTAGTAAAGTTCAAAGCTATGAAATCTTTAGAACCACCCAGGAGTTTTACCAAGGTACAAAGCTTCCTTTGGTTGGAAGAATACTATCAGAGGGTTGTACAAGATTTCTCTAGAGTATAAGCAACCATAAATTCTTTTAAATTAAAGGGGAGTAATTTAATATGGATGGAAAAGTTCCATTAATACTTTTTGGAGTTGAGGTGGATATTGAATAGATCTCCAATCTTGATACTTATAGAGGAGGGTGTCAAGTACGTGGTGTTCAATGATGTATTCAGAACCAGGATTTATTGTGTTCTAATACTGGGGCCAGAGGTGATTTCATATTGTTCACTTTAGTTGAGATAATAAGAGAGGAACTGCATGACCCCTGATCTTGAACTAATAGAGATAGTATTTTCACTGAATATGTGAAAAAAATACTTGATGGGTGAGCATTTTATCATGTACTCTGAACACAAAAGACTCAAGTATATCTTCTCCCATAAAGAAATTAACTTGAGATTGGTTTGAGGTATAGAGTTACTCCAAGACTATGACTACATGATTTCCTATACTCCTGGGATGTAGAACATGGTGGAAGACACTCTCATCAAGAGATCTTGTTCTCAGTTGTTGGATGAGGTGTTAGAGAAGCTAGCCTCATTGTAGTTTTCCTTTGAGGACAAGGATGGAGCTTCATATCTTCGATCGATGGGTTTTACCCCAAAAATTTTATAGTATGTGAGGGATGATCAGAGTTGTGATACCTTCTGTGAGACATTACATACTGAGATATCAACTTAGCATTCTCTTGATGGAAATTTTGATGGTGTGGACAATGTTATCCTTTTTAGATGACGAAAGATCGAACAATTGACGTTGCAAGTGGAGGTGATTAGAGAGTTTAATATATATCATTTTTTAGTACATTCATGTGTGGATAAGATAAAAAAGGACCTCTAATGTTTGTTTTTTTGGCCAGTAAATACAAATTTTTTTGAATAATTTGTCTCTTGATGCTGCACTTTCCTACAAGTGAAGGATAAACACCAGGTTCCAGTGGGTTTAGCTCAACACCTTGAGTTTTAGAATGTAAGTGAGATTGGATATCCATGGACTTAATGACGAGGTTTCTATATACATACAGGTGATATTATTTCATCTAAGTGATTGTAGACCAACTTTCTATATTGTCCCATATCCTATCCACTCCAGAGTGGAGTTCAATATAGAGATTATGATGCTTGTACGTGCAGGAGATAGTCTGACTCCATGGAGTTACCTCGATGATTTTCTTAGACCATGATGCTCACTTCACATCATGATTATCGAGAAGATTTTAAGAGGATTTTGGGACTGAGTTATATTTGAGAACAATGTTTAACGCCAACATTAATGGCCAGAATGAATGAGATATTCATTTCTTGGAGGAAAATCTATGGGATTTCACGTTGGAGTTTTTATATATATGATAGGATCATATATCCTAGGTATAATTTTTATACAACAACATCTATCATTACATCATTGGAATGGAATAATTCAAGGCCCTATATAGGTGATCCGTTTCGTCACCATGTTTTTGAACTCATTTAAGAGGGTCAGCATTCATGAGACCAAAATTTGAGCGATCTATGATAGAGAAGGTGATGGTAATACATCAGTCTATGGGGAATAAACAAAGCTATCATAATCCATCTGCAGTCTGATGGTGGAGACCTCTAGAGTTCAAGGATTGAGACCATGTGTTCTTGAGGGTTTTACCTTGATGCAAATTATAAAAATTAGTTCATGTTGGAAAGCTATCTCCCAGATTCATTATCCCTTTCGAGATATTATTTAGTGTTAGGGAGGATACATACCACGTTGCTCTACCACCACATTTGGACTGGGTGGATGACATCTTCCATAGGTCACAATTGAGGTGGCACGTGCACCACCCGTTGAATGTTACCCACTGGGAAAGCTATACATTCATGACATATCTACCTTTTCTGAGTACTTGGCGGAGATCTAGGATTGGATGTAGGGGATCCTTCATGGTCAATATATTCCCCCAATGCATATTCAAATGAAACATGAGAATTATCTATAGAGAACTTGGGAGAGGGAGATACATAAGATCTCCCAATACCCTCATCCTTTTGATTATATTTTTCTATATTCAGGACAAAAAGACACAAGGTGAGAATAATGTAACAAAACTTATTCTTCTATGTATTACTATTGTATATTATGTGGATTATTTTCATAACTAGGCGATGAGGCGACAAGAAACTCTGAGGCCTAGTGTGCTCAGAATTAATTTCCAAAATATATTATATATATTAAAATCACGTGCATGTAGTTTTATAGGAAAAGTGGAATAAATCTTGAATGGGGAATAATATCAGAAATATAAGGGAACCATTGAGATCATAATGTTGGTTTTACACTAGGCACATCATAACCATGGATTACATCGGGAATTTGGGTTGAGTGTGGTCATGTGAAGTTGTTTTAATAAATAAATAAATTAAAATAATTTATTTAATTAAAATTTTTATGACCGGATTTTTTATGTTATAGATATTATATTATGAAAAAATTTCAAGGTTGGAAACATATCACAGTAAATCAGGGGGACCCATTGGAGAGAATTAGGGAAGATTATTTGGGAAAACGATGATCAGTTTGTGGATCGTTGATTGGTGCACAACCAAACATGTGAATCTCACGAACGACTGAAAAAACATACTATTATTTTTTAATGATTGATCCAAACTCTAGGTAGGATGTATTATTTTTTCAATTCCATCCTTTTATTTTATTCTATTTGGAAATGGATCAATTATATAAACAAGAATTGATTCGAGCATCGACGGTTGATTTATTGAGGGATTTATTTTGTTCATTGTCTATTCCTTATTTGATTATCTAATTCAGTGAAAATAGATCAAGGTGTAATGATAAAAGGATATGGATCTTTCATCACTTATTTTCAATTATTGTTTTCTCCATGAATTCTTAACATGTTCATCAAATACATTTTCTATTGGCTCATGGTTCAACTTTTTTCCATCTAGTTGATATTTTCATGACTATTCTTCAGCGCAACAGATCAATAATTTGGGTGTGGTTCATGATTAGGGGTGTGATCGAGGTGCGTTGATGATAGTGGACAATCAAAGGTGGATCATAATGGATTTTTGGTATATTTTTATACTAGATTTGATAGTGTGACTATAGATGGCGTGTTTGGGTGTTTCCCAAGCAGATTTAAAGCCCCGAATCCAAATCGGTAGTGATGGGATGGTTTTCTAACCCAAGATATACTATTTCTAATGCAGATAGGGGAAATGGAGACATGTCATAGAAAAAATTGGATAAACTGGGGGATGAAGAAGATACTGGTTTACAAAACATGTTATCTAGTGTTACACATCGTGTAAGACCCCCTGACTACGACACTAGGTTTTCTAAATAGATTTAGATATTGCACACTATGTGACCCTATTACACACTGTGTAACATTTTCTTAGTAGCTAAACTTTTATCTTAGAGTTTACATGTGAATGTGTATGGCTAAGTACATGGATACAACCATAACACACAAACATAGTTTAGTGTACACATGCATGTCTAGACGATACAACTAGAGTGTCATACGAGGCCCACACACCATGTACTATTACCACATGATGTGTATATGTGGATTTAGTTTCCATGTGAGGAAGCACTGCATGGAAAGACTAGGGGTTGACTGGATAAGTCTTGTACCACTAGTACATGCCTTGTACCACCTTTATGGATGTTTTTAGACCTTCATTTCTTTAGTATGGACTAGTTTCAGTTGAGTGTGTTCCCCTGGTCCATTACCTCATGGGTATAGTATGGAATTAAATCCAAATTTTAGTATTATGAGACCATATAGAGGATGATTCATAGATAGAGTTCATGGTCTCCCTCCATGAGCTTGGTGTCTGACCCCGAATCATTTTTATATTATAGTTGGGGTTTGAGGAATCAGTGTTAACTCTTTGACTAGGGTGATGATCCTCTATCTAGTAGGATGTTTTAGTATGGTTCACAGTATAATTGCACTATGATACACTACATAGAGGGTTGATCCAAATTGGGTTCGTACTGTCCCTCAGTGGTTCTAGGTGCGATCCATTATTTGCACACCGGGGTGTTATGATACCAATGAGCTTCTTGGGAAGGGAATAATGATCATGATGTCTTGATTGAGTGTCTCCAATGATGTCATGTATTGTGGAGTGGATTATCCTGGAACATGAATTACTTTAATAAGAATCCTATGGCTGATAGTTTGGTTATGACCTCATGGAGGCTCATTGTCCTTCATGAGTGTATCTTGATCTTTTCTATTATGCATTGATTATTATATCATTGTTTCAATATTAATATTATTGATGCTTCATTTTTAGTGTTTTTGTGGATTCCTATTGGGAATTGTTATACTCAACCCTGCATTGGATTTTCCCATTAGTGTCTTGTCTTATGAAGATGATGACCCATTTGATAGTGTCCTAGGAGGATAGGGAGTGGGTAGAGTCTATATTGATCTTGATATACTGAGGTGTATTCGGTTTGGATTCATTTGATCATAGGCCTCTCCCTTGGAGTAGGTTATACTCTTTGAAGTTTTCTGTTGGCATTTTATTTCCCCCCCTTTACTGCTCTTAGTACTTTACTATCATACTATGATTGTGGGATTATTGATGTGTGTGTGCATTAGTTTCATTTGTTTTATATATAATAACTATGTATGATTTGAGATATGTGTGTGTGTACAAGTTCATTGGTCTAATTCCTCCAATGGTTGTGATATTCCCACTCAGTGATGGTCTCCATCCCCAGGCCTATTGGAGGTGGGCTTGGGGTTGTCACAGTTTGGTCCCTATTGGGATGGGTCATGATTGTACCTGATAGTGATCAACCCATGCATGAGTAAAAACCTAAATTTCCATGGAATATGACATTCTATTCTGGGATTTCACTAGTTATATATGTATTTTATTTTTACCTTATCTAAGGAAGTTTATTTATTATGTTATGATTCATGGGATTTTCTCTATTATCATAATATTGAAAGTGGGTGTGACTGTGTTCAAGATTTTTTTTAGAAATGTAGTGATTCACATGATTTGAATCATGTTTGGGATTTGGGTTTTAGATTTCAATTACATATTTCTTATGATTTTTTATCTTTTGATTATATTTTTTGATTTTATATCATCATAATTTATGTATTCTTATGGTCTATGTTTCTACTGGTAATAAGAGGGTTGGAATTTAAATTTTTGGAAGTTTCATATATGGGTTTTCTATATACTACTATGGTGGAATCTTACATCACCAATTCCCTAGGATAATTTGTGGACATGTAGGTAGTTATAAAATTATTGATGGTGGTGGTGATTAAATAAGGTTATTTTAATAAATATACAAGTCATTTTCATCTATATATTTTGAATGATTCCATCTTTAATTAAGCCTTGGGAATAAGAAAATATTGACAATCCTTTTAAAGGTTTAGTGTATATTCTTGTTTGAAGATTTTGTGAATCATGTGAATCATGTGAACATTGTGTCTTGTGGTACTGGAATTCCTTCATAATTGTGAGTTTTGTATGATTTGATGGTTGGGTTAACAAAAAAGAAAGAAATAAAACTATATATAATATTAATATATATCTTAAAAATGGAATTATATTTAACAAACACTCTCTTATAAACAATTAAAAAATGGTATACTTAAAAATATAAACTTGAAAAAGGGGTGAACCTTAGAAAAAATATGGCTTAGAGGTCTTTTATGTTGTGATTGACCATGGGTAGTGTATAAGGGTATATAGATATTGCTCAGTTTGTGAGAACCCATAGTTGGGTGTCTAAAACAATAGATTCTATAAAATTTTAGGTGAGTATGAGTGTATTCATGTGAGATATGCCTTTTGTGAGGCTTGGTTTAGGGTATAGGTGGATGGGATAGTGACCCATGAGGGAGAAATAGGTTGAGTGAGTCAATGAATTTTTTCCTATGAGGGTAAAACAATATAAAAGTTTACCTATTTTTGTGATATACCTTAGTAATATGATGTAGGGGAAGAATCATTCATTTTCGTATACCTATAATTGTGGATTTATTTTTGGTATGTGGTGGTGACTTAGCTAAATGTTTTGGGTTCTGAAAATGACACTCATGATGATGGGTGGTCATGCACTTTTCATGGATTTGTGTGGTGTGTCAGGCCAATTAGGAGAGCATCTATAATTACTTTATTATGTATAATATTCTTTCCAAGAGCATGGTATATTGGTTTTCTGACATTATAGACTAATATGATTGATTCTTGACTCTGAAGATGATGATTTAGGTTCTAGGAATTGGTTATAGTTGATTGTGCCACCCTTAGGTCTTGATGAGATTGGATGGTATGTTAATGTGTACTTGTTGGTTATATGAACACAATGTGATTATTGGAACATAAATTAGAGTATATGAGGAATGATCAAGTTTATTAAATATATGAACTAATTCTTTAAATAGTGTTAAAACTGAAATCAACTTGGGTGTCTGTGCTTAGAGTAAATGTTGGGGGTTCATGGTAGGAATAGTTGAGTACATACCCCTATCAATTTCAATATATGATTTAAAAATCTTGGTGAAAGTGTATTTAGATGATTATAGAAATAATATGATCCCTTCTCATAGGAATTCATGCGTGGACATTGGTATATGTGAAGTGCCTCGTTTGAAGAGGTGTATAGAGGGTACTCCCAACTAAGAAAGGTAGACCCACATATGAGCATGTTCAATGATTTAGGCATGAAATCTTGGTTTGGTTATGAAATAACTCATGGGGTAGTGAATCAAGCTATATGAATAGTGATTTGGGTGTGTGTTCCTATTTTTGTCCAAGGAGTTAAGTTAGTTCATTGTTGTAAGTCTAGTTCCTAATATATTTTTAGTAAGTGAGCGGCCATATGCGAGTTGATGGATGACATCCATGTAGAGATATTGCTGGATAAAATTCTAAATGTTTGGATATAAAGGTAAAATAACCACTATTGAGAGGGAAAAAATGGTTGGGATTAATGTTATGTGACATGGTTAATCCATGGGATCAATCATGGTCAGGTTTTGATATTTCGGTGAGCATGGATCATGAGGAGCCGCACACATTTAATAATATTAGGACCAATTGGAGTTGGTGCTCAATGAGTGGTTTTATGGGAGTTATATGGTTTGTAGACTACCATAAATTGTGTAGGTCATTACCCTAAATATAAATGTATTTTGAGAAGTACTTCATATGGTGTTTTGTGAGGTAAAAGCTATTAGTGTTTGAAAATTGAAATACTTCTCGAGTGTGAGCAATCTTGGCCACCTATAGCCATTATGTTTTGTGATGGATGGAATGTGGTCCATGAAATCAGGATTTTGAACCAATATAATGATGAATAGGGTAATCATACAGTGGGAGGAATCATGTGATTTTTGGGAATGTGATCCTTCTGAGAGAGGTTTCATTGGTGCAGAGGGACAATATTTGGACTGCTATGATAACACTGGATGACGATGCACATGTGCTTTTTATGTAGTCTGGATTCCTTAAGGAATTACAAAGAATAGTTTATATGTATTTTTTATTTATGATTTTGAGTAGTTTTTTTTTCATCTTTTGATGGAGTAACATTATCCAAACATGGATCAGTGAGGTGGTACATTGGTTATTGTGTGAGAGAAGAAGGATTGACCTCGATAATTTGTACTTTGTTCATGGAATCCCATCAAATTTTACCTTAGACCTCAATGTCCATGGATGATCTCGGAATTCCTTTAGTGATCAATCCATCTATCTCTTATGATTTGAAGTTGTTATTTTAATCAAGAAATGACCTTAGGTGTTAGGTTCAAACTATGATATCCAATCTTGGGAGGTTTTGGGACACCTTCGGGGCATGGAATCAGGATTGGGAAGTGAGGAAGAATATTAGTGACAACTTATACTTTTTTTATGATGTAATCCTTTGAAGGATCACTTTGTGTTATCATGTGTAGTTAGATGCGATGAGATGAAAACCTTTTCGAGCATGTCATTTTGGACACAACATAAAAACTCTGAAGTTGGAAAATGTTTTTTGAGAAAAAGTATGGGTTTATGAGATATGTTTGGATGATTGAGGAACATCAATTTTTACCTTAATGATTGTAGGCGATAGTTGGTATAACCATTTACTGGTTCCCTCATGCATGTTGAGTGATGTGAATTGGGAACTATACCTAGAGGGATTATAGACCACTGAGAATGAGAATCTATAGGTAAATGAAGATGGTGGAAGGTTCTGAGTTTTATAATCATCCTTATATGTCATCTTCTATAGTAGAGAAAACCCTGGTAACAATGATAAAATAAATGATTACACGTGGGTGTATCCGGATGGATAGATGTTTTCAAGCCTCATCGTGGCATTGATGGTAATACAAGTATTTTATTGGGATCATTTTAGCTTGTGTCTTATTTCTAGAGTTGATTTATTAGAGTGCATTGGGAATTTAGGAATGGAATATGACCATTTACCAGTACGTTGACTAAGGATAAAGGATGGGGGGTGTGGTTCAATACCCACTAGGACATCCTGCGGATGAGATATGCTATCATGGGTAGTTTTTAATACTCGAGGCCCATTCTTGCATGTGAGTTTTGGAAGTAATTCTGAATTTTTGTTTAGGTAGAGGGGAAATATTATGAATTTGAATTTAGGGAAGTAATTTTATAGGTTAAGAGCCTCAAAGATGTGAATTTAGACATGGTATGAGGATTGATTGGGTTCCATAGAGCTATAAGAGTAGGATAGGGCCTTAGGACACCAACTTAGGGATGAAATATAATGTTACAACAACACTGGATAACTGATATAGATCCACTACATAACTTATGGAAAATGATAGAACCCCCATGTTTTACTTGGGTCCACATGCAAGATGATGACTCACCACTTCCTTTGTGGTGGTCACTAGCTAGTTGGGGGATCTTGGGTATTTTTTATGTGGTGGTGGTGGTGGGGGGGTGGCCTTCTCTTTTCACTTGTTCCATGACATCTTCCTTTCAATCAAGATTTCATACACCTGGGGGTATAGGGACACCACCATATGTGCCTTTCTTCCCTCACTTCCTCTATGGGAGATCCCCATTTTTTCCAAGAAATTGAATGAGATGTCTCTTAAGATAAAGATACCCTCATATTTATAAGAGTCATCTTATTTTCTATAATTTTTATTTCATTGGATACTTATCCCTCCCAATTTTAGACAAATACACATGAATTCTGTGGAATTTCCCTTATTCTTTTTTTTCATTTGATTCAAGATGAACCAACAACCAATTATGGAAGAGTAGTCTGCACTGGACTGAAGGTAGTTGGTCCCTTGGTTTAACCCATAGTCTTACATCATTTATAGATGTATGGTAGTCATGGTTAAGCTACTCATGTCATTATTAATCATTGTTTAAATTAATTATTAACATTCAAGGTCACATTAACTTAACTCTACTGTTAGCATGATTTGACCCTTATAAATGATAACCCCATGTAAATATCTTGATTTTGGAAGTGTCTTGTTTCATGTTAGGTTATTTATATATGGTTAATTAGATTAAATTAAAGTGAAATTTGTGATTTAAATGGAAAGAGGGTTGGAAAACTAATTTGATGGCTATGAAATGGGATTTCACAACCATTGATACTGTAAATGGAATTATATTATGAAATGGATAAATGTTTTGATAAATATTAAGGAAAATTTTATGGAATGAGAAATGGGTTTTTTTAATGGAAATGGTATATAGTAGTAAGTTTTTAATTTCATTAAAAATCCAAAGTGATAAATTTATAATGAAATTAATTAGGTTTTTAATGGATTTTATCTTTAATTATAATGAGTATTATAGTCTATAAAGAGGAAATTAGAGTTTGTTTTTTGATTAATTCTTCTCCAATTGAGAGTGTTTGTTGATATGTATTTTTTTTAATTTATGACACATGATATGATGATCAGTTGTAATTACTTGGACAGAGTCCTCAGGGTCCATATGGGGCTAGAACTCTGTGGTATTCAATAAACAAGCCTAGTATTCTATAGGGAAAAAAATATGAATTCCATGGATTGATGAAAACATTTTATTCATAGAGGTCAAATTATATGGAATGCATTGAGAAAGACCTTATATTATACTAGATTCTTTACCACAAATGACTTTGGGATGCACCCCATTAGATTTATCTAGTGTCACTATTATTTAAATGATGAAAATTAATTATGTGGATTATTTAAAGGTACCGTGGTGAATGTTGCAGGATAAGATACCAAGACTAGACCTATTTATTTTGAGTGTAATGATTTTGGAATAACCGTTGAATTTACACTAGGGCATTATTTTGAATGTTAAGGATGATTCTTATGTTTAGACTAGTAGTTCAGATTAATGGAATTTCAAGGGTTACTTATCCCTTGGTTTCCCTTTGAGATTGTTGAGTGGGAATACCCATTGGATCCACATGGGTTTTGTTATGTTTTTACGACCATGGTTTCCTTAGTAGCATACTTTTGAACTAGTTGGTCCATGATGTTCGCTATGATTATAGACTCACATACATTAGTCAAAGAAGGTATGGACCAGTGTTGGGTGTCCCCATATATCTCATATGTCAGTGGTCGTAATACCACTTTTTACATAATTCATTAACATGTGAATGAAAAACTAATAAATTGTGAAACAATATATTCCAATATTTGTTGCACTATTTAGTGTAGCCTTTTTATGAACTTTTCATTTTATGGATTCCATCAATGGTGGCCTACTTTTTTTTTATTCACACAATGCTTGGGCCTCCATGGAACTTGGGAACCTGAGTAAAAGTCAATTTGGATTTATGTTCAGTTTTGGGAATTTTTTTGATGTAATTGATTGGTTGTGTTTTCTTGGTTGGTGTGGAGTGTAGACAATGAGACCAAGTATGTATTAGAACCTGTTCGGGGATTTGTTTACCTAATTTGTTTTTTCTGTTATACATTTTTATGTGATCCAAACCTATGGATTTGTTGTGAATTTTATCAAATTACTCATTATCAT
This sequence comes from Viscum album, assembly GCA_963277665.1. Taxonomy (NCBI): domain Eukaryota; kingdom Viridiplantae; phylum Streptophyta; class Magnoliopsida; order Santalales; family Viscaceae; genus Viscum; species Viscum album. The sequence goes on from OY728119.1 coordinate 2,051,362,339, forward strand.
ATCATTTTTGATACTTTAGTTATTTGTTGTAACTTTCCCTACTCTATCTATGATGGTTGATTGATCCAATTGATATGTTTATTTTTTTTCTATTTCTTTTGTGACTTTGGCCATAGGGTATAATCTACCCATGGACCTTTGAGAACCTCCCTACTTTTCGTCTACCTCAGGTAGAAGGGTTGGATCACATGAGTTCATACAGTCCACTATCTTATGGAAAAGGTTTAGTGTCTCTAGAGTTATTTAATTACATGGGATAACCATTTTTACCCTCCTTTAAACCATCCAAAAAATAAAAATATCACTTTAGTTATGTGTAGACTACCACTATAATATTTTATGTCATCCATTTTTCATAACCAATATACATGGATCATTTGAAGGTGGAATTTAATGAATAAATATGATACCAAAATCATTATTAGGATTGTAAAAATAATAAACATATTCTTACCACCCATATATTCCAAGTAAATGAATTCATCCGTTATGCATACGTGTGGACTACCGCCTCCATCAAAGTGATGTATTTAATTTTTTTATCACGTATATTATTCTCTATGAAAATATAAAAAAATATAAATCCCAACCATAAAATTGAAAAATAGTACCATTAATCATATTTTATAATTATATTATTTTTAAATAATCAATTTCTTAACCATACTGATCGATACATTATAAATTTCTCTTAATTGGGTCGGTTTAACCACAAAATTTAACAATTTTATGAATTTATATCATTGAAGAACATGGAAAATTAAATAAAATCATTAAAATACATTAATGATAATATTATTTTTGTTTTATTATTTTGTAAATTTTATACTAATATTAAACATATTTTTATCCTATCACCTTTTTGTTCATTATAAATTACCAAAATAAGCTCATCACCATGTTTATTATCAGGAATCATTGAAAAAATATGTACGAAATGAAATTAGAACATTATAAATCCTTATAAAATATATTTTCCACTACCTATAACTACTTATAAATTATGAACATTGAATATATAAACAATAATCAACACCTCTTTTTGAAACTATTACTAAACCGGAAACCAAAAATAATAATATCTGATTATGAAAATAAAATAAAACTAATTAATTTATTTGTAATAAATGATTATAAATTATGTTTATAAAGGATTATAGGTATTAATATGGTTATAAAATAAGTGATTAAGATCATATTTTTAAACATGTGAATGGAGCATGTTCGAATAAGAGGGATTAAAGGTAAGGGTGTTTCTAAACTCAATATCTCTTTTTGAGTTATAATGCTTCTTATTGAACTTCAATTGTATATGTTGGTTAAAATATACCATATGATTTTATTTTGATTCATATCCTCTATTTTTCTACAATTATACATTTCCATATTATAAAATCCTTTTAAAATGATTATTACTTCAAAACATGATGTTTTAAGGGGTTTTCTTAATCATTTTTTTCTATGATCATAACGATACTTCATTGACTATTTTTTTCATGATGGTTTTATTATTTTTTATGATAGTATTATAATTATTTTACACCTTCTTTATAGGTAATTACATCTATGTATTTTGTTCTTCATAATATTTTATGAAGTTAATAATAATTCTCCTCCTCTCCAAATGATCTCTCTCTATTCTATATCAATATTTAATCTTCCCACTATTTTATCCTCTTCTAATATTGAAATATAAATATATTTTATTTATGGTAATATTAAAATATCACTTTACCTATTTTTAAATAATTTATGTGATACTCTTTTCATGATGTGAGTTCCTGTAATTGTATTTTAAAAAATATTAAGAAGGGTTTCCCTTTCAAGTTCATATTTGTTTCTTACAACCCACATTTCCTCTGGAAAACCATTAAGAAAGTTTTAAGGCTATATTATTTAAATCTCATTTAAATAGTTTTTTTAAAAATGCATTCATCTTACCATATGGAGAACTAATTTTTGAAATTTATCCCCAACTCCTTCTCTTTAGGGTATTGTTAATAAGTGTCTTCTAAAGCGTCTATTTGATTATTCCAATTATATTTTCCTTTTTAAATGATCTAACACCTATAGAGTTATGTTTTTTGAATCTCCCTATAAACCCCCTTATGAAATAAACTTTTTGGTTTATTGAATGTTCGTATCTACTGATTTAGTCATTGATTTCAGTTTACTCAACACCATTTGGAAATGATATAAACCCATTTTATTTCCTAGTGTCCTTAATGATATGATGAATGATTGATTAAAAATAGTGCACAAGTGTACGAATATTGATGGGTGGGGTTCTATATCTTCATAAAATGAATTGATTAAGGATATTCATCTCATAATATACTAATATAATATAGTTTTATAAAAACTATGTGAGTTATAGATAATTGGTTTCCAAAACCCAAGTAACTAGTAGGCCATAGATTTTAGATTTAAGAGTTAGTTATAGACTACTGGTCTGTGAAACTAATGTCACTTGTGAACTATAAGTTTTTTAAACTATTAATTAATTGAAAATAGGATTTTATAACCTATTTTACTTATGGACCATGGTTTTTCAAAACCCAAGTCAATAATGGACCATAGGATTATAATGAACTAGGCACCATTTAATGATTTCAAATGGTTTTAGTTATTACATTGTTTATTATTATGCTAAATTTCAATGATATTCCCTATCTTAGTACAAATGATTATTTTCTATAGCCCATGCTTACTATATCATGTTTTCATATTCTTATACCATTATATACATTTTCTTATTTCAGATTAGATGTCTTCCAATCATGGATTATTGATAAATATTATTATTCCATGTTATTTTTAATAATATATTTCTCCTATACTCAAGTTTTTCTCATATTCCTATGATATAACCCATGAATACATTTTGATGATTTTTCCCTTTACTGAGTGTTTGATTTAACCCATATCTTAGGATTCTATTTCCACTTTTATGAAGATTCATTTAATGTATTATGAGTATACATGGGGGTATATAGTTTTTATATTATAGACCAATTTTCAAAATTATCATAAAAAAGGTTTCCGACGTTGATATTCCACAAAGAGACTAAACCATCCAATCACGACATTATGTGATTATTTTTTATATAATGTTTAAATAATTTAAATATATGTACTATTGGTTTGAAACATGTCACTTGGTATCAAGGATGATTTTAAAATATTTTTTTTCACCATACTAGGGAGTATGGGTATTGGGAACCAATGTTTTTATTATATAAATGTTCAGTAATTTTGGAGGATTCACTTTTTTATTTATGGGGAATAAGGTTCGAAAACTTTATTGAAAACCCTAAGGATAAGAGTAGGTGTATGGTAAAATGCTATAATATTTTATATTTTGAGTATATTGTTTTCCTAAAAATTATATCCCTACCTAGATACTGGCATGTTGATGAAACCGTGACACAACATTTTCTATTGGAAATAGCCCTAAAAAGGCTGTTTGAGTATCAAAGTTATCTTCACATGGTGTATTATGAGTTTGAAAAAGACTAAAAAATGGATAAAAACTCATATGGGATATTTTTTGGTTTATCTCATTCTCCTTAAAATCCACTACCAAGGATTTATTTTGTTAAATAATTAGATGAAAGAGTATGAGATAAATAAACTAAAAGAAACAAAAATTATTCCAAGATTTATTTAGGATAAACAAGAAGCTAATGTTATGGTTTCAAAGAGTTTGACATTTTGAGGTTGAATTTTTTATGAGGTCATTTAGAATAATTATTTAATAATGTTTATTATTTATTTATCACATGAACCCATTTTCATTTTAGTAATTAATGAATATTGAAGGAACCAAGTAAAAAAATGTATTCCATGGACAATGATGATATTTCTCCAATGATAAACTAAATGGGATATGATATATATTGATAAGTACTATGGTTATTCTTAATCAACTGTAAAAAATTATGATTAACAATTTTAACTTATTTGAGTTTCCAAACACACCTAATAATAGAAGGATGGGGCTCATGAATGTTCTGGTGATGAATATCATGAAGTATGGAAGATTAAATCTCCTTCATGTAAAAAATATGGGAATATTCACTTAGGGGAATACTTCAAAGGAACTAGATGTTGTTTTATTTTGGGAAAATGAGGTCAATAATAAATAAATAGTTGAGAAAAAATGAAGATTTCAGTTAAGAATATGGATGTAAATATTTTTCATTCTAATATAACACTAATAATTCAATGACTAAAATGTTATAGACTTGGTAATTATAAAAGTCAATTCAATAAACTAATGAATAACATGAATGATATGCGTCAAAAATTTCAAAGGCCAATGGAGAAAAATAAATCCTCTGTGACATCAACCACTAAAGTGGGTTTCAAAAATGATATGTTTTGAGGAACACTATCAATTCACTAAAAACTCCAATTATTTCATTTTTATCTTGTTTAAACAATGATTTTATACTATGAATGTTTTATAATGATATCAAATCAGATCTTTAATGAATAAATGATGAATTAATAATAAAAAAAATTAAGATATATGATTATTTTATCTAATTTAATTATTAATGACAATGTTCTTTGAGAAAATAATTTTATCCCTCCATTAGATAAATATAATGTGATTTTTAAAATTTATTGGTTCTCTGCACATAGAGGAAATATTATATGGGATAAGGAGATGAAATTTTATGACAATATATAATGTTATAAGAATGTAAGGATGAAAATGAATATACTTTTGAAGGAAATTATATGATATGGGTCTTGAGACCAAATAATGACAGACTATTGGCTCAAATGCTGCATAAAAAACTCAATATTAGGGGTGATGCAATTAAAAGTAAAAAGATATTTTTTATGTTTGAAATGTTGATATATCTCTTGGAATTATTTTCAAAACCATGTCTATAATTTAGGAACCCTGATTTATTTCTATTAGTAAATGATAATTGAAATTTCATGGATGCAACTACTTTGTATGGGGGGATGTAACACTATGAGATTTTAGTATTAATTTTTTTACTTTAAAACAAATACTATGTTTCATATATTTCTTCACATGTAAGTCCAAACTAAAATAAAACCATGATACTTTAAATTACGATTATTAGTTTTTACTATTCTAATATAGGTGTTAATTTAGATGGTATAAATGACTGTAATCACACTATGAAAACTGCATAGAAAGGAGGAATAATGAAATTAAGCAGTACATGTCTTCCTCATGAGGCTTACTTATAAGAGATTTTAAAATAGGTGGTGTTACTTTGGTTTTCTCTAGAATAAACCTAATATAAAGAACAATAATTATGAAATTAGAAGAATCATATTCCTATGAAGTTCAAGATTGGGGAAATTTCCATGATATCCAGGCTAGCTGAACCACCACCTACGACTACCCCTAGAGAATATCCCATGCTTTGATCTTATAGAGAGCTGTTAAGAAGTTATGTAAGTATAAATTAATATGATATCAACATGTTATTATTAAATTAATAATTTATTTATATATGAAAATAATTTATAAATTTAGATATTTTCCTTTTAAGGAAAATAATGTCTTCTTTAATACCAATTCATCGATGAAACTCAATTAATATAGCTAAAAAACTAATATGATCATTTTATAATTAAACAATTATCTTCATGAAAATTTCTTCTTTAGGATATGTTTAATTTTATTTCAAGGAAGTTAATATATCATAGGAAAATTTTATTGATATGAATATCATATTAACACTTTTGAAATTAGTAATTGATAAAAAATAAGAATAAGATTAGTTTATATTTTAAAAAGTTATTTTCCATGAAAATAATTTTGATTATATCTTTATTTAAAATCTAAAATATATAATTTCAATAATAAATTTTTAAAAAATTATCTTTATTTTTGAATTTCTAAAAATATTAACTTAAGATTTATGTTTTATATTTTTATGAAAATGTTGAATTATAAGGTGAATAGTAAAAAGTATTTAATTTGAAAATATTGTTACTTTTACGACATTTTAATAATACAAGAATAATTTAAAATCTTATAAACTAAATTTTCCTATAAATAAATACATTAATAAAGTGTAACAAATAATTAAAAAAACATTTTTCAATTTATAAAACATTGATTGACATTTTGAAAACATAAGTAATATTTTACTATAATGAAAAATATTCGAATTTGTTTCTTTTAACTAATTATCAATAGGGTATAATTTTTTTAACATGTTTTGAAAGTCAAAAAAAAATTATTTGGTTAATAAAAAGCAATTTTTTTTCATATAAATAAAAAAATAATTTTATATTAATCATAACTTTAAGCTTAAAAATACAATTTTACTAAAGTGGGTTTTACGCGTTCTGTGGGAAAATGTTAAAATAAATTTTCATCACCATTAGAAATTTTTAGATTAAATAATGGATTTATTATTTGGAATCACTTGGATTATGTTATTTAATAATACCCCTTTTATTCTAAGTGATTGGAAATAAGTTACTTATGTAAAAATTAGTTACCCCTGAAAAAAATAATGGTAAAGGTGAAAATTCTATGAGTGAACGAATTAAAAATATATGTGAAAATGTATATTAGAGTTTTTATAGGCCTTAAAATTAACCCCTTTAAACTATTTTCCATTATTAGATCCCTAACTTTGGAAATTAAATTTATATTTTATATATTTATGAACAAGCCACTCCCCTCCCTTACAAATGGAGCTATTACCACCCCCTTTATCCTTCCAATCCATGCCCATTTGATTAAAAAAACTATACCAAAATAAAAAACTAAAACTCATAGTAAATTGTTAGTGTTTTTTGTCTTAAAAATATTTTACCTATCAAATCCATAATCCTTTTGGCAAAGATGATGATTCCAGGAGTAAGGTAAAATTTTCAATTACTCTTATTAATCCCTTTATCCATTTATTCCTTCATTTATTCTTACGTTTCCTTTGAATATAATATAACCAGGATGAAATAATTACATTAATATAATATGTATACTGAAATGTTATTATTTTAGGGTTCATCCATTCTCTAACCTCATCTCAAAAATCCAAAAAATATCATTTGTGTAACTTACAGACTACTTCCTTATTAATTGATGTGATTAATTTCTAATAAATTCCCTAAATGTATGGTTTAAATTGGGTATTTAATAAATAGACATGATACTTATTTTTTTAATTCTTAAAATATAAATCAATTCTGATCTCTTTTATGTTCTATTTCAACGAACACGCCACCCATGCATATGGGCAGGCTACCGTCGATACTAAAGTGATGTTTTTTCCATGAAATATTTTATTCTTTATAAAACTCTCTAAAAATATTATTATAAATATTAGAAACACATATATAATCTCATTAATTATATTTCATAATGATATTATTTGAAAATAATAACAATCATAAAAACACTGAACCATAGATTATAGATTTTTCTTATTTTGGCCAGTTTATGAACTTACTAGAACAGTGATATAAATTTATATCATATATGACTATATAAATATAACTATAGGTTATAATATGTATTAATAAGTTTCTATAATTGGCTATTAAGATATTTATTTTAGTTATACAAGAGGTTAGAGAACATTTTACAACGAGAGATTAATCATTTCATTAGTGATTTCATAAAGCTTTGTCTTGATATATGTTGGGAAAATTTACTATATGATTGTATTTTGATTTATTTATAATGTTTTATATTTATTTATATTTATCACTTATAAAACCATTTTTAAATGATTTTTATTTAAAAATTTATATTTTAATTGGTTTTCTTGACTCATATTTTCTTCATGGATCATAATGTTTCTGCTTTAGAAATTTTTCTTTTAAGATGAATTTCCTCTATTTTATGATGGTTTTATATGTAATTTACTCCATATTTATGTGAAATTATATTTATTTATTTATTCTTTCATAAAATTTGATGATTTTATGGATAATTATTATCCTATATAAATGAGATCTTTCTATTCCATATTCGTATTCACTCTCACTGCAAATGTTCTCTTATTCTTATCATAAAATAAATATATGTTTTTTTTATGGTAATCATAAAATTTCTGTGTAACTATTTTGAAATTAATTAATTATAACTATTTTTATGATTTTAGATTCAACAAATATAATTTCAACATGTTAAAAAGGTTTTTCCTTTCAATTAGATATTTTTATCCTCCACCCCACATTTCCTATGAAAACCCACTAAGTTTTCTTCAAGGATCCATTATTTGAATTTTATTTAAAGCGGTGTTTTAAAAATGGGTTTGATGTAAATTTATTAGTGATAATTTTTGAAAATAATCCATAATATTTTCTCTTAATTAAATTATTAAGAAGTGTTTTCAAAAAACCATTTTTCATGGTTTTGTTTTTATTTTACTCATTAAAATAACTAACTCCTATAGAGTTATGTTTTACGAATCACCATATAAAATCCTATATGAAATACCCATGTTAGTTAACTGAATATTGGTATAAATTGATATAATCCTTGATTTTAGTTTATGTTCTACCATTTAGAAAAAATATACACTCAATTTCATTCTATGGAATCATTTTGATTTGATGAATGATTTATTTAAAACGGTATAGAAATGTATTTATGTTTACAGGTGGGGTGTTATATCTCCCCTCATTACATTGGTTATGGTTATATATCTCTTGAGATACTTCTATATCATATGTTAAAAAACTAAGTCACTTATGGTATGCATGTTTGTGAAACCAAAGTCACTAATTGATTATATGTTTGTGAAACCTCTGTCACTTACGGATCATAGGGTTATAAAACCCAAGTCACTTAAGGATAATATGTTTATAAAACCTAATTCAATAATTGATCATGGGTTTTTGAAACCAAGATCACTTTTGAACCATAGGTTTCAAAAACCTAACTCACTAATAGTTCTTAGTTTTGTGATGCCTCAGACACCTTGAAAAGATTCCCTATTCTTATACTCATTACATAATTTATTGTTATACAATATTTAAAAAATATTCCTATATATTTATTCATATAATTATTTTCTCAAGATAATGGATATTATGTCATATTTACAAACTCTTATTCCATGGTATATGTTAGGTCATTTGATATTACGTGTAATACTATCATGAAATATAGACAACTCTTACTATTTTATGTCAGTTTTAATAGGATATTTATACAATGCTCATATTTTCTCATATTCATATGGTCCTTCCCTTCATGAGATATATATGAGTTTTTAACTCACTAGGTTTTTGAACACACCACATTCTAATGTTTCCATTCACTTGGTTATGAATATTTATCTAATATAGGGGGAGTCTATAAGGGGGTCTTGAGTAGTTGGTGTGTGGGAAAATTTTCAAAAGTATAATAAAATAATTTTTTTCATATAGTTGATACTTAGAAACCATAATTCACTTGATCTTGGTATTTTATTATTATTATGAGATTTAATGTTAAAATTATTTAATTTTAAATAATTTTAGTTAGGAAAGTATCACTTGGAATTGAATACATTTGTAATTTAGGCGTTTTTAGAACCTGTCCTAGGATTTCTGTTCTCAGAACCTCATTACCCAGGGATTTTCACACACTATATATAAAATATAATAAATAGGTCAATATAAACCTTAGTAGAACATTTTTATTCATTATTGAAGAAATAATTAATGTATCAATCTGATTGTTGATTTTGAACATTATGGAAAATAAGAAATGTTCAATATTTTAAAAAATGATAAAGAACAAACATAAGAAGAAAATTTTTCAAAAGTTGAGAAACTGGAATATGAAGGCCCTTTAAATAAAAATGAAGAATATATTTTAGGACTATTTTTAGAATATCTGTAATATACTTGCTCGGAAATTGATTTTGTTGAGTATGAGGAACTCTATAATGCATATGAGATTGAATTTTTAAAATACGTTGACTATTATTTTGAGGAAATAATTCTTAAAAGATAACTTCTTTTTTAGTCTAATGAGTTATCTATTATGAGTACATAGTGATGATGAGTTTTTTTTCATTTCTCATTATTTATTTAAATGTCTTATTGATAATACTTGATTAATTAGTCCCAAAAGTTTGTTATCTAGTAATAAAATTCCTAATGTCGAGATTAAAACTTTTCATTTTGACTTCAAATAGTCTTTTATTAGTGTGAAATTGACACATTCTTTCATTATCTCAATTGTTCTATGACAATTTCATGAAAAAGTTTTCTATCTATTATATAAGAGTTAAAAACTAATATATGCCTGATTAATACTAAAATAAAAAGGATTATCCCATAAATTTTCATCCATATAAACCCTATAGAACCTAAGAAAAAATATTGAATTGTGGAGAAAAGGATGATTAATCCAAACATGGAAGAGGTTGTTAAGTAATATGTTTTTATGATTTTAGAAGTAGGAATCATCCATCATATATTAGAAATCCCCTATATTAAACATTTTCATGTTATACATAAGAAAGGAAGTGTCCATATTATCATTAATTAGTTGAATTAAAAAATTCATATTCGGATGGTAACCAAGTGGACTGTTTGTATAGATTATTGAAATTTTAATTATAATACAAAAATAACCATTTCCCCTACATTTTCTAGGTCATATTCTTGATAGGAACTTCAATAATAAATTATATTATTTTCTCGATTATTATTATGGTTACATCTAGATTCCTATATCCTCTAAATATTTGGAAAATAAAAAAAATTCAAAAGTCACTTTGAAACATATCAATACTAGGAAGTACCCATTATTTTTTCTAGTTCTCCAACTACTACTCAATGATACATGGAAGACATCATTTGAAGCATGATATAGAGGATAATTGAGGTGTTTATGGATGATTTTTTTATTCATGGTAGTATATTTTACTAATGTTAAGAGAATCTATGATTAGTCCAAAAAAAGTTGGAAGAGATTAACCTTATCTTCAATTTTTAGAAATATTTATTTGTGGTTAATTATGGGAATTATATTGGTCCAAAAGTGTCTAAGAGGGGAATAAATTTCAACAATACCAAATTAGAGGGTATTTAGAGGATTAACCATCCAAAAAATGATCAGGGGTTTTTATGTTATAATGGTTTTCACGGAAGGTTCATTAAGAACATTTCAAAAATCCTATGTTCCTCATGTTATTCATTGTTTAAGGATGCACTCTTTGTATTTGGTGAGAAGTTCCTGGACATTTAACCTTATTATGAAAACATTAACAAATCCACCCGTTATTATTGTCCCTTATCGGAAATTATTATTTGGGATTACATGTCATGCAAGTGAAATAACTATTGTGGTATATTTTAGTAAATGAAAGTGAAAAAAGGTTACATATAGAATATTGTTCTAATATATTTATATATGATTCAAAAATTAACAACACCAAAACTAAGAAATAATTTCTAGCTGTTACTTTTTCTATTGAAAATTGTATGAGTTAACTCACTGTGTCAAAATTCATCATTTTCACTGGTCATTCATCACTAAAATAGATCTTTACCATGAAAGAGGGTGAACCTAGAATCATTAGATGGATCCTATTATTAAAAGACTTTGATTTAGATATCATTGTTGAGAATTGTGCTAAAAATATAGTTTTTGATTATATATCTAGGCTAGGCCAAAATGTTTTGAAAGCTTTCATTTATTGGTTATCTTTAATCGATGATTCTAGAAGTTTAGTGATTATTTTTTATAAGTGAAAAATTATAGGAAATTTTAGAAGAACGTGATAGATACATCAAAATAATTATTTTTTAAATTTATTTCATGCGTTAGGATTGGATTTTATGAGACCATATTTACATTCTCAGGGAAACTAGTATGTTTTAGAAATCATATATTATGTGTCCAAATGGGTTGATGTAATGACACTATCAAATAATCATGTAAATAATGTTTTCAAAAAGAAAAAATAACATTTTTTCTCTAAATTTATAATGCCAAATTATTTTTTAAATAACAATGGAACTCAATTTTAGAAAATTAGTATCAATTATTTGGTTGAAATTTATTAGTTTTTATAAAAAATGTGACTACTTATAATCCATAGTCTAGCAGAAGATATGGTACTTCAAACTGATAATTAAAATAATTTTTTTAAAATGATTTTGAGATTTCTTAGTGAGAGTGGTATTTAAAACATGACGAATCATTATGAGATTATAAAACTACATTAAAAATACTTATTTGAATGTTCTCATATTGGCTTCTCATTGGAAAATCATGAGATATTTATATATAATTAGAGAACAAACCCTTTTAGGTTATGATTGTTTTAGAAAATGATTTTATGATTTCTGATGATTGGAGATACCTTGATAATAGTGAATTATATGAGTTAAATAGAAAATTATATGAATGTTTATGATTTAAAAAGAAAAAACAAAATAATTTCCTAACTCATTCATCCAAAATAGAGATTTCCAAGCTGGTCAAAAAGTGTTGTTTATTAATTCCAAACTAAAATTTTTTCCTATTAAACTCTTGTATAAATGGTTTAGACCTTTAAATATATTATGGAGTTAATTAAAGGGGATGTTGAACTTTCTGTGAGGAAAATATAAAATTTTGGTTTAATAGTCGAAGGATCAAACATTTCTTTAAGGTGAAATGAAAAGGATTAACTTTTGTTTTTTATTACATAAATTTAAACTTTATTTAAGATTACCTGAGGATTTTAAACATTGTGATTAATGGGAGTCAACCCATCGTTCATATATTTGTTCTTATTTTGTTTTTTCTATTGCAATGACAAAAAAATTAGTATTTTCATATTGAAATATCAATTCTTCATTGAAAAACTATCCATTTTGCAATCATTACAATAATTTGGGATATCTCTAACCCAATAAAAATCTATGAAGATCTATTGAGGTATTAATTTTTTTTCATGAATAAATCCAATGTGCTAAGAATTTGTTCTTGAAATAAAAAACCCCAAATATATAGATAAAGAACTCAATATATCTTCAAATACTAAGAGTATCTAAATAATAGATCATCTTTAAATCACATTCCCTTTAACTCAAATGATCATAACATATTATATTTAGATAATATTAATGAAATATTATGTTTATATATTTATTTTTATAATATGTAGAATTAATAAAACATTGAAAACTATCTTGAATAATATAAGGGATGTTTTGTTGGATAAAATTAAAAAAATTAAGTTTCACTTATAAGGATGTTTCTGAAAAAAAAATTTACATGCTTTTGTTTCCTTCCTATATAGAAAATGAAACATATTATTTAAGAGATTGTTAATTTTTTAAGTGTCTCTTTCATGATAAAATAATTATCTAAATTATATAGTTTATCACTTCTATTTTTTTAATCCTTGTATGCTGACATTATAAAAGTACATGTTTATTTTTTTCAATAATTGAGAAATATTTTTGAACTTTAATGTTAGGGATGAATGTTTTTTAGAAATATTGCATGAAAACTAAATATATTTGTTAGAAACTACCTAGAATATTTTTTTTATGTATTAATTTTTTTATAATTATTTAGTGTTGGAAAATATGATTTTGGATCTTCAATATATCCTTCTAAACATTCTCAATAACTATTTATTTTCAATCCTTTTTGAAGGTAAACTATTTAAAACTTTTCTCCCACCTTTGTTCACCATAATGAGAATAATGTTGGTATTAGGTGTTAGTGAGGGGACTTCATTAATTCAATACTAAATTTAAAGAATTACACTTCAATTTATCATGATCATTTTTTAAAATTATTTTTTTTGAGATTTATTTTTCATATACAGTGGTTAAAATTTTTCATTTATATTGAATACTTTTTTAACCATAACTGGATTAATCATTTTATTTCTCACAAAATTAAATTATATAACATATTTTAATTTTGATATAGAAATATTTTTCAGGAGAAAATTTAGGATCAAATTTTATAGTTTTAATTGAATTTGAATTTCTTTAATGCATTTAAATTTGTAATCCTTTCATTCCAATCCTCAGAAAATGAACTCATAACACTAATTGATTTGTAAATGTTAAAGCTATTATAATATTTTAATTATATTATATTGTTAATTATTAAATTTTCCCGTCAATTTATTTCTCCCTAATTATATTGTGTTTTTAAAATATGAGTTTTTGTTCACCAAGGAGTAAAATAGAATATTGTAATAAACATATAATGAAACTAGTGGTTTCATAATTTCATTTCAAAATTTTAAATCATGATAATTTTTAAAATTGTAAAATAAATTCTTTCAAAAACAGTTGTATTTTATGTGAGATATCATTTAATTTTAATTGGAATAGTCCATGATGTAAAAAAATGTGAAAATTACCTTTTTTTAAAATTATAATTTTTTTCATTTTTGAGATAAAGTGTAATTATATTATTATTTATAATTGATATCTTAAACATAAGTAATTTATTTATAATTGGGTAATTTTAAGTTTAAATATATTTATATATTTTTTCAAATATTTTTTTATAAAATTATTGGGGTTTTTTAGATTTAAATATATCATGATTGAAAATGAATTTAAATACGTTGATTTAATTTTGGAACTCTTATTACCTTTTTTTTCAATATTAAAATTAATATTTTTATAATAAATTGATCAAATGTTCAATGATTTAATTTTCATATGCATTAATACCAATTTATTTTTTTGATTTTAGGGAAATATTCATTAAAATAATATCTTGTTTTGATTTTAAAAGGTTTTTGGGTTTTGGGGTTTATTATTTTCAATGATCAATGTTTACATGGTTCATATGATGTGTTTAAATACATTTTATTTTTTGTTTTTATGTTATGAATTCATTTTTTATTGTCCATTGATTCTTAATTATACATTTTGAATGGATTATTATAAAAATGTGTTTAATTTTGTCATATAGTATCGATGTGTAATATTTTAATGTGTACTAATAAAATGATGGTTAATAACATATACATTAAAAAAAAATTAAATTTGATAAAGGGGAATATTTATCATTTCTTATAATGGAGAAGTGATACATAAAATTATACCTTGGGGAAGTTAAAAAAATAAATTGGATTTCATACGTAAGATATTTCCCTAATGGAAGATGATACATAATAATATTATTAACTGTAGGGAAATATGTGACATTTTGTAGGTTTTAGAATTTATAATTACGTTCAATTCATAACATATTATTTTCAAGTGAGATTTTAATATATAATATGTTAGTCAGAAGTGACGATGATTCATAACATCTTGTACTTAGTAAGATATGAAAAAAGATTCATATATAAGATTCTTTTTCTTACTAGAGATCATATGAAAAATATCAATGTTTTCCAAATGTGGTGAGGTACATATGTAAGAAGTAATATCCATGGAATGAAATGTGTATAATTTTATTCTTTATTAATATCAAGATAAGTGAATATGTAATATGATTTGTACATTATAAATTATATATATGATATAGAAATTTGATAAATATATAAAATCCACTATTCTAGTTGATGGAAAAGATTATTTTCCTTATATTGATGATATAAAATATCCCATTCTTTCCCAGAACTCCGAAATTGACAAAAAATATAAATACACAAGTCTAATTAAATTCAACAATTTTCCGAATTCTTAGTTCAAAATTAAAACAAGGGGTAATCCTAAGCTCAAAGAGAGGTCTACCTAGGATGCCACTAGAGAATATCAAGAGAAATTATAAATTTTAAATATGTATGTGAATCTTTCAAGATTATGATTTATTTGAGTAAAATCTTGATTCAAATGGGGGCATTGATAAGTTTGAGGAGGTAGTGCTCAAGTCACCATGAAGGAAACGATGAATAGTGACTTCCACCACATGTATAGTCGGAAAAATAAGTTAAACTTTTAGTGACTATGAAATAATTATAAGGGGATAATTCTTATTCATAAAGAAACTTAATTTGAAGGAGCCTAGACTGAGATTTAATAATTGATTGATAGTGAAAGGAATAGGAATACATAAGAAGATTTGGAAGGATACGTCTAGATTAGTGACTTAGAGGAAGATGAAGCTCGATAGAGGATCCCTATTAATATAGAAAATTCAACTTATACTTATTAGTTTTTTTGTTTTAACTACTTTTGATATGGAATCTATAATTTGTTTTGTATTGAATATTATAATCATATTTTTTAAGGAGTCACATTATTATAATTATACTATTTTACCTAATTCGTTTAATATTTTCAAATTTAGGTCAATATTCTTCTTTTCAACTTAAAATAGCAGTTTTAAAATTTTAGTATTTTAATAATTAATGTTTTTTAAAAATGATCATTATTGAAATTTTCTTATGAAAATTTCCTTAGAAATAATCTGAAAATAAATTTTTAGATTAAAATTGAAGAATAACACAACATGTATAATTGAAATTATGATCTCAAATATATATACATTTTACTCATTCAAATGGTTTTGTTGAAATATACAGATAAAAAATAATATAATTTTACCATACACATATCAAATTTTGAATATATTTTGTAAAAATTGTTACTATGAATGTTAGACTAGTTAAATTTAAACATGAATTAAAGAACACATTTTCATGATTAGATAATCAGAATTCTAGTTTTTAATTAAACTATTTTTTGGTTTCTTGGTTATTGATTTTTATTTTTACCTTGACACCATCTCTCATCCTTGAATTTCAAAACTATTTCATTACAAGACCCAAATCACAAAAATATTTATCATCACTATATTTTTTGTTTTTAGGTTATAGTGTTCTTGGTTTTTGTTTATTTTATTTTTTATTATATATAAGTCCTTTCTATGGGGTTTAAAACTATATTACAAATGACTACGACTAATTAGGTATATAAATTAATATTCATATTAGAAAACAACCAATCTAAAGGCATAATTGTCTATACATTTGTGAGAAATGTTTTCACCATTGTGATGAAATTATGAGAAAATCCTCATGGTCTAATGTATAGAAACAATAAAAAAGGTTTTATAATTTTTTTACTTCAAACTAAGAATAACCATTACAGATTAGTTTTAAATTATTCCTTATATCTTCACCAATTTCATTTAGCATGTTATAGAAAAATCGCTTTATTCTAATAGCATGATTTTTTATTATAATATTTAAAAAATCTAAAATGTTTTTCATATCCTTATGGTACAATTAATCATTTATAGAATCCCACCATTCCAGATGTTTCAATGCATCTTCCACAGTTCTTGGTTTGAACTAAGAAAATAGTGTCCCATATATTGTTTTCCTCATTATTATCCTTGTATGAACTAATTTTTTAGGATCACCAATTATATATAAAATTTTCATCCTCTTTTGGTACATTAAATAAACTGATCTAGGTTTTTGTTAATAAAATAATAACCCTATGTAATGTTCATTCTCATGAATATCCCTTAAACCACCCAAATATCAGTAATTTTTAGTGTGTTTTCTGATATATTATACATTATCTCAAACATAATAAAAAATTTACCTATGTAATACATTATATTTTAATGAGTGTTAAAGTAACATCACATTAATACTATTAATATTTTCCCTATTTTTTAATTATAATAGTTTTATCCCATTATACTAAAAGGATAACCAATAAAATTTCTATGAACACCACTTTTCTCAAACATACCAGTTTTCCCACTTAACATTGATAACATAAGTGATTAGAAAAAGCCATAATTACTTTAATCTTGATTCTAATTAAAATAAATCTAATATGGATACATATCTAAATTTTTTAAATACAAACATCAGTTTTCAATATACACATTTTTCCGAATCACATATCTCAAAATTAATCATGATGCATTATTTTATAAAAAAATTGTTTGAGCCATTTCAACCAATATTCCATTGTTCCATTAATAGATAACATTTTTTCGGGGTGAATGATTCACTAAACAAATGTATAATACATAGATCCAATGTTTACTCAAATTATCTTTAATGAGAAACCACACTATTTTTCTACAATTCTCATAAATATTTTAAACATATTCGATCCCTCTTATTATGTATTCTTGAACATAATACGATTAATAAAAATAATGTGATCATAAAAATTTATTTGGTAATTATCTTAGTTTTTTTTCATCTACTTCACTATGTTTAAAAAATCCAAATGAACAAGATTGAGTGGGTGTAAAGTTTGAATCACCACCTTTTCATGTAATTAATTGAAAATAACTTACTTTGAGAAAGAAAAACAAATCTAATATATTTCACTCTTTAGAATAATTTCATCAAAAAAATATTCTCCATGATTATGATTTTTTTCTACTATTATATTAATTTTTGCCTACTCTTATTTTTAAAAACTAATTCTCCTATTTGAATCTTATGCATCAAGAAATTTATAAACCACCAAATTTAAACAAGCTAAATATTATTCCGTATACTCTAATAACAACATGAAAATCCTTTATAATCACTATGAGTTGATCCTTTCAATATACAACTTCATTCCTATCTTCAAAGAGATGAGAAACATTAAGAATGTTTTTCTTTAACCTACAAATATAAGGTGTACTATTCGACCGAAACATATTCTCTCAAATTTTTGTTAAGAAAATGCATTAAATTACTAATACACATTACTACCAAATAGTATTAAACCATCATTTAATATTTTAAAATACATTATAAGATTCATATTATAGCTCCAAATGACTCTCATATATAGATGTTATATATTTTTAGAAAAATATTCAATACATTACACAAACACATTGATAAGGAACATAATAGTTTAGTGAATTTGAAAAAAATAGAACAAAATGTTTTAATTTAGTGTAAGATATTCATTTTTTCCCACATGGAGATTGACATTTATTACTTTTCATTTCCATACCCAACATAAAACCTTTCTTCATAACATGGGGAAATAAAACATAATAAAGTGCGAGATCAGATGATCATTAAGGGTAAACATAAGATATATCAATATATTGTAACATGAAATCATAATATTAGTATAAGGGTATGTGATAATGAGAATAACTTATAAATTTTATACCCAAACTTTTATATATCACAAACAATAGTTATGGCATAAATGTTGGAAGTTCATAAGACATGGATCATAAGGGAATCATATAACATAATCAATGAGGCTATAACATTGGAATACGACATAGATTAGTTGAGTATATATAATAATATAAAATCGTATATCATGGATCCCCACTATGATTTTCATAACATGTTAGGATTGGGATAAACACTGGTGTAACTGCTTTGTGATTGGGATAACCTCCCATGTACCCTCTTTTGGGTATGGGATAACCCCACGTGTACCCTCCATTAAGGGCTTGGGATAACCAACCATGTACCCTAATTTTCATGTTTAAGATAACCACTCATCTACCCTGTGATATCATGGTAAATTTATCATTAACCAATTATTTGGAGGGAGATATTAGTCTCACCTATCATGTAATGAAAATCACACACATGTGTGCTACAAGATCAGAAAACATTCATTATAACATAACCCATGAAATGAAGTGAATTTCATAAAAATTTCATCATATAAAAACCTGTGGAAAAGAGATAGGTTTTATAATTATTTCATCATTTTATCATAACATAACCTGAGGAAAAAGAAGTAGGATTAATAATAATTCTATCATGGTATAAACCATGAAAGAGAAAAAAAATTTGCAAACAAACTTTCATCGCAATAATAAACCTCTCATTGAAATTATAAGAACTATATCCCTAGATAATAACCATAGTAAAGAATAATTATCATCATAGGATTCCATCATATCTGGAAAATTATTTTGAATGATCACTTAGAACAATTTTTTTTGAAGAAAACAACTTTTATTTTATAATAACTTTTAAAACATAAAACATTTTGGAAGTTCTTTTAGTTAAAAATAAATATTAAAAATTATAAATAAGGATTAAAAAAATTCATGAGAATAATATCATTTAGCATAGAAATATAATTTGAAACATTAATCATTTTGAAAATATTTTTATGAAACATTTTTTTGAAAGAAAAAGCGTTTTCAACCAAAAAGATGATTTTTAAAAAAAACATTTTTTGGAATATTTAGTATAAAAAGATTGTAAATTTAAGGTAAAACATGTATTATCATGATATAACTATAGTATAAGTAATTCAATGAGTTTATTGAGATATGGATCATAATATTTTATTATAAAAATCATAATGATAAAAAAACTAACCAAATAATGAGATTGGAACATAAAATATTTACCACTTTCGTGACATTGAAACATAAGCCCCACTAAGAAATATCATTAAATTAATCTTAAAATATTATGAATATAAATAAATTCACAATATTACAAGTAAAATGAGTTGTATATACACCTTGTACATGATGATAGGTGCATAACATAACATATGTCTCAAACAAGGAAAATTGAGACAAAGATCCCTTACTATTTTGTTAGCATTTCAACCATAAACACCATGAAATAGAGATCCTACAATGGATATTTAAATATAATTTTTTTAATTAAATAAATCATAAAATAAATTCCTGGGAAAAATATACAACATAAAATATAAACCTTTCGAGAATATAGAATTTGTCTCACAAAAAATAAAAGTGAGGGGGAAATCCCTTACAGTTTTTGTAATATTTTGAATCACAGTCCCTAGTAAATAATAATATCAAATGAAACATTAAATAACATGAAATTAATGGGATTAATAATATAACCTATAAAAGGGGTAGTATATACACGATAAAAAATAAATGAGTGGAGAATTTTTATATGTCTTCAAAAAAGAGACTTGAAATCCCTTAGCTTAAGTCTTTACAACCTTTGTACACATTCAAAACTCTTGTATAATAAATATATGTTTATAATAAATCCATTATATAACCATAATAGTATTTATTAAAACATATATTATTTATTTATGACATTATATTACTCTTTTATAAACATTTCGTTGTTAAAATTATGTTTATGGTTATAACTGTTTCTTTTTTTCACGTATGTTCTGGTATGGTATTGTTTGTCTTTTTTACCTTGATCATGGTTCCATAACATTAAAAATGTTTCAAATTATATAAAAATAATATATATTCATTTTATATGTATTTATATAAATCCATTAATGTTAGATATGTAAAATTAACCACACCTTTCTTAGATTTGGTAGGTCGTATGTAAGCATAAATGTTGTTTCTATTTTCTCAACGAAAAAAATTTAAAAAAGGTAAATAATATATCACCATTATAGAATAATTATTATTTCATAGAAATAATATATATACATATCATATATATATATATATATTTGATATATTAATCATCTATATCCAAATTACTTTCCATGTAAAGTGTTATTGAAAAATGAATCACATCGTTGTGTGGGGCGGCTGTCTACTATACACACAAATGACATTATCATACCCCATAAAAATGTAAATTAAAAATATAAATATGATATAATTACTCTATAGAAAGAATTAATTTATTAAAATCATATATATATATACATATATTATCTATCATCATAGCCAACCATGAGAGGTTGTAATGAAAAATGAATGATATCGGTTCAGAGGGTGGTTGTCCTCCGTCCACACGAATAATGATTTTGTAACCAATTTTTTTGAAGTGGATGTGGTTATAGGTAATTAAAATACCATAAAAAAATCTAAGTATATGTAATATAATTAGGATATTATATTATCATGGTTTAATAATAATTTAAGGACCTGTAGGAAGAAATGAAATAAAAATTCTCATTTAAGAACATTACCTCTTCTTCTAAAATCCTAAATTGGTTTTCACTAAATCCTTAATAGTATGTATTTATTACCAATATAAGACTTATATTAGGAGATTAAGGATTGGGAAGTTATTTGGGAAGGGATTGGTTGTTCCAAATGGCTTGAGAGGAGTAAAGAAGTAGGGTGGTGAGTGCCCTTTTATAATTGAGGAGGGGTGACATTTTTCAAAGATACCCAAAAGTATTAACTATTTGGATGTCACTCATAACTTATGTGTAAAAAATATATCATTAATGTATTTTAGAAATTATTTTGTCAAGAAAAACCTCCACCACATAAATGGAAAATAATTTTTAACATGTTATTCCTTTATCTTTATGTTTAATCAATTTTACCCTTTTTGTTTTTTTACCATAGTAACTTGTATCTTTTTATTTAGCTATGTAATTTATCCTTTAATAGTAAAATTAAAATGATATTTATTAGATAATTTATATGTTTTGATTTTGGGTATTAAATCCAATATATTAGAGAAAAACTAAGCCTGATTAAAATTAATTTTAAAACAAACGCTTGAAATACACAAAACCAAATTTTAAACTTAATTTTGGTAACTAAAATATAACAATTTTCAATAATCATTATGTTAAAAATTAAATTTGAACTTATTATATGATATAAAATATTCTGATTACAACTATATAATAAATATAAAAAAATTTCAATTTTTTTAAATAAAAATTCAATATGAAAATATTTCCTAAGACCTAATTTAGATTATAAGATATATAGTTTATATAATTTATCTTTAATGAAAATTTAAAATATTATTTAAATTTATAAATAATTTAAATGAAATGGAACTTTTTAATTAAAATTCTATATTTTTCACTATTATTCAAAAAATGAAATTATTAAGAGAAATAAAAAAACTACCAAAAGATTATTATGATATTATAATTTTAAAAATGAATTTTAATTTTCAAAATAAACATTATTTAAGGGGTAAAATTTAATTGTAATATAAGTGTGGAAAAGGTGTCAAAAATGCATTTCATAAAATACAGTTTTAATCATAAAATTTGATTTATTCTTTTATCATATCTTGAAAAAACATAAGATGAAGGTTAAAGATTTGTTGAATATATAATATATAAATTTAATTAAAATCATTAAAAAAGTGATAAGTCTAATTTATTAAGATAAAAAACATTTATTGTCATAAAAATTATTTTTCAGAAAATGATTTTCATCATTTTAAAAATGTTTTTTATTTTCATTTCTAATTAATTTTTCACTAAATAATTCATTATATACATTTTTGTAAAAAATATAGTTTCAAAATTTCTTTAATCATATTTAGACCCACCAATCCAAGGACTAGTTGATAATAATAATATTAAATAATAATATTTTTATAGTATGTCACATTTCTTTTAAACTTAGCCTTGCGTGTAACATAAAGATTTTATTTTATGTAACAAAGCCAAACTTAGTGTTGTGTGTAACACAATTTGAACTCATTATTACATATAATGAAATCCAAACTCAGTGTTTTTTGTAATATAAGATAAACTTAGTGTTTTGTGTAATGGAAAAACACAAAATGATTAAATTAAATTGAAAACAATGTTTCAAAAAATCTCATGGTGTTTTATTCTACCCCTTAAAATAAATTTCTTTGATGAAATTTATCTTGTTCATTAATATTTCAACATTTGAAAATAACTTCATTGATAACCAAATTTTAAAAAAGGATTAATAAAACATCATCTTAAAAAAATAAATGGAACTGAAATATTCATTTAGAGTAGCACATACATTTTTTTAAATAGGAGAACATAGGTTTTTAGTGAAAACAAGGACATAGAAGAGAAAAATAACACCCAAATACTAATAAAGGGTGATATAGAACATGGATAAGAGTAAGTTGACAATCAAAATTCCATAAACCAATGATATAAGAAAAATATCATTGATGTCATCAAAAATGAGTATAACAATGCAATATTTTATTTGGTGGTCTTTTTCCTAATGTTGGGGAATTACATTTCAATCTATTTTGAGAACATATGAAATATAATTACTCGATATATTTTTATTTCATTAGGAAAAAGTCATCCATTTTTCATTACTTGATCAACATCCACTTGATCAATTATTCATAGAAATAAAGGTGAGTTTGTTATAAATGAACTACTAATAGATCATAAGATCCATAAATATAATTATAATTAATTTAAGCCATCTTTAGTTATTATAAAAAAATTTTAGAAAACGTTTTACCTAAATCTTTATGTATTTAAGTAACACATTAATCTCCAAAAAACTCATCTAAATTTATAATTAAACCATTACATAAAAGGTTAATTGAATAACCCTGCAAAAATTTCGAATTTATAAATATGATTACTTAATTTCCCATGCTTAACTTAACATTAATCCTCCAAATATAATTAAGAACTTATTAATAGTCACATTGGGAATATGTGAATACCTTGGTCTTATATTCTTTTAAATCATTGTAATAACCAAAATTATGAAAATATATTAATGAAAACATGCATGCTTCCACATTCCTTGAATATATCCATAGATTTTTGAATATATTCCATATATCCAATAACGTTATAAACTCTATAAATTATAACATAAACCTTTTTTTCAATAAGTCCTTTATCATTTTTTAGGTAATGAATATTATCCAATTGACTTTATCTATATCAATCATCTATTTATCAAAATTAAACACTATTTTCTCAACCTTAGGAACAATTTTAGAGTTTTCTTACCTTAATCATAAAATATCTACATTCCATTAAATCAATTTTCTAGGTAATCAGTACCATTCATAACATTCTTACAAATACATAACAATTAATTTATACTGAAAAATCCAAATATTTCATAACTCTTGAATTCTAATACATAAGTACTTCAATTATTCCACCTCAACCTAAATCCATTATCAAAGATTCATCATCTTATTCATTAATACCCATTTCTTATAATATGAAACATAAATCATGTCTTAATATTCATAAAACTCAATTTAATCATTCTTCTAATGTAAAACACAAAAAATACTATAAGAATTTCCCATACATTTCTTATTTCATTTTTAGTCTCCTCATTATCAACATAAAAACACTTACTCATATGACCTTCCAGATTATCTTCACGATTTTTCCCATTAGGACAACAATTTTTATAATTTCCATTATTTAGACATCTAAAAAATTCATCCAATGATAATAAATTTTGGAGACAAACATTACCTTACATTTTTAGACTAAAATTTTCATTTTTCCTCAGAAATTTCTTACTTTATATCCTTATTTTCTTTGCATAATACAATTTCACATTCCATTGAGACATTCATGGGGTTATTCATTCCGCATTCTTAACATATAGGAAAATGAATTTTTATTCTTTTGTGACCTCAATTACCCAAAATCTAAATGAATTATGTCATTCTCTTCTTTGGTGAGTCTAAGAATTAGTTAAGATAAACATTGTTTATCATATATCCCAATAAAATAGTATACATAATCATAATATCGTTCAATCTAGTCTTCATACCTTTAGTATTATCATCAGAGAAGTGTCCTTAAAATTCACTATTTACCCAATTCTTTCATGTTCTTATCGTTAAAAAAATAAAAAATGAATTTTTGAGCAATGATAATTTTAACATGAAACCAAATAATGATGAAAATCACTTATAAGTTGTATAAATCATGATACCTTAATATATGACATATGAGAGTTATCCTATGTCATTCATATTTATCATCTCTTTGGAACCTTCATACTGATTCGTAAAGAGTTTGTGAATTTCTAAAGAATATACAATGGAAGTGTAAAACATAGTGTGCACTAAGGACCATTTTCATGAATGAGGTGAAGATCAAGTCTAGCTGAATATTAACTTTTTAGAGTTATTAACCCTTGGAACCAATATACTAGATCCACATCCATTTTTAGCATCCAGAAAGATATATAATTTCTTGGAAATAACTTAATCTATCCTTTACCAAAATTATAGGATAATTACCTATACTTTGATTCATCTTATACATATCTTTAGAGAAGTACCTAGATATATCCTTATAAATATCCCTTGGGATCTCAATATAGTTATCATTGTCTTCAGGATTGGGATGACCACCTATATAACCTCATTTTTGGGCCTAGGATAACAACTTTAGTGCCCTCTGAGCTTGTAGAACATTTATCATTAGACAATACATTAGGGTTATATATGGGTCCCACCAATAACATAATGAAAATAATACACATGTGTGTCTAAGATCGTAAAACATTCATTATATCATAAACCACGAAATAAAATTGGTTCCATAATCATTTAATATTATCATAACCTGTGGAAAATAGACAGGTTTCATACTCATTTCCTCATTTAATTATAGCATATTAAATGTAAAATTAAGATCGTCTGATAATAATTTTTTCATGGTATAACCCATGAAAGAGAAATGACTGTCACAAACATCTTTTCATCATAAACAAAAAACAATCACAGAATGAATAAGAATGGTATCCCTCGATCATAACCCAATTAAATCATAATTAATATTAGTGGGTAGAATATTGTTTGGAAAATTATTTTTAAAGATCAATTAGAACATTTATTTTAGGCAAAATAACATTTATATGAAAATCACTTTTAAAAACAAAAAACATATTTGGAAATTATTTTCAATAAAAATAAACATAAAAAAATATAATAGAATCCTTAAAAATAAATTAAAAAATTTTATGAGAAAAATATACTTTCCACTTTGAAATAAATTTTTAAAAAATCATTCATTATTAATTTTTTTTAGAAATCTTGGTTTTGGTAGAAAAAGGGTTTTTGACCGAAAAATGGTTTTTCATAAAATCTTTATTTTTTGATATCTTGACTATATAAATTGAGGAATTTGAAGTGAAGACATGTATTCCCATGACATAACCATATTATAAATAAATTAATGAGTTTATTGAGAGATAAATCAGAATATTTTGTCATTATAATCATAAACATAATCACTTCTGATAAATGATGAGATTATAACAAAAAATATGAAACTCTTTGGTTAAATAGAAATGTAATACCCAGGAAGGAATATTATCAAATGAATATGAAAATATCATGATAATATGTAAATTATTTAAATTAAATGTTACAATTTATTTATATAAACCTCATTCAATAATATTGGTGCAAAACATAACATATGTCATAAAGAAGGCAAATTGAGATAAAGATCCTTTACCATTTTGGTAACTTTTAAACAATTAACCACTTGAAAGGGAGATCCTAAAATTGATATGTAAATAAAAATAATTTCAATTAGAAGCATCAAAAAATACATTCCTGGTTTGTATATAGTCCACATAAAAGAATCATGTGGTGAATATGGCTTTTGTCTCAAATAAAATTAAAGTGAGATGTAAATCCTATACTGGTTTAGTAATATTTTTAATTATAATCCAAATTAAATAATAGATAAAACATTAAATATCATTAAAATAATGATATTAATGATATAAAATGTTAAATGGGTTTTATATACACCACACAAAACAAATGAGTGGTGAATTTTCATATGTCTCCCAGAAATAAATGTGATACTAGAAATCCCTTACACAATGTCTTAACCTCCTTTGTACCCAACAAAAAATCCTATGTAATAAATAAAAGTTTATTATAACTATATTAAAGAAAAATAATATTATTTATAATACCATATATTATTTACTTATGACATTTTGTTACCCATTTATTAACCATTCATTGTTAAAATTACATTTTGGGTCATAACAGCTTCATTTTTCACGTATGTTCTAGTTTTGTATTTGTAGTAAATTTTACATAGATCATAGTTCCGTAAATTAAAAAATTTAATTCATGTCATAAAATAATATATATTAATTATATATTTATTTTATTTATCAATTATTTTTGGAGAAATAAAATTAACTAAACTATTCAGGGAGATGATAGCTCGTACATAGGCATGGACACTATTTCCATTTCCCCAATAGATGGAACATATGAAAGTTGAATAAGATATCACCATAAAAGAATAACTATGATTCTATATACATCATATATATATATATCATATATATATATATATTATATTCATTAACTATATCATTATTAACTTCCATGTAAAATGTTAGTGAAAAACAAATCACATCGCTTCGCAAGGTGGTTGTCCACCATACCTAAGAACAAAATTATTGTATCCCCTAATGAATATAAAGTGAACATGTAAATATGATATAATGATTGCAGTGTCATAATTATGTTATAAAAATCATATATATAACTTATACCCATCATCACACCCAACAATGAAAGTTAGTAATGGAAAAATAAGGACATTACTTTTTGAGGTTATAGTCCACTATACACAAGAATGATTACTTCATAACCCATTAGACATGAGTGGAGTTAGTTTTATGTCATTAAATTAACATCAAATCATCTATGTATATGTTATATACTAAGGTTATTATATTATCATTTTTTAAAAATAATTGAAAGAGGTGGAGGAGGAAATAAAATCAAAATGCTTGTTGAAGAGCATTACCTATTCTTCCAATACAAGTTATTCATCCTTTCCATTATCATTATACTTTTAAAAACATTGATTATTTAAATTAATAATTATATATTTATTAAATATGTAAAAATAATTTTTGTGTTTATAACAGAATTGTTTAAACCATCCACAATGTTCTTTCAATATATAATACTGACTCTCTAATCTACTTTAGGAATTTATATCTTTTACTAAACTTGACTTTGTTGTGTAGGATAAATAATCCTTAATTAATACATTACATATCTTATATTTTCATGTAAATAAAATTATTTAAACCAATATATAACTACTATATGTTGAAAACTTACATAGCACAAGTAGTATCCATAAACTGTGAATCTTCTTCCATAACTACTTCATGGTTTGGACTCTGTTATTTAATGTTAATTAGCCTTTTGACCTCTGATTTTTTTATTCTTTTATGAAATAAAATTAATGGAAACTACCCAAACATTAATCCAATCAGAATAATTATTCCTATAATTTTCTAAACCATATCTTGTTATCATATTCATCATTCCAGTTTTCATTAACATAATTTCTACAATACTTGGAACCACTTTTCTTTCACAATAATTACGACAATTTCTTTACAATTAACTTCAAATAAATATTTTATATTATGATTCATGAAATTTTTATTCGATTTAGTGAGTATTTTTCTATTTACCCAACTATCACAATTAATACTTCCTATCAAGCATTATATAACTTGTTAAGTAGATTCCTGATGTTCACCTGATTTTCTACTTCCAATAACTATTTTTAAACATATTATAGTCATTTCTCAATTTATTTTAAATTTTCTTCCAAAAAATATTTTATCGTTTTATCTAAAATGATAATAACTACCAAACATAAAATCTCTTTTAATAACATTGATTAATTTTCAATATTAGATTAATATATTTTCTTATAATTTTGATAGAATTTAACTAATATTTTTATTCGATTTCTCAAAATTTGTGATCTTTTAAAAACACTCCTTAAACTATTTCTTAAACATAAAACCGATCATAGTTTCTTTCTATGAAATACAATTCATCAACTCAAGGTTCAATAAAAACTTTATATATGTTTTCCATTTACTTTTCATCACCATATTCATCATTACTAGTAAACTGATAATTATTCATTTAGAGATAAAAAATTTTCATTTTACTCACTTGATGCATAAAAATATTATTATATTTCATTAAATTCACCATCATATAATGTAGAAAAAAATTAAATTGTTTATTTTGAGAAAATACTATAATTGTTCATAGTATTTTCTATTTAACATTGATGTTTTATTTTTTTGAAGATCTATAGGAATTCTTGACATTATTATCAATTTTTTAATCCTTATGTTTTGTATAATTGGAAATAAAATTCTCAATAGATCCACATTTGATATTATTTAGTTTTATCATTTTTTATTATATTCCTTTTATTTTTTAGTCTCTTATTGATATAAATGTTAGTAATATATCAAACATTATATCCATAACTTCTTTATCATTTAAATTTTCATCTTCCTCCTTGAATTTTATTCAACTATAATCCATTTTAATATCTATAAAGGATATTTATTTTTTGGCCTTATTATTATTATTTTATGAAATTCCTTTTTTAATTTCATAGGCAGTCAATATACTATACATATAATCCCACGAAATTATGTTAGAATACCATTATTCCAGTGGCGAAACATTTTATTCAAATTTTAGTTGAAAGATATTAAATATTTTTTTACTAATATATAATATTAAAGATTCTCACCGATGTATAAAATAATGATCACTAAAACATTGACTCTTATGTTGAATTAATAAATATATTATCTTCATGTATTCAAAGTTTCTCATGATTTACATACAAAATTATATTTTTTTCATCTTTTATCTTTAAATTTTCTTCCATATATTATCTCAAACTGATCCCATATAACCTTAAAAATATAATTAACTTAAAATTACTGAATCCATTATATAAAATTTGTGAATTAATTGTATTATGAAATCAAACATCATTTTTAACGTTCTTCTATCAACAAATATCATCAAAAAGTTTCTGTATAGGCAACCAACCCATTTTTTCACATCATGGATATCCATACTAATGAATAATTGGTATGAAAACACTTTATCCTTATAAATATGATAGTTATTTTAATTAATAATAATATTTAACTTGATATTAATTTAATAAACATGATAAATTATAAGAAATAAATTTACATCTAATTATATTTTAAAATGAAAGAATAAGTCTTCACTAAAAAGAAAATGACTTGAAGTCTTTGACGAAAAACAAGTATAATATATTTTTCAAAATTTTGAGGGAATATAGTTACCAATATGGATTATGATACTTGAAAATTAACTGAGCACTGGGAGAAAGATAATCAATGAAATATTTCTTTTACATTCCATCACTAAATAAACTTAATTTCCATTTAATGTTACTGGATTGTATGACATTATCACTTTATTACCAAATCATGAGAAAAACACATTGATAAAAGTTAATTTAAAAGTTTCCACATTAAAAATTTATACTTATATTCTTAAAATGATAATAAATCACCATATAAAACGATCTAGTAATCATAAAGGATAAAAATGAGTAGAGTTTGTCCATGAACTCGAGTTACAAACATATGTATCCAAAATGATGTAACATACTATCTGCTAATAAAAATATTAATATTAAAAGATAAATCAAGTAGAATTTTCAACCTTTATTTATATACATTGATTTTATAGAAATGAGCACTAAATCCTATAACCTTTTTTATACTAACATTGTCATCAAATAAAGAGTGATCATGACCTTCAACATGCCATAACCTTATTCTCGTCTTTACTATGTAATATTGATGAAACAAAACTCTATAAAATTAAATCAATTATAATAAACATGAAGACCTAATTTATACATAAGTCCATCCCAAATAATCTTGTATAATTTACTCTATCTTCATTTACAATTGTTCTTACATCAATATATGATGATTTAATGAAGATCCTCTACACTCATCTTCTCTCTTATGTTTTTTCATCCTTTATGATCCTATATTACACTCTCTCAATATCATGAAATACACTCACTCTAAACTCCCTCACTTCCACTAATCATTTTTCTATGGTATCCTCAATTTCAATTGAATTAGAATATTTTATGAAAACATCAAATTATAATGAAAATAACCATTTAAAAAAATACACTTATTAATTCATATATTTAAATCAGGAAACACATTTCAGTAAATGTTGATATATTATAGGGATATGAAGATAAATTTTTAATAGCCTATGAGTTATCTATGAAGCCACATCATCAAAACACTCCAACCAAAGATTTTTTGAGAATCAAAAAAACACATGTATTCTTTGATTTTACTATTTCCATTATAGTATAATAATATTCTTCATTTCATATTCCCAAAATTTTTATCAATGTACATAAAAAACATTATCAACCTATATGATCATTTAGACATGTCCTACCATTATTATAGTGTGATCACATAGTTTTCCAAATCCAGAGAAGCATCAGATTTTCATGGGAACATGTATTGTGGTGTGATTAGAGTATCCAAGCATGAAATACACCCTCACAGTTTAATAATGTTTTCCACACCAAATAGAATAAACATAAAATACAAAGGCTTAACCATTAAAGATATATCTTCATAAACTAATGGACTAACTCAAACATTATCAAATTATAGTGCCTAATCCAGATTTGGACCACAACATCGTTGTGTGATCTATTTTTACTCCATAAAATTAAAATCATCCACATCATAATCATGGTGTGAAATCTAAAACCATAGTGTGTTATCCATTTTAGTACCAAAGATACTCCAAAAAATCACTCTACAACATCATTCCATATACAAATAACATCATATATCCAAATTTCCATCACCACATCTAAAATCATCTATCTTCAATTAGATTTGAATATGATTCATACTATTAAAACAGTGTCAATGTGTTGATAAAAAAATAACACATCAAAAACATAAATAAAATAAAATTTATTTGACTTCACATCAATAATATCAAACTTTTATATAAGCACTTTTAAGGGAAACTTCCACTTTAATCAAATTCGAGGTCAAAACAAAAACATTAAATTGAATAAAATTACACATGACTAGTGAAATTATATGTATATATATTTACAACCACATATTAATATGGGATTTATACACATAAAAAAGTAAGAATTTATTTTAAAATAATTAATATGTTTAATAAAACACAAACTATGAAAAATTAAAATAAGGAGGAAAGATGAAACAAAATTGTCAAAAAAATGATTTTTTTTAAAATTTTGTTCAATTTATACTCATTATTTAATTATAATTTAACACCTTCTAAATATGATAAATTTTAAAAAAATGAATTGCTTACCAATCCTTTGTGAAAATAAAAACCTCAACCACACAATTAAGATAATTGTTATACTCATGCATTAGAATACTAAAAAAAATATTAGTGAAAATACAGACTCAGTAAAAAATATTACGCATCACATAAATTTTATAAAATAATTAAATGAAAATAAATGTAAATATTAAGTGGGAAATATAACACCCAAGGTTTTATAAAAGTTGATTTCCCCTTCAAATATATGTATATAATTATTTGTTATATTTTTCCATTCTATTCAATGAATTGAGATTGAGTAAAAAATATGTCCAAGAAGATATGGATCAATATAACAACTATTTACTTACTAAAAATGGAACATTACAACAATAGAATAGGAAACCAAATAGTATAAACCAAGAATTATTAAAAACCATTCATGATCACATAAATTAATAGTTCATAAATCCTCATAAATATGAATAGAAAATAACAATATTTTAATAACTAGAAAATCCCTTGTATCATCATCACTATTGAGAATAATGACTATCATAACTAAATGTACAATAAAAAAACCATGTAATGTGAAATCATGTTATGAAATAAAAAAGGATAGCTATAGAAATAATAGTTATTTTTGAATATATAATGTTATGAATTTATAGGCTGTAATGGGGGGAATATCCCAGTATATTACCATTATAAAATGGTATATATCTGATATGTGTAATACCTGTAAACATGTTATCAGTGTGTAATTACTGATATTTTGTAAATATATATAATTTTTTATAAATGAAAAAAATCATAATACTGATAAAAAATTTATTAGAATATAGTAAATGATTTTAATATAATTAAAATGCACTTATTAATTTCTAAAAATACTATTGATAATAAAGAAACTCTATTTTAATAATGCATTTTTATTAACTTTATGAATTTTTATGAATGATATGAATAAAAATATTTATATAAGTCAATAATTAATTATTGAAATAACATTATAAAATCAGAGAAATAATTTTCTAACTATAATACATAAAAATTTATTAATCCATGGTTAATGAAATATTTTAATTAAAAACAATGATTTTATTATATTCTATATGATTTTTTATAAGTTATAGTATTTCAAATCTTGAGTATATTTTTCAATTAAATGGGATTTTAATAAAAATAAAATAATGAATAAAAAATAATTCATTTATTATTACATAGTTAATAATAATGATAAAATCATTTAAAAAGCTATTTTTTAAAAAAATGTTTTAATATGTAATGTATTTTAATCATAATAAACTAAATTATTTTCTAATAAGGAATGTGTAGGATCGAAATAAGAATTTAGAAGCTCAATATACTAGAGGGGGGGGGGAGGGTGAATTCTATACTTTAAAAATTCCTTAGGAACCTTTAAAAGTTAAGTTTTACAAGGTTAAATAAACATTCACAAGACCTCGTAAAAAAACTTTTCTAATTTAATAAAAGAATGATTCTATCTTAAAGCGTATAGAATATGTAACATAATCAGAGTAATGGAATTACAAATTATAAGAAAGTTATACTTCTTAACTTTAACAGAGTTACATACATCAGTGGAATTAAAACAACTTGTAATAGTAAACAAGTAACAATAGGATTCTTTTAACCCAAAGAGATGGGTATCCAACAACCTTGGATAAATGTTCCTTGATTTATACTTTAAAGAATGTCTTTCTTACCCAAACCCAGGTAAGCCCTCAATTCGAAGATCAGTATCGGTCTGGCTATCCCCGCAAGCCCTCGATTTAAAAGGAAATTGGAACCTCTGTCTTCCAAACCCGGATGCCCACAATCAGTACAATCAGAGTCTGCACGAAGCAAGTCTGAACAAGTTGTTCACACCCGAATAGGTTGTTCACAACATCTGTATGAAGCACTGAGAGTAGTAAGAGCATCTCTCTAGAAATCACTTAATAGCTATTTCACATGCATCAAGTTCAACCACTCTCTAAAATGTCCTTTTCTCATTCAAATGAGCTTGTATTTATAGGCAAACCGTCCCAGTGGTCAGATCCTCTCTAACGGTCATATTTACCTTAAATATTGGAGGGTCCTGGATACGTGGATAACATACAATATTTAGTTTGTAACAGATTGTACGACGTCCTTTCAAGTAACAAAAACGATGTTAAGTTAAAGATAAATGTTAAGTAAAAGAAATCTTAGAATTAAATATTATTGGAATGATACATTATTAAATTATAACATTATAAGGAAAATAGAATCTTAAGAAATCAGGAAAACAGATTCTTAAAAATAACATTCTCAAGAAATCTGAATCATAAAATAGGAGTCACAAATACACCGGATTTGGTATCATGAATATCAATATCCCATATACACCATATTTGGTATCATGAATATTGACATCACAAATACACCAGAATCGGTATTGAAAATGGGAACTATATATACACCAGAATCGACATCATATATACACTGGAATTGGTATTGAGAATCAGCATCATATATACACCGGATTCAGAATTGAAAGTTTGCATCATATATACACCGAAATCGGTAATGAAAATTGGCATCATATATACACCAGATTCGGAATTGAAAGTCAACATTATATATACACCAGATTCAGAATTATAAAAATAGAATGGAAAAGCAGAATGACAGATCTGTAAGTATAACATAATGGATAGTCAGAATGGCAGTTCTGTAAGTCTAACAGAATGGAAAAAATGTAATGATATATCTGTAAGTATAACAAAGTGAAAATTCCGGATCTTAAAAAAAATACAGAACATAAAAAATATTCAGAACATAGAAAAAGTGTTTTTGATTTTCATAACATAAAACCATAAGGAATGGAAAAGTCATAAGATATACTTATTGAATCAACAATATCCCCCTTTTGGGAAAGCACAAACAACTTTTCTTAAGGAAGAATACATTATCCTAGATAAACTAGTAAAAAAAACTTATCTCCCCCTTTGAATGAGATTATAAATGAATAATACTAACTCCCCCTTAGGTCATATTTCCCAAGGATCGTATTCTTGATCTATAATGTCTGGGTTTTCTGAAAGAAATAACTCCCCCTTGGATAAATATCTCTTTTTAAAAGAACCCCCCCTTAATAGATTCTCCCACTCAAAGATTTTAATTATTCCTTTAAATAAATTCTCCCCCTTTGTGAATTTCAAAAAGAGGGAAAGGAATGGAGAAGTATAAGATGTACCAGAATGGTTAAGAAAGTATACGCCCAAAAACTAAAGAAATATATGCAAGAAATTTCTTAATAAAAAATTTTAGAATTAATGTTTTCACTACAAAAAATAATTGAAATTTAAAAAATCATCCACTCTTCTTCTACTCAGACAACACCTTCTTTATCAAGGCTTTGATATTCTTGAATTCCTTATGATCACTTTGAAATTTCTTCAGAAATATATCTTGATCCTGGTTCTTATTTTCTAAAGTCAAGATCCTTTCTTCTTGAGTAGGGAACTTTTTCTCTAATTAAGCTTTGACTTCCTTTTCAGTTATAATAGATCGAGCAACAGAAATGAGTTGACTACCCTTCTCAAATATTGAATCCTTAACCTTGTTGAGCTTGGATTCATAGGAACTAAAATCTCACTTTGTTGAATCCATGAAATCACCAAACTGCCTGAGCTCTTCATCCATGGTTTTGGTGCGGTTAAATACTTTCTTACAAGTTACCTTGTGGGATTTTTAATTAATCAAAAGATTACTGAAGTCAGCTTATTGCTTGAAAAACATGTCCATAAGCATATTGGTAGATTCCGTCTTTTGGTTCCAGGTTTCTTGCTTCATTTGACTCCGGGCATCTATGTTTTCAAGAACCGGAATTGTACTGACCTACTTCCTCAAAGATAGCTTAACAATATCATTTTCAACAGATGAAGAGGACTCGATTCCTGAAACATTTTTTCCGTTCTCAAATCCTTTTGGAGTTAAAGATTATGGTCTCTCTAATCTCTTGGAAGACATTTGAGGCATCTTCTTATTAGGTGAGGCAACCAAAACACTTTTTACTTTTTCATTATTTCAGACCGGGGATTGTTCATATGTAACTTGGATAACATTGAGATCTCCCGGTTCATATTCTTCCTATTGAAACTATTCTTCTTCTACACCTTGATGTGCAACCTGTTCTTTCTCTACTACTTAATCTAGTTCAAATTCAACTTCTTCCCCATCTTCAACTTCAACCTCTTCCTCTACTTCTACCTATTCTTAAACTTTTATCTCTTCTTGTACATATTCTTCAACTTGTTCTTCTGAAATGGATTTTGAAACTAAACTCGAAGGATCTCCAACATAATTTTACACTTCCTTTAAAACATCATCATCATCTTCTTGGACTATCTGATCTTATAATTCTTGAACAGGTTCTGATAAGGATAGAACCTTCTTGGATTTTTGGATTTCCGAAGTGGCCATAGGTTTCTTATGAGGTTCCAGAGCTTGTTGAGATTTCTTCTCTACAACTTTTAGTAGAGACTAACATACTTGGGATTCCACGGATTTGTTCTTCAGGCTCTTATACTTCATTTATTTCTCATGATTTTTAACTTGATTGATTTTTAAGGCCTTAGCCTCTACTGGATTCAAAGAAAAAGAAGGATCTCCTAACATTCTGGCGGCTGCCATTTCTCTCCACTTTGCAACTATTGCATCTGAATAAGCTTTAGTTTTCTTAGAAGGAGGAGGTGATGACACCGGGACATTAGGAACAGGTACTGGAAGACATGGTTCTTCAAGTTTCCTCTTCTTAGATACCATCTTGGAAGATTCCAGAACATCACCCTTGTTCTGGAAAACCATTTCTTCAATGATTTTTGATTCTGGAACAAATTCTACCTTCATCTTCCTTAGAGTGTCGTCAATATCTCGAACAGCTTCGAGACTGATCGGCATGGAATGTTCATCTCTTGAAGACACATAACTATTATCCTGGAAATAATTTCTGGGTGCATAAGGATATGAGATCTGATAGATCCACCATTAATTTCTTGGATGGTGAGAAATATGTACTTCACCAAGTTGATCTTCCATAATTTGACAAGGAAGTCTAAGAGAAAGATATCACATATCTTCAAGGAATACTTATCTTCCTTTCTTGGAATAATAAATCCTTGCATCCAAAGGGAGACCATCTTGTGATTTGTTGATAGATTCATGATCTTTGGATTCTTAACAAACATAAGACTAATAAAATCCAAATCCTTAGTTTTCTCAGAAGAACCTTCTTTCTCAGGGAGTCTCTGAGAGCATAGAAGAAGTTCCCATTCATATGAAATATTGAGAACATTTGCTGCCTTCTTGTAAGGACCTGCATATGTCTTATCAAAGAATTTGAACTTAAACAGATCCCTACCATCTTTTTGGAAGAAAGAAATTGATTCATAGAATTGAACATGGAGGTCAAGATAAACCAGATCATGAGATTTCTCCTTGGCCACACAAACACTTTCCCATCCATTAGATTTTATTACCTTAGAAATAAGGGAATCATATTTTTCAAAGAACATTGGTCAGACTAACCTTTCCCTAAAGATTGACCATTCCTTTATCTCTTTACTAACCGACATCTGATCTGCTAATGATTTTGGAGTCATTCAAGGTGAAGGAGAAGTTCGGAATGAAAGCTTTGATGGCAGCATAGCTTCGGCAATGAGAACAGTAAGGATGGTGTGATACTTGAGAACAAGACACCCCTTCTATAGACATGGAAATGACTTTTCAACACCTTTTAGATAATCAAATGGCTGAGGATAATCAGATCTGATCTGACGGTTGAGAAAATATGTTTGAAAAATGAATTCTAATCTTTTGAATTAAGGTAAACCAAAATTTAAGAAATTTGGAAATACCAACAACTAAAACATAGCATAAGAAAATAAAGAGTGAGAAAGATTAATTTTTGGAATACTCTCAGAGATTTATCGATATTCTAAGAATTTTTTAAGTTTTCAAATCCAAAATTTTCAAATCCGAAATTTTCACATCCAAAATTTTCAAATCTGAAAATTTCAAATCCGAAATTTTCAAATCCGAAATTTTTAAATCCGAAATTTTCATATAAAAGAAAAAGATTTTAAAGAAATAAAATAAACAAACATATGTACTCCCCATGAAATTAGAAGTAGTTTAATGTTAAGATATTATTTAAAAAAGAAGTAGATATAAATGACTACCTTATAGAAATCATTCCTAGATTCTATTTAATCTATTCAAATCTATTGGAAGGTAAAGGTTTTGTGAAAATATCAGAAAGTTTCTCTTTTGTTCCGATGAATTGAAGAATGATATCTCCTTTAAGTGTGTGATCCCTAAGAAAGTGGTGTCTAATATCTATGTGCTTTTCATGAGAGTGTTGTGCAGGGTTTTCACTTAAGTAAATGGCACTTGTGGTATCACATATAATTTGAGTCTTAGTAAAACTCATACCATAGTATGTGAGTGTGTGTTGCATCCACAAAACTTGAGCACATCAACTTCCAGCTGCTACATATTCAGCTTCAGCAGTGGAAAGTGCTATAGAGTGTTGTTTCTTGAAAGACTAGGAAACTAAGGAATCTACTAAGAAATGAGATATTCCGGATGTACTTTTTCTATCCATTTTACTACCACCAAAGTCACCATCCGAAAGAAATTTAAGTTCAAGATAATTTCCAGAGGAATAAAATAGTCCCAAATCTAAATTTCCCTTTAAATATAGGAAAATTCTTTTCACAGATTTTAAATCGGATTATTTATGATTTTCTTGAAATCTTGCATATAAGCATACTGAGAACGTTAAGTCCGGTCGACTAGCTATTAAGTATAGTAAACTTCCTATCATCCCACTATAAGATGTTTGATCTATAGGTTTCCCTGCTTCATCAATATCAAGAGTATTAGAGGTTCCAATAAGAGTAATTATACTCTTAGTGTTGTCATACCCGAACTTCTATAAAAGATATTTGATATACTTATGTTGGGATATGTAAGTTACCTCTAGTTTTTGTGAGAATTTAAAACCAAGAAAAAAAGTTAGCTCACCCATTACACTCATTTAAAACTCAGATTTAAAAAGATTCGCAAAGGAATCAGTTAAGGATGGATGAGTTGATCCGAAGATGATGTCATCAACATAAATTTGAACAATCAAAACATCTTTATCATTTTTCTTAATGAAAAGGGTTGGATCAGCAGTTCCCTTAACATAGTTATTTTGAAGCAAAAAACCTGAAAGTGTGTCATACAAAGCTCTTGGGGATTGTTTGAGTACATACAGAGCTTTGGTATGTTTATAAACATGATTAGGATATTTTTTATCTTCAAATACAAGGGTTGATCTGTATAGACTTCCTACTATACATAACCATTAAGAAAAGCACACTTCAAGTCCATTTGATAATGTTTAAAATTAAAGAATACTGCAAAGGATAGAAGAATACGAATAGATTCAAGTCCTGCTATAGGATCATAAGTTTCTTCATAGTCTATCCCTTCTTGTGGATTATAGCCTTTTTCAACTAATATTGCTTTATTTCTAACAATGACTCCATTTTCATCGCATTTGTTTCTAAAACCCCATTTTACTCAAATAACAGTAGTATCTATAGTTTTTTCAACCAAGGTCCAAACTTGGTTCCTTACCAATTCATTGAGTTCATCTTGCATAGCCTTAATCCAATTTTAATCTCCCAAGGCTTCTTCAGGAGTCTTTGGTTAAAATTGGGAAAGAAATGAAACATGTTCAACTTCATTCCTTAAATAACTTCGAGTTCTTCCTGGTTGATTAACATTTCCAATGATATTATCACTGGGATGATTACTAAGTAACAAATGACTTGGATTTTGAAATACCTGTTCATCTACATAACATAGAAAATATTTTGGAGTAAATGCCTCAAAAACATTTTCTTTAACATTAAATTTTTCTGAGAAATCTTCTATTAATGGTTGGTGATTAGTTTTATAAAAAACATCCGAAGATGTAGGTTGTTTGAAAATAAAAGGATCATTTTGATCAAAATTAACATGTACTGTTTCTTCCACAGTGCAAGTGTTTTAATTAAAAAATCTAAATGCCTTATAGTTAGTAGAGTAACCTAAGAAAATAACTTCATCGGATTAGGGTGAAAATTTATGTAAGTTATCCTTGGTATTCAAGATAAATACTTTGCAACCAAAAACATTGAAGTATGAAACTTTTGGTTTTCATCCAGTCCATAACTCATAAGATGTTTTATTAAGAAAACTTCTTATTAAAACTCGATTTATAGTATAACAAGAAGTACTTACAGCTTTGGCCCAAAAATGTTTAGCTAGAGAATATTCACTCAACATGGTTCTAGTCATCTCTTGAAGAATGTGATTTATTCTTTCGACAAAACCATTTTTTTGAGGTGTTTATGGAGCTGAGAAGTTGTGAGTAATACCTTTTTTTTACTATACAATGTTTTAAAATCTGAATTTTCAAATTCTCCACCATGATCACTATGAATAGTTATCATCGGTAGGTTTTTCTCATATTTAACTTGAGATCTAAAGATTTTGAAATAAGAAAAAGCTTCAAGTTTTCTTTGTAAGAAAATAGACCCAAGTAAATATAGAGTAGTCATCAATTCGGACAAACATATAGTATTTTCCTCCAATACATTCAGTTTTTGTTGGACCAAATAAATCCATGTCCAATAACTATAAGGCATTATAAGTTGTGACTTCACTTATGGATTTAAAGATAGATTTATGTTGCTTGGAATATTGACAAGGATCATAGAATTTATAAGAATCAAATGTAAGTTCCGGTAGATCCTGAACAAGTTCTTTCTTAGAAATATTACTAAGATTCATTAAATTACACTGTCCTAGTCTCCTATTCCAAAGCCATGATTGATCTTCAAATGCACTAAGGTAAGGTAGATCTTGGCTTCTAAGGTTTTCTAATTTTATGGTGTACACATTCTCATTCCAAAGGGAAAAGAAAATAAACTCATCCTTGGAATTGTGAACTAAACATTTATCATTTCTAAAATTCACAAGGTAACCTCCACCACATAATTGACCTATGCTTATGAGGTTGTGCCTAAGGCCTTTTACTAATTTTTTTTTTGAAAAAACAGCTTTACCAAGAAGAATAATGTTACCAGTACTGATAATTTCTCCTTGAGAGTTATCACCAAAAGTTACCTTTCCACCTTTTGTTTTTAAAATCTTATTGAAATAGTCTTTGTTACCAGTCATGTTCCAAGAACATCAATTATCCATGTACCAAATGTTATTGGAACATCCTTCATTTTCTTGAAAAAGAAAGAATTAGATCTTCGGAATCCAAATTTTCTTGGATCCGGAATTATTAGATAAGAAGAACATGGGTAACCATATTTTTTTTGGAAAAATAAGCTTTATGAAACCCAAGGAATTGAACCCTATTTAAAGAGCAGTTTTCTTCCAATGCCCACCACTTTGACATTTATTACAAAAAGGGGCTCTATAGGGAACAAAATAATTATTTTTAAAAATGGGGTTTTCATGAGAGTAACCTAAACCCTGACTATAACCATGAGGTCAGATCTGGGAATACATCTTGTCAAAAATTTCCATACCAGAATTTATTTTTTCAAGAATTTTATTCAAGGAAATTATCTCAGATTTTAGTCTTATGACTAAATTCTTATCCTCAAGAATAATATATTTAGAGTTATGTTTATCCTCTAAAACATATTTTTCTAAAACCATATTTTTAAGATCCTCAAAAAGTTTATTCTTATCAGAATTAACTTCCTTAAGTTTTGTTAGAAATATTTTCTAAAATAACATTTTTCTCATCAAGATATTTTGAAAGAGCTAAAATTTCATTTGTTAAAATAATTTCTCTAGAATTTTCTTTATCATGTTTCTTTGAAACTTTATAATTTCTTTTATAAAGAAACTTATAAAATCTAGAAACTTCCTCATAGGAAGGAAAATAATAATTATTATCTGATGAAGAAGATTCTTCATCTGAAGAAAAACCTATATCTGGAAAATTTTCACTTAAAGACATATTGGTTAAGGATTCAGCAGTTCGTACCTTAGCCATAAAGAAATGATTTTGAAATGGAGCTCTGGCTATTAGACCGATATTCTATTTCCCTGAAGATTCATATTCTGAAGATTTATCATAATAATCTCCACCACTAACACTCCATGTTTCATTGGCTTTCAATACTTTCTTATGATTTGATCCGTAGAACTTATTATTGTTTCTTTAAGAATTCATGTCTTTCTAGTCATACATTTTATGCAAGGGACAATCAGGTCTGATATGACCTGTTATTATACATTCATAGCATGTCACTTATCCAACTTTCTTATCTTTTCCATATTTTTTCTTGTATATATATTGAAAGTTCTTTTGTCCAACAATCTTTTTCATCCTCCGAGAAAGATTGAATAACTAATTTTTCGAAGTTTCACTTTCACTAGATTCAGATTGAACAACAACCTTCTTTGGTTTATATCTTGTAATTCTATCAAGATTTTTGGATTTCATATGATTTGAAGTAGTTTTAAAAGAAACTCTTCCATTTACATTCTTCTTTTTAATATTATCAGCATCTCTCTTCATTCTAGTTTCATGTTGAAGTAGAGTTCCAAACAGTTTATCAAGGGAAATACAAGTAACTTGTCTATTATCATCTATAGAAGTTCTCTTGGATTCCCATTCATTAGGAATTATGTCAATGATCTTATCTACAAGTGCCTCATCATCCAAACCTTTTTCTCCCATAGAATGTAAGATGTTGACAATATTAATAAATCTTTATTGTACCTTATATACGGTTTATCCATAGGGAAAGAAAAAACCATGATACTTAGACCTAAGCATTTCTCTTCTAGTTTCAATGACTTTGGAAGTTCCAAAGTGAGTTACTTCAAGATTCTTACAAATAATATTTTCAACTTCACAGGATGAAATCTGGCTATATATATTTCTAGTCATGGAACATAGAAAAGTATTTCGTACCTTTAAGTTCAGCTGATATTCCAACTTTTCTAGATTAGTAAAGGTTCTGAGTTCCTTATCAGGAATCTTATAATCTCCAGTTAACATGATATAGTTGTCTACACCTGTGTTGATCACAAAGGTATTCATTATATCTCTCCAATACTCATAGTCATCTCCATCTAATATTGGTGGTCTAGTAGGATTGAGATTATCTTGTGATCCAACATGAATACCTGCCATACTAAAAAGGTATTTCTTTCCCCAAAAACTTATTAGTAGTAAAATTTTAAGAACAAATATGAAAAACTTAACAAAAAAACATGAGTAAGAAATATTTTATATAGATATAAGTATTTCAAATACCTCCTCTAATTCCAATTGTATGATCGAAATAAGAATGTAGATGCTCAATATACAAGAGGGGGGTGGGGGGGGGGGGGTGAATTGTATACTTTAAAAATTCTTTTAGAACCTTTAAAAGTTAATTTCACCAAGGTTAAACAAACATTTATAAGACCTCTTAAAGAAAGATTTTCTAATTTCTTAAAAGATTGATTATACCTTAAAGCGTATAGAATCTATAACATAATCAGAGTAACGAAATTACAAAGTATAAGAAAGTTATACTTCTTATCTTTAACAGAGTTATATACAACAGTAGAATTAAAACAACTTTTAATAGTAAAA
Source organism: Viscum album (assembly GCA_963277665.1). Lineage (NCBI taxonomy): Eukaryota > Viridiplantae > Streptophyta > Magnoliopsida > Santalales > Viscaceae > Viscum > Viscum album. The sequence continues at coordinate 2,051,406,769 of OY728119.1, forward strand.
AAGTAACAATATGATTCTTTAAACCCAAAGAGAAGGGTATCCAAAAACATTGTATAAATGTTCATTGATTTATACTTTCAAGAAAGTTTGTCTTACCCAAACCTGGGTAATCCCTAAATCCGAAGATCGATATTTTTCTTTCTATCCTTGCAAGCCCTCGATTTAGAAGGAAATCAGAACCTCCGTCTTCCAAACCCGTAAGCCCACGATCAGCACGATCAGAGTCTGCACGAAGCAAGTCTAAAAAAGTTTTTCACACCGGAATAGTTTGTTCACAACATCTTCACGAAGCACTGAGAGTTGTAAGAGCCTCTCTATATAGAAATCACTTCACAGATATTTCACATGCATAAAGTTCATCCACTCTCTACAATGCGTTGTTTCTCATTCAAATGGGCTTGTATTTATGGGAAAAACTTCCCAATGGTCAGATCCTCTATAATGGTCATATTTCCCTTAAATCTCGGAGGGACCTAGACACGTGGAAAACATACAACGGTTAGTTTGTAACAGATTGTACAACATCGTTTCGGGTAACAGAAACGATGTTAAGTTAAAGACAAATTTTAAGTATAAGATATATTAGAATCTGATATCATTGGAATGACACATTATGCAATTCTTACATTATCAGTAAAACGGAATCTTAAGAAATCAGGAAAATGGATTATTAGAAATAACATTCTCAAGGAATCAGAATCATAAAATTGGATTCACAAATACAACAGATTTGGTATCATGAATATCGTCATGACATATACACTGGATTTGGTATCATGAATAACGGCATCACATATACACAGGAATCGGTTTTGAAAATCAGTATCATATATACACCAAAATCGGTATTGAGAATCGACATCATATATACACCAGAATCGGTATTGATAATCGGCATCATATATACACCATATTCTGAATTGAAAGTCAGCATCATATATACTCCAGAATCGGTATTTAAAATCAGTATCATATATGCACCGAATTTGTAATTGAAAGTCGACATCATATATACACCGGACTCAGAATTATAAAAACTGAATGGAAAAACAGAATGAAAGATCTGTAAGTATAATAGAATGGAAATTCAGAATGGCAGTTCTGTAAGTCTAACAGAATGGAAAAAACGTAATGATATATATGTAAGTATAATGGAATGACAATTCCAAATCTTATAAAAAATACAGAACATGAAAAATATTCAGAACTTATAAAAAGTGTGTAATTTTCAAAACATAAAACCATAAGGAATAGAGAAGTCATAAGATATCCTTATTGACTCAATAGAATGATTTTAATGAAATGTATTGATATTGTATAAAATAAAATAAACTAAAGTTAATCAAATGTTTATTACATGGATGTGAATAAGAAGAAAATCATTTTTATTATTAAATAATATATCTTTCTAAAAAACATTTTTTATATGTTATTTGTTATTATATTAAAGTTATTTGTTTATCAAATTTAGATATTTCATCCAAAATAATCAATATAATATTTAAAATAATAATTTATTAATTATAGTCTGATGATAATTTTATTTTTTGGCACAAAAATAAGTTATTGAAGTAAAAAATGACTTACCATGATGATGGGAAAATGATGTAAATGAGTTTTAAAAAGGGAGAAAAAACTACAATATAATGTATAATTATCCATAAATGAATGGATTATGTCACTATATATCTTACCTCACCTCTTATATATAATTGTTTTCATTTTTCATCTTTTTGTTTTAAAAGTTCATTTATTATTTATTATGGAATGATTACTTGAAAAAAATCCACTCAAAATCACTATGAAAAGGACCTATCTAACAATCATTCATTACAAACCATTATTTATATATTCTCTTTAATCCCTAAAAAAAGTTTCTATCAAATATTCATAACATATATTTTGTAACTTCAGGTCAAAATAAAGAGTCATGAATGCTTCATTTCAAAGTGACACTCTAAGAGAGTATTCAAATATTCATCATAAGTATTATCCACTACATAATAATTTCATATTTATTTTTCATCCAAAACCCTTGTAATATTATTTATCATATTAATAAGATGTTTTTTAAATCATTAGTGTATTATAAAATTGAGATTTTTTTACAATAACATGTTCTTACTCAATTAGTCGTTATAACACATTCTTTTATGGGCTAGTTATACGTCCTATAAGAATGATATTGTAGTATTTATATAATTAATGATTAAGAAATCTTAAATACTAAACTTATAACAAAATAATAAAGAATTCAAGTTGTTTCAATAAATTTATAGTGGAAATATATTTTGGAATATTCATTAATAATATAATTTTTTTTATTGAATCAAAAATCACGAAGAAAAGTTATTTTAACCACTTTAGAAAAAACCATGACAATTACTTAGATAAAATGTATGCTTAATTTTATAATTATATAAAACACAACTATTTATCCTTTATATCCATTTTGGAGGTGATGAACATGAAATGACCCACGACATCTTGGGTTGTTGAAAATCAAGAGAAATTTGATATTTCTAATCCCATAAGTGTTCAAGGGAAATTGTCTATTTATCCCATGAGTAGACCATGGATAATTTTTATAACCACTATTTTGATTTTAGAATAGGGTGTTTACACTAGGAAAGAATTTTGGTGGAAATGTGATCCATTGAAATTTCATATAATATATAATATTTAATTAATTAAATATTAATTTAATCATGCATGTTCATTTAGTGATATATTTTAAATATTGTTTTAGATAGATATTCCATTTCGACAGTTGTTTTTTGAATGGTGGTTTCTATTAGAAAAGTAATAAACCCATCATAGGTGTCGGGATAGGTCCCAATCCTCTTTTTCTTTACCTTTTCTCTTTTTATTCCTTTTATATTTCTGTATTTTGATTTTTTATTATTATAACTTTGGATTTTCACCTATGACAGTTGAGGATCCTATTTCACATAGTAAAGAGAGAGAGAAGGAGGGAATTTGGAGTGGGAGGAGGAGAAACCACCCAGGGAGCTTGTTCGTAGGTAGATCGAGTGTTCATGAGTGCATGGAATGGATCCAGAGTGATACTTCGATGGATTCCACTCAAAGGATAAACCTTTTCTTTTTTTTTCTCTCTTAAACTAACCATATTTTAGTAGTTTTCAATATTTAATTTTTTTAGGAAACATTTGGGGTCAATTTGTGGTCCTTTTTGGCTAATTGAAAGTTTTGGGTAAATCACAAAGCATTTCCATTCAGGAAACCGATTTTCAGAGGGTGCAGTTTAGCGAATACATGTCCCATGTTCTTCCTTTAGGGTGAGGGGTTGAAGAATATGTTATATGGAATGGGTTTTTTAGAAAATAAATGCATGGGTGAATTGGGGAATTTTCTAGGGAATGACCATCCACCTTGTGTCAGGGCATATGTCCATGTAGGGAACATGAACAATTTCCGTGTGAGGTACATAGCCGGTGGTTTTATACAAAAGTTATGTAGAAACCATGAAGGTGTACATGGCCTAGTACATCACTAAAACCCCATGTCAAGTGTAATATGTGTACTAGTATGACACACCATGTACTTATGAAATTTATATTATAATTGGGGTTTTCCACACAAATAAAGAGGAATTTGGGGGTACACATCGTCCACCCAAATTTCACAATATTTACTTTTACATCCAGAGTTCATCTGTTTTTTTCATCCAAAATGTCAAAATTGGAATTTTGAGTATTCCATTATAATTTTTTCCCACATATCATGATGGGGGTGTTATTTTGGGGTTTAGGGGATATTTAGAAGGTGTTTTGGATAGAGAATTATTTTCCAAAAGGATTTCTACGAGGGATGGTCTCAGTATCATCCACTAGGTTGGGTTGTGTGATATGAAACTCTAGTGAGGGTCATGAGCATGTTATTGGATTTTCTCTTGTATTCCATGTTGGTTTTGAAAATTTTCATTAGGATGGATCCCTGATGTTCGAATCAAGTAATATCTCTGAGTTGATGTTGTATTTTCCATGGAAATCAGGGCATGACGCTTGATGTTAAATTAGTTAGGCTTTAGACCATATGTTTTAGGATTAAATCTATTTAATCCTTTAATATGGGTTAACATTGTGGGATGACGTTTATAACTAGGAGGTTTTGTGATTATGATATGGGTTTTAGGGAATCTTTTGGACACTCTTATGGGTTAGATAATACCTGATTATGGGTTGTTTATCGGGGAGGCCCACTAAAGATCTATTATAATGCACTTTTCCTTGTGGTTTCACTTATTCCTAGGATCACTTTTAGTGTTTCCTAATTTTAGGTGGTCATAGAGACTATTTATAACTCTATTTCAAGTGTACTCATTCTTTTAAATTCTCTTTTAGGTGTGTTGTTGACCAAGGATTAGTTAGAGGCTACTGAGGGCTACTTGAGGATGTTTCTCTTATTGCGTTTAGACCATGTTTTGAATGAGATACAGGAACACCTAAGAGGATTTATTTCTCTTGTTATGGAATTTTGGCTATTTGAATATGATTTAATGGGAATTACCATAGATATTGGATGTACTAGGGCAGTCCCTAGTTGGGAACATCTTTATAAAGCTAATCCTAGGGACCAAGAATGCCCTATTTTTTTTGTGTTGTGAGTTGATTGACACTACTAGTTCATATTTTTTGATGATGGGGTTGACAGTTAGATCTACCCTTTTCCTAGATAGTATTTATTCAAGAGATGTTCAACACTACTATTTCATATTTTTCGATGGTGGGTTCAATATTTGGATCACCCACATTCTAGTTTCCTTTTACCAAGTTGATTGAGCAAATTTCTATTCATGACATGGTTTGAGGAGGAGACCATTGGGATATCTTGTATCAAGTGTTGGGAATTTGTTTTGTATCAGTTTTCTCCTCCCTTGGATAGATGTCATTAAATAGGATTAAGTACCTAACTGGTGATGAGAATTAGTGTAACCTTATAGCTAAGATTTATGAACTTACAAGGGGTTACCTTATTTTGATTCTATGTGCCCATGGATATATAAATGGGACTCTTATTAAAAGGAATCTATTTGGATAATGGATTTATGGTACCCTTGGGATAGTATATCCCTCAATTCCATGGATAAAAGGCCCCCTGGTGAAGTGTATGCTTTTAGGCCATTGTTTGGTGACCCATTTGTTCCCAATGACTTTTGAGACATGTTGGGTTCTCTAGGGTCTTGCGTAGATTCCATTCACCAGTTTTGATAATCCCATTAGAGAGATATAACCTGATATACTGTATTTTGATGTGGTTTCCTTTTTTTATTCCATTAGTCCTAGAATTCATTCTCTTGAATTTAGACTACTTGGAGATCCTTTTATGATTTAGAAGATGTGTCAGATTTGATGTGTTGGGGTGATCCACATGTTATATATCATATGGTATGGACCAGAGATGAGGTAGATTTACCTTGGTTGTTAGGATAGATCCCATAGATTAATATTTTATTTTTTTACTCCCTTTATTTTTATACAAAATCATTTTTATTTTATAATTTTTATTTTTTTTATTTTGGGCATATAATGTGTATTTTCACTTCTATACGACATAAGATTATAGTTTTACCATTAGGGGTACCCTACTATGATTTATTTATCACCCTTATACATACACCGTGATGTTCTTGCATAATTTATGTCTACTTTCAAATAAATCATTGGTTGTGTAGTGGATTAGGAAGAGGAATGGTATTTATTGATTGAGTGGGGTCTCTCATATAGATTCTTGAGATTAGGATAGTGAATCTTATGTTTTTTGGAGACTATTTATGTGGTTCAACTATTATTTGTATGTAAAGTATAATGATTTTATATTTAGTTTTTTTTATTTTGTATATGTGGTTGGCCGGATGTGAGATATACTATTTTTTTGTATTCTTTGAGTCTATAAGACTGTATGAATCATGTCATTTATTATTGAATATTTTTGTTTTATTGTCTTTTTTATTCATACTTTGATGTTTATCCGTGAGGGTGTTTTAGTTATTTATACATTATTTTACACTAACCAGAGTGTATAGTCTCCCCATGATATCTGTTGGACCCTCATTTCTAGTTAGAATCCTCTGGTATATGGGGAGTGAAGCATGGGGCATTTTGGAAGGCCAGATCGGGTGACATGTTAGGTCGACCAATGGTGGTTCGCTAAAAAATTGTATTATAGGTATCTAGTTTTATGATCTTATGTGTCGGTAGATAGGTGGTCTAGTAATGTTCCCCAACATGTGATGGATATTGGACTAGTGTTTTGAAAACACATTTCCCAATATGAAGCCAAAGTTTCTATGGAATGGGGTTACTATTTTTTTTTCTTTTATGGTTGTGTGATTTCACCTAGTGTGATACACTTGTGTATGAATATTTATAGTTTATCCTAGAATTTTTATATTTTTTTATATGGGAAATAGGCCTAATTTTAGGCATCATTCTAGTTATGTAGGATGTACCTGAAATATGTCTGTCATTGTGCGACTTCACTGACGATAGAGATTCAATTCTTTAAAATGTCTCAAATAACCTATATATTGTTACCCATTTAGGTTATTTATATAATTTTACTCAACAAAACTAAATATATATATTTTATTATGATGATAGGTGATCTTAATCTTATGGTGAGATGTTTTCCTAAGATAGAGAAGCAATAAATTCATCAAGGGATGCATAAAGACCTTTATTGGTTAGTGTGGGCTCTGAGTGCCCTATTAGTAGATTTATTTGGGAAAGGATTACTCTGAGATGTTTGGATCATGTTTTAGATTTAATATGGGGTTCTATCCCCAAAATAGTTAGGTTTTACTTACTTGGTCTTGGGATGTTCTTCTCATGTGTTTTCTATTAGGTATTTTTTTAGGTCAATGTGCCTATAAAAACTGATGCCTTGGGTGGGCATGAATGTTTCTTATAGGTGGGTCCATTGAGGTCTTACATCTACAGGGATAGTATAGGATTGTGGATTCCTATTGTTAGTGAAGTGGATCACATGGATTGACCCATGCCACATGGGTGTCCTGAGAGGGTAGGTTTTGTTGGGAACTTAGACCCATTCATTTTGGTTGTGCTTGGGTAGCACAACAAGGGAATGCTAGGTCTCTTTCAGATTTGGAATGATGCTCAAGTAGAGGGTGGTCATGTAGTTGATCAGAGAATAAGAAATATTCCTCTATTTTGAAGAGGAGTGTTGAGGGTACTCTAGTATATTATAACTGAAATACACCAGTTTAATGGTCAATGATTTTGGTTGTGTTGGAAAAGATTTATTTTGACCTAGAACGTGTGAGAATAAGTCTTTTTGCATTTTCGATAGTGGTTTAAGGAAATAAATATGTTGGGGAGTTCACCATAAGTCATTATATGTCATGAATTTTTTTTAAGTTGTTATCTTAGGATTTGGATTTCCGTTTATTGTGATTCAGGAATGAGAATTGGTTGTTGTGGTTTTCTTACTTACGCTATGGTGTGGTGAATACGGTTAAGTATATGAATTATGTTTTATAATATAATTATAATGGGAGATGCTATTTTCTATTTTGTTAGAAAATAGGAAATAAGGAAACTCTCGTGGTGATGAGAAACGTGATTGTTAAGGAGTAATGTCTCTCATGTTAGGAGAGAGTTTTGGATGTTGTAAGATCAATTGTCTGATGGTTGAGATTGAAAAAGTTACACCAGTTCATGGAGGGAGATCATGTATAATTTTTGACCTATGAGGGTTATCATAGGAAATAATCATTTATGGCGGGGTGTTTATGATGTCCCACATCTTCACAGGCTGTTGAAAATTTAGATAAAGTTGAATTTTTTCCTTAGAAGATTAAAGGGATAAAATGGTAATTTATAAAATAATAAGATCTTTTATAATTTTTTTCACCACTCCTTTAATTTTTGAATAGGGTTCTTTCCCTATGATAAGTGTTTTGTGGATATCTGAGTAGTTCGAATTTCAAGAAATATTTAATAAATAAATAATTAAATATTAATCTATTTATGAATGTTCATTTAGTGATATAATTTAAATGGATAATCATATCAGATTCCATCTATTTGATTGATTCTAGAATAAGGGGTTTTCCTAGGTAAGGTATAAACCAATCATGGTCTCTAGGGTCAGGGCCATTCCTCCTTTTATTTTCCTTTTGTATTTTTCATCCTTTTAGGCTTGTTTTTTCCTTTTTTGTTTTTCATTTCTCCCTTTGGGTTATTGTGTACACCAATTGGGGATCCAATATAAACAATTTGAGGGAAGGAGATGGAAGGGAGAAGGAGATGGACTAGGGAACCACCCATGGAACTCATATAGAGGTAGATCAGACATAGATAGGTGTGTGGTGAAGATACAATGTAAAGCATTGATGTTTTCCAGCTGGATATTGGTCCATTTTACTTTCCTTCCTAAAACCCCAAAAGTTTGTTTATTTTGTGTTTTAATAATTTTTTGGTTTATGGGGAACCCATGGGGGTTTATAGGTTTTTATTTTCGTCTAATTAAAAATTCCGAGATATCAAAATGGATTTCTATTTGGGAATCCCATTTACATGGAATGTATTTCAAAGGTCACATGTTGTGTGTTACTACCTTTAGGAGAGGTGTGGAAGAAATGGATACACAATGTGTATTTTTGATATATGCCATGTAGGGGGCTCAGGGTTTATCATCAGGTATTACTATACACCACATTGTATGTATGTGTAGGGAACATGATCAATGGCTGTGTAAGGTACCGAATTAGTGTTTGTGTATTGTAATCATCTAGACCCTGTGGGGGGTTAAATGGTTAGGTACATTGCTAGACTCCCCATGTAGGTAAAATTCCATTTATTATGCAGACACATTGTGTTATTAGGATAAGTACATGTTGAGTGGTCTGTGGAATAAAACCAAGGAGGACCTCTAGTGGTACACGATGTATACTTGAAGTGCATAGTCTGTACATTTCCTTCCTGGGTTCAATTTTCCTGTTCTTATCCCCAGAGTCAGAATTGAACTTCTAAGTAATATTTTCTGAGAACTGTTTCAAATAGATAGTGATGGTGGTATCCTTTTAGTTTTTAGAGGATGTTTGGATTGTGTTTTTGTCTAGGTGACAGTTTTAAACATTATTTCATTATGGTTTGGATTCATAATCCTCCAATTGGTTGAGTTGTGTGATATAAGGCCAGAGTGAGGATCCTGAGCTTAATTGTTGGAATGGATTGTGGTTTCAAGGTTAGTTTTCCTCAATTTTCTTTTGGAAAGATCTTGTAAGTGGGTATTTATTAATTCATTAGAGGAGATATTGCATTTTTCTAAGATATCATGACTATTTTATCAAAGTTAGAGTACTTGTGATTATATCCAATGTTTGAGAATCATAGCTATTTGATCCTTAAGTCTAGGTTGTAGATAAGGGATGGTGGTTATGGTTGTGTGATATTGTGATGTTTATATGGGTATAATGGACTCTATTGTATGCCCTTATGGATGATATATCACCCACAAAAGGTTCTGTAACCAAGAAGGTTATCATAAGTTTTCATTTAAAGGGGTTTTCATTGAAGTTTTTATTTTAATAAATATCCCTTATAGTATTTCCTTCTATTTATGTGGATAGGGGGACTGATGAGAATTCTATTATATGAATGTACTAGATTTCTTATTCCCTTTTGAGCATGTTTTTGATCAGCAGTGTGTGGGAGGCTGCTGGGAGAGGCTTGAATATGTTTCTCATGACACAGTTGGATCAATTTTTTGGATGAGAAATGGGAACCCCATATAGGGTATCCTACTTTTACTGTGACCTTTATTCATTCAAGGATCATTTTAGATGTGTGGATAGAGTGATTTGGTATAATAGAGGAGTTCTTCAGAGGATTTTTATTTATGCTCTGACCTCAAGGACCACTGGATCCCTAGGTTTTGTGATGCGAGAGTTAATAAAAAATGATAGTTTAGATTTTTAGATAATGGGTTTGAGAGTTTTATCTACCCACATTGTAACATATTTCCCCTATTCATTATATTATGGGGTGAATGGAAAGAAACTAGGCCTTAGATTACATCCCCAAGACACCAAATACTAGCAATAAATTCAAAGGGAAACATGAACATCTAGGCGTGATTTTCCTTTGGAATGATAAAACATCCAAACCGCAAAAACAATAACCAACCCGACCTCTATATGATGAATTTGTACATAATAAAATTTAAAACATAAAAAAACCAAGAAAACCATATAAGAGTACAAATGAAAACCAAAAAATATACTTAAGATGACTAGAAAGGCCACAAAACTCAAAACCCCAATGTGACAACAACCAGCAACACCCCCCTGCTCTAAAATCCAACTCTACAAACTAAGACCATGGTATGATGCAAAAAAAATAATTGAGAATATATTATTTACTTGTGTCTTGATATATGATATCTAAAAATGAACAACAGTTCCCAAGAAGGGGTTGAGTATAAACACAATAGGATTTCCCCAATGATTTTCCAACTCATGCCACTTGAAAAAAACTTGTCACACTAGTGATGAAATTGTTTTTTAACAAAGATTTTTTCCTTTTTAATGTTATTTATTATGAGAATATTTTGATTGAGAAATTGTAAATATGTTTCATCATCAGTTGAGAAAAACTGATATGATTTTTTTAATAATTTTCTTTTCATTCCTCCAATCCAGATTATACATGAATGAAATGAAAAAAACCAATATAAAATAGGAAGAAAACATGTAAAAAAATAAAAACAAAGTAACATAAGAATCATAAAAACACACTTTTAATTAGAAATTTAAATATTACAATATATACACATATGAAGAAAAATATAATAAAACATTTGAAATGGTTCATCTATTAAATTTTTATGTGTCTCAGATCCTATTGAATATAAGAGTGAGGATCTTAAAAAATCTACAAATAAAAATGAAATCATTTAACATGTCTTATTATTAAAATGATTGTAATATTAAAGAAATTTTTATATATAAATCTAACATTATGGAACATTGTATGTCCCATAGTTAAAATTATTTCATACATAAAACTGAAGACATATTATCCAAATTATTTTATGCCTTCTTGTTTACGATGCTTATTTTAAAATCAATATTTAAATTAAAAATGAAAATTTTAAGTAATATATCAACAATTTAGTTATTGTAAATTAAAATTAACATATTATTTCAGATAGTTGATCTTGGAACTATTATTTAATATGGTCTTCCAATTGAAATTCCATGAACAATTTAAAAATAATACAAATAAAATAAATTGAAAAGTCATTATAATATGAAAAAGTATTAATAAATTCAAACTTACGTATCAAATAGAATCATAAAATTTTCTTGCACTTGACCATGGATAGAGAATAGCCAGTAAAGTTCTTCCTCCCTAAAAAAACTACCAATATCTAATGGACTCATATATGAAAAAAATTAATATTATTGGTTACTTTGTTAAGATATATATAACACTTTTTGAGACATATGTTTCATACGCTTGAATATAAGGAAACAACTAACATTGAATAATTTCTTTATTTTGAAATCTTTTAGCAATATATATTGTTCCTTCTGCATCAGTTATTATACTCACAATAGGTGAAATAAAATGTGGGTCTATAAATCCATAAACATTTGTATTTTCATGATCCATAAAAATTTTATGAATATACCTAATAGAAAACAAACATATGTAAAATATTTCATTAATTTAAATGAATGGAATGAGTTATGTTAATAATTACATGTAAAAGACTGACATCATGTTAATTTCCAACTGAAGTACAATTACAAGCTCCATGATATCATTTTTCAAAAGTACCACTGTCATTTCTCGCTCGTAAACACCTGCTTCAATTGAAATCACATAAATATCCAACAAATTTGAATATGTTTATAATCTATCAAGACTAATTTAATTTGTATATGAAGTCATAACACTTTTTATTCATTATTGTCTATATAGTATTTCATTACCATTAATTAATTATTGTAAAAACATTTTTAAATATATATACTTTAAAATATTAAAAAAAATAGAAAAATAAAATAAAATCAAAATATATGCATACTACTATTGTAATGTGTCAAACAAGTCCAGATAGACAAAATAAAATGTGTCTTATACTTCATCAAATGGTACTCACCTCATTTGTAGGTAATGGTATGCCTACTAAAATATTAATAATATCCTTTATAATGAACCAATGATGATCTATCTCTATTTTTCGGTGATGAATGGTATATCCTATATAAAATATCACCTCATATGGAACAATATAAATCTAGGGATCATCAATATATAACTCACAATAACTAGGAAGTTGTGGTGGAGGGGGTGTGGGAGTAGCATTAGAAAAAGTGGGGTCTATAGGAACATATATCATATTTGATCTAATAAGAATTGGAGAAACATATATTACTATAATAATTTCAATAGAATTAAAATAATAACAAACAATATTACCAAAATAGTCTCTAACAAGTTATATATTTTCACTATTTCAACACTTATCCCATCATCAAACAAATACTAGATTTTCTTTTATCCCGTAATGCTGTAAAATTATTGAATTATTTTGAATTTAGACCTCTTGGAATATCATTATCACTAAATACTACTAGTATTCTCTAGTCTGGGCAATGGGATAATGATAATGTTAGTAAACCTATAATTCCATGTTTTCCAACCCAAAAACACTTTTTTGGCCCTGAGGAAGTTGGTGTCTATTGTAAAGAAGGAAAATTATCATCGATAGGATCATCGGTATGTCCCTACCCATAGGTGTGAGTATGATCATATCCAGAAGTATGTGGTGGATCAGATGATTGATATGTCATTATCCTTCAAATTAAATCAAAAAACCATTTTTAAAAAAATATACAATTCCAACTACTACACACTAATGTAAATAAAAAATGAAAAATTATCAAATAAAAAACTAAACTAAACATTACCTAAAACATTTAATTCAAATTTTTTATATTTAAATAATATTCTGAAAACATTATTGATTGATTAAATAAAATATAAAAAATGAAAACAAATCTAAAAATGCTGTGTGAATAATAAAAATTCTCATACTTAATAAATCATTTTAACCCAAAAGAGAATATTTTTTTAATATAATCATATAAAATATTTTTGTTTTTATATATCATATTAGATTTAAAATATTTTTTTTCAAAAAAATTTATTAATAGATAAGTCACGTAAGGGTAAACATGATAATGTAAACAAAACTAAACTGATATAAACAACCAATTTAACCTATTAGTAATAATACATGTTTTAATAAACAAAATAAAATTAAAGTGTCTAACATTTTATGATGTTTATAAAAGTAAATAAGAAATAAACATATGTTAGTTGTAATATTATGAATTTACTAAAGTATTGTTCACCAAATTACTTCATCATGATAATTCTCTATGGAACATGCCATGTGTACGATGCGATCATCAGGGTTATCTTTTAATATTTCCATGGGTGTAGAGATATCACATAAATCATCATCTTTTTAAAGTTTTTCATCACCAATATATTATTTTTTCCTAGTAAAAAAATATACCAATTCATATCATATTGATCCATAACATAGATTGTTTTCATGTGTTTCCATAATAAAAGGATCAGCTGTGTATTCCAATCTATTCAGATTAACTTGTGTCATTCCATATTCACTATGTTTGAAATTGTTGTTACTGATAAACCATTTAATGTTAAACAGTAGAACATAAAATTTAATGAAATAAACCTCCCATATTTTTTCAATTACTCCATAATATAAACTTGATGCAGAGATTGGGTTTTTTAATCTTTAGCACTCGAAAAATGAATTTCTTCTGTGAACACCAATGTATTACTATTTTGAACTGTACTTATATTGTTCTGATATTTCAGATGAAATTTATAGCCATTAATGTCATTACCTAACAATTTTATCAAATTTAAACATGTAAAATCCCCTAACCATCCTAATTTTTTTTGATATACCTGATATAACAAGTAAGTTCTCTTTAAACCATGGAAAAATGTTTTTTTATTCTCATTCAAAATCTACTTCTCATTCCTTTTTGGATAAAATTATTTCTACACATTAATATGTAATATTATATATGTATGAGAATCATTTATGTTATTCATGATGTAAAAATGTGACTTCTTTATCTATTCAACTATCAATGATTTGAATGTAATCCTATGGATCCCCATTTTCCCATAATTAACTCATTCATGGAGAGATAAAGGAACCAATGTGCTCAAATGAAAATAAGTATCTTGTAGAAAACACCATGATATCCTTAGAAATTTTATTCTAAAAAATATATTCTTCATTTTATATATATTATTAACATACCCCTTCAATATCATCATACACATTTCAAAATTATACATCTAATGTAGATATATAGGTCTGAAAAGCTTCGTTTCTCACAACAAATTAAGCATTAAATGCACCATGAAATAAAAAATGGACATATGAAAATAAATTTCTTGTTGACAAAGTATATGAACCACATAATTCTCTAGATGGTTCAAAGCATTAAGATAAATCAAATTTTAAAAAATTTAGCTGAAAAAATAACACATATTCATGATACTCATATTGACATGGATGCTAAATTTTAAACCGAATGGAACTAATAAGATCTATTGTATATTTAAATGAAAATCATGAGATTTTATACCGGTCAACTTCAAATCTATTAAAGACACAAAATTTTTACAATTTAAGAATAACCTAGTGGCACATCGATATCATGAAGATAGTGAAAAAAATAATTTTATCATTCTTGGATAATGTATGAATAGTTAGTGGAGGAGTGTTCTCTTTCCACCAAGAGTGGGAGCTAACTGCAAACATATTATCATTGATAGTAAGTCCAATATTGCATTAAACCCATATTTTGTGTTTCCTCTAATATCTAACAATGTTCCAATCATGATGTTATAGGTATTCTTCTGCAAGTTCATGAAATCTGTAATGAACCAAAATTTTATCAAAGGAATTTCTCACATCTTATAGTAACTTCACATGTTATAAGTAAAATATAATCACTAATATATAATAATTGAAACTTTATAAATGATGAATTAATTAAATAAGATGTATTTCTAGGAGATAAGGATCTAATTCCAAATAAATAGTAACGTGACCATAGGAATAGTAATATGACCCTAATAAATAATAAACCAGTCAAATGAATAAAAAACACACCCATGAAAGAGTAAATAAAATTTAGGCATCTTATAAATAAAATTATGCTATAATTATATCATATTCTATGAAAATAAATGTTTTAAAAATTATTAATTAAATTTTGGAATTTTTATTAGTCTTAAATATTTAATTATAATTTTTTGATTAATTTAATAATTAATTTTCTTTTCATAAAATGTATTCATAAATTAATATTTTAATGTCTTATGATTTAACATAATTTTTTGATACCTTAAGTAATTTTTCAAAGTGTTATAAATTTAGTTTTAATTTTCAAATCTCTTTTTTCCATGTAAATGGGGATTTTAATTAAAAATAATATGGCTCATATTTAGAAAATTATTTTCATAAAATGGATTTCATTTTTTAATTTTGCATCTCAAAAAATTGTTGGGGTGAATTTTTGGGATTTTTCTAAATTACTTGAATTTTGACCTTTATTGTGAAATATGGTAAATTATGATATATATACATTATAAGATAAATAAAATATTAAATGAGTCATTGCTGATGTAAGAACCATTGGTTCAAACTCACGAGATAGAATTACTATATTTATCCTCAATAATCAACACTATTTCTTGTCTTTAGAATAATAATAATCTAATGCATTAAATAACGAGAAAACACCCCTCTCATCCATTATAAACACCACCCCTCACACCCACTTCTCCTCACAAAATTAATTCTTTGTGACTTCTGTATATTCTACCTAATACTCTCCTCTAGCCCCTCCTCCACATCGAGGATCTCTTTGTTTCATCAAAAGGATAAGACTAGGTTCCTTGAGGAGGATCTCAAGTGGAGAATTCCAAAGGTAAATCCTCTCTATTTTTCTTTTAATTTCCTTTCAATTTCATTTCTTGTCTTATTATCTCCTCAAATACCTTCGTCCATATGGTATGATAACTATAGTAACATAAATATAAAGTAATTATATAATTTTAATGGAATATAAATCATTAAAATACTCCCTCTCACTCTTTTAGTATAAAAATGAAATCATCGCCCGTGATGTGTCAATTTACTGACATCGTGGGTGATACACTATAATTTTCCTTAGATGAATTCAAGGATATTAATAAAAAAATTATAATGGTTGAAATTTATTATAAAGAATATGTTAAAAACCTATTCATTTTCTGGAACTAACTTATGCACATAATATTAAACAATGAAACCAAACAAGTTCATTGTGATCGAAAAACTGTCAAAATTAACCTAAAATTATCATCATTAATTTTCTATAAAGATTCATCCTCGAGGTATATAAAAAATTATTTACAAGATCATTTAAACATCTGGAATATCATTAATAAAATATAATAATAATTCTATACATTTACCTTCATTTTACATGAACTTCCATTCATGAATACAAGTGAACCGATCACAAACACTATGAAAATGAATACTACTAGACAATGAAATTAAAATACAGAACTCAACAAAAATCTCATAAATGAATGTAATAAGACCAAAATGCATAAAATTAATGTATAAAGGGTTTTTTTTAATTGTTAGAATTATGTGATTATGTAAGATGTTAATTTGAAGAAAGTGTTCAGACACAAGGTAATGAGAATTCATGAACACAACCCTCTTTCTTTTGGTTTTTCCTATTTCACCCCATTTTTAGTATGGATATTTATTAAATAAAATTTATTCATAATTATATTACCTTTTATGGGATATAAATGATTTATATATGAGTTATTACAAACACATAGTTTTCTAAAAAAACCATTCTTTCAAAAAAAACATTCCTTTTACTTCTCGAGATTGTTTCTTCTTCACGCAAGGTTGATGAATCAAGTATGTTATTCCCTCTATCATTTGGGAACCCAAAATTTATGAATGTATTATTATGAAATGAAACACACTACTTTAGATTGTTTATTTTTTGTTCAAGATATATATGTTCTATGTGGCATGCATGGTATTGTAAATGTTATGATGTGACAGGTGTGCCCAGAATAATATAGAATAATGTAAATTTTATGATGTGATGGGTGGTACCAGAATTATATTGAACTCCAATTCATTGGGAAATGTGAAATATATCATGAGAAAATTGAAATATGAATGAACATTAGGCAGTCATTGTTCACAACTATGTGTGGTAGTTATCCACAAAGACATGATGTTTAATATTTATGCATTGCCACATTCCAAGACTTTTTTTATTTCTTATTCTCATGATTATGATCATATGTCTATGTTATGATGATATTGATTATTATAACCCCATTTTATATTGTTTCATGTATTTATTTATCCTTTTACAATGCTTTTATCTCACACATTTTGATGTATATCCTTAGGTGATTACTTGTACTAATGAGAATGTGAATGCCTCTATGAATTTAGAGAAGAATAAATTAAATAAATGTTAATGTTTTATTTTATAAATGTTTTGTATGAACCTACTTTTCCAAAGAAACAAAAACATAAGGATCCTCATTGTGTAATTATTTAATTTTTTTGGTAAAATTATGGAATAATATTTTTAAGAAAAGTGGGGTCACTATAGATGGGTTTAAGGGACAGTGTAGTTAATATAAGAATTAGTAGTAGATAATTGTGGTGAAAACCATTAGTATGATACTAAGTATAAGTAAGAACCCAAGAATATTTGTTTTAGAAAATTATAAACATAGGGATCCCATAGGATTTAAATTTTGAATTAAATTAGTAATGGAACATATTAATTATTCATTACTTGTTTACTTATGTTTTGTTCTAACGTTTTCTATTTTAGAAAATTGTTAGAACCAGGAGAAACTGGGACAATAATATATGCGAGGGATAAGGAAGTGATTACATGAATAACATCCCTAATGCCTTGGGAGGTGGAGTTCAAAATTTCCTGGGGATTCTTACCCAGATGTCTAAGGTTACGAACAATAAGTGGAATAATGTGGAATGTCTGACATTTCCTAAGAGGAAGCAACTACCTATCGAGTGTTTTATGAGGAAATGAACACCGATGTTTAGTGGATATTCTGATCCACTAGTTGCAGAACAGTGGGTCAAATTTATGGAGAAGATATTTTCTTTTCTTTACTATTCTGAGATGGAGAAGGTGAATCTCACTATTTATCATCTATATGCAATGGCCAACCAATTGAGGGTGTTGATTCAGAACACGAAGATGAGGGATGAAACTGAAGATATGGAGTGGGGAGACTTTTTGATAATGTTTATTAATAATAATTTCCCCCGAACACTTCATACAAATATGGATAGAGAATTTATAGAGCTGAAGGAAAACAAGGATGAATATGTCATGGCCTACAAATCAAATTCTACAAGTCTTGCAAGGTGAGGTTTTGGTTTTGTTATCATAAATGATAGAAAAATTGATTGGTTATATTGTGGTTTAAAACAATACCTTTAAAAGGCCCTATTAATATAGACTTTGGGATTTTTGAAGAAGATGTCTAATGTTCTATCAATGTGGTGATTGATTTTGGAGAATGGTCCCATCTCTTTGGTGGTAAGAAACAAAAGATAGAGTTTAAAGAAGGAGGATCTAATTCGAAAGGTGGAAAGAAAACACAACCACCCACATGTCAAAATATGGGAAGATTCATCATGGGAACTGCCTCCAAAGGACTGGGAAATTCTTCAAGTGTTTGAGAGAAGGCCTCCAAGATCAGGAATGTTGAAAAGACATTAGTAAATAGTAAAATATGGTGAAGGAAACCAGAGAACAACACATGGTCCTAAACTAGAAATGTAAAAGAAAGGGCATTATGCCTGCCAATGCACTAAACCTCAAGTCCTCGAGGGTAATCACCATCATCTTGAACCATTGAAAAAGGAGAAAAGGAAGTCTTATTCCATCACTAGTATGGAAGTAGAGTAATAAAATGATGTCATACAAGGTACACTTCCTATTCCCTCATGAATGAAATTTTTTTAATTTGATTATAGTTTTAAAAATTCCATTATATCATAAATTTTTCAAAGAACTATAGAATAGAAGTCTTGAAACTTTGATGTATATATATATATATATATATATATGGAAACAAAAAGTTGTGAAGTCATTTCAACCTAAGTGTTAGACTCTTCTCCTATTTGCATATGTGGGATGATTCTCTGAGTAAATCTGGTGATTCTTTCCTTGGTGGAATTTGATGTTATAAAGGGAATAGATTGTCTCTCATTATATAGAGCACATATAAACTCTTGGGAAAAGGAAATATCTTTAAATATTACAAAATCTCCCATGATCATATTAAAATTAAAGGAATATCATGAATATCCTTTTTTAAAACATTCAACGGTGTGAGGGTTGATTCCCTGTAAAGAACAATACCTCACTCTAATAGTTGAGTCAAAAAAAGATATCAACCTAGGGGAAATTACCATTGTGAGGGAATATAGTGATGTATTTCTTAAAGAGTTTCCCAGACTTCACTCAAATGGTGAGGTAGATTTATTAATATAACTCATACCCAGAGCTAATCCTATCTCAAAATGTCTATATAGGATGGCTCCTATCGAACTGGTGGAGTTAAAGAAGAAGCTATAAGAGCATTTGGATAAGGGGTTCATATGCCCCAGTGCATCTCCTTGGAGTGCGCCAGTGCTCTTTTCCAAGAATAACGATGGATCAATGTGGCAATATATAAATTTTTAGGAACTAAACAAGGTCACCATAAATAATAATTATCCTCTTCCAAGGATTGATGACTTGTTTGATCTGCTACGAGGATCTCAGTACTTTTCAAATTTGGATCTCTTTTTTGGATACCATCAGCTAAAGGTGAATAAGGATGATATTCAAAATACTTCCTTCCATACAGGGTATTTTCACTATGAGTTTCTTTTGATTCACTTTAAACTTACTAATAAACCTATAATATTTATTTATTTTATGAATATAGTCTTTAGACCTTACCTAGGAAAATTTGTGATAGTGTTTATCGATGATATTCTCCTCTACTCCAAGTGAAATGAGGAACATGAAGAATATATAAGGCTTCTGTTGGTGATGTAATGTATGGAGTTGTTTTATTCCAAGATTACCAGTGTGAATTTTGGATGAAGCATGCCACATTATTGGCACATGTGATCACAAGTGAGGGAATTTTTATGGACCCCTTAAAAAGGAAATTGAGAAATGGACTAGCCCTTCAAGTGTCACAGAAATCCACAGTTTTCTTATCTTAATAGGGTACAATCGTTGTTTTTTGATAATTTTTTCATGATTTTCAATCCCACTAAATAAGATAACCAGGAAAGGGGTAAATTATGCTTGGACGGAAGAATGTGATAAAATCTTCAATGAGCAAAAGAGAAGGATGATCACCGCACCAATTATAACATTACTAAAAAATAGATAATGTTTTGTGACATACATTGACGCCTCCAAGAAATTATTGGGTTTTATACTCATGGAACATGATAATGTTATAGCCTATTCCACCTGGAAATCAAATATATTTGAGTAAAAATAATCTATGCATGATCTAGAGCTAGCAGTTGTGATTGTTTCCTTTAAAATAAGGAATCACTACCTCTATGGTGAGAAGTGTTACATATATATTGATCACAAGAGACTAGTATATATTCACAAAAAATGAGCTCTACATGCATCAATGTAGATGGTTAGAGCAAATAAAATACTATGATTTCCCTATTCACTATCATTCTGGCAAGAAAATCAAGGTAGTTGATTCTCTATGTAGAAAAGATTACACTACTGTATCCATGTTGAGGATTGAGAAAGACCCTATATTCTTGGATATGAAAAGTAAGTATTTGGAAATAATAATGTTAGGGAATACAAATTAACTTTTACCAATGATTTCCCAAACATCAATCCAAGAAAATATTAAAGAGGCACAAAGGGATGATCCGAAGTTACAAAAGAAGGTGAATCCAGTAAAGGAATGGGAACTACAAGAGTTCAATATCGATAATGATGGTGTGATTTGGTTTGGAATTAGGCCCTGTGTGCCTTTATCACCAAGGATAAAGAAAGATCTATTGTAAAATTCACATAGCTCAAATTTATCTATCCATCCTAAGATTATCAAGATGAACCATGATCTCTAAGAACACTTCTGGTGGGACAGTATGAAGAAGGATATTGTTGAGTATATCTCAATGTTAGTAATACATAATCAAGTTAAAGATAAGAGAAATAATTCCAAAGGGATGATAAAACAATTCCCTATACCCATGTAAAAATGGTAGAAAATAACTATGGACTTCTTCATGGGTCCACCAAAGGCATACAAAGGAAATAATGCGATATGGGTTGTAGTGGACCGACTCACCAAGACTGCCGACATTATTTCTATTTAGAAAGATCTATCACTTGAAAAATGTTCTAAGGTATATCTGGAGGAAGTGGTGAGACTTCATGGAGAACCACTCTCCATTGTCTCTAATCGTGACCCCAGGTTCACATCTAAATTCTAGAAGAATCATCAACATGATTTGAGTACTAAATTAAATTTCATCACATCCTACCACCCCCAAACTAGTGTCCAATCTAAAAGGAATATTCAAATTATTGAAGATACACTAAGAGACTTATCTTTAGAATTAAATATTGGATGGGATCAACATGTCCTATTGGTTGAGTTCTCATACAACAAACTCTTCCACATGAGTATTCAGATGGATCTATATGAAGCTATGTGTGGAAAGTGATGTAGAACACTAACCTATTGGGATGAAGTTGGAAAACAAAAACTACTTGGACTTGATCTTTCACAAGAGATTATAGGTAATGTTCAACCCATCTAATAAAATATCAAATATTCGTAGAGTTAGCAAAATATCTATACTAACAACCATCGAAGGGACATGGAGTTTGACATTGGAGATAAATTATTCCTTCGAATATCACTATGGAAGAAGGTCATATGGTTTGGAAATAAAGGGGATCTAATCATAAGGTACATTGAACCATTCGAGATACTTTATCACATAAGAGCCATGGCCTATTGGCTTTCAATTCCACTAAATATGGATAAAGTTCCATGTATCACTCCTGAGGAAGTAAACACCAAATCCCTAACATGTACTAAACAAAGAGGTTGTACATCTGGAGGATGATCTCTCTTATGACAAGCATCTAGAAAAATTATGGACCAGAGAGAAAATGTTTTAAAAACTGAAACTACCCACCTTGTAAATGGGTTGTGGTGGAACCATAAGTATGAAGAAGAAACATGGGAACTAGAAGAGGTGATAAAGGACACATACCCACACCTATTTATATAAAATGAAACTTTGAGGGAGAGATTTCAAAATGATGAAAGAATGTAATGACCAAAACTTTTATCAATGGAATTCTTCCCTTCTCCTATTAATGTCTCGTAGTATAAATCATATATAATGCCTTACCTTCCATAATAGAAAATTTACAAATGAATAATTAATGAAATAACAAGTTGGTATTTTTATAATTCATAAATATTTAATTACAATTTTTTGATTAATTTAATAATTTAAAAGAAAAATTAATTTCATAAAAAATATTCATAATTTAATATTTTTTATGTCTTTTGATTTTAATATAATTAATGAGACTTTAAGTAATTTTTCATTGTGTTATGAAATTAGTTATAAATTTAAAATCTCTATTTTACAAGTAAATGTTGATTTTAATTAAAAATTAAATTACTAATATTTTGAAAATTATTTTCATAAAATAGAGTTCATTTTTTAATTCTACATGTTGGAAAATGTTCAGGGTGAATTCTTAGGGAATAGTGAAATATAGTAATTTAAGTTATATATACATTATAAGCTAAATACACTATTAATTGATTCATCACTGATGTAAGCACCATTGGTTCTAACTCACATGATCTAACTACTTCATTTTGTGTTATGAATGAACACTATTGATTTAATTGTGAAAAATAATAAACTAATGAATTAATAATGATAAAACACCCCTCTCTTCTACTATAAATACCACCACTCACACCCTCTTTTCCTGACTACTCATGCTTTGATCCTAGACTAATTTCTTTCCAATAATTTTACCAAGACCCTCTTATACATCCAATATCTCTTGGTCTAATAAATATACAAATCCTAGGTCCCTTGAGGAGGATCTCAAGAGGATAATTCAAGAGGACAATCCTCTCTCTTTTTCTTTTAAATTTCCTTTCAATTTTATTTCTTTTCCTATTCTTTTATATCCTCCCTTCATCCAAATTTAATGATAACTCTAGTACCATAAATAGATAGTAATTATATTATGTTAATAGAGTATACATAATTAAACTCTTCCCAATCACTTTATTATTATAAAAATGAAATCACTGACCGTGATGTGTCAATTTACCGACATCATGGGCGATGCACTTTAATTTTTATTAAATTTCTTCAAGTATATTAATAAAACTATTATGTTAGTTGAAATATATTATATTTTATGTTACATCACAAATTATGTTCTAGAACTATATTATACATATAATTCTAAATTATAAAACTAAATGAGTTCATTGTGATAGAAAAACCACCAAAATTAACCTAAAATGATCATCATTAAATTTTATCTAACGATTTATCCTCATGGTATTTAAAAAAACTCATTATAAGAACATTTAAAATTATGTAATTTCATTAATAACATATAATAATTTTTTTGAATATTTATCATCATTTTAGAAGAACTTCTATTCATGAATAAAAGTGAACCTATTGTGAAAACTAAGAAAACGAATGCTCCCAAACAATGAAATTAAAATCTATAACTCATCAAAAACACCATTAATGAACCTAATAAAAAATAATGAATAAAATTCATGTATAATGGGTTATTTATTTATTAATATAATGTTATTATATAGAACATTAATGTGAATAAAGTGTACAGACACAATGTAAGGGGAATTCTTGAACCCAACTCTCTTTCTTCTGGTTTTCTCTCTTTCACCCCATTTCCAGTATGGATATTCCTTAAATATCATTTATTCATCATTATCTTAACTTTTCATGGATATCAATGTCTTCTAAATTATTTTATAATAAAAAAAATGTTTTCCCAAAGAATTATTCTTTAAAAAAACATACCTTTTACTTCTTGAGATTGTTTCCTCTTCACACAAGGTTGATGATTCAAGTATGTTGTTCCCCCTATCATTTAGGAACCCAATTTTTATGCATGTGTTCATATGAAATGAAACCCATTCCTTTCTTTGTGTTATTTTATGTTCAATATTGACATATTTTCTATGTGGCATACAAGATAATTTAAATGTTATGATTTGACAGGTGTGCCTGGAACGATATCGCATAATGTAAATTTTATGATGCGGTGGGTGTTCCCGGAATTATATATCATTACAATGCATTGGGTAATGTGACTTATCTCCGGAGAAAAGTTAAATATGCAAAAACATGATGCTAGCTTTGCTCACAACTACATGTGGTATTTTACCACTAGGACATGACGTTTCATTTTTATGCATTACCACATCCAAGGACTTCTCTTAATGTTTCCTCTCATGATTATGATTTTATTCCTATGTTACGATGATAATGATTATGCTCGTCCAATGTTATATTATTTCATGTCATTCTCTATCCTCTTACTGGGATTTTAGATCACCCCTTTTTATGTATATCCTCATGTGATTACTTGTAGTAAGTAGAATGTGAAGGCCTCAAAGAAGCTATAAAAGAAGGAAAGAAATACAAGTTTATGTTTTATTTTTTAAATGTTATGTATGGTCCAAATTTTCCCCAGACACTATAAATTTTGGATCCTCATTGTGTAACGGTTTAATGTTATTTATCATTAAAATTATGTAATAAGATATTTATGAAAAGGGGGTTCATAATAAAATCAATGTTATGTTTGACCTCATTATATCTCCAATTCTGTATCTCAAAAAATACTAAGAATTTCAACCATTTTTTCCTACAATTTCTAGAATTATATGAATTTCCAAATTTCACATCAATTTTTTTAACCCTCTCAAAATACTGATCAGTGAATAAGGTTTTTGGATAAATATAAAATTTTTTGGATCCATTGAATTGATTTTCTAGTCCTTTGTAAGAGTGATCCGTAGAACTAAACATTTGATGAACCATGTATACTATTTTTTCGAATGATGTAGTTGATAATATAAAGTATTTTTTTTTCACAAATAGGATATTCTTTATTTCACTTAACACTAAATCTTAAAAAATCAACATAAGCATGGAAGTCATTTATAGTGGACATAATAATTACACATAGTTGAAAATAATCATTTTTATATTAATAATACACTCTAATAACAACCTCCCATAAAATATTCAAATAATTAATTAATGGTGATAAGAAAACATCAATACCATTTTCAGTTTGTTTTGGTTCATAAATTATTAGAATCAAGATGATTTTTTTTCTCTTCATACAAAATTCATGAGATAAGTTATAAATTACCAATAAAACAAGTCATAAACTATTTTTTCTAATATGACTTCGATATTTATTCATTCCATCAATGTACTTTCAATATTTGTGATTTCCTAATTCATTTCTGAATCAAGGAAACCATTGATCAATTTACTTCCATAGTGGACAATCAGCTGGTTGTTGAAAATTTTCATCCCATGTCTACTCATCTGCATGACATGTTAACCTTTTTTCTTCATGTGAATTTTCAAATAACCAATTCAAATAAAGAATTATTGGAAGATAACAAAATTCATTCATAGAGGTCCCTCTAACATCTAAATTATCCTGTGATTTTTCTTCCATCTTATACCATGATGTCCCATATTTAGGGAAATTTGTCAGAAATTCATATCCCTTCCTATATAGCACACAATAATTCAGGAATATATGTTTTTTATACCTTAATCCCATAAAAAATAGTATTTTTTATTTTTATAATGTGAATCTAGAATATCATTTTCTTTAGAATAATATATTTCAATAGTTATAGTAATTCTGTAAAACTTTTTTCGCTTCATCCATGTTTTGAATTTATGTTAATAAATCTTAAGAATATCTATAAAACCATTTTGTCCACTCAAAAAGGATATAATATTCCTCAGCATCCCCCTAAATATTTTCAATTGTCTGTTCTTTATCAATTGACTCCACTTGAATATCACAAATGATTTCATCAATTTGATCATAATTATCATCTTGCAAAGCATAATCATTAATATATCCAAAATCGTTCCTAGTTTCACCATACCAAATCCAAGGCAATAAATCAGATTAAAACCATGAAAATTGAAATGATCTCTGATCTCTTTTCTTTTCAACTTCTTCATATTTAAGCATTTCGAGCATGATAAGAAAATTTGGCTATTGTTTGGAACATTTAATTTATGAAATTCTAAAAAACTTATCATCACCTTCATCATATTCATCACCTTTTATATGTGCTATAATTAATCTTATAATCATTATTTTCAAGAAAAAATAAAAAATAAAATTGTTTTCAAAATAATATTGTGGAAATAAAAGTGATTAAGAGGGGAACATGATAAATTATTTTCATGATAATAAAGAAGACACACTTGTGGTAGAATTCATCAGTAAAATATGTCTATGGTTTTAAAGAATAGTTAAAATATTTTTTAGAAATTTAACAACATTGGGAATGAAATTTAATGGTAATTGTAATGATTACACAAAAATTAAATATAAAATAATGTTAATTTATTTCAAATATTTCACAATTTGAAGAAACAAATTTTTTATTTAAAAAAAATATAATTTGAAAAGTGTAATTATAAATTCTAGAAAATAATGGAAAATATATTAAAATATTATTCGTAAATCATAATCAAAATTAACAGAAGTAATTTGAAAAAAAATATCGTACAACCATTCTATTATTTTTCATTTTCCTCTGAAAGAAATTAGATGAAACCTGAAATTAAATATTATTGTCCGAAATCCAAATAAGGATCAAGTTTTCCATTTTTTTTTGAATTATTATCATTTAATTTGTTAAAAAAGCATGAAAAATCAATAATTATTTGAAGAAGAATTATTTCATTATATAATATAATTGTATAGTATAGTTCAAACAAAAAAATGATGAATTGGAAATGAAGTATATATATATATAATTAATATTATTTATTAATTTTTCACAGTGTATTATGAAAGTTATTCAAATCTTGTTATGTAATATGTATTTTATGAAAACATTTTTTATTTGAATGTAACAAACTAAGGACCCACATTTCAAAAATTTCAGTATACTTTATTTTGTACAATAAAAATATAAATTTATGTGGTGAAAAAAATTAGGGTGACTACCCTGTGATGCATCTATAATTCCATGAAAATATAACATAGATAAACACAATCTATGTAGTGGGTAATCCTCTAAATTTAAAAATTAACATAACCTAATGTATAAATGGGGATAAGAAGCGTGTCAATATCTCTTGTCATTTGTACCAAATGGGTTAAGTAGTCTGAATAGAGTCAAAATATAACATATATATATATATATATATCAGAATAAAACAAAGATACGTTAAGAACCCAATTTATAGTTCATATTGTGTATTCATGAATAAATTCAACAATAAATTGATAGAAACTCATAATATGCAGACTTCATATTTAATTTATTAATTTAGAAGATAAGATTATACTCACATCATAGGAAAAATGTTGATATGCAAATACACTACTTATATGATATTGCATATTAAATTGTATGAAAATTTAAATGTATGCATATATTACATCTTAAGATAAATATGTCACCAATAAATTCATAACAGTAAATGAAATTTATCCATATTCATGGTTGTTTTTTTATAAACAATGAATGATTCACAAAAATCCTCAAAATAAGAAAAATTTAGAGATTAAATATAAAAATTTTAGATGTTATACAATAAAAATATCAATGAAACAATTCAGTGAAAACACATTTCCATAAAGTAGAAGCACCGGAACATTAATATATAATGTGTAAATTTATGATATAACATAAAAAAATTAATATATAATGCAAACCCCTCAATTTTTCACTTAAATTAATGGATAACTAATATATATAAAAATATTAATCATATAGTTTATGTGATTATATCTATATTAAAACGCACAATGATGAGGATGAAAAAACCTAAGGGTTTATGAAGATTGTAAGGTGATATTTGAGTCCAAAGAATTGAGAAAAACTTGTTAGGAAATCTCACCATTGGACCACCGAAAGAGAGGATCCGTGTGTGAGGCTTACTAGAGGTGATAAGAAGATAGAATGTACAATTATGAGGATGATGAAATATGAGGATATATAAATATGGAAATCCAAGAATGGGGTCCACCCAATCAATGAATTGAGTTTTATGTATTCTTTATGAGAGAAACAAGTCTTCTGTCCTGAGATTTAATAAACCCAAACTAATTCAGACTGACAATTCATAAAATTTCAAATGGTATATAACGTCCTTTATTGTATAACCGACCTTATTATGAAAGGAAAATTCCATTTTCACATCCATTATTATCCAAATAAATTAAAAAATATTCTTTATCACATTGGTTATTATACAATCAATGTGATAAAGAAACATACAATTCTTTTCACATCTATTATAAATAACCGACATAAAAAGGCTGATGTGATTATAAGATTTTGTACTGGTATTAACACATTAATTAAAATAGTTTAAAATAATTTTAAACAATTTATATAAAAACTATAAATGAGAGTTTCTTTTTAAGGAATAAAAAAACACTTTAAACCAATTATGATTTTATTTGGTATATTAATTTCCATGTTCACAAACACAACTGAACACACACACTCACTCTTTATTGGTGTTACCCTTGATGGTTGATGTTCACGTCTATAATTCATCCCATTTATGGTGGTAAATCACCACTATTATTCATCCCATTCAACCCACACCCAACCATTTATTCCAACATAATTCCGTGTAATTTAAATAAAAAACTTTCATTATTTTTAAAGCATTCCAAAAAATACTTTACATTTATAAACACAAATAATAATTTTAAAACCATCATTTTAGAATTATAAACAGTGGGGTTTTCCAAAAAACAACAATATTCCCAAATTCCCATTCCAATAACAAAACATTATTTCTACCACAAATTAAAAATATATTTCCAAATCATTATAAGAAAATCATTCATTTGGAGCTAAACCATAACTTCTAAACAAAATTGAGTCAAGGGAGAAGCAACCTACCTCTCAAATACTAGAAAAAATGAAGAATGACATAACAAAACTTCATGATCCAAACTCAAACAAATTTCGTTCATAGGATCTAATAAGGAACCATAAAAAATCATGACACATAGATCTATGCATAATGAAATAGATTTATAGTTCTAAGAGAGATAAAAATCATGGATCTAAGAAGAACAAGGATGAACAGGCACTTGACAATTAATTCCGGCCTCCATCGCACACTAATTGACATATAGATCACTCCCATATAGAAAGTGATTTTATCTCTCGCCTTTGAAGTAAATGGATGTTGAGGTATAGGAGTATTATGGAAAAATGGTGGACTAAGGAGAAAATTCAGATTAGATCCACTTTTCAAGGAGGGACAACTATACACCACATAGTTAGGTGCATGGTTTGGAAAACCATGTGAAAAAAATGATATACTACTATCTTAAATCCTTAATGGCCTAGTTGTCTCAGAAAATTAGACAAGACATGTGATAACCATGTATTTTACTCTATTTCAAGATGCACAATTTCTCTTGGTCAATCACACGATTTGGAAGAACCATGTTTGAACTCTGTACGAACCCAGTTCCCACTATCCTCACTCCCACCATTTCTATAGATATTTCATGGTTTCTAATAAACATTCAAAAATTTTGCACCTCCAAAAAATACTAAAAACATTCCAAAACCCCCAGTAAGCTCTTGAAACTTAACTTAAACATCATACAGACTTCAAAACACGTGTATAAATGTCCATGTACCTGGAACCAAGGGTGATACATTATCTGCACCATTTTACTTTCTATACTTATAAAGCACAAATCATTTATTTTTTATAATATTCAGTTCCATTTCTCTACAATTTCCTTCTCATTCTCTCATGTTTCTTCCTGAACTCGATAATGTTTCAATAAAACACACACAAGAATTATTTTTTCATAGGAAATATTTTATCCTAACTATCCATAACTCATAAAATTACATGAATCAATTTAAAATATGACTCTAGGTCAACGTGATCCCATCATATCACATGGTCAGGATCATATTGTCACTTATTCAATTGAGAAACATCAAACACATTGTCCATTGAACTGAACCTTAGTGGAAATGACAACTCATATTCAAAATCACCCACTCATTAAAGTATCTCAAAAGGATTATTTATCTAGGAGATAACTTTCCCTACTTACAAAAATGTGTATTCCCATTCCTTGAATACATTCTCAAGAACACATGATTACTCACCTCAAATGATAGAATTCATTGATGATGATCAACATAAGTTTTTTGAAGACTCTAATTTTTCTCTATTCTCTTTTTGATGAAATGAATCTTCATTAATTCCTCTTGTACTTGGTGGGGTCAAATTATTAATGTATTTCCAATTTCCACCCAACAAATTAGAGAATGAAAAGTATGTATGTACCATACTTTAAAAGGATCCATATGTATCGAGGCCAAGTAACTTTTATTGTATGAAAACCCCACTAACGGAAAAATGATCCTTCCACGAGCCACAAAAATATCTTACAAAAAATATAAAAATATCCTAAAACATTTATATTGTCCATTAATATTGTCTCTCAATTTTAAAATGATAAGTTATACTCATAGTTAGTTGTTTTCCACGTTATTTCTCTAAGGATTCCCTAAAAATGTGATATAAACCTAGGGTCTCTGTCCAAAATAATTGAGACTAGAAATTTTTGAATATTTATTGTTTATTTAAATATATTTTTTTAACAAGTATTCCACAAAATTTGTTTCATGAATAGGGATTATATGAGACAAATCCATGAGATGATCTACTATAACACATTTTTCATCTTGTTTCCCAGCATTATTTCAAAGGCATGTTACAAAATCCTTGGATATTTAATCTCATTTCCACATAAGAATTGTTAAAGAATGAAATATATGTTCCAGTCATTGGTAATCCACCATTACATAACTACATGAGAGGCATATCAAAACATACCACGCTAATGCACTGTTCATTCCAACCCACTAGAACCATGCTTTCAATTATTTAAACAATTGTAGAACCCTTGGGTGAACAGACCATATCAAATGGTGGTAAGGACTAATATATTGTTCGTGAATTTCAAAATATATGACAATATAATCTCTAAATAATAAAAGTAAACATCCATCCAGCTTAGATAACTAAATGGTATCCCCACCATTGAGTATTGACCACATAGAAACACATTGTGGATCAGATTTTAGAGCCTTTATTACATGATCAAAAAAATTAAGAGAGAAATCGACTGGGAAGAATAAAACCACATCATCTATGTTTGATAAATCTAGATACTTAATCTCTATGAAAAAAATTTGTTTCCACTAGTCTAAAGCCTCTTTCCAATATAGAATATAACATCATACTTAATGAATTTACTATAGAGTTCCCATTATCCCGTATATACATCCATTCAACATCAAATATTTCATATACTCCATGTATCTACATTGTCTTAAATATAAATATATTTTTTATAAAATGTGTTTCAAACTCTAGTTATCCATAAATGCTATGATTTCCTCACAAAAGAGGTAATGATGCAAATTCTTGAAATAATGGACCAAAATAGCTAATTTGAAGTCATGTGTTGGGTAGTTTTTCTTAGGAAACCATAATTAGCATAGGCCATAATATGAAAAATAATATCTCTGCATGATAAAACATCTTATCTTAGATCTCAATGCATCAAAATAGACTATATAGCTTTATATTGACATTATAAATTTTAGGATAGGTGTTGAGGTATGACTAACCTTAATTTCTGGAAAGGATATCTTTATATTGATTATTCCATTATAATGGAAATCATTTCTTTATCAAATCTATCATCAGTGATTCCAATCATGAAAAATCATGTAAAAAAATTTGTAGTATCCTACTAATATAAGGAAACTATGTTTTTTAAAGAAATTATTTAGATGTTTCCATGAGATTATAACTTTTATACTTTAATATATATAGAAAATCCTTTTACAAAAAATGACATGACTATGGAAGCATACCTCTTATATCAAGTAATCAATCTTTGATAACATTGCATACAATGATTCTTTTGCAAGATAACCAACACTATTTGAAAGTATTTATCATTATATTCAATTGTCCTAGAATACATTAATATATTATCCAAAAATAACACCACTAAGGAATTTGGATACCTATAAAATATTTTATTAATCAGTTCCATATAGTTAAATAGTTCATTTTTAAGGCCAAAATGTGTAACCATATACTCATAATGGATATTTAAACTTTTTAAAGCTGTATTCAGAATATCCTTCTTCCGAACTCAAAACTGGTGCTATATTGAATGTAAGTAAATTTTACAGAACCACAAGGTCCCCCAAAATTGATCAAACATATCATAAATGTGAGAAATAAGATACATATCATATATAGTAACTTTTATAATATTATTATAATCGAGAAAATTCTAAGTGTTCTATCCTCTTTCTTTATAAATAAAATTGGCATTGACCCTGGAGAAATATTTAGTCGAATGAACCATTTATATTCCAACTCAACACCTACACATTCAATTCAATAAATTTATTTGGTTTCATCTGATAAGAATGTTGTGATATAAGACTAGTCTCTGATATGAGATCAATTATAAAACCTAGTTATCTTTTGGGTGGAAAACTTGAAAAATTATAGGGGAAAATTCCAAGAAACTGATCAAACATTGTTTGAAAATATCGATTCCAAATATTCTGTAGAGATGCCAATGTTTGTGCTACCACCCAATGAGAGATAGTTCTAATCATTAGTTCCAAAATTCCAACTTTGCAATACTTTACTCCTCAATATCCAATAAAGGGATGGTTAAAATAATTAATAAATGTGAAACTAACCTTTTTGGAATAATGGTATATGTATTCCTTGAATGATCTCAACAAATCTATACCCAAAATCAATTCATAAATATCCATCTCAACAACAATGTGATCCCAAAGCATTAAATTCCCATCGATAGTTATAGAAAAATATTTAGACATAAAGGATTGACATGTTATCGGGCCAAGAGTTGTTTTTAGTTTTCAACCAGAAGTCAATATCTCTATAGGAAAACCCATATTATTAATAAAATTATAATGAATAAATGAGTGGGAAAACCCATATCAGACAATGGTCTTGTAAGGGTAAAATTAAAAATAATTGTGGCTCTCACTATCTAAGGACCAGATTTATCATTAATGATAATTTTCATTGCTCCATAAAATGTTTTACTCTCTAAATTTTTCTATTTTATAATTTTTTGAGACTTTAATCATTATATTGTAATGGTGTCCCTCAAATCACATTTTCTCACTCTATTCTAATGATGAAAATTATTTTGATGCACTCTCCCATTAAAGAATATGATTCATGGGAAGCATGAGATATGTCTCTAGTACCCATCCTTGGAGAACTACAACAATATCATTGAAGATGTCTCATATCATAGTAGTAGTAGTGACATGATCAATGAGTTTTAATATAAGATCACTTAATGTGATTTAGTGAGGCATGCTAAAAACATCTCGACATATTTTTTGGCCGAGCAAGAAGATTTACAGATCCCATTGTCTAATTATGAGTTTTCCCACTGCTCTAGAAGTTGGAGTCCCTCCTCTCATTATCCCTATCATTAGAGTTACCACATATTACCTTGTGGATAAACATGGTCCCTCCAACCATATTTCCTGATATTTTTTTTTTCTATTATAGAATCTCTATTGATCATATTTATATAATTTAATATATAAACAATTGAAATCATTGAGAAAATATCTTATCATAACTTCGACTCAAAAATTCTTTCCATCAAGGACGCACATGCATCAAATTCCATGGAAAAGTGGACATGATTTAGAAATTGAGATGCATACTCTCTCATTGTGATATTATCATGCTTAAAACTGAATAAGTCATTTGTTATAGATATTTAAAAGGTGTTAGGATATAATTTATTTCTTAAAAATTCTTCAAAATCCTTCCCTTCCATGCCTCAGTCCAATTTAGCCTAAACCGAAAATTCAAACCATTGTAATTAAAAATCATCTTGTATACACATTTCTGAAATTAATTTTACCTATGTTAATGTCCCATATAAATATAAGATTTGATTCATCCCATTCATCTAGAATTTTACATTTTCTAGCTCCAAATCCACCTAAAAGATGGGTGATTTATGATTTTAGAATGGAAAAAAATGCTCCATTTATATGGTGAATTATTACTATTACCCTATCCTGGAAATCTTAAAAAATTCATTGAAACAGGTGTCGATGCACATGTGGCTTTGGTTTAACCACAATTTCAACAAACTCAGCTGATTTTTTTTCTATGATTCATACCTAGTTCCATTCACTATATACAGAACAATACTTAGTTTAATCTCACTCATTTAAAATTGAAGGATTTAAAATTTCAATTGACCACATTCAAAAATATTAAATCATAAAATTCTTTAATTAAATCCTTTTAAAATTTTTAACCATTTTTCAAAACATTGAAACCATGTTTTCAAAACAACCATTTTCTCATTTTAGAAAATCACACTTTTTATCCATTTCATATGCAGATTTACTGAAAATGAATAATGAATTTATATTGGGATTTATTATTATCTATTTATGTTAGGAAATTGCCATTGGTTATACACATGAAGATGATGTTTTCACTCACCAAGAAGTCTCTTAAAATACTCATGATGATAAACTCCCTAGTAACATGATATTCAACATAAATAGGACAGCTGTGCCTTTTCATAATCTACATTTCATATTCCGACAATTATACTACTTAATAAAATCCTAAGAGATGGAATAATACTATATAAAACTCTAATATAAAAAAACCAACACCATTTCCAATGTAATGTATTAAAAAAATAGAGATTCCATTTTTTCCAAAACAATATATGGACCAAACAAAGATGATTCCATTTTTTATAACCAGGATCGAACAAATTGACACAAGTTTTCCCAAAAATACATTTGGAGGGACCAAGACCAGTTCAATTTATAATATAATTCCCCTCCTCGTTGTCTTTAGGAGTGATGAGGGAGCTACTGGACCTTCGGTGACATCCCCATAACACCAATAGTTGATTCTAAATATAAAGGTCTTCAATAAATTTTTTTTACAGGTTGGGATTTGAATGGAAAAAAATCCAAACAAAAAAAATAACCAAACCAAACTTTATATGGTACATGAGAACAAAATAAAAATCAAAACATAAAAAAACAGAAAACCATATCATATTACAATTTGAAACCGAAATAAATATTCAAGAAGACCAAAAAACCGCAAAACTCTAAAATCTAATATGACAAAAACCTGAAACACCCCACCCACAGAAATATCCAAATTCACCTGCCAAACCCACAGTATAAATAAGAAATGATAAATAATTGATACACCTTAACTTTACATATGTCTAGATAGATGAATTTTTTTAATTTTCAATAGTTCCCATGAGGGAGGTGAGTCGAAACATATTAGGATTTCCCTAATGATTGCCCAACCCACACCACCCAGAAAAAACTTGTTATCACATTTATTAAAACTATTTAAAATTAGTTTACACAATTCAAATCAAAAATATAAATTTTTTTATTCAATAAATGCGTAAAAATCTCTTTAAACCATTTCTCATTGATTTGGCATATTCATTTCCATGTTCACACTAACTACCAAACACACACATTCATGATTGGTGATAACATTGATGGTGAAACTTCATGTCCATAATATTCCCCATTGATGGTGTAACTTAGATTCCATTATTTATCCCATTCAAGAAATTCAAAAGCGTTTATTCCAACATCATTACTTTTCATTTAAATCAAAAAAAATTCTTTTTTAAAGAATTTTTGACAAATACTTTAGAAAAATTAAACCAAACAATAATATTAAAATCATCATTTTGAATTTATAAACAATTGTGTTTTCAAATAACCAATCGTTTTCAAGAATTCCCCATCCAATACCACAACAAAATATCTATTAAAAATCACATAAATATTTCATAATAATTTCAAGATATTACTTAAATTAAAACTAATATTTCGTGTATAAATCAGGTGGAGTCTCAATATAATCCACTTACCACTCAATTTATTCTAAAAAAATAATGTCACAGTAAAATATAAAGATAAAAACACAACACACATTACCTTCTCTAGATCCAATAAGATACCATTATAAAAACATTAAAAATACACATATATTTTTTCATAACATACACAATATATGGTTTTGAGATTGATATGATCCATGGATATAAGAATAATAAATAATAACGTGCACTTATAGAGAAATCAAGGCCTCTAACAATCTTTTAGTCACCTACATATCACTCTTTTATTGATGTTGATAATCTATCATTCCTTGAGAGAAAAAGGAATTCAACATATTGGAGTATTCGGGAAAAATGGGATAAAGGGGGTAATTCAAATTAGATGAACTTTTTTATAGAGGGGAAACTATACAATGAAGTCTTAAGCTGCATAATATTGAATACTATATACTACTAATTTTATAAGGATATAACTCACATTGTTGGATTGAATGGTTAGAAAAACCATGTTCTAGTTGTTCATTTTACTCTATTTCAATATTTGTTGTTTCTCCTAGGTATTCACAATGTTTTACAAACCATGTACTAATCTTAAAGATTTACATATCCCATTTTCTCCCCTTTAATGATACCCTGGAGATGTTTCATAACCTCTACTAATAGTTCACAAACCATGATTCTATAGGAAAATATTCAAAACATTCCAAAACCATCATAACCTCTCAAAGATTAACCCAAAAAATATATAGAATCAATATAAATTTATTAAGGGTCATGTACCAGAAACTAGGGGTGCTTCACACATACTATATGGAATTTAGACTAGAGTTTATTAGAATAGTTAGTTCATCATTATAGATGATGGGTTTGAGATTTTGATTGACTGACGTTCTGGAGGCCTCTGGTATATGTGTTTGAGGTAGATTAAATTAAATAATGTTTTTCAGGAGGTGACCCATAGGATATCATGGACTAGTTGTTGTGATAAATTTTGTGCTAGATCTCTTCTCAATTGGATGGTAGTGGTTAGACATTATTAGAGAGATAATGGGATATCTAGTTGAGTGCACCCCTTCAAGAGAGAGTTACTCACTAGTTATAGGTTAATTTCTATAAATGATGATCAATATGAGTTACTTAAATGGGATCTATAGGACAATATATCTATTGAACCCATGGATGGATGGGTTCCCTATTATGGTATTATTGTAAGACCCATGGATGGAACGAACATTGGGGTCTTGTACAATGTCAGGATATCATTTGTATATTGTTTCTTATTTTATCCCAACAATAATTACTTTTCATCTCGGATAAGGATATCACATATGCATTCACTTTTACATGACAAAAACTATATGTTTATTTATGGGGGTTTCATACAAATATTTATTTATCAAACCCTATATCTACACCTTGGTGTGCTTGTATAAATTTTTATTCTTTCAAATAGAGTACATGTAGTGGAGTGGATTTGGTAGAATCCCAATATTTCATTATCAAGAGGAGTTTCTCATGTGGAGTATTTTTGATAGGTATGGTGTATATAATGATTTATAGAGACTGAGTATAAGGTTCAACTGAGAGTTTTAAGTAGATATTAATGTATTTATTTTCAGTTTTTATATTTTTAATATATGGTCGGATTAGTGGGATACCAAATATTACACATCTATCATGATTTGAAATGGTATGACTATATTCCACATCTCATTTATTATAGCATGATTCTATTTTGGTTTATTTATTATGTGTGCTTTGATGTTTATTCTTGTGGATGTTTTGGTTAGTTATTATTTTATTTTAGTCTAACTAGAGTGTATAGTTTCACCATTTTATATTTTAGACTCTATATAATAGTCTACAGCCTCTAGTATATTGGGAGGCACACATGAGGACTTATGGTTGGTTGGATTGAGTGGTGTGTTTGGTTGAACTTGGACAGTTTTATATAAAGCACATAACGACTGACCAAGAACTAGAACTACCATTACAAAGATAGCACAAAACCAAATGGAAAATAATCCCCCAAAATTAAATTTTCATAGTGAATTATTGACAAACTTTTTTACAATAATTTCTAAATGAATGGTATCAAGAAAAGTATGTATAAATATGGGTTGGATATAGATTGAAGATCCCATCGTATTGTGAGGGTGAAGAATTGAATTTTTTTTCAATCAATAGTGGAGTAAATGATATTTAGGTAATGCTAAAGTGGATATGTATGTGGGTGTTCCTGAAGTTCTTCCAGCATAAATCCATTATTTAGAAGGGTGGGATATAAATAGTATAAACACATAAATTTTAGGGTCTACTACTAGAGGATGAAAAAAATATGTACATGATGATTTATCTTGAAAATGGATTACTATGATTTCCAATAGTAATTAAAACAGTGGAAGTTAATGTTGTTGATTTTTTTAGAGAAATAAACTTAAGTTATCAAAATCCTCATATACATTAATATTCTTTTAGTTTTTCCTAATCTAAAACACGAGTGTTGTTTAAAAAATTTGTGGAAATTTTTATGTTTCCAACTAGTCGAATTATTGATGAATCACTACTAAATAAAGATATATATAAGTGTATAGAGAATCCATCCATGGTGTAAAATAATTCAACATATGATGTAATAACTTTGGATGATTTTTATATAATATTTAAAGGAGGATGATAATTCCTCAGGTACTATTTAACAAGTTTTTTTTGTTGAATAAATCTAGGACTTTGTATGAATGCACTCATCATATAAATCATAATTTGTTATAAAATTAAATATTCCTATGTGATAACTTTAATTATATAACAAGGAAATAATTTATGTATTATAGTATAAATTTATTATAAACTAAGATTTCCATAAGGTATGGAGTTCATAATAAATATTATGTTGACGAAATATCCATAAAAGATGTCTATCATGTAAAATGAGGACTTTTGTAATATATATTTTATGAGGTTCAATAACTTTATGAAAACCATAATATGAAACAAATCCTATGATATTAATTTATAATTTCACAACATTCCATTAATAATGAAATATTGAATTATAGAATCAAATTACCAAGGATTTATTAGAGAATAAAATATGAAGAAAAAGATATTTATATTAGGTGATACATGAACAATTCATTTATAGATCAACATCACTTTTATGGAAGATGAATGATGATTCAAGATGAGTAGATCAAAGCCCATGTGGATCATAAGAGTAATGGTCCAGATTGATTACACTGTAGAAGATGGCGAAGGTTGAAAATAATCATTGAATATGTCAAAAGTCTGATATATGAATGGAGAGGATGAAGTGAATGCACTAGAAGATGAGGTGGTTCCATATAAGAATAAAGTCTAGTTTGATCATTAGAATTCTGGAATTGAGTTAAGGAACTATAATTTTAGATAGTCATATATGATAATGACATTTTTTGATGAATAACCTCAAATTTCTAGATTTTTTGATGTCTAATTTAGGTACTTAGAATTTGAGTTAAAGATAGTGTGATCAACTATTTAATCAATATGATGAAATGGAAGTCCAAATTAATATAATCTAAATGCATAGCATGCTGTTATTGGAGTTGGTGGCCTAGAACCTACTACTTTGTACTTTATTCGTTAATAAAATCCTTATCACATCTTGATTGTTCTTATGCATGACAATGCATGTGATAATGTCCTAAGGATAGCTGTTGCATAAAAGGGTCATATCAGATCCTTGCTATGATGAGAACCCAGAAGTGCCATAACACTATTCTTGAATATATGTTCTATGACCGAATGATGTTATTTGAGGGACACAAATAATACAGTCCATTAGGGGGGAGGACTCATAAAACTTTGAGGAACCTTCTCAGGGTCTGCGCCTTTGGTAATATCCAGGAGGATATTATGAGAACGAGACCGCGAGTAGGAAATCCACATTTCATAGTGTCATTGGATGTTCCTATCTGCGGACGTGTGTATTGGTCCTTAGTCTTTAAGATTATTATTAATGGGTATTAAAACTCGATCACTTATATGTATTGACGAAAACTACGACAAAACACTATTCGTAGAGAGGTAGGATATGTTGGGTGCGTCACGAGTAATACTACCTTAATAGAAAATGCGAGAAAGGATTTTTCCCTTCTGTTCCAAAACTAAAGTAGATATCTCAGGCCCTTTGATGGAGTTGATATAGCCTAAATAAATCCATGGCCATGGTAAAGTATGGTCTGGTTCAATTCCGATAAGTCAAAGAAAGAATAATCGATCACATGGGTTGATGGCACTAGCATGAAACCCGATTGATTATAGATATCCAGACAAAGGGAATATATTACAAGGTAAGCATTCGTATGAGGTGACATGTCATTGTGGCGTTAACTTCTTTCTCTATGGGTGCCTTGGCATGTTTCTAGACGCTATCCATGGACTTTAGGCACGCTCCGCCTAATCCCACTGAGAAAGAGGCCAAGAGGGTCACACACTAAGTGTGTCCATGTATCTCAGTTAAATATTAATTTAACAAGTTAAATATATATTATTCCCGAATGTGGTTTAATAATTATGTAAGGATGCCTGATTGCATTTATTTCGACACTAGTTATTCAAGAGAATATATTTTGGGAGAAATAATACATTTATCAACGAGTAATGGAGTTACGTTTATTTAAGAAATAAATAACCATTACTCAAGGACTAATAAATGTGATGGAGGAAATAAATGAAAGTGGAAAATAAAAGTACACACCGTGTATATTAAATATACAAACTGTGCAGTTTTATGAAAATGAGTACACATTGTGTATTAATGATTACACGCCGTGTAATTTTTCCAGTCGGGATTTTGAGGATATAATATTGTTTTATTAAATGATATTTATTATAATCAGTATGGGCGCATGTCAAGGAATTAATAATTCGACATGGGGGTTTTCAATAAGAGTTAATGAAATAAATAAAATGCATAATGCATTTATTTATTGTCATAACTCCATAACCTCAAACCCAATTATAAATATCCTCACAACCCCAACACTTTTCATCAATCGTTGTGCACAAAAATTCTGGAGAATTCTTTCAAGGCCGAAAGAACTCCTTCATCCATGAATGCTCTCAAGACCGAGAGACCAAGGCGATCAAAGGCGAACATCGCAAGCGAAGGTTCTTCTGTGCCAGAACCCAGAGATCTCTTTAGAAATATCCGAAGATACGTTGCACATGTGTGGATCACCACTAGAGGAATCCTACACTTGGATTCTACGACGCAACGACGGATGACAGGATCGTGACCGGAGACATCAACAAAGAAAGAATTCCACCAAGGTATTTCATGTGAATTAATTAAATTAATTATAACCAACATTTGATGATCCTATCTCTGTGGTTCCAGGATTCCCTCTTAAGTTTTTGGGTTCTTAGTTACATTCCAAAGATTCGACGTTTTACATCGTGATAGATCTCGGATTGAATGTTATTTAAACATTAAAATTAAAGTTGGGAAAACCCTCTAACACGCTTCCGCTGCGCTCGGAACCTTCAAGTGGTATCAGTGGGGTCATATCATTGATTATAATTATTTAGTTTTTCAATGATATTTTACGCATTTATAATTTAGTTGTTTCAATTCAAGTTTAATCGTTCTGGAAATATTAATCTCAAGATCTGTTCCTCCTCCATCATTTCTCGTTCACCTCACAGAAATGAATTTTTCTTTTAATTTTGATTAAAATAAAATAGAGGAACTCATCCAGAGGAGCCAAACATTTCTGGCCATACAACACCAGAATACACGGTGTGTAATCGGAAGTACATGCCATGTAGTCTAGATTCATGCATCAGATTGATACACTAAATCAGGCAGTGTATTTGATCCTATCTAAGTCATTAATGACACCGTGTATTGACAAGGAACAACTGGACCATGGTTTCCGTATTACACACCGTGTGGTCCAATGAACACAGCGTGTAGTCCCTTCAGGATAGGGTATGGCCGTGTACCCCATACACGGCTTTCCCGGCTGGAAATCATGTAACACAAAAACTACACGGCGTGTGTCCCACTGAACATGCTGTGCACTCCGAAAATTTCCGAAGTACATTAACACACCATGTCCCCGAGCATGTACTCTAGATGGACGGCGAAAAAAATAACATGCCGTGTAGTCGGAACTACACACCGTGTACTCGTTAAAATTACACAATGAACGAGAATTTACTGGGTTGCCATCAATGTACAAGTTACGTACAAGGACATTTTTAAATGAATTTATTTATTTAAAATCAGGATGGATGAGAATCTCAAGGAAATTCAGAAAAAAGTGTTTAAGATAAAAGGATTGATTAATTATTGATAATTAATTAATTCTAGTTTGATTTATCTTAAACAAGAACGATTAAATAATTGAATTCTAGTTTTATTTATGCATAAATATCTTTGCATATATGGATGATCATGAGCTAGAACGAGACGTTTGTATGTGAATGGTTTCTTTTAATTTATTTATTTAAATTAAATTTGTTGGCCTACGAGCCATCTCCTCATTAATATGTTAGGCATGCGTGCCCAAGTATTATTTTTTGTAAAACCCCCTTTTTACCCCTCACCTACATGTGAGATAAATGCATATGTAATGGATGGAGCTCCCAAGCTAGTGGAGGAGGATCAAGTTAGAAGCCAAGGTGAAACCAATCCAAGGAGATACAATAGTGGATAGGTGGAAAGCTGTAAACAAAAACCCACAAGGTTCAAGGTGTTTCTCCCCTAAGTCTTGGGTTAGTATATCAACCGTTAGATAAAAAACCAGTAGAACAAGCTCATGATTATACCATTTATTTTATTTATATCAGTTGCATGGTTTATTTATTGTGGTTGTGTTGTCACGATCACACAATTAATGAATTAAACAAGCATGCAAGATGGAACTAAAATAAAACCAGCTTATGCGTAAATATTATCTTAGACATGGTTAATCACTTATGTATATCCCACTTAATATAGACAAGCATGTAATAAAATATAATAAATTGGAAATTTACGTATAAGGTTAAAATCCCTCAAGGAAATATTAAGTCGGTATAGCCTTCCATAATCATGGTTAGAATTGAACCATAGTTCAAAGTGCTTGACCAACCGTAGTTGGGGTGATTTCAAATATCGGGGAATTCTAATTCAAGGTTTTGGGTTGACTTAAATTGGTTCGCATCAAGGGTTGAATGCCACAGTAGGACTTGGGGTGACCAAGAGTCAAAGGTTGAGGAAATCCAAAATAAAAGGATTCCATGATTAGGGATTCCACTCAGCAGATCAAGGAGCTACGAGTTAAATGCAGTTGGCATTTGGAATTCCTACCTAAAAACTCTGCATGTTGCTTGACCAACCCTATTTGGGGTAATGCGAAGGGCAATATGGATCCTTTCCAATAGAATATTCAGGTAACAGAATATTCCGAAATCAATGGTGAGGGCTATTGGATTTTGATAAAATAGTGGGAGACTAATAAGTATTAATTTATTTATTTGTCTTATTTTTCATAATAAAGTACTAAACATCTGCTCATCTTAATTTGTAGAAAAGATAAGAAAATGACATTAAACATATCATTGTGAACCATACTCGAGAAGGAAAACCTTCTCACCGGCACCAATTTCCAAGAGTGGCAGAGGCGTTTACGCATCATCCTTCACCATGAAAGGAAATTGTATGTGCTGGAAGAGCCTATTCCATTTGCACCTGGGAAAGAGGCTAGTGATGAGGAATTATCTCTCTATATGAAACACATGGATGATGCCACAGATGTCCAGTGTTTCATGCTATCAGCCATGTCCAATGAGCCTTTGAAGCAACCTGAAAAAATGGATGCATATAGCATGATGTCTCACCTTAAGGATCTCTACCAAGAGAAGGCGAGACATGAGAGGTATAAGGTCTCCAAGGCTTTGTTTACAACTATGCTTGGAGAGTCTACGCCATCAGGGCCTCATGTAGTCAAGATTATTGGCTACACTGAATGCATGGACATCTTAGGGATTAAATTCCCTGATGAGTTGCGTACAGATCTCATCCTATCATCACTGCCCAAGACCTTCTCTAGCTTCATTTCCAATTATAACATGAGCGGAAATGAGAAGAGTCTATCAGAGCTTCTGAATTTGATTCTCCATGTAGACAAGGAACTGGGGCATGACAAACCCGCAGTCCTTATGGTGAACAAGAGAAAGAAGGACAAGTAAAAGGGGCCAAAGACTTATAAACAGTATGAATCCCCCGAGCACCATCCCTCCAAGAAGGGGAAGATCCAGAGGCATATAAAGGAACGGGAGGCGATGTGTTTTGCATGTGGAAAGCGGGGCCACTGGAAGAGGAACTACCCCCAGAAGCGTGGGGATGCTAAAGGTGTGTTCATTATCA
Source organism: Viscum album (assembly GCA_963277665.1). Taxonomy (NCBI): domain Eukaryota; kingdom Viridiplantae; phylum Streptophyta; class Magnoliopsida; order Santalales; family Viscaceae; genus Viscum; species Viscum album. Next base: position 2,051,451,675 of record OY728119.1, read on the forward strand.
AGTGTAATCTTTCCATTTCTACACATTGGGTATTAGATACAGCTTGTGCGGATAACATCTGTATTGAAATGCCGGAACCAGGAAGATTTAGAAAGATTGCTAGAGGAGAGGTGGATCTTCAAGCTGCCAATGGCACAAGGCTGGCTACGTAGGCTATTGGAGATTACCACCTCTCATTGCTGACTAGAATGATTTTGGTTTTACATAACTGTTATTATGTGCCTAGTGTTACCAAGAACATAATTTATGTATCTTGTTTGGATATAGATTGATTTATTTTCAAGTTTTTAAATAAGGTTTGTATCTTTTATAAGAACAAAATATGTTATGGCATGTCACATTTAAATAATGGTTTGTATGTATTAAATTATGAAAACCAAGTGTTGGAAATCGATAACGAAACAAACTCACATGACTCATACATCACCCAGTTGTGGCATTACCATCTCGGTCATGTTAATGAGAATCTCTCGACAAAGCTCTTCTAAGATGGATATTTAGACTCTACTAAGCTAAATCCACTTGATAGATATCACACTTGTTTACAAGAAAAAATGACCAAGTCGCCTTTTGGTGGACAATGTGAAGGGGCCATAGAGCTTCTAGGATTGGTACACACAGATGTGTGTGGACTATTTCCAGTAGAAGCTAGAGGTGGAAATTCTTACTTCATTACTTTTACTGACAATTTGAGTAGATATGGATATGTATACTTAATGAGGTATAAGTAAGAGTCCTCAGAGAAATTTAATGAATTCAATAATGAAGTAGAGAATCAAATTGGTAAGAAGATAAATAAGAATCGATCGGATTGAGGTGGGGAATATCTGAACCAAGAGTTCATCGATCTTCTATGGGAGTCTGGTATTCTATCTCAGCTCACTCCACCTTATACACCACAGTGGAATGGTGTTAGTGAAAGGAGGAATTGCGTCTTGTTGGACATGGTGAGGTCGATGATGAGTCATTCGGATATTCCATTATCCTTTTGGGGATATGCATTACAAAATGCATCATACACATTAAACCGAGTACCAAATAAGGTGGAAAATGTAATTCCCTCTGATTTATGCATTGGAAAGAAACCCATTTTGTAGCATACACATGTATGGGGATGTGAGGCATTTTTTAAGGCCTTCTCAAGAAAAAAACTAGCACCCTGAGGAAAGAAGTGTATCTTTAAAAGATATCCTAAGGAAACAAAAGTATATTACCTAGATAACCCTCAAGAAAAGAACGTGACTATCGATAGACAAGCCATCTTTCTTGAGAGGGAGCACATCCTCAAATGGGATAGTGGTAGCAAGATTGACTTCGATGAAGTTAATGCTCAAGATACACAAGAGTTGGTATAGGAAAAAGTTCCACAGCTCCCCATGGAAGAGGTTCCAGAAACAAAAGTACTACGTAGGAGCTCAAGAGAGGTAAGGGAACCAGAAAGATTTGGTTTCCTAGTCACCGAAGATGGTGAATCATTATTGTTGGACAATGATGAACCTCTCTCCAACAAAGAAGCTATATAATGCTCAAAAGCTGCAAGATGGCTAGAAGCTATGAATTCTGAGATGGATTCCATGTATCAGAACTAAGTTGGGGTTCTGGTCGATGAGCCAGTTAATGTAAAGCATTTTTGATGCTAATGGGTATTCAAGAAAAAACTGGACATGGAAGGTCAAGTTAGCACCTACAAAGAATGGCTAGTGGCTAAAGGATACAGACAGCATCATGGAATTGACTATGATGAAACATTCTCACCAGTTTCCATGTTTAAATCCATAATAATCATACTTTCCATAGTATCTTACCATGACTATGAGGTTTGGAAGATGTACTTCAAACCAATATTCCTTAATGGGAGCCTTAAGGAATATGTCTATATGACACAACCAGAAGGGTTTGTGACACCAGGTGAAGCCAAATGGTTTTGAAAGTTGCAGAAATCCATTTATGGAGTAAAGAAAGAATCTGGGTCATGGAATATTCAATTTTATGAAGCCATAAAGGAATTTGGGTTCATTAAGAACGAATGTGAGCCATGTGTTTATAAGTGGTTTAATGGGAATGCAATCGTTATCCTAGTAGTATATGTTGATGACATATTGCTTATTGGAAACGATGTACCAGTCTTATAGTCAGTTAAGGACTGGTTGAACAAGTTTTTCTCCATGAAGGACATGGGTGAAGTAGCCTACATTATAGGGATCAAGATAATTCGTGATAGATCCAATAGGCTTATTAGACTAAGTCGGGGTACATACATTGACCAGATACTAAAGAGACTCAGTATGGAAAATCCAGGAGGGGATTAGTTTCAGTGTCACATGGCCTACATCTTTCTATGAAAATGTGTCCTCAGACACAACAAGAGAAATATAGAATGAGTAATATCCCATATGCTTCGACTATAAGATCCATCATGTATGCCATGTTATATACTAGGATTGATGTTGCCTATGCACTGTGCATGGTAGGTAGATATCAACAAGATCTAAGAGAACAACATCAGACTACTGTTAAGACTATCCTTATGTATCTGAGAAGAACTAAGGATATGTTCCTATTGTATGGAGGAGACGAGGAGCTTTTAATAAGAGGGTATGATGATGCTAGTTTTTAGACAGATCAGAATGATCTAATGTGGCAATCTGGATATGTTTTCTGTCTCAATAGAGGAGCTGTGAGCAGGAAGAGTTCAAAGCAGCCAGTTTTCACCGATTCTACAGTGGAGTCCGAATATATAGCAGCTTCTGATGCAGCCAAGGAATCCGTTTGGATTCGGAAAATTGTCCAGGAGCTTGATGTGGTTCCTAGAGGTAAAGATCCCATTACATTGTATTGTGATAATACTACAGCGGTGGATCTTGCAAAAGAACCAAGGTCACATCAACGGACAAAGCACATACTCCGGAAGTATCATCTCTTGGGGTATTTCTATCAAATGGGTGAAGTTCTAGTGAGCAGAGTGTCCACGAAAGAGAACATGGAGAATCCCATGACTAAAGGCCTATCTTAGTAGAAGAATGAATATCCTGTGAGAGCTAGTGGGTTAAAGGTTGTTGGCAGTTGGCTCTAGTCCAAGTGGGAGTCTATTAGAGTTGGTGGCCTAGACCCAACAAATTTGTAATTTATTCATTATTAAAAGCCTTATCACATATTGATTGTTCTTCTGCATGAAAATTCATGTGATAATGTTCTAAGGATAGCTGTTGCATTAAAGGGTCATAGCAGATCCCTGCTATGATGAGAAACCAGAAGTGGAAAAACACTGTTCTTGAATATATGTTCTATGGCCGGATGATGTTATTTGAGGGACACAAATAATACAAGCCATTAGGGGTGAGGACTCATAAAACATTGAGGCACCTTCTCATGGTGTGCGCCCTTGGTAATATCCAGGAGGATATTATGAGAACGAGACCCGCCAGTAGGAACTCCACATTCATAGTGTCATTTGATGTTCCTATCTGCGGACATGTGTATGTTCCTTAGACTTTATGATTATTATTAATGGGTATTAAAACTCAAGCAATTAGATGTATTGATGAAAACTATGACGACACACTGTTCGTAGCGAGGTAGGATATGTGTGGTGCGTCACGAGTAATACTACATTAATAGATAATGCACGAAAGGATTTTTCCCTTCTATTCTATAATGGAAGTAGATATCTCAGGCCCTTTGATGGAGTTGATATATCCTAAATAAATCCATATCCATGGTAAATTATGGGCGAGTTCAATTTCGAAAAGTCAAAGAATAAATAATCGAGGATATGGGTTGATGGCACTAGCATGCAACCCACTTGATTAGAGATATCGAGATAAAGGGATTATATTACACGGTAAGCATTCGTATGAGGTGAAACGTCATTGTGGCATTAACTTCTTTCTCTATGGATGCCTTGGAATGTTTCTAGACACTATCCTTGGACTTTAGGTAGGCTCCACCTAGTGCCACTGAGAAAGAGGCATAGATTGTCACACACTAAGTGTGTCCATGTATCTCTATTAAATATTAATTTAACAAGTTAAAAAAATATTATTCCAAAATATGGTTTAATAATTATTTAAGGATACCCGATTGCATTTATTTCGACACTAGTTATTCGAGAGAATATATTGTGGGAGAAATAATACATTTATTAGCGAGTAATGCAGTTACATTTATTTAAGAAATAAATATCCATTACTCAAGGACTAATAAATATGGTGGAGGAAATTAAGGAAAGTGGAAAATAAAAGTACACACTATGTATATTAAATATACACGCCATGTATTAATGATTACACGGCATTTAGTTTTTCCAGTCGGGATTTTGAGGCTATAATACTATTTTATTAAATGATATTTATTATAATCTGAGTGGGACCATGTCAGGGAATTAATAATTATGTTTAAACGTTGTTTAAACATTAAAATTAAAGTTGTGAAAACCCTCCAACACGATTCTACTGTTCCCGGAACCTACAACTATAGGATGAAGTTGATTAGAAGATATAATGATAAAAATCTAAGTAAAAAATGATGATGATGATTAATTATGATGTTAAAATAACATTTAATATAAATAGACATTGAAATCCAAAATCTCATAAGTAATGTCAGACTTTGAAGAACTAAAAGTAGTTGATGTTGGATTGTAGAATTGGTAAAGGCATAAATAGAAGATACAGAGCAAAATTTATGTATGTAAAAAACCAGAAGATGCCAAAATAAGTTTCATTTATATGGAGAGAAGTTAATATTGATAACATAGAGAATGACATTAAAAGTTTTAAAATTACTAAAGGGATGTTCCTAATTAAAGCATAGATTTATGGAAGAGTAGAAGATCATCAACACCATGTTTTAGAGGAGATTTTATGAAGTCATGTCTCAATATAATTATAAGTTATTAATTTCCATTAACTAAAGAGTTGAGTTGGAATGAATTTAAAATGTAAGCTCACAAGTCCACTATGTTCATCAGAGTATTTTTTTCAATTTAAAAGGGGTATATAATTTTATACGGAAAAAGAAGTGATAAATAATTGAGAGAGATAGTTATATTTCTGATAAGAATTCAAGGGTGATAGAATCAAACCAGAAATATTCTAGATGATTTTATGGCCTAAGAAATTGATTATAATTAAAATTGATGTTCCCATGAGTTGAGTATGTTCCCTAGATTTATATTATCGAAGGATATAGTTATATACCACCTGTAAGTAGTGAATTTCACAAAATCTAAAATATGATGATATGAAGTGAAGGCTCCAAAATTAAGTTCATCAAGAAAAGAAAATGGGATAACTACACATGAGTTTAGTGGAGGATAGTTTATAGTTGAATACCTTTTCATGAGGATGTTCATAGAGAACCTATATAGAATAGTGGTTATAGAAAAAATAGTTCTACCATTCAAATCAAGTGGTACAAGTTAATTGCAGGGGATAACCTAACCACATGTGTAGTATTAGTGTAGTTGATGTAGGGGATAATAAATGTTCTCTTAGGTAAAGTGTCATAACATTCCTTATTGTATCATTAATGAGAATAGATTAATTTGAAGATTGAGAAATGAAATATATTCTAGAAGGATTAAGTTTCACTAAATGAGTACAAACCTTGTAAAAATCCCCATGTTATTTCCATTATATTATCAATATTATATGACGGGACCAAGTAATTTGGGAACATATCAATGATTCATACATCCTATCTAATGTAATTTGTTTGATGAACTTATAAGGGGTAAAATTTTATGTTTTTGTTATTCGATAAACATTTTTCTAAACTAATTCATACTTCCTACCCAGTGTATCCATACAATCAATTAGACTAACTACTGGTATCAGGTAAAATAATTGTTTCTTTAATATAGATATAATGATTTTATTTTAATTATTTATAGTTATTTACATGAAGTTCAAATTTTTATAAGATACTGATATTATTTTATTAAAAGTTTCTAAATGCATTCCTAAGATAAATAAAATGAAAGGTACTAGTTGTAACTAAAAAATAATGTTTAAGCCAAGAACAAGAACACAACAAGAAATAATATTAAATGCAATGGAAATTATCCAAATACATTTGGTAGAAGAATAATCCAACAATAATATAAGATAAATAATATGGTAGTAAATCTAACAAATTTGTTCAGAAATATACTCCGAAAAATAAAATCAAGATATAAATATTGAGATTTGGTTGAAGATATTTAATATTTTTACTCTAAAATCATGGATTTAATTTTACATTAAAAAATTTATTTATCTAGGATCTATAGTATGAAGTCTCATAGAAATAATTAGAAGTTGAATAAAAATAGATAACATTTGTTAATAATATGTAAAAATATAGATCTATATCTAAACTCACTTATGTCAAAAAAATAGAGGATATAAATTTGTGTAGTAAAGATCACACATGTATACAAAACATTTTAAACTAGTTTTTCTATTAAATTTATATCAAATGATTTTTTAAAGAGTAGTTTCATAGACTGGAAAAAAATCACAAATAAATTTTTGGTTTCAGGGATACTCAACTAGAGGTAAAATCCGTAATAAATAAAGTGATTGATTATAAATTGAAATAAATTAGTGAGTTTCATGATAGGAAGTTTCTTAAATTAAGGGTGGGTTATAAAGAAACAATAAAATATCATGAAAATTTGAAAACAATTTATGTTACAATTATCTTATGTTGGAAATTATGTTAAGATAAATAGAAATTTCTCAAGCTAAATCATAATATAAATATAATAAAATATATATTGGATGAATATTTAATAAATTTTTAATTTTAGAAAAACTAATCATATATTAAGAAATGGAATGAATCAATCAAAATATACACCTTTTTAAAGTCTGGAGAAGAAGGTAACCACATTTTCTAGAAATTATATTTTCACAAATTCCAATTCATTAAATAGTGTAGTTTATAATTTTATTGTTGGAGAAATAATGGAAAAGAAGTAATTGGAGAAACCCAGCACTTCCTTGATGGTGGAATAAATAAAAATGGAGTGTTTTACCACAATTGGAGTGGAATAAAAGAGTATCCAATTTGAAGTATAATTTCAACAATAGAATTAAAATTTCACTATACTATAGGATGGAAACACATTGTGGATATTTATTTTGTTTTTATAATTTTGAGAAAAAGGATGTTAATTATTGGCATACCATTCCATGTCGTAAAAAAATATAATTCGTTTATTAAGGTGGAGTAAAACAGAAGTTGGAAGAAGATCGACTATGAAGAACTAGAGTGCATAGAAGAAATAAAATCTATTTTTATAAAATATATTTTAATATATTGACCAATTTTATAAAATATATGGAAAAAGTGGACAATCTAATGAATAATTATGGTTTATCTTTACCAAGAATAACATAGTTCTAATAAAATAAGGAGACAAAAAAACTGTAGAAAGATTAAAATATGACAGATGAAAATTATTTTTTGAGTTGTAATGAAAATGAAGTTATAACAAATATTAGACTCAACAACTAAGTAAATAAAATGCAATTAAAAAAAATTATTTTATTCTGTAAATTGCACCCCATAGATAGGTGAGATCAATCCCTTGATGTTAATGATGAATGAAGAAAGATATTAAAACAAAGGGAAGCAATTTGATAAAGAATAATTAGATTGGTTTTATAGAATCCCCCTCTAACTAAGAAAAAAATGTCCACTAGGAGTTAAAATAGATGGGTAACATTATAGAAGTTAATAATTTTCTTGTAAGACATAAAAAGGCTGATTACACTCTTAAAAAATTTATGACAATACTTCTAGAGTATGAGAATTTGGTAAATAAAAGGAAGAAAACATTAAAGAATGCATATTCTTCAAAGAGTCCAATAAGGAAGAGATTTTGACACAAGTATAAAGTTCAATATGGTCTTATTGATTTATTGATACTATTTAAAGGAAAAATAAAATAATCTAGAGAGATATAAGAGATGGAAAATAAGAGTGAATGTATATTTCTAGAGAATGTTAAGGAAGAAGCCAAACAAAAATTACAAGGTAAATATAAATGAAATAAACCCATGAAACCTAAGAAGATGACAACTTGTAAATTATAAAGTGAATTAATAAAGAACAATAAAGGTAATGTGTAAGGAGTTTATCAATTTAATAACAATTTTCAATCATGTTTCTCTAACTGATATGAAAAGGAAGAACCAACTTATTCCCCCACTTGTTTTGGAGAGTAATCACTATTAAGAGAATTTAACTTATGAAATCTAAAATATTCCTTGGAGTAAATTTTATTTTAAAATTGTAAAATATTACTATATTTTATCCATCATGAAAAACATTATCTTGAGTGGTATCAAAAAAACCATGTTAGTTGGTTTTCACCAAGATAATTGAGATTTATAAAGATAACACAATAATGGAGAGTAAAATAGATACTTGTGACTTTGATGAATTTAAAAATTAAAGAGGAAGGATCAAATTATTCTGAATTTATGAAAGGAGACCCCATATTTTAAAAATATGGTGGATGGGAGACTGGAGAACCCAATGGTTTATTCTTTGGATTATGATGAATATCTAGATATTGAAATTTTAGAGATTTAGTATTTTTTAATATTTAAGGTTTAATTTTACGATATCCTAATTTTATATAACATTAATTACTATGTTATATGATGATATTTTTTAGTTTTTAATGAGAAATAGAGAATTGTTTTTATTGGGGAAGTAACACGCTTTTCTGTAGAATATTTTGAATTCATTTTTTAGATGGTGTAAAAAATAACTTCAATGTATTTTTTTATTTAAATCTAATAAAATTTCCTTAAATAGATTGTACATGGTATTCTTTTATGGACAAATATTAAGTATTATTTATTTGTTCTAGGTTTATACACAAATAATGTATCACAAATACTATTAGATCTTTAATGTATGGTTCATTTCTAAAAAAATTGATTCAATAATTCTCTTATTTTTTCAAGAGATAATTTTAGTTTAACATTATTGAAGGGTAAATATGATAAGTGATGAAGTGTATACCCCCACATATAAATTTTTAAATTTATTTTCAACAAGTTGGATTATAAATCCATGAAATTAGAAAAACAGGTATTTCCAACAAATAAAAATCTGAATTTTGAAGAGCCTATAAATTTGTGATAATTAATTATTTTATTTATTATAAATAACTATTGGATTTAGAGACATTTGGGTGATGTTAATATGAATCTTCAAGTGGGTGTTCTGGAAGTAATTCTACTAGAAGTTCCTACCCCGGATAGTGGAACCATTCAAATAAGGAACACTTAAAATTATTATTGTACTACTAACCAATGATATTGAAGAAATTTTAAGTGATTTATCTATAATATTTAAGGTTCATGTTAATAAAAGTAATGAAAATATATTAATTGTAAGATATTGAAGGTTGGAGAGAAATTAATTTATGTTATTAGAAATAATAAATACATAAGATGATTATCATTTTTTCATAACATTAAAGACATGTAGAGTATATAAAATTTGATTGATGTTTTAAGTTTACAAATAGTGGTAATGTTGAAGAATAACTTTTTAAAAGAGATCAATAAGTGTGTATAGAGAATCAATCAATGGATTGAACTAATGTATCATGTGAAGGAATACCTTTAAATTATTTTTAATGAATAATTAAAGAAATACGATAAGGCCTTTGGATCAATTAATTATTCTTTGATAATTTTAATGAAATTTGGAAGTCCATATGATAGTTCTCAACTCATGAAAAAAATTCTCATATGGAATGAAAATATTGTATTAAATCATTTGTCTTATATCTGATGAAAATTAGTTTTTTTTATGATTGAATATATTCGTAAGATTGTAATAACCACATAAGTTACTGAGCATATAATAAAGTTGATTTATAAGAAGAGGCTATTTATAATTTTTTTGAGGAAAGATGATACATTTTTTATAATTTATTTTATAAGGTTCAATAACCTTATAAACATTATAAGATGTAAATAATTTTATGAATTAGAGTCATATTTTTTATTGTTCCTATTGAAGATAATATATAATTTTAGAAAACAAATTATCAAGGAAATCCTAAAGAATAATATCTAAAGAAAAGAATAATTTAGGCCACAAGATTGATAAACTATTAATCTAGTTAATAATATTACATTAGTTTTAGATTAAAAATGATTAAATAAATGTATATCTAATTCTACGTTGATTATAAGAAGAATTGAGTTCATGTCTAACACTTTTTAAATAAGGTGAATGTTAAAGGAATAAATATTTGAATATTCCAAAAGTCATATTAGTAGAATAAGATGATAAAATGAAGATATAAACATATGAGGTTGTTCAAACGAAAATTATAGTAGAGTACTATCATTAGAATGCTACACATGAGTTGAAGCATATACTGTTCAAAGGGTAAAAAATGGTGATTATTTCAGATCATGAATAACAATAAATTATTATATGTGGGGATTAATATTATATATACCGAGAAGTTAAGTTGGAGATATTTTTATTAGCTATATAACTTATCAAAAGATATGGAATTATCGATGCTTGAAATATGAATCGATTAGTAGTGAGCGGATAAAATTTTATCATAATATATAAAAATTGAAAATTTAGTGGAAAAGAAGATGTTGGTACATGATGATGTTTCAAAAACATTTCAGTGAAATGGATATTGAAAATTGAAGGCTCATAAATAAATTCTTATATTGAATAAATGAAATCAATTGATGTTTGAGTGGTTTAGTAGTAAATGGAAGACCAAAATATATATACTGAATTATTTTGAAGTCAAACCATTGGAAGAATATAGGGGATTTTCATTCATATAAAGATAGGTTAATTGTGAAAATATTTTGAAGTATGTTAAATGTTGTGAAATTCAATAGGGAATTTTTTTATTCATGATGGGATTTTTAAATTGAATCCCTTTCATTCCACACATTTAAAAGAAGATGTTTTTCTCAATAATTTAGGGAAATATATCTCAAAAAAAGAGGGGATGAATTATTTGTAGAAAAAATAATATTATTGTGAAGAGTGAAAGAGTGAGAGTAAGTGAATGAGTACATTCTAGAAGATCTAATGAGTTAGTGAGTTGAAAAAATATAAATTTTATGTTCTGATGAGTTGAGTAAGTTTTCTAAGTTTAACGGATCATACTACATCATGTTATACTAATTTCAAGTGCAGAACAATAAAAAATTCAACTATTGATGTTTTGAAGTGAGGGATCTAGATTTAACATCCCTTGAATTCGAATATGGTTGACCATCTTTTGATTTCAATGGAATATAGTTGGAAATCATAGATGTGTTTATGTGTAAGTTTATAGTGAACCTTTAAAGAGAGGAGGTATATGTATAAACAACACCACCATTCCAAGGAATAGGATAAGTTGGTTTTTAGGATATTTTATAACCACAAGGGTAATATTTTAGTAATCATTGTTCAATATAATTACTTTTATATATGGAAATGCAAAAAAAAATTCCCATTGTTATTTTTTTGAGTATTGGAATCTGTATATTTGGATAATAAACGAATATAACGAGGAGTAGTTTTCTCAAAATAGGCCCAAACCTTGTAAAAATCCATTTTTTTGTAAGCTTTGTATAATCTATATCTTATGTGGTAGTATGTGTTGTGGTAATATATAAAAGGTTGAAACAACTTAACCAATGATAGAGGTCCAAATAACATAATAATGGGATAAAATTATTTTTTATGTTATTTGATAAATTTTTTTCTACAATGATTCAACCCTCTCTCGATGTATCTTCATGACCCACAATGGATAACATATATGAATAGTAAACCTTAATTTATTTTATAGGGTTTTAGGGTGTATCTCACTAATAGGGAGTCCATGGTAAGGTTTTTAGTCTCAATATCACTTTATTTAGGCTTTATTAACATTATGAACATTGTTTTATTTATATGATGTACTAACTAACCAATTCATTTTTCATACTATTATTACATTTTATTTCTTGATAATTATAAGTTAATTTATGATTAATACATATTCAATATATTCATTTATTAAAAAATTTGTGAGGGGGTTGTTGTAATCTAAAATTATTTTCCTTGAGTTATAATCATTTTTTAACAGTATCCACCAGATCATATTTTCCAACTATCCACTTTGGATTTCTTAAAATTAATCCACTCTAGGTTTTCCTGATTTCTAGAGAAATTTCAATTCTTATTTTTTTATAAACAATATACTTTTAAATATATAATTAATATAAAATGTAATTGTTTTTTTAGATCTATCAATTTTTATTAATTCATAAACATTTGTCCTTGACTATATCCTTATAATTTTTTTATTTTCCTCAATTTCTCTTTTTCATAAGGAATTTTATCTTTCTTTATATAGAAGTGACATTTTCCTGTCAATATCAATTTCATTGATGGATTTCAATCTTCGTAAAAATATGATGTTTTTAAGAATAATTATCATCCTCTATATTAGATCTCTTTCATCGATGTCCATAATAATCTTACAAAAAATGTTTTATTTCACTATTTTGAAATCCAAATAAATTTTATTTTCTATAATAATCATATTTCTCATTAATATGTTCCAGAAGAAAAATTTATAACTCTTTCTTCAATTTTTGTTCTCTCTAAAGCATCCTTAAAAAATTTAAAAAGAATTTCTTTTTCACATGTATATTTTTTATCCTCCACTCCACATTAATTTAATTAATATTTATTTCATTTTAATGTTCAATTATTGTGTATTATTTTAAAATAATTTTTTTTAAAAAAGCATTCTTCTTGCTGTCTTGAAAAATACTTTTGAAAGTGATCCATAGTTTTATGTTTTATGATAACATTAAATTATTTTACGAGAACATTTCTTAATATTTTACTTTTGTATTATTCTGTATATATAAAATAACTATATTTTATGTAGTTTTTGTTTTTATGAATAACATCAATAATTATCCAATTATATACTTATTTCTGTAATAACATTTTTTGTATCAAACATTGTAATTCTTGATGAAATTTTATGTGATACCATTTGAAAATGTAATGACACCCCTTTTCTTTTAGGGGTTTTCTTTATGAGATGTTTTATTTATTTCATGTGGTAAAAATATGTATTATTTATCATTATATGGTGAGTGGGTATTAAAAATCCACCCAATGAATTGGATAAAGCTATGAATCTCATAAAATAATCTGTGGGAATAATTGTGATCATCCATGTTAGCAACAAAAAAATGGACATGAAAGAGATAATCTATGTTCATGAAATAATTCATGGACATGGTTTTGATAAAATATGTTCATAGTACAATGCCTAAACATGGTTGTTATAATATATGTTCATAATATAATAAATGGACATAATTGTGATAAGAAATGTTTGTAACATTATAATTGTACAGGAATGCGATTAAAAATGGTCACAACATATTGGGTGAGACTTATTATGATTGGATTGTTTCAAAAAAAATCACGCATGTATGTGATTATTGTGACATACTAAACCTAGTTGACTCAAAAGTAATTGAACCTAGTTTTCCACATCTTCTTAATTGTGTCTCTCTATATTCTATATTCTTCCGTCTAGTAGTGGTGGTTTATAATATAACTATGGGGAGACTATACACTCATGATCATATTTTAGTACAACAGTAAAAACAAAACAAGAAATAGCATAAGAATATGAAAAAACCAAGTAGTTTAAGAATAATATCCATCATATAAATAACCATGTAAACACATCCATAAATTTCATATAAAATATGATGATCCTGAAATACTACAAAAAATATAGTACAAGTAATAAATGAAAAAATGCATCTTGTACAATACATTTATCAAAAGTAAACAAGTATAAAAAAATTCCCCATATAGCATCGTGAGTTGTAGCTTAGTCCTATGCTCCACTAATCCACCACCATAATTAATCATATATCAGTAAGGGAGTGGTATTTATTTTCTCAATCTATATCCATAAATTCTATCCTAGTACCCAATGGAAGATCAAACAACTTGTGAGATAATAATTAGTAGGACACCGCTAATGGTGTCTAGAAAATGTACAATATGTGATTTTAAGTTGAGACAATGTATATATATAACAGGTGTATAGGTAAAATAGTTGAAGTGATTCTATACAGTCTATCAAGTCTCTCCATGATCAAGAAGATAAATCAAAATGCTATAAGTAAGTCATAGAAAGAGATAGAAACAATAGCCTAGGTCATATAATCTTGTGTTAGGACTACCTAGTCCAGGGTCTGAGGAAATGTAATGTCCATAAAAACCATTTTATCTAAGTAAATCAATTAAATTGGATTCAGGTAGTTGAAATATTCATGGCATCCTAATGGGTTAGATCCATGGAGTAAAAATGTCCAGCGTATCCTAGCATGTAAAGTAAACTAGATAAACTAGATCCTTGAATTAGAAATGCCAAAGGAATCCAAGAATGTAATCTAGATACAATCTAAGTAGTGGAAATTTTCAATGTGTCCTTATAAGATATGTAGATAATATCAAAGGATTAGAAATGTCCAAGTCATACATATATTCATTGTAGATAGAATCCTAGAAGTAGAAATATCCAAGGCATCCTATTGGTTCATCATATCCAAAGAGTATAAATGTCTAAGGAATCATAATATCATAAGGAAAAAAGTAAACATATACAAGGAGTATAAATTTCCATGGAATCCAAGTGTTCTAGTTAAATGGGATCCATAGAGTAGAAATTTATAAGTAATCCTAACTTATTCATTCACAATTTCATTAATCCCTTAATAGTCCTCTTCATCCACCATCTATTCATGACAATCCTCCTTGATTGAATCTAGTTATTTATACCACACTGGTTTCCTCCCCATGACAAATTGACATCATCTTCTATTATTACAACCCTTTACAGGTTCATATAGTGGGTTTACTGCTAGAAAACTCTCTAATTCACCCATCAAAACTCCAAGAACCACTGGTATTTCCTCCCCCTTATAGTCGGGACATCACTTAGTTCACCAGATGGGAAGGAGGTAGTAGGTTAGCCCTATACTTGCCCTACAATGGTTGTTTTCTCAAAGGCTACCTCCAAAACCACCAGCATTAGAGGGTCATAGGGTTTCACATCCCTAGTTCATGATAATCAAGGAACAAAACCCAATTCTACTATAAGTGAGGTGAGTGGTAAGAACCTCAAGCTATTCTCATCCTTGACCCCCTCATCATCAAATCCCTCAATAATGAGTCCTGGAATGTGCATTCGAGTGAGTGTGAGACAGATTCAGGAGTGTTCTTCCACCCACAGAAAAGAGACCGAAGAACTTAGGGCCAACAATGGGCCACTTTATGTTTAATGTTACCTATTCTCATTTTTAACTCCCATGTCCTTGGTACATGAGTGAAAATTGACTTCATTACTTAGGAGAGATAGAATAAAAAGTCTCTCATGCTCACAATCCTCAAACACAAGAAAAATCCGTCAATAATTAATGAATTATTTCATAAAATAAAACTACATTCTTCCATGCAAGAAAATCTGATCAGCCTACACATATGGATCATCTGGAACAAGGTGATTTCATTGGATTTGATACAGTCGTGTGACCAATTCATAAATTTGAATGTAACAAATGGCATGAAAATGTTTTCTATGTCCTTTTTTACAGAAGTTGTTACACTCAATGGGGATAACTGTTGTGGAAATACCATAGCACTTTTGATCTTGAGGATCTTTCGTGGATCTTTTATGTAGATTTCAACATCATCATAGAACCGTATGAGAGTAAAGGAAAATATGTGTCCCATGAAAGGCCATCATGGATTTCAACCAATTCATAGAGGATAAAGGTATGATAGATATGAGATACTCTGGTGATCTTTTCACATGGTGTAATAACTTGAGAAGAAGCAGGTGATGCTAGAGCTGGCTTGATCGATTCCTAGCCAACAACAATACCATCACCATGTTCCTAAATTTTACGGAAATGCATATGGTTCAGGGTATTTATGAACACTCACATTTTATGGTCTTTCCCCCCCCCCCCATGAAAGATACTTAAGAGAAGTTTTGGTACGTGAACCAGTGGTCCTATATTCCCCGTAATCATCAGATTGTTAGTGATATTTGGGGGGATCCTAATCAGGTCCATACATGGGTAGTTGTTCATAATAAGCTGCAGCGACTTAAGAATGGGGTATAGGTATGGGACAAGGGCCTCCTTCCTATCGACCATAACTTGGAGGTTCTCATACAGAATATTGATCAACTATAAACCATCCTAAAAGAGTATTAAAATGATACATTGTTTGAAGACCTCTATAATAAGGAATCCTTGGAGGAAAAAATTCTTAAATAAGAATTCATGAAACGGGATATATCTATAATAAAATGTCTGCATGAGGGCGATAAGAACACTACACATTTCCATGCTTTCATTAAAGAAAAAAGACGTCCTATTAAACCCAATTTATTTTTTGAGGAAGGAACATACCCAAATGATAGAGATATAGTTGGGGGTATGGTACACATGTTCTTCTAGAATCTTCTCGCAACCCCAAACCCAAGAATTCCTAATAGATATCTAAGGGCAAATAAAGTTGTTTAGGATGCGATTACCATCCTTATTTCTAACATGGACAATTATCTTCTATAGTTGATCCTGAAGGAGGAAAAAATATATATTTACATGATGAACCTCAAGACTAAGAGTGTGATGGTTCTTAATAGTTTCCCAAGTTCATTTTACAAAGGATCTTGGGATGTTTTCAAGGGAGATATTATTTCATCTATTTAGGACTTCTTTCATGGTGGGTGCCTCCCACGGGTTGCATGTGCTACGACATTGGTGCCCATCCCAAAGATTAAGGACCCCTCCTCCCTTCTTCACTATAGACCAGTAAGCATGTGTAATTTCCCCTAAAATAAAATTGTGAGTATCATTAATTTTATTCTCTTGATGCAAATTCCCTAGTGGATCTTCATTGAACAACATGTCTTTATGAAGGTCACTCCATACAAGGATTTATATCTCTATCATAAGAAATAATGAGATATGTCAACATCAAGACTCATGGATCCAACATGGAAATAAAATTGGATATAAATATGGTTTATCATTGGATTGAATGGGGTTTTATTAACTAAGTGCTTGTGGGAATGGGGTTCTCTCCCAAGGAAAAGGACCTCATATTCAGATGTTTCATCTCCTCGTGGATGGTAGTTTCTCTAATTGGGACCACTCACAATTTCTTCAAGTAGACCCAAGAATTATGGTTGAGAGAACCAATATCACTAATAATATTCATTCTTGAATAGGATACACTCAACCAAATCATAAATAGAATCTTATATAATGAATAAATACATGCTTATCAAAGTAAAATGAACCTACACCCAATATGACACCTGATGTTTTCATAAAAAACCATCATCTTCACTAATGGTAGCATGAGATTTTTTGAGGGAATCAATAATATCCTTGATGAGTATTGATACTGGAGAGGGTAGGTTATCAATAAATCCAAAAGAAACCTCTATATATTCAAAATATGTGCTTCCAGTCAGATTTATTCTTTATGCAGCAAACAGATAATGAAGTGAGGCTACTTCCCATTGGAATACCTTTATCCTCCTATATCCATAGGTAGAATTCAAATTCAGTACTTTGATCATATAATGAGCAAGATCACGGGATAGATACATTAATATAATAACCACTACATATCATTTGAAGGATGGATTGCCTTAGTTAATAGTGTCATGTCAGCCATATCCATCCATGCTCTATATTCCACTAAAGTGCCGAAAGATGTAATTAATACCACCGACATGATTCTCACTAGTTTCATATGGGATTCAATTTATGAAGGAAATATTAATTAGGTCTCATGGATAAGAATGGAAATACCCATCCATTATGTGGTAATAATGTGAAGAGTCTCAATAACATGATCCACTACATGAATACAAAACTATCGTGGGAGATTGTTGAAGAACAAACTCTATGGGGGAAGATCATGTCCCACAATTTTGTATGAATTCCAAAAGTTTCTAGCACCAATGCCTCTCCCTTCTAGTACAAGATTTACCCCATCATCCTAATCCTTTAATATAACTCATGATGGATAGTAGGGGATGATCACATTATCTTCTGGCACCATAATTGGGTAGGCTATGTTATTGGATTCTCGGGGTTCCCTTCTCAAATAATTTCATTTAGAGAGGCAAGACTCTATCCAATGTTTATCAATGATATTTTCGGAATGATCCAAAAAGAAATATTTCATTAATTTTCATTAACTTGGAAAAAAACCAGTGCATTTTCACACCTTCCTCCTCAGGGAATTTCACCACCAGGGACTTCTAAAGGATCACGTCCTCGTTGGATCATCAGGAGGGTTGGAATGGAACAGTTTGGTGAAACAAGATACCATCAAAATATAAATTTCCCACCAAGAGAATACTTAAACATGTATTAACTAATAATAATAACATAAATAAGGTGGGAATCATCTTTTATTTAAATGCCATTGCTGTAAAATCCAACGAGAGGAAAGCATGAACCATCTCTTCTTTGAAGGTGAATGAGATAATGTTGTCTAGATGTTCTTCAATGATTTTAATGCTTTATCATCTCATGATATTTGTATTTATCATACCTTGTAGATATGGTTCCTTGGGTCACATGATTCAGATATGGAAAAGATGGAGAAGTCCATTTTCCTTAGTGATGGCTGTTGGTGCCTGTGGCAGGCTAGAAACCAAGATGGGTGTGAAGGATTTGTTTACAAATGGAGGACTATCAAGATACAAACTAGAAACGTACTAGTGTACATGGTAACTATCATCAATAAATGGTGGTAATATACTTCACTAAGGCTGACGGGTCCTGCACATTGGGTGACATGTGTGGAGGTTGATTTTTTCATGACTCTTGGGGGAGTATTATACTATCCTTGAATGCATTTTATGATAATATAAAGTCTTTACAGGTCGAGGCCAAAGCAATTCTCCATGGGTTAACTCTATGAAACTAGGAGAATCTGGCTCTCACTCAAGTTAAAACCAACTCCTTGATCATACATGACTCTTTTCATGGGAATGGATCCACCCCTGGTCAATATCATACATATTTATAAAATGAAAATCCCTCATCAACAATATTATTCACATGTCCCACACTAGGATAGAGGGTAATAAGGTTGTGGATCACCTTCTATCTCTGGAGGATCATGGATCCAACATCACATGCCTTCTTAATGTTAATTACTTGAAACCTAAGGGGGTCAATTTGATCATAGGGGAAACCATCATTCTTTATTACTTTAGGTCCCCTTAAGCCCCAGTTTCTCCCTATGACTTGTTACTTATTTTCCTTGATTGAAAATTTGATGTTGTTGATGGTGATGATGATATAAAATCCAAGGGATTATGAAATTTATACCTTTCATATACTAATGAAAAGGTGATACAAGGTACCAAAAAACTTAAACAATTATCGTAATTACCATATTCAATTCCCAATTATACAACGTGCTCCTAAGATAACCTGAGGATGGTATAATCAAGATAAAAAGGTTATATCCCTCCTCCTCGGTGGTTTGGGTTGATTTCGGAATTCTCCAACCTTGAAAATAATAGTTTCATAGAATTTCAAAATCACATTATTATCATTTAACATAATTTTCAATTAATTTTGAATGCATCGCCTAGAAATTAGGGAATGCAACATAATGGAAACAAGCTATAAACAATGAGACATTTTAGGAAAAGGTACATATCACCTTTATTAATCTCATAAAAGAGTAATCATCCAATATTATCCTCTGATTAGATGAAGATTAGAAGAAAATGGAAGAATGGAAAAAATTCATGAAAATGGCATAAGATCATTCCAAAAAATAGTTTCACTAATAGTAAGGAAAATAGAGAAAGGTGAAAGTGGAATAGGGAACTCAATTATGCTCATCCAATGAGACTAGAGGTGAAACAATTTGAGTTTGAATCGAAGATATATGAAAAATACTAGGCATAGGATTCAAGGGAGTATCCTCTGGTGGACCACTTATCCATAAGTGAATATGGGTGATGGATCTAACTCCTTTTAAAAAAATTAACCCCAAACAATTACATGGCATGTAATATTTACACTCCGGGTAATGTTTGGGTTTTTTCAATTCTAGAAAAAACCATTACATGTCATGAATTGGATTTCCTAGGCCATTTCACACCATGTACTGAATACACACCATGTATTAACTATACATGTCATGTACTTTTTATTCACCCAACCTTCATCCGAAATATTCCTTCTTTCCAAAACATACAAACCTATCCAAAGAATCTATTTCTAGGTCTAATAAAAAATGAGAGTTGCAACAAGGGTTTGAATGAAATTTAGAAAGGATCCATACCTGAAGAAAAAACTATGATATTATAATATATCCCACAAATAACAATCCGTCCCAAAATTTCCCTTCCAAGGGTGGTCAAAAATCACTTGAGAATAACTCCATCCACTAGGCACAAATATTGGCCTCCTTCTCCAAAGTCTCATAATATACATGTCCATGATGTCATAACACATGTACTAGAGGAACTAATCATCCTCATAGAACATTAATGTAATGATAAACATTAAATATAATTTGTTCCTCAAGGGACACATCTATTTAAACTCAACTTCCTCGGGATGATAAACATGTGATGAATCAGAATAATATCAAGCAAGCTGAGTTATGTTGAGGAAATCATGAATAACCTGATATCTCTGAAGTAACTACAACCAATAGGCTACTAGAACGAATCTCTATTGAATCTCAATTGTACTGATATAATAAGGTGATATCTTCCTATGTTATTGAATAAGTTATCCCCTAGTCTAGGTGAATTTTTCAAGAAAACCAGACTCCCCACCTTGAACTCTAATGGTAAGTGGAGATGCTCAGATTATGACTTCTTTTTAGATTAAGATTTAGATATTAACTTCCTAATAAGATTAAAATTCTCCAATGTATCATGAATGAGATGCTGACCTAATAACACTACCTTTTCTTCCTATAAGCATTATAAAGGTGAACGATCTGTCCTACTTTATATGGCCTCATAAGGATCCATCTTTATGGTCACCTGTAAGATGTAATTATACGAAAACTCAGTGATAGGTATGTTTTTTTATCTAGAACATATGGAAGAAAGAATTTATGCTTTGAGTATATCCCCCAAAATCCATATCATACGCTCAGTCTGACCATTAGACTACATGTGATAGGCTATACTCAGAAGTACCAGTGAACCCATTTTCCTCTGATACACCCTCCAAAAATGTGATGTGAAACAAGTGTCCCTATTTGATATGATAGAACATGTTACCCCATGGTAGTATATAATATCAGGAATGTAGATCCTCTAAAACTCTTACATTAAAAGAGTCTCCCAAATAGGTAAAAAAATGTCTTACCTTTTTCAACCTTTCTATGATAACCCATACGTCGTTAGTGCCCTAAGGTGATCTAGGAAGTCTTGTCACAAATTTCATGGTGAGATCATCCTATTTCCACTTAGGAATAGGTTAGGAATATAAAATATCAGATGATCATGGGTGTTAAAGATTCCTTTATTGATATATTGAACACCTAGTAGCAATTATGGATATCTCCTCCTTCATCCCCATCCACCAGTATCGATAGTGCACGTCATGATACATATTGGTATGACCAGGATGGAAAGGCCCTATAGAGGCATGGTATTGAAGCATAATGTAGAGACCCGAAGCTTAATGTACATAGACATTACAATACTTTTGCGGAATACTTAGTACATTACAAAAACACACACACAAGGACCGTAATAGTTTAGTGTCTTTGGAAACATGGAATATAATCTTCTAATCATGGTGAAAGATCTTCAACATCTCCCATAAAGATATTCCCTTTTTTTTATTACCTAAAACCTTTCTTTATATCCTGGGGAAAAGAAAACATAAAAGGGTGAGCTCAAATGCTCAGTAAGGGTAAACAAAATAAATATCAATCACATCATATTCATAAGAACATATCTTTTGGAAATCTTAACCTGCCAAAGAGATCATAATTTCATAACATGGGATAAATCAGGGCAGTGAAATGTAATCACAATAATAATAATTTAAAACATTAAACTTTGTGGCATGCACACATAATCATAGAGAATCAATTCTTGTTAGTCAAGACTAATTGCCAAGACTATCTTAGTGGACAAAGTCCCTTTCTGAAACGAGTCACCCTCATTTCAGTCCTGTTTCACTGAACCGGTATAACCTACCATTCCATCCATTTCTATCTCATGAGATATAAAATCTTTACCCAATGCATTGGAGGGAGATATAGGTCCCACCCATCTCATAATGATACCATTCTTATGTGTGCCACAAAATCATAAATCATACATCATTTCATTACCCATGTAATAAAAATGGGAATCTTAAACATCAGGACATCGTAAAACAATTCATATAAGATAAAGGAATTCATAAAAATATAATTCCATCACAACATAATCAAATCAATGTAATAATAGGGATAAAAACAGAACCCTTTATTATCAAATATGGAAAATAATTTTGATAAAACACTTGAACTCCATTATTGAGGAAAATATCCTTTCTGCTTCAAATACACTTTTCCTTTATTAACATGTCGTACAATTACAAACTAAAAGAAGTTGATTAAAAATAAAGTTGAAAACTTTTAAAGGAAGATTCTTTGAAATAATGTTTTAAAAATCCATTCATGCCGTATAAGTTTAAAAAAAACATTCTTCTCGTACTTTTGTCGAAAAAGTCAAAAAGTACATCGTACGAAAAACGACAAAAGATTCCTTTCATATCTTTTACTAAAAACTCACCAAAGGGTAAAATTGGATTTAAAAAATTTTAGGGGGATGGAAATAATATTACATATTGAGGAAACATGGATGTGGATGATAAAATGCACCCCAGTAAATACTAAAGTATAAACAATCTCGGATAAAAATGAGATTGTGATATTTCCCTTACCTTATGTCTGATATGCTTTGTACGTATACGAACATCCTATATAATGATTTAAATAATTTAATTAACTTATTACAGAATAATATTCATTGTTATGATATCATATATGGTTCACTTATGACTTTATATTACCCGCTCTTTTGTAAATTCCATGTTAAAGAAGCGTTTTGGGTAAAATCGTTTCATTTATCGTAGGTGTTTGGAATTGTTGTTCTTGACATTATTATTACTTATATCATGATTTACTTACTTACAGAATATAAAACATGATATATATATCATATATATTCAGTATATATTTATATATATATAATAGATAAATAAATGAAATGAAACACACCGTTCATGGAGACGGTAGTCCGTACGTACACATGAACGCTGTTTTCCTTTCCTTATTGTCTTGAATGGAAGTAAGTAGATGACATACATATATATATATATATACATAAATCCAGTAGATTTAACACGTCATATATTTCATTATTATTCTTTATATATACTTTATAATCATTCATGAATGGTTAATGTGGAGAATGAATCTCATCACGTCGCGGAGACGGTAGTCCGTACGTACGCACGAGCGATGACATCATTCTCATGATCGTGAACTTGTGTTAAAGTGTATGTATACTATTTCAGTATCAATATAACATTATAATAGTCATATATAGTTACTCATTACACCATTATACCCATCCAATTAAGGTGGTGGCGGAAAATAGATTACACCATGGCGTGGAGACGGTATTCCGTACGTACGCACGCGCGGTGATTTCCTTTTTCCGTAGGATGGATTGAAGTTTAATTAGAGTTGTTTCATATTTGTAATAACATATAAGTATATAATAAATACTGATGTTATTACTTTATCATGAAACAACTAAAGAAGAAGAATTTGAAGAAGAAAGAAAATGAAAAAGATTGGTAATGGATATTACCTCTTTTTGATGCGCCTTCTCTTAACCTCCACTTAAAGAACTATGGATGGTCTTTGAATAAGACCAGGACCTCTAGGATGATACTAGGGAAGTGTATAAGAGATTTTGGCAGGGGTTGGACGAGCTTGAATGCTCAAATTGGTGTGAGGAGGAGAGGGAGGAGGTGCCCTTTTATAAGGGAGGAGAGGGGCTCCTTTAAAAAAACTAAAACTATTATTTTATTATAAAGTCAAGTTTGGTTTTAAATACCTCCAAATTGATTTATTTCGAGGATAAGGTGGGTATGGGTCGAAATCCTCTCATCCAATAGAATTTAGACATGTTTAGGTCCATATTTTAACCTTATCATTTAGATTTAACATTAAGTTAAATAATTTTACTTTTACCGTGTCTTCTTGTATTCTTACACTATAAGGTTAATAAACTTACTATAAGAAGCCAAACGAACCCAAAGTTGTTTATTATTAATATATATAACCTTATATAAGTAATTTGGCCGAACCATAGATTTTTAGGATTACAATAACAATTAAGAATATAATATTTTTTTTAAAAACTATTTTATGTCAATTTTGACACTATTTAGTAATTGATTTTTATGAAAATCATAACAGAATGATAAGTTCAAACAAAGTTAATTAAATCACTACTAACATGTCATATTAACCTAGAAAATTAGTGGAATTCATAAAAAGTCTCAAATTATATTTATTTGGGTATTTATAACATCAATTATGTCAATATTTCATTAATTAGATAATTACTGCATCATCGTTGTGTCATAAATAAATTAAATTATTTAATGTCTAAAAATTACAAATAAAATACCATTATGTAGGAAATCTTTTTAGCTTTCTAATTAATATTTATATTCGAATTTATCTTATGTATAACTCCATATTAAAAATGTTTTAGTAAATAAACTTTGATTTTAACTCTTTTAACCCTTCTTTAAATAAATTAATAATAAATGTCCTAATCTAATACAAGTGGGCCTAAATGGTCATATTTTATTCCTACGTTTGTTTTTGGTCGAATTACACTTGTCCGATAGAATTAGGACATGTCTTAGGGTAATAATAATATCATTTCTACCCTTAATTACCCTATTTACTTTTAACCGTGGTAAAAAAAGTAAAAAGTTACTATTCACAAAAAAAATAATTTTCATCTCATTGAACCACATTTTACTTACTGACATCAACTGTGTCTCTCGGATTTTTTAAATTCCACTCACAGAAGCGGTAAAATTATGTTTTATGAACAATTCAGTTTTTTTAACTACCACTTAGTGGTTTCACTATTCATCAAAAATAGAAAGTTTTCAGAAAAATACCAAAAATTAGGACTAAGCTATATTTGATATTATGAACTCAAAAATGATGCCTATTTTACCAAATTCAAAACATATCAGTTGCATTAACTAATTTAAAAATTAATTCCCATCGTCAAAACAAATAGCGTATTTTTAAGAGATAATAACTATCAAAAGATTGAAACTTGTTTATAACTGGTTTAAATGTGAAATTACATCCAATGACCATCATTGTATTAAATTGTAAAAATATATTCTAAATATACTTTAAAACCAATCAAATTAATAATTTATCACTATTAATTATTTTGATAAAAAAAGTTGTTTTTAATTAAAATTTATTAATTTTCACTATTCATCGGAATATGAAAGTTATCCGAAAAGTACCAAATTTTCACCCTAAGCTAATTTCGATATTCCGTATCAAAAAATGAAGTCCATTTTGAAAAATAAAATTTACAAAATTTCAAAAAGTGGTTATTACTATTCATAACAGATAGTTTTAATAATATTTTAATAGCATATTGTTGTTTATTGAAGCTCGTTATTGCGTACTACACATGCTATCGAGGAAGGTCATGATTGCGTGTAATGGAAGGGAAGTCAAGGATGCGTGTTGTGCAAGATCCTTTTGGTGTAGCGTATAACACAAGACATTAATGAAATTAAAAAGAATATTTTTCATAAAATCTCGGGGTGTTACATTCTACCACCCTTAAAATGAATTTCGCCCTCGAAATTCATCGGGGTTATAAATGGTTTACTATTCGAAAATTTCTTTGATAGAAACCCACATCGTAAAAAGGAATATCAAAACTAATCTTTAAAAAAAAGTATGAAACTTAA
This sequence comes from Viscum album, assembly GCA_963277665.1. Lineage (NCBI taxonomy): Eukaryota > Viridiplantae > Streptophyta > Magnoliopsida > Santalales > Viscaceae > Viscum > Viscum album. Next base: position 2,051,477,810 of record OY728119.1, read on the forward strand.
CAGTTACCCAAATAAACTAATCACTGGGTTTTCACATAGGTGAAAATATGGATATGGAATAGAAATCTAACCATCATGTTCTGATGGAGAGTGGTAGAGAACATGGCTATGGAAACACCAACAATCACAAATCCATAAATTTGTGACGATCTAAGGTACCATATGATTAATCAGATATAAGAGCACTAGGACAACATTTTTGGTTTTCAAGATCGTTTCCCTAAAGTTGAAGAATTTGAATTAGAATAAATACTTACTTTATTTTTGTACAATCTCACTGTTGTTCATGCCTTGAACAATTTCTACTTCATCTCTTAAATAAATGAAGTTTAATTTTTTATTCGTGAAGTGTTAGCAGTTCATGTGATAGAATGACAGGTCATTCCATCTATCTCAAACAAAAGGTTAACAAAAGTTATTAAATATACATAAGTCATTCTATAGTGAGATTAATCATATATAGTTCCTAAAATGGATTTATACTTCATATATCATACTTCTTAATATAATAAAACTAGTTTCTACTAAACAGGGACTTCCTGTAGGCCAGTGGTAGGCGATAAAGGCCAGTCGCACTTCGGTTGTGGGTTCGATTTCCATAGCCTTGTCTGACGCGATGGGCTGTCGCCCGTCCTGCAGGTTGTCCTTTTTCTAAAGCTATATTACTTTAACATCCCATCAATAATATCGAAAAACGTTTTATCCTAACTTATGTCCAACATAATACATTCTATTCTTTAGGCTTATCTAAAATACTTCGGTCCAAGCTCATAGTATATAGAAAATGATTACTTGAAATGTCACAAAACAATCACGTGAATGCCATCATTTATCCCCCACATATCATAAGATATATCTTGTTGGTCAAATTACAAACATGTGAATACCTTAATCATGTATTCTCTTGAATAATGAATACCCATTGAACCTTAGTGAAAACATGAGTGTTGTCAAAAGATAACTCTTTCCACATACCAAAATTCTCAAAATTCTATATCCTCAAACCATGATATCACATAGTCCTTATATCAATCATGAGCTCATAAATACTGTTAAACATTTCATTTTCTCATTTTCCCTTCATTATGCGCATATCATCTTATTTCCAAAAATATCTCAATCACTTTGAATACCACATTAGACCAATACATAAATATTCCAATACTCCATGATACAACATTATTTTGGAATCCCATTACATAAACACTTAATCATTCCACCACATCGTTGTTATATTCAACATCGCCAATAGTGATCGCATGTGACTTACCTTTGTCCTTTTCCTTAAGTGGTTGCTCATGTTGATCATCACTAACCCTTGGATAAGGGCATTTATTAGCATAATGCCCCATTTCCTTGCACTTGAAGCATTGAATTGTTGGTGGTGCGTTCTCTGTAGTGTTTGCTTTATTCACATCATTAGAAACCCTTTTTCCATTACTTCGACACTCAGCTGCTCGATGACCTTCTTTTCCACACTTAAAACATTTTCTAGCCCCTTTAAGAAAATCTCCACCATGCTTCTTTCCACACTTTGTGCATAAGGAAACATTCATCTTCTTTTCACCATTATTCTGAGATTTCTCCTTGAACTCCATCTTTCGTTTCTTATCAAAACCATGAGATGGATATGTAACACCAACATCCATTTCTACCTTGATAGCACAACGCAAAATTTCTTTATAGCTACTGAAGTCTCTTATAGCTAATGACCTTCGAAGACTTGGTTTTAAGCCACTGAAAGATCGATCAATATTACTTTCAGGTTGGATGATAATGCCAGATGCATACCTTGCAAGTCTTGTAAAATTTGCTTCGTATATACCAACAGATTCATCATCCTTCTGCTTCAGTTCAAGAAATTCCTTTTCCATATTTGTTCTAAGAATACGAGGGAATTACTTACTGAAAAACAAGTTCTTGAACTCGTCCCATTCCATGGACTCAATTTCAACTCTTGGCCTCGTATTCTTGATAAGATTCCACCATTGATCAGCTTCACCTTCGAAACGATATACCGCTAAGATGACTTTATCATGTTCAGAACATTGAAGAACTGAAAATATCTTTTCAGTTCTACTGATCCATTGTTCAGCAACATGTGGATCGGAAGACCCACTAAAAGAAGGTGGACGTTGCCTCATGAAGGACTCAATACAATATTGTTCCCTTCTCTGCTCATTTGGTAGTCTAGAATGATTCATAGCTTGTGTAAGTATAGCAATAAGATTTTGTACTCCATCTCCCATAACATTTGTTTGTTTAGGAGGAAAATCATTGCATTGTCCATTATAGTGATCAACACAGTTCCTTTGGGTTCCATCCATCGTCTAAAACCCAAAAAGAATAGTATGAGAGGCAAAAATCATAATAAAGGGGGAGTAACTTCAATATCTAACATCTTAGGTTAAATTCAAAGATCGTTACCGTAGTGCTAGGACTATATCCTATATGTATACTTATCTTAGGGACATCCCTAGACATACCTTAGAAATATCTCTAGGGATCTCACTAACGTTTTCGCGTCCTAGTTTCCAAAGATTGACTAAACCTTTCCTCCGATACCAACTTTAGAGACACGAAGCTTAATGTACATGGACATTACATTACTTTTGCGGAATACTTATTACATTACAAAAACACACACACAAGGACCGTAATAGTTTAGTGTCTTTGGAAACTCGGAATATAATCTTCTAATCATGGCGAAAGATCTTCAACATCTCCCATAAAGATCTTCCCTTTTTTTCTTACCTAAAACCTTTCTTTATATCCTTGGGAAAAGAAAACATAAAAGGGTGAGATCAAATGCTCAGTAAGGGTAAACAAAATAAATATAAATCACATCATATTCATAAGAACATATCTTTTGGAAATCTTAACCTGCAAAAGAGATCATAATTTCATAACATGGGATAAATCAGGGAAGTGAAATGTAATCACATTAATCATAACTTAAAACATTAAACTTTGTGGCATGCACACATAATCACAGAGAATCAATTCTTGTTAGTAAAGACTAATTTCCAAGACTATCTTAGTGGACAAAGTCACTTTCTGAAATGAGTCACCCTCGTTTCAGTCCTGTTTCACTGAACCGGTATAACCTACCATTCCAGCCATGTCTATCTCATGAGATATAAAATCATTACCCAATGCATTGGAGGGAGATATAGGTCCCACCCATCTCATAATTATACCATTCTTATGTGTGCCACAAAATCATAAATCATACATCATTTCATTACCCATGTAATAAAAATGGGAATCTTAAACATCGGGACATCATAAAACAATTCATATAAGATAAAGGAATTCATAAAAATATAATTCCATCACAACATAATCAAATCAATGTAATAATAGGGATAAAAACAGAACCCTTTATTATCTTATATGGAAAATAATTTTGATAAAACACTTGAACTCCATTCTTGAGGAAAATATCCTTTCTGCTTCAAAAACACTTTTCCTTTCTTAACATGTCGTACAATTACAAACTAAAATAAGTTGATTAAAAATAAACTTGAAAACTTGTAAAGGAATCTTCTTTGAAATAATGTTTTAAAAATCCATTCATGCCGTATAAGTTTAAAAAAACATTCTTCTTGTACTTTTGTCAAAAAAGTCAAAAAGTACATCGTACGAAAAACAACAAAAGATTCCTTTCATATCTTTTACTAAAAACTCACCAAAGGGTAAAATTGGATTTAAACAATTTTAGGTGGATGGAAATAATATTACATATTGAGGAAACATGGATGTGGATGATAAAATACACCCTAGTAAATACTAAAGTATAAACAATCTCGGATAAAAATGAGATTGTGATATTTCCCTTACCTTATGTCTGATATGCTTTGTACGTATACAAAACTCCTATATAATTATTTAAACAATGTAACTAACTTATTACAGAATCATATTCATTGTTATGATATCATATATGGTTCACTTATGACTTTATATTACCCGTTCTTTTGTAAATTCCATGTTAAAGAAGCGTTTTGGGTAAAATCGTTTCATTTATCGTAGGTGTTTGGAATTGTTGTTCTTGATATTATTATTACTTATATCATGATTTAATTACTTCCAGAATATAAAACATGATTTATATATCATGTATATTCAGTATATATATATATATAATAGATAAATAAATGAAATGAAACACACCGTTCATGGAGACGGTAGTCCGTACGTACGCATGAACGCTGTTTTCCTTTCCTTATTGTCTTGAATGGAAGTAAGTAGATGACATACGTATATATATACACATAAATCCAGTAGATTTAACATGTCATATATTTCATTATTATTCGTTATATATACTTTATAATCATTCATGAATGGTTAATGTGGAGAATGAATCTCATCACGCCGTGGAGACGGTAGTCCGTACGTACGCACGAGCGATGATATCGTTCTCATGATCGTGAACGTGTGTTAAAGTGTATGTATACTATTTCAGTATCAATACCACTTTATAATAATCATATATAGTTACTCATTACACCATTATACCCATCCAATTAAGGTGGTGGCGGAAAATATATTACACCACGGCGTGGAGACGGTATTCCGTATGTACGCACGCGCGGTGATTTCCTTTTTCCATAGGATGGATAAAAGGTTAATTAGAGTTGTTTAATATTTATAATAACATATCAGTATATAATAAATAATGATTTTATTACTTTATCATGAAACAACTAATGAAGAAGAAGTTGAAGAAGAAAGAAATTGAAAAAGATCGGTAATGGATATTACCTCTTTTTGACGCGCCTTCTCTTAACCTCCACTTAAAGAACTAAGGATGGTCTTTGAAGAAGACCAGGACCTCTAGGATGATACTAGGGAAGTGGATAAGATATTTTGTCAGGGGTTGGACGAGCATGAATGCTCAAATTGGTGTGAGGAGGAGAGGGAGGAGGTGCCCTTTTATAAGGGAGGAGTGGGGCTCCTTTGGAAAAACTAAAAATATTATTTTATTATAAAGTCAAGTTCGGTTTTAAATAGCTCCAAATTGATTTATTTCGAGGCTAAGGTGGGGATGGGTCTAAATAATCTCATCCAATAGAATTTAGACATGTTTAGGTTCCTATTTTAACCTTATCATTTAGATTTAACATTAAGTTAAATAATTTTACTTTTTCCGTGTCTTCTTGTATTCTTACACTATAAGGTTAATAAACTTACTATAAGAAGCCAAACGAACCCCAAGTTGTTTATTATTAATATATATAACCTTATCTAAGTCATTTGGCCGAACCTTAGATTTTTAGGATTAAAATAACAATTAATAATATAATATTTGTTTTAAAAACTATTTTATGTCAATTTTGAGACTATTTAGTAATTGATTTTTGTGAAAATCATAACAGAATGATAAGTTCGAACAAAGTTAATTAAATCAATACTAACATGTCATAGTAACCTATAAAATTAGTGGAATTCATAAAAAGTCTCAAATTATATTTATTTGGGTATTTATAACATCAATTATGTCAATATTTCATTAATAAGATAATTACTGCATCATCGTTGTGTCATAAATAAATTAAATTATTTAATGTCTAAAAATTACAAATAAATTATCATTATTTAGTAAATCTTTTTATCTTTATAATGAATATTTATAGTAGAATTTATCTTATGTATAACCCCATATTAAAAATGTTTTATAAATAAACTTTGATTTTAACTCTTTTAACTCTTCTTTAAATAAATTAATAATAAATGTCCTAATCTAATCCAAGTGGGCCTAAATGGTCATATTTTATTTCTAAGTTTGTTTTTGGTCGAATTACACTTGTCCGATAGAATTAGGACATGTGTTAGGGTAATAATAATATCATTTCTACCCTTAATTACCCTATTTACTTTTAACCGTGGTAAAAAAAAGTAAAAAGTTACTATTCACCAAAAAATTATTTTCATCTCATTGAACCACATTTTACTTACTGACATCAACAGTGTCTCTCGGATTTTTGAAATTCCACTCAAAGAAGCGGTAAAATTATGTTTTATGAACAATTCAGTTTTTTAACTACCACTTAGTGGTTTCACTATTCATCAAAAATCGAAAGTTTTCAGAAAAATACCAAAAATTAGGACTAAGATATATTTGATATTATGAACTCAAAAATGATGCCTATTTTACCAAATTCAAAACATATCAGTTTCATTGACTAATTTAAAAATTAATTCCCGTCGTCAAAACAAATAGCGTGTTTTTAAGAGATAATAACTATCAAAAGATTGAAACTTGTTTATAACTGGTTTAAATGTGAAATTACATCCAATGACCATCATTTTATTAAATTGTAAAAATATATTCTAAATATACTTTAAAACCAATCAAATTAATAATTTATCACTATTAATTATTTTGATAAAAAAAGTTGTTTTTAATAAAAATTTAGTAATTTTCACTATTCATCAGAATATGAAAGTTATCCAAAAAGTACCAAAATTTCACCCTAAGCTAATTTCGATATTCCGAATCCAAAAATGAAGTCCATTTTGAAAAATAAAATTTACAAAATTTCAAAAAGTGGTTATTACTATTCATAATGGCTAGTTTTAATAATATTTTAATAGCATATTGTTGTTTAGTGAAGCTCGTTATTTCGTACTACACACGCTATCGAGGAAGGTCATGATTGCGTGTAATACAAGGCAAGTCAAGGATCCGTGTTGTGCAAGCTCCTTTTGGTGTAGCGTATAACACAAGACATTAATGAAATTAAAAAGAATATTTTTCATAAAATCTCGGGGTGTTACACATAAAATCCTCCTAGATGTTAGTAGAAACCCAAATATGTATTTGGATGTGAAATAACTCATCCTCATCAATGGTATAATCAAGAATTCATTCCTCACCTACCACATTTTTGTATAGAACCAAACCTAAAAAATCTGATAAATGCCTCATCTGAACTCTCTTTATAAGTGAATAGGTACCCTATAAAAATGAAATTATAGACTTCACATGAAGGTCATAAACCTCCACATTTATCTCAGATAATAGTTTCATAATCTGTGATTCGCGACTGGCCTCCCGAACTGCCATTGTCTATTTCCACCTGCTTAGAGCATTGCCAACTAAATTTACCTTCCTAGGAATATAGGCATGCATGTTGTTAAAGAAATGAAGGTATTCAACCCACCACCATTGCCTAAGATTCAAGTTATGATTTTTAATGATTTAATTTATTATTTTTTGGTCCTTATTCACAAAAAAACCCTCTCCCGTTAAATAACACCTTGAACAGTTCAAGTCATGTTCAATAATGGCTAAATCGAGATTGTACGTTGGGTAGTTCCTCTCGCGTGGCCTCAAATGATGAGAATTGTATGATATGAATCGATCCTCTTCAATCTAAACATATCCTATAAAAACACCTTATGCATCACATTATACTTTATTGGTTCTTCTCAACTTAGGAAGAATAAGGATCATTGCTAAATCTAGCGACCCATTCCCCTCTAGAAAGTCTCTCTTGCAAGAATCTGACCATATGAACTTCACACACTTCTTATTAATGCACATATGTGGTGATGATAAGCATGATATGTACCATATGAATATCTTATAATAACCAATTATCCCCCATGAAAATCCTTATGTCAATGATTTTCTTGGGATGCTCCTATGGAACTACAACTCTCAGCTTCTCTAGTTAAACTGATACTCTTATTGCAGAAATAATGCGACCCAATAAGTGAAACTTATCCTTACATAAGTGGAAAGTCTTGAGCATATCATATAAATTATTCTCTTATAGTGTAACCAATATGATCTCAAGTTTTTTGTAAAATTTATGATGAGTTAGTGAATACACGAAGATATCATCCAAAAATACAACAAAAAATGAATCTAGATTAGGGTGGAAATGTTGGTTCATTAGTGACAAGAAAACTACAGTTGCATTCATGATACTGAATGACATGGTAAAATAATCTTATAGACCATACCTTCTATGAAAATTGATATGAACTGTGTCTGAAGGTTGAACATGCACCAAATCATAACCTGATCTCAGGTCAATCATTGAGAATGCTCAAGCTCCTCAGAGATAGCTTAAGAGATCTTTTATCTGTGGTAAGGGATACGGGTTCTTAACCATAAAATGGTTCATTTTATATTAATAAATTAAAATATTGAGGTTTTTGTATGACTTTGTGGAAAAAGGACCAGTGAACCCCATAGATATGTTCTGGTTCATATAAAATCCATAGCTTCCAAATCCTCTTGATGCATCTTGAGATCACAGAACTCAATAGTAGCTATCCTATATGGTGGAATGGATACTAGTGATGCTATGGGTGCTATATCAATGAATACATATACCTATCTCTCAATAGTTAGTCTGGAAAATTCATCATGTAAAATATCCCTAAAATGATCTACCATAGTATGGAAGTCCAACTGACATATTCTCTAATCATCCATATATAATTTAGTAATCTAGGATGTCCTCCCACCTAAACGATGGTGCTCAATACTATCTCATCTATAATAAATATCTCATTCACCCTTGTGCATAAAAAATATACACTATGGTGATGTGAATGTCACTGTTCTACAATAACATACAATAAAAGCATGATAGGGAATCAACTAGTACATCCCAAGAATAAAGTCAAACCCAGTTATCTTATAGGAAAAAGAGGTCACATATGAATTGAAACCCACCTATCTCAAGGGGGAACTCCTTATACTGGTATAAAATCTATTATCATATCCCCAAAAGAGTATTGAGTGTCATCATTCCACTAGAGAACTAAACATCCAATCCAAGTCTATCGAAAATAGGTAAAGATATTGAAAAATGAGATGAACCTATCTCAAAAAGAGAAGATAATATTATAGAGTCAACTAGAATGGTAAATCTAATGGTAGTAGGTTTGGTAATCTACTACTTAGGTATCAACTATACTATATACATATGGCCAGAACCATGACCTTGAGATATAGTCTGACTACCTTGGCTATTCCACTATACTGTCACTAAAAAATTGTGTTTGGATACTTCAACCCTGATCACCACCTTAGAAAGATCTGTCTGTCAAACTCCATCTCTTTACTTGAAGAGATGCTGCTGACCCAACTCTTGAACATGGAGTTGGTTCTGACCCTCTACCACTGGATGTTATTAGGAAATGTCTTGAAAAATGGCTATAGATAGACTATGCTTCCCCAATATCTTCACTCTTATGAGTTTTTATCACACCAGTCCTCAGGTGTCCCAGCCAATCAAACTAATGGAAAAGAACATAAGTACTATCACTCACACTCTATCCGGTATTCCCCACCCAAGAAACCTCAAACAACTATTCCTTTAACTAGACACAGGTCCATTGGGTTGATAAGCTCATATTCCTTTCTATGTTCCCCCTTCCTATCCTAGGTTAGGTTTTAAAATCAACACTTGTTTTAATATTTTAAATACAGTATTAATTTGAATAAAATTCACATGTGATCAGATGTCATACCTGAGACCATCTTCAAACCACCTTTCCTTCTATACTCCTCACCTAACAGAATAGGTGTCAAATTCGGGAGCACCATAATATGGGAATAATTTTCCATCAATGATAATGTGAACTGGTCTAGGTGCATAAGCTATCTATATCGGTTTTCCCATAGTGTCTTAGAGTTAAAATAATCGTAGAAGGCTTTTTAGATATCAGTCCATCCAAAATCTCAATGAAGAACCCTATAAGTAATAAAATCCTACCATATCTTGGAATAATCACATAGCATATATGTATAAATCTTCACTATCCTATCACGATGTGTCTTCAGATGCTAAAAAATTGATATCATGGCCTCTATCCATGACTCAATAACATGTGGTCATCCATCCCCCAATAACAATGGTGGGTAATACTATAAAACTCATGTGTAAACTCTTACATAGCCAGGATTGGTCACAATACTCCATGAACAGTCTGTACGAAACATAATAATCCCTCTTGAAACTGGGACTCAATACCCATATCAAGTATATCATGTTGTTTTGAAAGAGGCACTACTGTAGTTTTTACTGATGGTCCATGGATCACCACCTCTAGAGAATGTTTGTTTCCACCCTCATGGAACACAACTGGAGGCCGTTGTAGTGGTATATCTTAACAAATTCTAAGGGAATGCCTTTTTTAGGGCTCTATAAGTACACAGATATAAGAAAAGGATAGGCACAAGACATCCTATAATGATTCACACCCAACTTAATTATCATAAATACTAATATGGGAGATGTATAGGCAATAGAGAAAATCTAGAGACTATACCTATTACCCACTACTTAGGTCAGGTGAGGTTCATGTTCTCCACTCTATGTCAAGGTTTTTGGTATACAAAGTGTCAATTGTATGTTATATAAGAAAATACCTATAACATCTCAATTAGCATCTCCATTTAATAACTACCATCCATTTTAGAATTTAATTTCATTTAATTTCATTTTTAATTATATAATAATTATCTTTAAAAGGTTGAACTATAGGGATCACCACATTTAATTTATAATGGCTTATAAAACTTATAAATTGAATTGTGGCCTCTATTTAATCCCATCCAGTCATTTACCATGTACCAAAATGAAACATTAGGAAAATTTCATTTGTAAATCAATTAAATAGTAAACAATGCTTCATATAATGGAGAGTAAAGTAAATATCGAACAACATAATAGATCAAATATTAATACTGAAGTGTGTATAGCGATTCTTGAGGAATCACTTACTTTCCATTCCAGGCCAGGAGTAAACATATGTAATCCTAAGTTACATAAAATACCAATTTCGTCACCCAACAAAGAAATCAATGCAACTATAATAAGAAAAATCTAGAAAAACATTTCCCATCCCCTCTAATATAGAATTTTCCTATACATAAGTCACTTACTCCCAGGAAACATTCATTAAAAAATTCCAACACATTTCTAATCAACCTGCTAATAATCCCAAATTATTAGAAAAAGGAAAAGAAACTGCTCTGATACAACATTGGGATGTCTAAATCCTAGTTCAATCAATAGTAACTGATCCCAGTTTGCCACATGGCCTCAAGCGTCCACCCCTTATGACAGAGGCTAAATACTGGCATTTACGTCTATAGTGGAATAGTGGGTAGACTATACCCTCTTGATCAGAGTGTATATTATAGATAAAATCATAACAAAAAATGACAAAACCATATGGAATAACATATTAGTGGAATAATAACATCCAAAAAATAAATAACCAAGTAAACACATCTATAAATATTGTATACAAGATGATGATCATTGATTTCTTTAGAAAAAGGAGTATAGGTAATAAATTAAATTATTCATCCAATACAATACATGTATCAAAATTATATAAAATTGAAAAAATTACCCCAGATAGCATCACGAGACGTAGAACAACCTTGTTCTCCCCTGATCCTACTCTATAATCAATCAAGCATTAGAAATAGGTCGCTTACCCTTGTACGTACCAATATCCATAAAGTTCATTTGGGTACCCAACTGCATCTCAAACATGGTGTGAGATAAAACTCAGTAGGGTACCACCAATGGAGTCTATAAAAAATATAGTATGTGCATATAAGATGATGTAGTGTACCAATATAACAAGTGTACAAGTAAAATAGTAGAAATGATTCCATTCAGTATGACATGTCTAACTGTGATCATGAAACTAAATCATAAGGCTATAATTAAATCATATCAAGTATCAAAAACAACATCGTATTCTAAAAAATCATGGGTTAGTTTGGCATAGTCCTGCTTCTAATGTGTATTAATGTTCCTTGAAACTATGTAAGCAAAGTAAAACAAGAAAACAAGATCTACGGAGTAGAAATATCCATGACATAAAAATGGGTTGGACCCAAGGAGTATAAATATCCAAGGAATCCAAGTAAGTAGTGTATATAGGATCCAATGAGATGAAATGTACAAGGAATACAAATAAGCTAAGTAAATAGGATCCAATTAGTATAAATTTCCATGAAATCCATATAAGCCAAACAGATAGGATCCAAGAAGTAGAAATGTTCAAGGAGTCCATATAATCTATCTATCCAAGATTCAAAGAGTTTGAATTTACAAATAATATAATTGGTTAATTGAATCCAAGGAGAATAAATATCCTAGGTATCCTATTATTTTTATGGAAAAAAGTAATCATATACCATGAGTATAAATTTCCATCGCATGCAAGTGTGCTGATTAAATGGGGTCTATGGAGTACAAATGTATAAGGCATCTAAGTAAGCTGTGTAGATAGGTTCCAATGAGTATAAATATACAAGGAATCCAAATATGCTATGTAAATAGGATACAGGGAGTTGAAATGTCCAAGTCATCCATATAAGCAATGTTGATACGATCCAAGGAGTTGAAATGTTCAAGGAATCCATATAATCTATATATCTCAGAACTATTGAGTATAAATTTATAATGAACCGAATTGGTTAATTGAATCAAATGAGAAGAAACATCCTAATCATCATAATATATTGAGGAAAATGTAATCAGATCCAAGGAGTAGAAATTTCCATCACATCCAACTATGCCGAAAAAATGGGATATATGGAGTAGAAATTTCCAAGGAATCCTATCCAATTAATTCACCAATTCATTATTCACTTTGTAATCATATACAGTACCAAAGAATCATAAATTTATACCATTCTTATAAAAAAGATAGTAAAATAAAAGTTTTCAACAACCTTAAAAATCACTTTTAATTACCACATTCAATTCTCAATTATGAAAAGTGAGCCCAACACACCCCAAGGGAGGTATAATCATAGTAAAATGGTAGAACCCACATTATGGGTAGTCCATAATGATTTTAGAAACCTCCAACCTTGATAAGTGGTGTCATGGAATTTCAAAAACATGTTTCTACCATTTAACTCAATATTCAATTAATTTATAAAGCATCACCTAGAAATTATGGAATGCAGCATAATAGAAACAATCTATTAACATTGATAAATTTAAGGAAAAGTTATACACTACCTACCATAATACCATAGAAGAGTATTTATGTAATATTAGCCTATGATTTGATAAGGATCCGAATAAAATGGGAAAATGGATGAACTCACTAGAAATAGGGCATAATAGCCTACAAAAAATATTATTGTTAATAGAAAGTTAAATAATGAGTGGTAAAATTGGAATAGAGAAATTATAGGCATGCCTCTAATGAGACTAAAAGTGAAATTATTAGAATCCAGATCAGGGTGAAATTGAGAATCCAAGGATTAGGCTTAAATTAATCTTCCTCCAATGGACCTCCTGTGAATCAAAGAAGATGGGTTAGGATTCCTCCTCCTTTTGAAGGAAAACAAACCATAGATGTTGCACGATATGTAATATTTACATGACTTGTATTATTCGGGGTTTCACCTACATGGGAAACCATAAAAAATCATGAATTGGACTACACAACCCAATACAAGTCATGTATTTTATATACAACATGTATTCCAAATACATATCACGTATTCCAAAAACCTATAATGTACTTTCACTATATCCATCCTTTGTCCCCTTACATCTTTCTTTACAAAAACATACTAACCAACCCAAAGGCATGACCTCTGGGTATAATAACAAAAAGAGTTATAAAAATTGTTTAACTGGATGTTAAAAAGGATCTATGCCCAATAGAAAAATTGGGATCTTACTATTTTGATTATCCATGTTTACAACATAATTCATGGACAATATTGAGAATAGATATGTTCAAAATAAAATTCAGGTAAATGATTGTGAATATATTTTTTCATAAAAAAAATATTTCAAATGATTATGATAAACTACGGTAATAATTAAATTCATAGACTTGATTTTGATAATTTATTTCCACAAAAAATGCATGAAAATGATTGTGATTAGCTATGTTCACAACATAATGATTGGTAATGATTGCGATTTACTATGTTAAGAACATAATACATGGAAAATATTCCAATTAGCTATGATCACAACATAATGCTTGAACGTGATTGTTATTTATTATCTTCAAAAAACAATTAATGAACATGATTGTTATTAGATAGCCTTAAAACATAATTCATGTATAAAACTAAGAATATCTATGTTAACTACCTAATGTGTGGACCTAATTGATATTATCTATATTAACAATGTCTTGATTTTCTATGATTATATTCATACAAAATGCCTATGTTATACTCTATGTCTCATGACTATTATTTTAGGTTTCCAAATTCTTAAAACATTATATATATATATATGTTCCTTTCATGTTATATGTATTTATATCATTCCAAATATAGTTCCTTTATGATATGAATTTTTTTAATTAGATATATCTCCAATCTTTTTTCCTTAATAGTTAAAATCTGACCATTTATGACTCATTGATATTTTTTTCCATTACTGGTCATTTTAGAGCACTTTTTATCTTGTTTCTATTCTATAGGTATTGAATGTGGGTATTTAAGTATGATATGTCTAGAAAGAAATCATGAAATCAGGTTATTTGTGGGAAATGTTGAGGAAATAACAAAAAATAAGGAATTTATATAGCTAATATCTGAAGAAAATAAAACAATGGGTTCTAATATTGTCAATTTGTTAGTGAGATATTATAATTAAAATATTTAAATGATGTAAATTATATAAATATTTTACTAGTGTCAACTCAATTGGTATTATAGTCAAGATTTGTAATTTTTTTTGGGATTATTCTTTGTTGTAAAAGAGAACCCATCTTAATGAAATTTTGGATGAACCAAAAGTATCAAAGGATAAAATGAATATTTCATAGATTAATAAATCAATAGAGTGATATTACATAATAATATATTTACATAATTATATTTTATTTAAATATCATGGTTTATTACTCATGTTAACCATTTTAAATTAAATTAATAGTCTGGAATCTTGAAAAATTGAGTTAACAATGAGTGTGATGGAAAATGAAGTTTTTTTAAATGGGGTGGTGTTATGGTCCAAGACCAAAACACAAACTTTATTAAAAAAAGGAACAAAAAAGGATTACATGTGTCTGAAGTAAGGAATTTTTTGAACATCCCTAACATAAAGAGGGAGTAACTCAGGAGGAAGGTCATTCCTCTAGGAGACATCATGATTAACTCCCATGTTGGCAAGTCTAAAAACGAGATTGTTAGCTTCCTGGTGGGTATGGGTGATAATGAAGTTGAATTCCGATAGAAAGTGAAAACAGTTCATCCAGTGAGGAGTAAGAGTCCAAGCTAGGTGAATGGTTCCATTCCCAATGGCCTGGACATTAGTAGTTGAGTCTCTCTTGATCCAAATGTTGTTCCAGTTGTGCAGCTTGGCAAAAGTAGTAGAATGAATTACACTCATCATTTCAGCTTTTAGGGAGGACACGAAGCCACAACATCCATTGAAGCATCCAATCACCTGTTCCATGTGGTTTCTAAATATGGAACCACAACCTGCAGGGCCTACGATGCCTTTAGAAGCACCATCAATGTTGAATTTAATCCAACCTAGAGGTGGAGCTTGGAAAAAGACTTCCATGATGTATTTAGGGTGAGGGTACCTCTCTTCAACACTGATGCACCTAATAATCCCATGATATCTAACTAATTCATTGAAATGATCCTTCTGAAGCAATGATGCCTCCTGTATAGCAATGAGAATTCTCATTTTACCTGTATTAAACTTGAATGAGTTATTGTTATAAATATAGTCATTTCTACCATACCAGATCACCTGTAGAAGATTCACTGTAGCTGAAATAAAAATATTCCTAATTTGCTGGGAGTCAGATAAATCCACACATCGCTGCAAATGAGTGGTTATAGAGATACCATGACACTATATGCAATAAAAAATATCAAGAATATAATGCCAAAGGGCAGTTGTCGTATCACAATAAAGGAAGAGGTGATTAATGTACTCTCGATGCTGATTACACTTACAACATTTGGAACAAAGATTAATCCTGAAAGATTGTAAACAGATATCAGTGGGAAGCCTACCATGAGCAATACACTAAATTATGATGAGTCTCTAGGGCTTTTACCAAGATTTTTTATTGTTTTTAACAAGATTAAATTACTATTAGCATTGTTGAATAAATGGTTACAATATCTTTTTGAATCAAGCACACCATTATGAGCGGATTCCCAGATTTGAATATCAATAGTAATAGTGAAAGAATAATTGTCCACAAAATGCTTTATAATATTATCTAAGAAATGGTTTTTCATTTGGAAAATAAAGTTATTATCCCAATGGTAAGCTAAATGGGACGGGATAAGGATTTCAAGACTTCCTAAAAATTCTATCTGATTTTATAGAAAATATCCTGAAACATTCTATGCTTCTAAATGAACCAAATAAGGAGGAGCACACTATTGAGTCTTTATGAGTAAAATACCATGGAAATCAAATAGATCATATAATCCATTAATTTTCTAGAAACGAGTTATTCTTATAGAAAATATATTTTCTATTCTTCAAATCATAGAGTGAAAAAAGAAATGTTATTAATTACTGGTTAGAAAGTAAATCATACCAGTGGTGGAATTTGATATATAACATGAGGCTGAAGGATAGAGTTCAACCCATAGAATAAGAGAAGTTTGAGAAAATATTCTACCGAAAGTATTTTACATGAAATATTTATATTAAAACAAAGTTATAATTACATGGATTAAAAAAATATGAGAATAAATTCATTGGTTAATATAAATAAAAATATAGAATTCCTATAATGTACATTTCATCATTTATCATTGACCCAAAATAAAAAAATGATTATTTATTTAGTGGCTTAAAACCAAATATCCAAAAATTGTTATCCATACGAAAACATGGAATCTATGAAGAAAATGTTTGATTTTCTCTTAAGGGGGTGATAGAAATTAGAGCCTCCAATTATCCTCATGGTTTTGGATACAAGAAATTTTAAATATTTTTTCTTAGAAAATCTATGGATATATAACATGGAGGAAATAAAATTTACCCACCTACATGCCAAAAACGTGCAAGTAAGAACAAGTAAAATTGATTAAAAGGACATGTAATCTTTTTAAATAATGGAATGGTTGGAAATATTGCACATGAATTTTAATGTTATTTTGAGAGACCAAATATTGAAATTTATGGAATGAAATATCATACCATTATACCACTCATAGTTAAATTATTCAAATAAAAGGAGTTTGGGCATTATAAAAAACAGGGAAATAACCTATTGGTTAACACAAATAATGGGAATAAAAAGTCTACTAAGATAAGGGACCAAGGGAAGACTTATGAAATCAAAAAAACTGAAGAGAGTGTTTAAAATGAAGGGTTAATGGTATTCCCATCATCAAATTAATAATTTTACTTATTTTAATTGATTATTTTTCTACCCCTACATTTTATCTAGAATGTCTGTAAGGATCATCCAATCACCAACCTTGCTATTAGACATTGAATTAGTGGTGAAAACTTATTGTGGTAGTATTTTTTTCATCCCAATTATATAACTCATCTCCAATATAAGATTGTTGGAATGTTTTTACTGTAAATTATATCATTATCCCTTTATTTGAATTGATGTGAATTTGGTTATTGATTAGATCTCTCTACTTAGCATCTATATAAATTTATGTTATTGGTAAAACAAATTTAATATCCTAAATGAACCCCTGGTCATTTATTTATAGAAGGTTTAATATGAATTCCCTATGAAAAATATTTCCATTAAATTGGTCTTAATATGAAATCATGAGGGATACTTGTGCTCAAATGGTGGTGGATGAAGAAAATATATATACTAATTATATGAGAATATATAGTTAAATTTATAAACTAATTGAATTGCGTTTACCTAGGCAATGAATTTTATTTCTCATTAGAAATTATTTATAAAGTCATGTCTATCTTACAAACACCGTCATTCATTTGCATCAATGAGGAAGAAATAAAAATCTTACGATGAAATGTTTTATGGGGGAGAGAATGTAACAACCTAGATTTTAGAAAACATTTCTCCCCTTAAACTATATAACTAAAATTATGAAATATGTTTTTTCAATTCTTTCTAAAGAATGAAAATTGATTATAAAATAATTCATAGAAGATATGAATCATTATAATAACACTTAAATCACTAATAATGGAACATTATAAAAAATTTACTTGATAATAAGTAGTTCAAAACAAGGATTATTTAATACCATAGATGACTACAGCCTTTAAAAGTGCATTAATTACAATTGGAAAATAAATAAATAAAAATAATTTTTATAGTGTGAAAATCGTGGGGATCATATTCACTTTTTTGAATCATAATTAGTATAAATAAACCTCTAATGAAAAGAAACATCATTAAAGGTGAAATATGTTGTAAAATATAAAAAGAAAACTTCCAAAATGAGATTCGATATTTGTGAAGATAAAATATAGTGAATTTATAGGGTGTAAATGGGAAAATATAGATGTTATATGAATTAAATGAAAAGGAATATAGCCATTGGGTTTAATACTGGTAATAATGTTAATAGTTTATAATTACCAATATATGGTTAATATACATAGTGTTTATTTAGAATTTTAAAAATATTTTTTCCCATAAAAAAATATTTTAGTAATAAAATAAATGATTTTGTTATTTACAGAGAAGAAACTAATTCTTTTGTGAAGATACCATTGAATATATAGAAATTATATTTTTCAATTATATATATTTTTAAAATTTATTATTTTTAAAATATTTATGTCAACTAAACGTACTGATGATATTAAAGGAATTATTAGTAAAATAATAAAACAAAATCCAAGAAACAATAATGTAACTATAATAAATACTATGTTAATAATTCACGTGTTGGAAAATATTTTTTTAAACATTTTTTTTAAATTTTACTATATTTGTTTAAAAAGAAATATTTATCATATTTGAGTAGAAAATTTAAAAAAAATTAGTATTTATATATATAAAAAATTTATATACCTTTACAAAATGATTATTTATACAATAATGTTAATGCTTAAATAATGTAAAAAGTGATAGTTGTTTTACGAAGAATGGTTTTTTTATTTAAACATGCATATTCATGGATTTGGATAACCAAAATCACAAGTTAGGAGATATTTATTGAAAATGGAAGCAATATACCCAAGATTGATGATTACAAGGTAGAGAGTACCCACAAAAATATTAAATCAGGATGAATAGGCCCTTGATAACATCTTTATATACCTACCCACCAACATCAAGGAGTAAGGTGTCATACTATTCATCCAAATCCAATGATACAGGAAATAAAAATCTTCATTCAAACCACAATTCCCAACACCCTTGTGTCAAAAAATCTATACATTAAGTTTCTGTAAATCAAAAGAAACCCGTAGTAAGAACATCCAAATTCCAAAAAAAATTATTTAACAATTCCTATGATAGATGTGAAAATTAAAAACATCAATTGAACATTACAATGTAACAAGAATAGATTCTTCAAGTTATCTAGAAAAAGTGAGAGGTATATCATATTGTAGTGGTTGCACGGAAATCAAAACACCCCATCAGATCATCATTATTCCACATTCCAGGTATGGGCACATAGTAGCTTCAGATGCAACATCCTTTCTGAGGGAAAAAATTAGAAGTCATCATTACATGAAAATGACACATAAAAATGAAAACACCATGAATAATCCAATCAATACCTTCATACAAAAATCATACTCCACGTTCATGGTAAATCCCCAATGATGAAAATTAAAATCATTCATTTATCATCAAAAAATGAACATTAAAATTCCAAAAAGTTGTCAACCACTCATATAGAGACCCTTCATTTTATTACATTACTATTACATAATTTTAAAGATAAAAAACCCGAAATAATTACACAATTATGATCCAAATGTTTAGTGTATTGGGAAAATTAGGACTGTATATAACCTTAATTACATAAAAAAACATTTATTAGTTCCTTCTTCTATAAATTCTTATTTTCTCTTCTGTTCTACTTATTACATATAGTCCCTGGAGGATATATATAATAAAGGAGTGAGATTAAAATCCCATTAAGATGATACATAAGATAATTATACAATATTACATGTATTGATAAAAATAACAACATCATCATCGAGAGAGGAAACATTAGATAAACGCATGGAATGTGTCAATGCATATAAATGAATCACCATGTCACAGTGGTAAAATCCCACACATATATGTGTACAATAATAGCATCATGTTAACTCATATTTCCCATTACTCATGAGATAAATTAGAGCATCCAATTAATTGGTGTGCAATAAAATTTTAGGTGTAACCATCTAATCTTATTATTTAATTTTCTTATGTAATTCTAGGTGCACCTATAACATCATAACATTTTGATTATCATGAATTCCTAATAGAACATATATCAATCTTGGACATAAAATAAGACAAGGAAATAAATGGGTCTGATTTCATAAATCATACATTCACAAAATTTGGGTTCCTAAATGAATTATGGAAAAACATACTTGATATAAGATTCCTCAACTTCCATTGAAGAAGAAACAATCTCGAGAAGTGTGTTTTTTGAAATAAGAGATCTTTTAGAAAACATTGTTGTTGTCATAATCTCAATTATAAAACATGTATATCCTAGAAAAGGTAATATAATTATGATTAAATTACATTTAAGGAATATCCATACTGAAAATTAAGTGAAAGAGTGTAAACCACAAGAAACAGAGTTGGGTTTGAGAATTGCCCCTACCTTTTGTCCAAATGCTTTATTCACGTTAATGAACTGTATAATAAAACTAGATTAATTAATTAACAATTTAGAAACCTTTTATACATGAATATAATTAATTATGGTTTTATTATGTTCTTTTATGATCCTTTAGATGAGTTATAGAGTTTAATTTTTTCAACTCAAGAGTGTTCGTTTTCATAGTTTTCGTGATCGGTTTGTTTGTATACATGAATGGAAGTTTTTTTAAAACAAGGATGAACGTATAGAATTTATATTACATTATATTAATGATCCTAAAAAATGTTAAATGATATTATAAAGTATTTGGTTATATTCCACGAGGAATATTCATTAGATAAAAGTTACTAATGATTCATTTTAGGTTAATTAGGGCATTTTTTCGAGCATAACGTACTCGTTTTGTTTTATCATTTATTAATTACTGGTTAGAAAGTGAATCATACTAGTGGTGTACTTTGATACATAACATGAGGCTGAAGGATAATGTTCAACCCATATAATAAGAGAATTTTGAGAAAATATTCTACCGAAAGGATTTTACATGAAATATTAATACTAAAATAAAGTTATAACTACATGGATTAAAAAAATATTAGAATTGATTTATTGGTTAATATAAATAAAAATATAGAATTCCTATAATTTACATTTTATCATTTATCATTAACCCAAAATAAAAAAAAATGATTATTTATTTAGTGGCTTAAAACCAAATATCCAAAAATTGTTATCCATACAAAAACATGGAATCTATGAAGAAAATGTTTGATTTTCTCTTTAGGGGGTGATAGAAATTAGAGCCTCAAATTATCCTCATGGTTTTGGATACAAGAAATGTTAAATATTTTTTCTTAGAAAATCTATGGATATATAACATGGAGGAAATAAGATTTACCCACCTACATGCCAAAAATGTGCAAGGAAGAACAAGTAAAATTGATTAAAAGGACATGTAATCTTTTTAAATTATGTAATGGTTGGAAATCTATCACATGAATTGTAATGTTATTTTAAGAGACCAACTAATTAAATGTATTGAATGAAATATCATACCATTATACCACTCATAGTTAAATTATTCAAATACAAGGAGTTTGGGCATTATAAAAATCAGGGAAATAACCTATTGGTTAACAAAAATAATTGGAATAAAAATCATACTATGATAAGGGACCAAGGGAAGACTTATGAAATCAAAAAAATTGAAGAGAGTGTTTAAAATGAAGGGTTAATGGTATTCCCATCATCAAATTAATAATTTTACTTGTTTTAATTGATTATGTTTCTACCCCTACATTTTATCTAGAATGTCTGTAAGGATCATCCAATCACCAACCTTGCTATTAGACATTGAATTAGTGGTGAAAACTTATTGTGGTAGTATTTTTTCATCCCAATTATATAACTCATCTCCAATATAATATTTTTGGAATGTTTTTACTGTAAAGTATATCATTATCTCTTTATTTGAATTGATGTGAATTTGGACATTGATTAGATCTCTCTACTTAGCATCAATATAAATTTATGTGATTAGTAAAAAAAATTTAATATCCTAAATGAACCCCTGGTCATTTCTTTATACAAGGTTGAATATGAATTCCCTATAGAAAATAATTCGGTTAAATTGGTCTTAATAAGAAATAATGAGGGATACCTGTGCTTAAATGGTGTTGGATGAAAAATATATATATACTAATTATATGAGAATATATAGTTAAATTTATAAGCTAATTGAATTGTGTTTACCTAGGCAATGAATTTTATTTCTCATTAGAAATTATTTCTAAAGTTATGTCTATCTTACAAACACCGTCAGCCATTTGCATCAATGAGGAAGAAATAAAAATCTTACGAGGAAATGTTTTAAGGGGGAGAGAATGTAACAACCTATATTTTAGAAAACATTTATCCCCTTAAACTATATAACTATAATTATGAAATATGTTTTTTCAATTCTTTTTAAAGAATGAAAATTGATTATAAAATAATTCAAAGAAGATATGAATCATTATAATAACACATAAATCACTAATAATAGAACATTATAAAAAATTTAATTGATAATAAGTAGTTCGAAACATGGATTATTAAATACCATGGATGACTACATCCTTTAAAAGTGCATTAATTATAATTGTAAAATAAATAAATAATTATAATTTTTATAGTGTGAAAATCGTGGGGATCATATTCACTTTTTTGAATCATAATTACTAGAAATAAACCTTTAATGAAAAGAAACATCATTAAAGGTGAAAACATGTTGTAAAATATAAAAAGAAAACTTCCAAAATGAGATTCTATCTTTGTAAAGATAAAATATAGTGAATTTATAGGGTGTAAAGGGGAAAATATTGATGTTATATGAATTAAATGAAACTGAATATAGCCATTGGGGTTAATATTGGTAATCATGCTAATAGTTTGTAATTACCAATATATGGTTAATATACATAGTGGTTATTTAGAATTTAAAAAATATTTTTTTCCCATAAAAATAATTTTTAGTAATAAAATAAATGATTTTGTTATTTACATAGAAAAAACTAATTTTTTGTGAAGATACCCTTGAATATATAGAAATTATATTTTTCAATTATATATATTTTTAAAATTTATTATTTTTAAAATATTTATGTCAACTAAACGTACTGATTATATTAAAGGAATTATTAGTAAAATAATAAAACAAAATCCAAGAAACAATAATGTAACTATAATAAATACTATGTTAATAATTCATGTATTGGAAAATATTTTTTTAAACATTTTTTAAAATTTTTACTATATTTGTTAAAAAAGAAATATTTATCATATTTGAGTAGCGAATTTAATTTTTTTTATTATTTATATATAAAAAAAATTTATATACCTTTACGAAATGATTATTTATACAATAATGTTAATGCTTAAATAATATAAAAAGCGATATTTGTTTTACGAGGAATGGTTTTTTTAAACTTGCATATTCATGGATTTGGATAACCAAAATCACAAGTTAGGAGATATTTATTGAAAATGGAAGCAATATACCCAAGATTGATGATTACAAGGTACAGAGTGCCCAAACAAATATTAAATCAGGATGAATATGCCCTTGATAACATCTTGATATACCTACCCACCAACATCAAGTTGTACGGTGTCATACTATTCATCCAAATCCAATGATACAGGAAATAAAACCCTTCATTCAAACCACAATTCCCAACACCCTTGTGTCATCAAATCTATACATCACGTTTCTGTAAATCAAAAGAAACCCATAGTAAGAACATCCAAATTCCAAAAAATATTATTTAACAAATCCTATGAGAGATGTGAAAATTAAAAACATCAATTGAACATCACAATGTAACAAGAATTGATTCTTCAAGTTATCTAGAAAAACTGAGCGGCATATCATATTGCAGAGGTTTCATGGAAATCAAAACACCCCATCAGATCATCATTATTTCACATTCCAGGTATGGGCACATAGTAGCTTCAGATGCAACATCCTTTCTGAGGGAAAAAATTAGAAATCCTCATTACATGAAAATGACACATTAAAATGAAAAAACCATGCAGAATCTGATCAATACCTTCATACAAACATCGTACTCCTCGTTCAAGGTAAATCCCCAATGAGGAAAATTAAAATCATTCATTCATCATCAAAAAATGAACATTAAAATTACAAAAAGTTGTCAACCACTCATATAGAGACCCTTCATTTTATTACATTACTATTACATCATTTTAAAGATAAACAACACAAAATAATTACACAATTATGATCCAAATGTTTAGTGTCTTGGGAAAATTAGGACTGTATATAACCTTAATTACATAAAAAATAAACATTTATTAGTTCCTTATTCTCTAAATTCTTATTTTCTCTTGTGTTCTCCTTATTACATATAGTCCCCAGAGGATATATATAATAAAAGAGTGAGATTAAAATCCCATTAAGACGATACACAAGATCATTATAAAATATTACATGTATTGATAAAAATAACAACATCATCGAGAGATAGGAAACATTAGATAAAGGCATGGAATGTGTCAACGCATATAAATGATCACCATGTCATAGTGGTAAAATCCCACACATAGTTGTGTACAACAATAGCATCATGTTAACTAATATTTCCCATTACTCATGAGATAAATTAGGGCATCCAATTAATTGGAGTGCTATAAAATTTTAGGTGTAACCATCTAATCTTATTATTTAATTTTCTTATGTAATTCTAGGTGCACCTATCACATCATAACATTTTGATTTTCATGAATTCTTAATAGAACATATATCAATCTTGGACATAAAATAAGACATGGAAATAAATGGGTCTGATTTCATAAATCATACATTGACAAACTTTGGGTTCCCAAATTAATTATGGAAAAACATACTTGATATAAGATTCCTCAACTTCCATTGAAGAAGAAACAATCTCGAGAAGTGTGTTTTTTGAAATACGAGATCTTTTAGAAAACATTGTTGTTGTCATAATCTCAATTATAAAACATGTATATCCTAGAAAAGGTAATATAATTATGATTAAATTATATTTAAGGAATATCCATACTGAAAATTAGGTGAAAGAGTGTAAACCCCAAGAAACAGAGTTGGGTTTGAGAATTTCCCTTACCTTGTGTGCAAATGCTTTATTCACGTTAATGTCCTGTATAATAACACTAGATTAATTAATTAACAATTTAGGAACCTTTTATACATGAATATAATTAATTATGGTTTTATTATGTTCTTTTATGATCCTTTAGATGAGTTATAGAGTTTAATTTTTGCAACTCAAGAGTGTTCGTTTTCATAGTTTTCATGATCGGTTTGTTTGTATACATGAGTGGATGTTTTTTTAAAACAAGGATGAATGTATAGAATTTATATTAAATTATATTAATGATCCTAAAAGATGTTAAATGATATTATAAAGTATTTGGTTATATTCCCTGAGGAATATTCATTAGATAAAAGTTACTAATGATTCATTTTAGGTTAATTTTGGCAGTTTTTCGAGCATAACGTACTCGTTTTGTTTTATCATTTATTAATTTGAGTTGAAGTTATTTAAAAAATATAAAAATGGTAATAAAATAAACATTACAATAATATTTAAACCATTTAATGGTCTTATTAATATCCTTGAATGTGTTTTCGGAAAATGAAAGTGCATCGCCCATGATGTTACCAAATTGACACATCATGGGTGACGATTTCATGTTAAGAAAAAAGAGAGTGGGGGAGGAGTTTAATGTTATATATTACATTAAAATTATAATATAACAGTTTATGTAAGGTATTAGAGTTATCATTCCATTTTATTAAAGGACTGGAGGAGAAAATAAGAAATTAAATTGAAATTGAAAAGAAATTAAATGAATAAGAGAGAGGATTTACCTCTTGAATTCTCCTATTGAGATCCTTATCAAGGAACCTAGGCTTGGTATTTTGATGGGAATAAGAGATCATGTATATGGGGGAGGGGATATGGAAGTGTGTTTGGAATATTTTTGTCAAGTCCCAAATATTCAGAGATGTAAAGAGAAGAGGGTGTAGGGGTGGTATTTATAATGGAGGAGAGGGGTGTTTTCTTATTATTTTAATCATTTGTTCATTATTTTTATAAATAAAAGATATATTGATTACTATTTTGAATAAATACAGAAATTAGTGTATGTTATTTCAAACCAATGTTCACTTACATCATCCAAGACTCAAGCATGAATAAAAAATTCAGGTTTTTAGCATTTATCGTAGATTTTCATATTTACTATTCCCCAAAAATTCATGTATTTCAGAAAAAACCCAAAAGTTTACCCTATGTTTTTTTGACATGTTGTATTCAAAAATTAACTCAATTTTAATAAAATAATTTTATTAATTCGATTTATTTAATTTTTAATTAATATAATCACTTACTTGGAATATACAGATTTTAAAATTATCACTGATTTTGTAACACTTAGAAAAATTACTTAAGATATTATAAAATTATCCTAAAATACAAATAAATAAAAATATTTAAAAAAGAATAAATTTTATGACAATATATTTTCTTATAATTTATTAAATTAATCATAAAATTTTAATTAAATATTTACGACTTCTAAAAATACTAACACTTAGGTAATAATTTTTAAAATATTTACTTACTAATACTATGATATAATTATATCATATTTTCACTTATAAGATTACAAAATATAATTTATACTTTCATGTGTGAGTCTACAATTCATTTGGCTAGTTTAATATTCATATGATTCATATTACTATTCCTAATTTCACGTTACTATTTCATTAGTATTGGTTCCTTAACTTCAAGAAATATTTCTTATTTCATTAATTCTTCATCTATAATGTTATTATTCTGGTATCTATGTGATTTTATGTGATTTAACCTATGTGAAATTATAATAATAAGGGTTAAATTCAATTTATATATGTTTGGGTCATTACATTATTCCCCCTTTTCAAATTTCTCCCTCGAAATCTCATT
Source organism: Viscum album (assembly GCA_963277665.1). Classification (NCBI taxonomy): domain Eukaryota; kingdom Viridiplantae; phylum Streptophyta; class Magnoliopsida; order Santalales; family Viscaceae; genus Viscum; species Viscum album. The sequence continues at coordinate 2,051,505,083 of OY728119.1, forward strand.
TTACATAAAAAGGTGAGGGTAATTATCGTTCATCACCTCCTTTGATTCCCAAATTGCTTCTTTTTTATTTATGGTTCCTCCGCAACACTTTGAATAGGTGGATTTTATTGTTGTGTAGAACCTTATCTCTCATGTCCAAAATATTTATAGGCTTCTCCTCATAAGAGATATAATCTTCCAACTATACCATCTTTAAGTTTAGTACATGTGAGGGATCTGGTATGTACTTCCCCCGGAGTGATATGTTGAACACATAATGAACTAGATCCATATTTTGTGGAATTAATAGATAATAGGTCAAAAATTCTATGTGATCCAAGATATAAAAGGGGCCAATGTACCTAGGGCCTAGCTTCCCTTTCATAGCAAACTGCATGACTCTCTTCTATGGTGATATTTGAAGGAAGAATTTATCTCCAACATTGAACTCCAAGTCTCTTAGATGGTTGTTAGTATAGATCTTTTAGAAACTATGAGTATCATTGAGATTATCCTAGATGGATTAAACCTTTTATGTCCTCTCTTGCACAAGAACATGTCCAAGTATATTTATTTCTCTAGTATCATGCCAACATGTTGGATTTATAAATCATTACCCATACATAGCTTCATATGGAGTGACCAAAATACTCTTGTTGAAGTTGTTGTTGTATGAGAACTAAAATATTAAGAGATGTTTATCCCATCCATCTTTGAATTCTATTGTGAAAGCTATTATCATATCAATAGGCATCAGAATAGTCCTTTTAGATTTTCCATTATTTTGGGGATGATAGGCCATGTTGAAATTCAATTCAGTACTCAAGGCATGTTGAATAATCCTTTATAATTTCGATGTGAACATGGTATCATGATCAGAGATAATTGAATGTGGAACCCCATGTAATATCACCACTTCTTTCACATATATATTTGCACGTTGTTCAAGAAAGGGATCTTCCTGAACAGTGATAAAGTGGTAATTCTTATTGAGTTGGTCCACCACAACCCATACACATTATTTTATTTGGGCATCTTATGGAGACCCATGACAATGTCCATAGTGTCATTATCCCATTTCCACATGGGTTTAGGCAATGGTTGCATCGTACCTTTAGACTTCAGTCATTCTTCTTTAACTTGATGGCACATCAAACACCTTGAGATGTATTCTAAAATATCATTCTTCATGTTTTCCTACCAAAAGTGTTATCTGAGATCATTGTACATCACGATACTCCTTGTATGTATAGAGAAAGTTGATCTATGTGCATTTTCAAATAAATCATTCTATTTCTTTGGTGATGAATTCACAAAAACCTTGTTCCAAATCGAATCACACCATCATCATCGATATGGAACTCTTATAGCTTACCTTCTTTTAATGCATCCACCATCTTTTGTAACTCCGAATAATCCCATTATGCCTCCTTAGTCTTATCTTGGATAGATGTTTTGGAAATCATTTGGGAAAGGTAATATGTATTCTCTACTATTATGATTTCCAATTACATCCTTTGAATATCCACGAAGAAATGGTCTTTCTCAATCCACACCATCGATAGAGATGTAGGTAATTTTATTCTAAGAGAATCAGCTACCTTATTCACCTTTCCTGGATAATAGTAAATAGAGAAATCATAGTCTTTGGTTAGATCCAACAGTATTTTTGATGCATTTTTATCTCCTTTTGTGTGAATATATACCTTAGGCTCTTGTGATCTGTATATATGCCACACTTATCACCACAGAGGTAGTGACACAATATTTTGATGGAAACAATCACAACTTCTAGCACAAGATCATGCATTAGGTAGTTCTTCTCATGGATCTCCAACTACCATGAGGTGTAGTCAATCATGTTATAATTTTTCAGGATTACACAATCCAATAAATTCTTAGAAGCATCATTTTATATCCCAAAAAATTATATACTATTCGGTAATGTGAGTACAAGTGTAGTGATCAACGTTATCTTTAGAACCTGGAATATTTCCTCACATTCTTTTGTCCAAAAATACTTTCTCCCTTTCCATGTTAACATAGTTTCAGGGATTGAAAATTATGAGAAATTTGTCACAAAACATCAATAATAACTAGCTAATCCAAGAAAACTGTGGACTCCTAGGACACTAGAGGGTATGGGTAATTCCTTAATTTCCTTTTTTTGAAAGGTCAAAAGAAATTCCCTCACTTGTGATCACATGTTTTAATAATGTGACTTGTTTCATCCAGAAGTCACACTTTCTAAAAATGGCGTACAACTTCTCATTCCTCAATGTCTCAAAAAAATCCTTATATGTTCTTCATGTTCCTCCTTGCTATTAGATTAAATGATAATGTCATAAATAAACTCTACCAAACTTTTTTTGAGGTAATTTCTAAAGACTCCATTCATAAAATCCATGAAGATCACAGGGGAATTTGTATGTTAAAATTTCATCACCAAAAAATCATAGTGCCCATACCTTGTATGGAAGGAATTCTTACGAATATCTTCTTTTTTCACATTTATCTGATGATATCCTGAATAGAGATCCTCCAATGAGAAGTATCAGGATCCTCTCAACTGATCGAACAAGTTGTCCATACTTAGAAGAGGATACTATTTCAATATAGTGATCTTGTTATATTCCCAATAATCGATACACAACTGCATTTATCCATCCTTATTCATGAAAAACAGCACTAGGAAACCCCAAAGTGATGCACTAGGGTGTTTGAACCCTTTATCCAAGTTCTCTTATAGTTTCATATTTAACTCCTCTAGTTTGATAGGAACCATCCTATAGGGGCACATTGAGATAAGAGTAGCTCTAGGTATGAGTTCTATTGAAAACTCCACATCATGATCCAAGGTTAGTCTGTGTAACTCTTTAGGAAATACATCATATTATTACCTCACAATGGGAATTTCCCCTTGGTTCATACCTTCCTTTTACTCAAAAATTTGAGCGAGGTATGCTTCTTGATAGAGAATCGACACCCACACTGTTTAAGTATTTTTCAAAGTATATTCATGATATTTATTTAATTTATAGAGGAGTATGAGATGGTTTAGACTATGAAAAGATATTTCCTTTTCTTGACAGCTTATGTATAATCCAAAAAACAAGAGCTAAACCATTCTGAATATTTCATCGATTTACACCAAGGGAAGTATCATGAGATTTCCTGGAAGAATCTTCACACATACACTAATAAAAGAAAAGTCTAAAAATTGGGTAGAAATTATTGAAACACTTGGTGTTTCTATAGATATGTCAGCATTAACATTTCAACGCTTCAATTAAATAGTTTTTTCAATCTTTTATGATATAAAGGAATGATTAAAACCAGAATCAAATAAGTCTTTGTCAATTCACAAGGGAATAGGAAGTGTACCTTGTCCAAATTTGTTTTATTTCTCTACTTTAGCAATTTTGATGGAATAATCCTCTCACTAATTCTTTGTCTTCAGTGGATAATGATGCTGATTACTCTCGAGGACTTGAGGTTTAGTGCACTGGATTTCATAATTCCCTTTCTCCCTACAGTTGTAGTATTGGACCATGGGTGGTTCTCTCCATTACTGCACCACATTGTCCTACTTCCTCACATCTTTTCAACATTAATGAGTTTTGTGGCCTTCTCTCCTACACTTGAAGCATTTATCTGTCATATTGAGGTAGTTCCCATGATGATTATTCCCACATTTTTTAACATGTTGGTGGTTGAGTTTTATTTCCACATTTTCCACTAGATCCTCCAGTTGGAAACTACATCTTTCATTTCTTATCACCATAACCATGGGACCATTATAAAAACTCCATCTCCAATTTGGGATCACATTGAATAACGTTTTCCTAACTACTATAGTATTGAATTTCAAGAGCCTTTGGAAGGTGTGATTTTAAGCCACTAAATAATCTATCAATTGTTAGACCACTGTTTATAAAAATACAAAAGAATAACTTGAAAGCCTTGGGAATTTTTCTTCAAAGGTTGTAACAGATTATACTTACTTTTTATTAATCTCTATGAATTTTATTTTCTTCTTATTAAAAATATTTTCAGTGAAATACTTGTTAAGAAACATTATCTTAATGTCTTTCCACTTCATATCTTCAATTTGGTCCCTTGGCTTGGAGTTCTTAATCAACACCTACCATTGGTCAACCTCCCAATCTAGAAGATAAATAGCCAGAGTCACATTCTATATCTTGAAATAGGTAATAACAAAAAAAATCTTCACCATAAATTTGACCAACTATTCTGTAACAAGTGGATCAGAAGATCCACTAAACATTGGTGATTGTTTCCCCATGAAACATCAAATAGATAGTTTCTACTTCTTTAGTAAATGTGGATGTTTTGAATTATTCTAGTTATTGTAAATAACATGAGATTTTTGGGTAAGAATCGCTATGAAATTTTCAACTCCACCTCATAATGCATTGGGGATTTTTTCAGCTAATATTTGTATTGTCCTTCACATGGGTTGCTAGCCTGGTTTCTCCTGGTTTCCACCATTTTCTAAATATTAAATGTCAAAACCTTATTAAAAAACTAATCAATAATATATCCCTTTGTAAACTAAAGTCTAATGTCATATATTATGGGATACCTATTCTTAGAAATTCTTCTGGTGTGCTTACTTACACTTATTCTCATACTTTGGGTTTCACTAGGGTTCTCTAATCCTAATTCCCAAATTAACTATTCCTCCCTCTGATACGAACAATAGAAACCATGAATTTTCTTACATGACTTTTACATCATTTTAAATATAAACAACATACATCCATTAAAAAATGAGGATCCAAATGTTTAGTGTCTTCTTAAAACTAGTACAACATATAGCTTTTATAACATAAAACATAAACATCTATTTAATCCCATCTTATCTAGATTCTTATTGTCTATTGTGTTCTCCTGTGTACATGTAATCAACTTAGGATACAAATTAAAAAGGATTGAGATAAAAATTCCAGTAATAGTATAGATAATATCTTGAAACAATATGACATGGGTTAATCATAATAATAACATCATCATCGTAATAGGAATCATTAGATAAGGGCATGGAATGCGTCAATAAATAAAAATGAAACATCATGTCATAGTGGTGGACTACCACACATAGTTATGAACAAGGATAACATCATGATCACGAATATTTCATATTCTTATTAGGATGAATCACATTAACCAATGAATTGGCGTGCTATATATTTCTGGGTGCACCCATCATATCTTATCATTAAAATGTCACTACGTAATTCTTATCACACCCATCACATCATAAAATTTACATTATCATGCATAATAAATAGAAAATATATCAATATTAGAAATATAAAAACCCATGGAAAGGAATGGGTTTCATTTCATAATTCATAAATTCTCAAACTATGGGTTCCTAAATGAAAGAGGGAATAACAAAATTGATATAAGATTCATCAACTTTGAGTGAAGGAGAAACAATCTCGAGAAGTGTGTTTTTTGAATTAATAGTTCTTTTGGAAAACATTTTGTTAGTAATAATCTTAGTTAGTAAAAATTTATATCACATAAAAGTTAATATAATTATTAAAAAATTATATTTTTTGAATATCCCTAATGAAAATAGGATGAATGAGGGAAAATCCAAAGAAAGAGAGTTGGGTTTGAGAATTCCCCTTACCTTATGTCTGAACTATTTCTTCAATTTAATGTCCTGTATAATCACATTTTATTCATTAATTTACAATTACATGACGTTTTAAACATGGATATAATTCATTATGGTTTTATTATGTTTTTTGGCCATTTGGATGAGTTATAGAGTTTAATTTCACAATTTGAGAGTGTTTATTTTCAATGTATTCATGTTCGGTTCATTTTGTAAATTTTAGTATATGTTATTAATGATACACTATAAGAATAAATGATAATATAAAGGATTTGGTTATATAACCTGATGATAATTCATTAAATAAAAGTTAATTGTGATTAATTTTATGATAATTATTTTTGTTTTTTGAACACATCCAACTCTTTTTGTTTTATCATTTAGTATTATGAGTATAAGTTATGTAAAAAACCTAAAAAGGGATATAAAGTAAATATTAAAATATTTTTTTAAAAACATTAATGGTCTTATTATTATCCTTGACGTTTTTTTGGAAAATGAATGTGTTCTGACCATGATGTCGGTAAATTAAAACATCACGGGTGACGATTTCATTTTAAAGAAAAGAGAGAGAGAGTGGGAGGAGTTTAATATTGGATCTTAAATTAAAATTATATAATTATATTAAATGTAATTTACTAGAGTTATCATTCCATTTTGATTAAGGAATGTGAGTATAGAATAAGGAAATAAATTAAAATTGAAATGAAATTTAAAAGAAAAATAGAGAGGATTTACCTCTTGAATTCTCCTCTTGAGATCCTCCTCAAGGAACCAAGGATTGGTCTTTTGATGAGAACCAGATCTCCTGGGCATGGGGGAGGTAATATGGAAGAATATTGGGTAGAATTTAAGAAATTATCAATGATTTATAGGTGTTATAATAAGAGGGAGTGAGGGGTGGTATTTATACTAGAGGAGAGGGGTGTTTTCTTACTATTTTAATCACTATTCTAATATTTTTTTCAAGAAAAGAATAAGTGATGATTATTAACAATAAATATAGTAATTAGTGCATGTGATATCTATCTAATGGTCAGTAACATAATCCATGACTCAATCATGACTCTAAATTTGGGTTTTTAGCATTTATCCTAAATAATCATATTTTACTATTTACCAAAAATTAATGTATTTCAGAAAAAAACAAAAAATTCATCCATACTATTTTTTGATGTGTAGATTTCAAAAATGAACTCCATTTTAAGAAAATAATTTTCTAAATATGATTATTTTAATTTTTAATTATAATCATAATTTACTTGTAAAATACAGATTTTAAAATTATAACAGATTTTGTAACACTTTGAAAAAGTACTTGAGAACTTATAAAATTATCTTAAAATAATAAGACATAAAATTATTAATTTATGAATAAATTTTATGACAAAAATTCATTTAATTTTTTAAATTAATTATAAAATTGTAATTAAATATTTAAAAATTATAAAAAAACCAACACTTAATTAATAATATTTAAAATATTTACTTATACTATGAAATAATTATATCTTATTTTCACATATAAGATGAGAAAATTTTATTTATACTTTCATATGTGATTCAACTAATCATTTTGACATTTTACCATTCATAAAGGTCAAATTACTATTATGAATGTAAAGTTACAATTTCATATGTATTGGTTCCTTAACTTCAAGAAATAGTTCTAATTTCATTAATTATTTATTTATAGAGTTTTTATTTTGGTATCTAAGTGATTTTATGTGATTTATTCAACATAACATTACTAAAAAATGAATAAATTCCATTAATAAATGTTTTGGTCATTATAACTCATGTGAAAAGAATAAGAAGACAAAACATTGACAAGTATCCAATAAGTCCAATAAGAAAATCAACGATATGAATTGATTATACAATACAAATCAATAGAGAAATATAAAATACATCACTATAAACCTGAGGCATTAATATTCCCACATAAGTTCATTGAAATCCATGTTTAGATTAGATCCTTCCTATTTATTAATAAAGGAGACTATATGATCGCATGTTTGAAGAAAGGTGTCAATGATTATTAGTTTATCCTTATATTTCCTAAAATAAGATTCGTCTTATTCGACAATCCATTTATAGAATTCCTTTGAGAGCCCGACCCACAACTCAACCATTAATCTGTCAGGTATTTATATCATAATAATTTTATTTAACAAACATGAAATAATTATTTTAACTAATTTTTTTGATAATATATAAAATAAAATAAATTAAAATTGACCTAATGTTTATTAAAATATAAAATATATGAATAAATTTATTTATTATATTTTTTAAATTATATTATTCAAAAAAAATTATTTTTTTGTATTAATCATTTTTATACTATAGTTGTCTATCATCAAAATTTTAAATTTAATCTAATAAAATGGATTCCTTATTTTTATTAATATATTTATAAATATTTTAAAAGGAAAATATCATTTTTTGGCATAAGAGTAAGATACTGAGTTAAAAATTGAGGTACCACTCTAAAGGTAAAATGTGTAAAATGAATTAAATCAATGGAAAAGATAATAAATATCCTAAAATTTTTCCTAAATTTTTGGATGAAGGATTTACTGACCTCACCTTCCTAAATATATTTTTCTTTTACATTTTCACTCTTACAAAATAAAAATTACATTCCTTATTCATTAAGTAATGGGTATTTATGAAAATTTTACTCAAACACACCAATAAAAGGAAATCCCCAAATCTACTTAATTCAAGACATTTAATTTGGTTTTTACTTGAACCCTTTACAGAAATCACTATTAAAAGTCCACACTCATGTTTTTTATTTTCTATTCACCAGAAGGCATTCTAAATCCTTCATTTCCATGAGGCTCTATTGGAGAAGATACGTGGCTTAAATGTAAGTATTATCTACTCACTAATTGTTTATTCTTTATATTTTTATTCCATCTATTCTACAATATGATTTATCACATTAATAAAATATTTTAAAATTAAATAATTTTTTTAAAGTGATTTTATAACTATACAATGACAGGTTCATAATAATTCATGAATCATAACACATTATTTTTGTCATCGGTTCTACCACCAACATGAATAGTGTTTTAATAATTTTGTTCTTGAATAATTAATAAAATACAAATAATGATAATTATATATAACAGTGATTAATTTAACATTTTTTCATAATTCGGTATTAGAAATATATATAATTATTTTCGTTAATAATATCAATTATTTTTATGAAATTTAAATTAAAAAATGGGTATTTTTATTATTGTCAGAAAAAACAATATCATAAATTCAATAAAACTCGAATGGGACATTAGAAAATTTTAAAAAATCACCTTTGTAAACCTTATTTCCATTTTTTATAAGATTAAAACATAATCAAGGACCAAGGAGTGTAACCTCCACCCTGAAGCTAGTACAAAACAAATGGGATAATTAATAGACGAATACAAATTCTATCAAAACAAGATTAATATATGGTGAAAATAAATTATAAAAAAATTATAAGGATAAAAATAAATATAAAAATGTTTATTATATAGATAAATAATTAATTTAAATTTCATGTATTGGATGTTAGAGCTTGTCTGACCATGAAGTAATATAAAGTATTGGTTTTTCGTCTTTATTTTACTTTATTGAGGCGTGTTTCATATTATGATTCAAATTTACTTTTATATATTTTGGTTACTACCCAATTTTACTTCTATTAACATATCTAATGTTTCTTTCATGGTATGTATAAATCTATTTCATGGTACCTTCTTAATATTATTTTGAATCATTTACTAATTAAGATGTATAGGGATTTTCTTTACTAAATTTTCTATCATTGAATTATAATAATTCTTGACACTTTCCAAAAGATCATATATTCCCACTATCCACTTTATTTTTCTCTATAAATTTTACTCTCCAAGATTTCATATTTTATTAAAATTTACATTATAATTATTTGGTAAATTATTTCCTTTTAAAATTAATGATATTTAAATTGTGAGGGTTTTGTAAACTCAATATCTATTCAATGAGTTTTTCACATTCTTCTTCGACTATGATATTCTATTTTATAATATTTTAACATTTAAATATTTTATATGTAATTTTAAATTTATCTTTGGTGAAATTATGTTTTCATATCAAAATCGTCATATTTGATATATTTATTTCATCATAAAAATAAGATGTTGTTAAAATTAATTTTAATCATCTCTGTAAGACCCCTAGAAAAGTTATACTTAAAAGGAAAAATGTAACTACCCATGTCAACAAGGTCCACCTTTCTTTTTCGGGATCATACCTTATTAGAACTCCACATTTATGCATGCTTGTCCTGGAGTAGTAATCAGGATGGGTGACCTTCCGGGAAGTTTCCAAGGGTGTGTGTAAGTGAGAACAAAACACACTGAAAGAACATGTGTTGGCATGTAGGGTCAATCATTAGTCTGATAAGCGACCCTAGTGAGTAATAGACTATGGTGTGATGGGAAAGCAACCGAGGTATTACAGGAGACCTATGGGGTCAGATGACAAGGTTCATGGCCTAGGGAGGTGGGTCGTGACAAATGGTATCAGAGCCAATACCCAGCCAGAAGTCCTTAGGCTCTGCCTAGGTTTGAGGCTTGGGTCTACAAGGAGGGAGTTGTGCTTTTAAAGGGGTGGATAATTTAACACCCAAGGAAAAGTGAGGCTTAAAAGGCAAAACGTTACTACCAATTTCAACAAGGTGCACCTTTATTTTCGAGAGCTTACCTGATTAGAACTCCACAGTTAAGCATGCTTGGCCTTGAGTAGTAATCAGGATGGGTGGCTTTCTAGGAGGTTTCCCAGGGTGTGTGTGAGTGAGGAAAAAACACTCTGAAAGAACATGTGTTGGTCTGTGGGGACGGTCAATAGTCTGATAAGAAACCCTAGTGAGTAATAGCCTATGGTGTGTTGGGAAGGAAACCAAGGTATTACAGGAGACCCATGGGGTGAGATGACAAGGTTCATGGCCCAGGGAGGTGGGTCGTGACAATATCTATTATATCTCTCTCCACCAAGTCCATATTCTTTGTTGAAAATTGTATTTTATTTTCTAATTTTAAAATCCAAAAATTTTATATCTTCTGTATTCTTTATATTTATCTTTATCCTTCATCAAAAATAAATTTTATAAATATTTCATCGATGTGGGTTTTGTTTAAAATTTCCTCAGAAGAATAAAAAAGAATTTATTTTCACTTTCATATATTTTATATCCCCCACTAATAATTTCATTAATGAACCTATTTTTAAAGGTTCCATTATTGGGGATTCATTTATAGTATAGTATAGAAAAGTATTTTGGTTACTTTTTTGAATATGATTTTTGATTGTGACTCATAATTTATATTTTTTCACAACAATAATTGTTTATGATAACTATTACGATGGGTTGGATTCAATTTACCTCTATATAAAAAAATATCTTTCTCCAATGGATTAATTTTTAATAGATCACCCCAAAATTCCATTATGATATAATTATTTTGGTGATTAATTTTTTTGTATCAGCCAATCTAAATATCGATGCCATTTTATGTGATACCACTTTAAAATGTTTTGTAACACATTTTATTTCGATGTAATTTTCATGATGAGATGCATTTTTGATTTATTGTTGGATAAATATATATGTATTATAATTATATGGTGGGAGAGTCCTATTTATCCATCCAATGAATTGTGTAAATCATTGTATCGTGTGTGATAATGTGTGGCCAAGATTGTGTATGATTATGCCAATAACATATTGTTTGGAAATGATTATGATAGTCAATGTTCACAATATAATTCAATGAAATAATAATGAGAATATATATTCAAAACATAATTCATGGAAGTTATTTTAATAAGTTATGTTCACAACATAATTCATGGACATGATTGCGGAAATTTATATTCACAACATAATGTGTGGACTAGATTGTGATTAGCTATGTTCACAACATAATGGGTTGAAAAGATTATGACAAGATATGATAAAAATATAATACATGGGAAAGAACGAGAATATATACGTATACAATATAATACAATTAATGATAATGATTATCTATGTTTACAAATTAATCCATTCACGTGATGGTGATTAGTTATTCACAATATAATGTGTGTACATGACTGTGTTAAACAATGTTAAAAACATAATGGATATATATGACTGTAATATGATATATTAAAAGCATAATGTAGGGAAATTATTGTGATTATCTTTGTTTACAACATAATTTAGGGAGATGACTATGAATATCTATTTTCAAAACAAAATGTGTGGAAAATATTGTGAATAGCTATGTTCACAAAATAATGCTTGTACATGGATGAAAATAACTATGTTAACTATATAATGTGTGGAGACAATTGTGATTATATATATTCCTAATACAATGAATTTTTATAATTATTATTAACTATGTTTATAGATTTTTTTTTTAATTTTTTGAGATTAGATATGTTTACAATGTTATGTTTTTCTTTTATTACATTCAAAAAAATACCTTTTTTACTATCAATGGATCATGATTATTATCTAATGTTTTTTATTCTTATAACTTGGTATATATATGATCCTTTATGCTTATATATCCCTTTATCATGATTCAAGGATAAAACATACAATTCCATGTTATTTTTAATCATATATTTCTCTAATGTTTATTTTTCTCTCATTATTATGATCAAACCCATTATTACCCATTGAAATGATTTATTTCCCTTATTGATAACATAATATCCTTATTCTCTTAAAATATATTTTTTATTTTATGAAATCCACTTTAGGGGGTTGAGTGGAAATTAAAAAAAATGAACTATGAGATTAAGCCTCAATGGAAAACCCATAATCATTCCAATTTTTTAAAATTGTTAGATCATTTTACATATTAAAACTTCTAATTAATGTATAAGTTTCTCTTCCAAGACTAAACCTTAATAATATTCTAAATTATATAAGACACCATACCCCACATCTTGAGAAACTCATCCAAACTCATTATCTCTTAATTTACCCCACATATCAATATGATATTTTGGGAATTGTTACATTACAATTTCTCCTCATTGTGGTAGAATTGAATAACTATGTTATTTATTATTTTAGATTTTCCTTTTAATACTATATTCAAAAACTGGTATTCAAACATATATTCCTTGGAATGAACATTAAGATCTAGTATAGGTATTGGTTCCGATTTTCTTCATGATTCTTATATTTACTCTCTCTGTTTGGAAGCTCTATTTTATTATCTATAGAAATTAGTCACATGAAAAATTACCAGTCTATGAACTTCTCAATGTGAGATTCTAGAGCTTCAGTATTTGTCCTCTCAACAGTTTATTCATACAGATAATTAATAATTTTTCTTCTAATACAATGTTCCTTCTTCTATAGGTGGTTTCGAGAGGGTTTTCTATTTATGAAGCATATTCTATTATAGATTTTAATAACACTATTAAACTCTGATCCTTACTCAATGACATAGTAGTCATTAGTTTATAAAGTTTATATTAGTCTTTCTAAAATATATATTTTATTTGGTTAAGATTTATATCTATACAAATGAACAATACAATTTATTCTAATATTTGATACTTAATGGTATAATTTGATAACTTTTTTACACTATATCAAATTTTGAGTATAATATAGATAAATAATCATGTCTTAAGTCTGCAGGTTTGACAGAACCCACTTTATAGCCTTCAACTTAAGTTTCAATTTTTGGATACTTTCCACATTTTATTTTTTATTTCTATTTTTACATTATTTATGTCATCTATACAAATCATTATAACCCTCATTATATCAAGAAATGATTTTTTTACAAAGGTACTACTTCATTTTTTCAAATATTATGTACATTATAAAATCACAAACCTAAGGACCATAATAGTTTAGTACATTTGGAAACCTTGAAACATAAACACAATTCCACAAGTGACCTATATAATTTACAAAAACATTATACCTAAAAAAACCCTTATTATCCATATCATACATAAAACATGTATTCATAACTTGGGGAAAGGAATCATAAGGAAGGGTGAACTCATATGCTTAGTAATGGTAAATAAGGGAGATAAGTAATCATAAAATGAACATAAATGTATAATAATAAGTGGATAAAATTTGAAAACCATACCCTTCAAATCAAAGATCATAATATTGTATCGTGGAATAAAGATTATATGTTCATAAGACATGAATCATAAGAAAATAAAATAACATGAGCCATCAGAGGAAAATATTAGCATAAGACATGAAATTTTGGGAATACACATAAGCATAAAAAATATATTTCATATTAGTCATGTATTTTTTCCAAGACCATCAATGAGGAAAAATTCCTTTACTGAATCTTGTTCACTTCCTATTCCATCCTTATCTAATTGAACCAGGTTCATACCATGTTCTACCTATATCTTAATAAACCAGGTTCACAGCCCATTCTAGTCCAATCATACTGAAAAGAGTTTACTCCCAATTCAATTTTATTCTATCTTGTAACATATAAATCTTTACCTTATGCATTGGAGGGAGATATAGTTCCCACCCACATTTGATTATAACATAACAAACAGACATTGTTATAACCTAACTAGCATACTTTGTTATAACATAACAACCATCACATATTGAAAATCATACTTATATGTGGAAAATGATCATAAAACGTTCACAATCTCATAACCTTTGAAATTAAAATTATTTTATAAACATTTCCCCATATCATAACATGTGAAAAAGAGATGTGTTTCATAATCATTTCATCATTTCATCATAGAATACCCCATGAAGCGAATCTGGTTTCATAATAGTTCTACCATGGTATAACCCATGTAAGAGAAACCAATTTCATAAATATCCTATCATAATAATTATAAACCATTTAGATAAATAATATAAATTTTATCCTTGGTTAATATCCACAATAAAATATAATTTATAGAAAATGATTTCATCTTATATGGAGAAGGATATTGAATTATTATATGGAACATTCCTTAAAAAATAACCTTAATTTGAAAATAACTTTTTAAAATTTAAAACAAATTTAGAATAATTTTCTTTGAAAATATCATTGAAAATATTTAATGGAATCTTCAAAATAAAATAATTATAAAAAATTATATGAAAAACTATTAGATAAAATTTGAAAAAAAATTTAACGTGAAACATTTTGTAATATTTTTTATTTGAAAATAACATTGAAAATTTTTACAGGATGTTTTGAAGAAATCATTGGTTAAGAATTCAAAAATTTTTATTCACTATGTATAGGATAGAAGGAAAATTCCCTTCATATTTTTTTAAAAATCCAAATGGGAATTTTTTGGAAAAATGAAACGAGGATTCATTTCAATTTTTTGTTAAAATTCCAACATGGGAAAAAATTTATTTCTAAAATCATAATTGTTTAATAAAATATTTTTTGAAAACATTTCTATAAAAAATGGTTTTTTAATATTTCAAACTGAAGAGAGAAATAAAATCACATTTTGTTAAAAACATTTTTTTAATAATTTTAAGTACCATTGCTTAGATAAAATAGTACAATTACAAGAAAATATCATTAATAACCACAATGGAATAAAATTAATGATAATTATTGAGAGATGGATCATAAAATTTTATTATAGGAAACATAGTCATTAAAAATCATTATAAATGATGAGATTGTAAAATAAAATAGGTACCACTATGGCAACATTGAATCATAATCCCCATAAAGGAATAAAATAAATTGAAACATAAAATACCATGAGGTTGATTAAATACATGGTATTAATTGTCAAAGGGGTTTTATATATACCTCATGAAAGAATATAGGTTCATAACATAGTGTACATCTCAAAGAAAGAAACATTGAATAAAAACCACTTACCGATTTGGTTATTTTTGAACCTTAAACCCCATGAAAGTCATATACTCAAATGGATTTTTAAATCAGAACAATTTTTAGTAGAATCATCATAAAATAGATTTATGTGAAGTATATACACAATGTGCCAAATGAGAATGTTTTTTCATTTTCTTGTTGGTTTGAAATAAATAATAGTAAATGATATTTATTATCAATTCAGAATATTTTTTATGTTATATATATCTCATATGTTCATTAAACCCATCCTTAATATAAGTAAGAACCCTTAAACATTACATAATATTTGAATTTTTTTTATAAATCACTTTCTTAAATTACCAAAGTTATTTTTAGTTTACTATTTTAGTGAATTATTACATAACTCATACATATCAACCCACAAGAAATGAAATTGTGTGATATAAAAGCAGTATCCATTTCTTCTATAATAGATTTATTTTTCAAAAATCATTAAATAATTTCATGAAAAATATTCTCAACATTCATCGAGAATTATATTTAGCTCTAACCCATCCTTAACCCCTATGAAAAACATTTTAAAACATAGTATGATCACAAAAAGAATAGAAAGGGACATAAAGGGAAGGAAGGAGTTAGTCCATGAATACTTATAAACACATGAAATAATTTAAAATATGGAATACTCATCACTCATAAGGCAACATTTACTTAACTTGTGAAAAAATAGATTTCCATAGAACATAGAAAACATAAATAAAACCATATCAGTAACATGGGGTATTAGTTACTTTATATTGTGACCCACATGGCTACTATATTATTTCATAGTTACAATTGGAATAACAATTACTGTAAACTTCTGAAATATAGATACCAAATTCATTGGAGGGAGATGTAGGTACCACCCATCATCATAAAAAATTCATAAGAACCATAACATTATCATAAACCATGAATAATTGTATCATAAAAAGTTTCCATTTGAATTTTTTAAAAATAGAAAAATTAAGAGGATTTTTGAAGGAATGTCCCTTACCTTGGGCTCGAATTCATTCAAACGTGTTCAAAAATTATTTATAATTATTTAAAGAGTGTTATTTTATTATTAAAGAAGTATATTTATATTTTTAATATCATATATGGTCTTTTTATAACATCTTTAAACCCATTTATTAATAATATTTTATAATTTTAATTAGGTTGGGTGCGTTTATTTCATGGTTTTCACGGTGGGTTCATTATGATTTTTATTTTATAATAGACTAAAAACTCTATAATTGGAAGAAAATTGTATTAATATGTTTCAATATTTTTAAATTATACCATGTATACTTTTATTTTAAATTATGATGATTCTTTAGATAAAACATTAATGAAAAAGATTTAATTTATTGTGGTGGTTTTTTAAGACAATAATGAAATTATATAATTTTATTTAATATCATGTTTTTATATTAGTTCCAGAAAACTATAGAAATTATAATATGTAAAATAATGTCTTATTTAGAAATATTAATTGTTTTATTACCATCCTTGAAGGCGAGAAATTTAAATGAAAACTCATCACCAATGATGGCGGTAAATCGACACATCACAGAAAATGTTTTCATTTTTTTAGAATAAGAAGAGAAGAGGAGAAGTCTAATAATGGATATTACATTAAAAAAACAACATTATAATATATATAAAATACTATAGTTAAAAATTCACCTGTATGAGGGGAGGTTAGGAGAGAATAATACAATAAAATAAATTTAAAAGAAAAAAAGGAAAACAAAAGAGGAATTTTCCTCTTGAACTTAATCTCCATGACAACCTCATTAATGCACTTGGTATTTGAATTCTCATTAAACCCAAAGTTCATGGACATTAGTAATATTCTTGGTAAGGTAAATGGAAAAAAATTAAACAATCTACAAGGATTTGGAGGTGTGATGAGAATAGGTGGTGAGGGGTGGTATTTATAGTGGAGGAGAGGGATGTTTTCTCATTATTTTATTCATTAGTTTATTATTTTGGTTCAAGACTATTCTTAGTTTGAGAGTTATAACTAATTATATTTAAATAAAAAAGTTAGTTTTGCGATTATGGTTTTTACATCATGCATGATATTTTAATTCATGTATTTGGATTATAATTTAACTACCGTAAATTGATGTATTTTTCATTTCACCAAAATTAAACTATTTCAAAAAAAAATACAAAAAAAATAACCCATACCATTTTCAACTTATAAAATTCAAAAAATAAATACATTTTATGAAAAAATAATTTTCTAAATATGATAAAAATAATTTTTATTGTAAATCATCATTTATTCGAAAAATTCAAAATTTTAAATTTTAACTGATTATATAACACTTTGAAATATTAACAAAAGTATCATAAAATTATATTATAATCAAAATACCAAAAAATATTAATTTATGAATCTATTTCATGAAGACAAACATTCATTTAAATCCTTATATTAATTATAAAATTGTAAATAAAAAATTTTGGGTCACAAAATTACCAACACATAATTTATCATTTTGAAAACATTTATTTACATATTCCATGATATAAAAATATTGTATTTTCACTGATAATATACCTAAATTTTATTGATAAATTAATTTATAAGGTTACTATTCTATTTTTATAGATTCCATAATTTCTTTAAATACAACTTATTTAATTATAAATTTATAATGAATTTAAAAATATAAATCCAGAAAAAAAATAGATTATTTTCTATGTTCTTCAATTGTTACATTATCCCCACCTTGTGGGAATTATATCCCCTCAATTTTTATTTACATATTAAATATGTTAGAATATATTTCTCTCGTATCATTTTTATATTCCCATGTTTCTTCTTAACCATGTGGTCTCTCCACAAAACCTTAACTTAGAGAATTTCTTTATTTCAAAAAACATGCTCTATATGATTAAGAATTCGACTAGGAATTTCCTCATAAGAAAGGTAATCTTATATATGAACTACTTCTGGGATCAAAACATGAGATTAATATAGAACACACTTTCGTAACATCTAATCATGAAAACCATTATGTACTTGAGATAACTTTTCTTCCAGCTCTGAGCTATCCTCATATGATGCTGGAAAATATTTACTTTCTCAGCCACATCCTCTACTTATTTTGGTCCCATCAAATTCATTCCCCCAACTTCATCCCAAAATGCTAGAGTTTACTACTAATTTCCATATAATGTCAAAATGGATCAATATGTATACTAGAATGGAAACTATTTTTATTAGAAAACTCGACTAAAGAAATATTCTGATCCCAAATTCCATGGTAATCCATTGAACATTCGTATAACAAGTCTTCCAATGTATGAATTGTTCTCTTAGTCTGTCCATTAGATTGAGGATGAAAGGTCATGTGGAAATTTAATTCATCTCCCAATGAATTTTGAAGGGATTTCCAAAATTTATAAGTGAATCATGGATCACGATCAAATAAAATTGATAGGGGAACTCCATGAAAACTAATAATATCTTTGAGGTACAATCGAGAATGTTGATCGAGAGATAGAGTGTCTCAAATAGAAAAGAATTATGTAGATTTTGTCTACTGAACAACAATAGCCCAAATAAAATTGTTAACTAGAAAAGGACTGGGTAGTCCCACAATGATATCAATGGATATATTTTACCATTTCCAATATGGCATTGGAAAAGGCCAAGACAACCCCTTATGTAGTAGTCGCTCTGCTTTAACCTATATAAAATTAAAACATTTCATTATCAAATCAGAAATATATCTTCTTATTCCATCCCACCAGTAATATTCCCAGTAGTCTATATATATCTTAGTACTATTAAGATGAACTAAAAATGGAGAACTATATGTTTCAATTAACAATTCTATAATCAAATAGGAATCATAACACTACGGCAAAAAAGGGATTTAGCGGCGGTTTTTTTTCGTTTAGTGGCGGTTTTGAGAAACCGCCGCTAAATCGTGCGTCGGGAAACTATTTCGCGGCATTTTTTTAGCATTATTTTTTTAATTTTTTTATTTTTTAATAATATATATTTATTTATATATTTATTTCCATATTTATTTCCATATTTATTTTCGTATTTATTTCCGTATTTATTTCGGTATTTATTTTCGTATTTATTTCCGTATTTATTTTATGTATTTATTTCCGTATTTATTTTCGTATTTATTTTCGTATTTATTTTATGTATTTATTTATTTATTTATATATTTATTTATTTATTTTATTTATTTATTTATTTTATTTAATTCCATATTTTTTTTTATTTTTTTTCGTATTTATTTTATTTATTATTATTATTATTTCGTATTTATTTTATTTATTTATTTATCCATGCGTGCACATGCCTATGCCCATGCCCATGCACATGCCCATGCCCATGCCCATGCCCATGCCCATGCACATGCAGATGCAATATAAATAAATTCTGCGTTTGGTGAGATTTGAACTCCTAACCTCTTGAATATTTTCCAAAGACATACTTATATATATTAATTGAAAAAACAAATAATACATAAATAATAAATATAAACTCAATAATAATAAATAATAAATAATAAATAAGGAATAATAAATATAAATATAAATAATAAATAATAAATAATAAATAAATATAAATAATAAATAAATATAAATAATAAATAAATATAAATACTAAATATTAAATAATAAATATAAATAATAAATAATAAATAATAAATAATAAATAATAAATAGAAAATAATAAATAATAAATAAATATAAATAATATATAATAAATAATAAATAATAAATAATAAATAATAAATAATAAATAATAAATAATAAATAAATAATAAATAATAAATAAATATAAATAATAAATAATAAATAGAAAATAATAATAAATAAATAAATAAAAATAATAAATAATAAATAATAAATTAATATAAATAATAAATAATAAATAATAAATAAATAATAAATAATAAATAAAAATAAATAAGAAATAAATATAAATAATAAATAATAAATAATAAATAATAAATAATAAATAGATATAAATAATAAATAATAAATAATAAATTAATATAAATAATGAATAATAAATAATAAATAAATATAAATAATAAATAAATATAAATAATAAATAAATATAAATAATAAATAATAAATAATAAATAAATATAAATATAAATAATAAATAATAAATAATAAATAATAAATAAATATAAATAATAAATATAAATAATAAATAATAAATAGAAAATAATAAATAATAAATAAATATAAATAATAAATAATAAATAATAAATAAATATAAATAATAAATAAGAAATAGAAAATAATAAATAATAAATAAATATAAATAATAAATAAATTTAAATAATAAATAAATATAAATAATAAATTATATATAATAAATAATAAATAATAAATAATAAATAATAAATAATAAATAATAAATAAATATAAATATAAATAATAAATAAATATAAATAATAAATAATAAATAATAAATAAATATAAATAATAAATAATAAATAATAAATAATAAGTAATAAATAATAAATAATAAATAATAAATAATAAATAATAATTAAATATAAATATAAATAATAAATAATAAATAATAAATAATAAATAATAAATAATAAATAATAAATAATAAATAAATATAAATAATAAATAATAAATAAATATAAATAATAAATAAATATAAATAATAATTAAATATAAATAATAAATAAAAATAAAAATAAATAATAAATAATAAATAATAAATAATAAATAATAAATAATAAATAATAAATAAATATAAATATAATTAATAAATAAATATAAATAATAAATAATAAATAATAAATAAATATAAATAATAAATAATAAATAATAAATAATAAGTAATAAATAATAAATAATAAATAATAAATAATAAATAATAAATAAATATAAATATAAATAATAAATAATAAATAATAAATAATAAATAATAAATAATAAATAAATATAAATAATAAATAATAAATAGAAAATAATAAATAATAAATAAATATAAATAATAAATAATAAATAAATATAAATAATAAATAATAAATAAATATAAATAATAAATATAAATAAATATAAATAATAAATAAATATAAATAATAAATAAATATAATAATAAATAAATATAAATAATAAATAATAAATAAATATAAATATTAATAATAAATAAATATTAATAATAAATAATAAATAAATATAAATATAAATAATAAATAAATAAAAATAATAAATAATAAATAAATATAAATATAAATAATAAATAAATATAAATAATAAATAATAAATAATAAATATTAAATATTAAATATTAAATAATAAATATTAAATAATAAATATTAAATATTAAGTAATAATTAATAAATAATAAATAATAAATAATAAATAATAAATAATAAATAAATATAAATAATAAATAATAAATAATAAATACTAAATACTAAATACTAAATAAATATAAATAATAAATAAATATAAATAATAACTAATAAATAAAAATAAATAATAAATAAAAATAAATAAAAATAAATATTAATAATAAATAATAAATAATAAATAAATATAAATATAAATAATAAATAAATATAAATAATAAATAATAAATAATAAATAATAAATAATAAATAATAAATAATAAGTAATAAATAATAAATAATAAATAATAAATAATAAATAATAAATAATAAATAAATATAAATAATAAATAATAAATAATAAAGAAATATAAATATTAAATAATAAAAAATAAAAAATAAATAAATATAAATATAAATAATAAATAATAAATAAATATAAATATAAATAATAAATAAATATTAATAATAAATAATAAATAATAAATAATAAATAATAAATAATAAATAATAAATAATAAATAATAAATAATAAATAATAAATAATAAATAATAAATAATAAATAATAAATAATAAATAAATAAAAATAATAAATAAAAATAAATAATAAATAAATATTAATAATAAATAATAAATAATAAATAAATATAAATAATAAATAATAAATAAATATAAATAATAAATAATAAATAATAAATAAATATAAATAATAAATTATAAATAAATATAAATAATAATAAATAATAAATAAATATAAATAATAAATAATAAATAAATATAAATATAAATAATAAATAAATATTAATAATAAATAATAAATAATAAATAAATATAAATAATAAATAATAAATAATAAATAATAAATAATAAATAAAAATAAATAATAAATAATAAGTAATAAATAATAAATAAATAATAAATAATAAATAATAAATAATAAATAATAAATAATAAATAATAAATAATAAATAATAAATAATAAATAAATATATATAATAAATAATAAATAATAAATAAATAATAAATAATAAATAATAAATAATAAATAATAAATAATAAATAATAAATAATAAATAAATATAAATAATAAACAAAAATAAATAATAAATAAATATAAATAATAAATAATAAATAATAAATAATAAATAATAAATAATAAATAATAAATAATAAATAATAAATAACCAGTTACAAATAATAGATAATAAATAAATTAATGTATATTATAAATAATAAATAATAAATAATAAATAATAAATAATAAATAATAAATAATAAATAATAAAGGAAACACATGAAAAAGTATGAAAAGACGTGATAAGGGATGAAAAATCATGAAAACGCATGAAAAAGGATGGAGAAACATATGAAGAATGAGGCATTAGAAAAAATGAGAACGCATGAAAACTCGTGAAAACTCTGGAAAACTTCTTAATAAATCAACATAACCATCATAATAAACCATAAAAAACCATTGATAAAGATAAAAAGTCATGGAAACCCAAATAAACAGTAATAAATGGAGCTACCGTTGAAACCCGTTAAAACGGTCATAAAGAGACAAAAACATTGGACTCACATTAACGGAGATAACTTATGATCCGAGAGTCCGTTTTAGATCCGCGACCTGTCAAATCAAGGATTCTGAAACACTCTTCAACCTGAAAGGTGAAAGACTTTGAATGGACAGACGGATCGGAAGTTATGACCATTTAAAAAAAGCTGAAGGAGAACGGGTGCTAGAAACAAGACACTGAAAAACATAACAAACCCGATACCCACTAAAAAGTCCATAACATATGATCGAGGAGTGCATGTGGGCGCCGCGACCAGTCAAACTGAAGATCATGGAACGAGCTATGAGCTGGAAGGTGGAGGAGGCCAAACTGACACGCGGATCGAAAGTTTGGTCTGTTTGAAGACAAGTTTGACGGGACACCGGTGACGGAAATGGGGTTTTGAAAGATTTTGGAGGGGATTTTGGGGTCGAAAAACCTAACAAAAGAATTCTTTTGTCACATTAGTGTGTAGCTCTCTTCGCTGGCTTCGATTTGATATGTAGTAGAGCCCAAACGGACACCCGGAGCGAAAGTTATGGCCATTTGAAGTTGGAGAACTTTTTTCAACTTTCTTATAACTCTAATATCTTCCACACCTTAGACCGTCTCACGGTTTTGATTATATGAGCCTCTAGATCTCTTCATGAGCTTCGATTTTACTGGTTGTGGCGCTTCAACGGTTGCCAGAATCAAACGTTATGGTCGTTTTAGTGATTTCGGGGTTTCTCACGTTTTTTTAATTTTTTTCATTTCATTTCGCGGCGGTTTTACCGAAACCGCCGCTATTTCGCGGCGGTTTTTTAAAAAACCGCCGCTAATCCTCAAATAAAATTAAAAAAAAAATAATAATAATAATTTTGCCGTTTAGCGGCGGTTCTTAAAACCGCCGTGAAATGACGGCCCGAAAATGCGTTTCGCGGCGGTTTTTAAAACCGCCTCGAAAAAACCGCTGCTAAACGGCGGTTTTCTTGTAGTGTAATGAACAAATAATCTCTTTCAAAAATATCAAGACACAATCATTATCAACATTAAATTCTAGAAATTTACCTTTATTAACCAATTTATCTTTTTCCTATAACTCACATTCTTCTATACATGCTTGATTAATTCTATCCGAGTGATATGACTTGATTTACACTTAAAACAAAAGGTAGGAATTTTCAGAACCAACAACATCCAAGCAAAAATTCATCAAATCATTTAAAAGGGGTAATGTACCAAATATAGCATGGTTAATGTAGCATGATGTTTTCAACTCAAAGCATTTTCCACCATGTTCTCTTTTCATGGATGGTAATTGATTGAGGAATCATAATCTTTTATCAGTTCGAGCCATCATCTTGGTCTCATGTTAAATTCTTTCTGAGTAAATATATACTTAAAACATTTACAATTAGTATATCCTTAAATTTTTTCACCATATAAATGATTTATCAAAATTTTTAAAGAGAAAACCATACCTGATAATTCTTGGTCATGTGTAGGAAAATTTTATTCATGTTGTTTAAGTTTTATTGAATAATATTAAATTTACCAATCATTGTGCATGAAAACATGAACAAGTCCTTTCAAAGAAGCGTAACTATAGTTGAAAAATGCTCTATTTATGGAATAAAGGGAAAAAAATATAGCATTCACCAATCACCTATTTAATTACTAAAAAGAAAAATCACATTTGTATATAAAAATAAATTTAACCCAGTTTCTCATTAACTTTGTTAGTGGTATAGATAACCATAAAATGTTTATAAAAAAAATCATTAGTAATAGCCTTCTAATCCAAGTAATCTATGAATCTCTATATAATTTTTAGGTCTTGGACATTCATATATCATTTTTTGGTTTGATCAACAATTATTCCATTTTTATTTACAATGTTCCAAAGAAAAAAATCTTTTGCAACCAAAAATCACATTTGGTAAATTTTTTATATAACTTCTTTTCTTTGAGAGTATTCTGGAAAATATATAAATTATTTTCATGATCATCATAACTTCTTGGAAACACAAAAATATAATCAATAAAAAAACCTATCCAAGTATTCATAGAATATTATATTCATAAGATCCATAAATAAAGTAGGGACATTTTTTAAACCAATGGGAATAACAAAAAATAGAAAAATCCCATATCACCCCTACAAAAAGCCCTTTAACAACATTAGAATATGCCTTTATTAATACCAAAAAGTGCTAATAATCTTAGAGAGGTTAAAAGACCGAATCTTTTGTCAGTGCTAAAAAAGCACAATTAAAGTATCCCATTATCAATGCGAAAAAATCATGGTTAAAAGGGTCCTTTAACAGATCTTTTTTAGAACCACTAAAGGTCCCTTTTAACTGTGTTTGTTTAGTGCTGTTAAAGGGGTCATTTGACAATGCTTTTTTAGCACTCATAAAAGAAACGCTCTTAAAGGGAGTAAAAAAAATCAGACATCCATGAGCATCTGTACCCTTTACTAGTGATTCCATGACCCCTTTAATAGTCCTCCACCCTCCTTTATCAGCACTTTTCACCCACCTTATCTGCACTTTGTGAATTTCAGGCCTCATACGCACCACAGGTATTCGAACCCTGCACATCTCATTCGACGATGGAACACCTTTACCACTAAACCATATTGTTTTGATATCCTTTTAATTATATATATATATTCATATATATATATATAATTATTTTTAAATACATTTATTCAATATATATGTTTGTGTGACATATATATACTGATATTTATTTAAATATATTATATATTATATTCATTTACATATTCTCGAATATAATATAAATATACATCTATTTATTAATACATGCATATAAGAATATGTTGCTATAATGTAATAAATGGCTTGAAATTGTTTTAAATACATTTCTAGAAGATTTATTTACTTACATATATTATAATATAAATTCTTATGTAAATACGTTGATATATGTATTTATATGATTGATTGATTATAAGTAAATATAAGTAAACATGCATATATTTATTTATAACTAAAATTATGTTCTGAAAAAATGATAAAATTTCAAAACCATATTATCAATATTAATGGAAGTCCTTGGAATAAATTCAATCTCTATCAAAAAAATGGAAATAAGATCCCATTAAACAAGACTGAAAATCCAATAGAATGTTAAAAAATCACTGTACCCCTAATAAAAACTCCGTTTTGGAGGACTTAGGTGATTTTTTCCATCAAAAGAAAAGACATAGGTTTACATATGTCATTAATGGCATAGATATCATCACAGACTTTGATTTGGTATGTGGTATTTCCCAAACGATCACCCGGATCAAAAGTTATGGTCATTTGATGTTCGAGTTAAATTTTCTACTTATTTTTGATCTTTGGTTATTTTTTTATTTATTATATCTTTAAATTGATATTAAATGAATATTACTAAAAAATAATAAGAAAATTATTATTTATTATTTTTTAAATTATTTTATATACCATTTTCCTTAAATATGTTATATATTATGTTTAAATGCTTATTTACCTTATATAAAAAAAAGATTAAAAAGTTTCTATTATATTTATATCAATAGAATTATATTTATATATTAATTTTATTATTTTAATGAAATATAATTTTGTTAGAAGTTTACTTTTATCAGAGCTTATAAAAAATAATTGATAAATGGTGTCTTTATTAGCACTTCTAAAAAAGTGATGGTAACCCCCCATCAATGTTTTTTTACAAGCCCTAATAAAAAATAATATTTATTAGATATTTTTTAAAATTCCTAATAAAGGGTGTGAATTTATTAGTTCTTTTAAAAAGTGCTGATAAAGGCCCCCCTTTAATAGTGTTTTTATCACTAACAAAGGGGTCTTTAACAAGGTTTTTCTGTAGCGCTGTTAATGTCCTAGAGCTGGATAAAACAAGTTTTTTAGTATTGTATCTAATTTAAAACACTATTTCTTGAATTTCAACCTCATTACCCCAATATCTGATGGTACATGGATCTCAATTCAATCTTAGAAAAATACTAAGCTCCCGGGAGGAGATCAAACAAATCATAGATATGATTTAATTAATAGTCATTCTTAAAAATAATTTTATTTGAAGATATGTAATTATTGAAATGTTTCATGGAACCATATTTATTTTGAATGAAAAAAATAAGATAATCCCATTATGAATTTAAACAATGAATTAAACGTTTATCAAGAATCTCATAGAAATGATTTTTCAATTCTTGAAGTTCAACTTGACCTATTCGATAATGGGGTTTAGAAATTGGATTAGTATCATGAACTAAGTCAATAATAAATTCAACTTATCGATCATGTATAAAAATAGGAAACTCATCGAGATAAAAATACTGATATTCATTTACCATTGTCACATAATTTATATGATTATTTCCCTTATTTTTGGTAATATATGAAATATAACTTTCATTTATTCCATTCAATAGTTTCTCAGATTCATGATATGATATCAATGGTATGGGTTTATTCTTGTATACAAACTAAAACACTTTTTGAAAAAACTTTTTTAGCTATGTAATCAATCTTAGCATGATAAAATGAATGTCAATACATACCATAATAACATCAAACCCCACTAAGGAAAAAACAAAAAGGTTTTTTAGTAATTTCTTTTCACATATAACAATAGGAAGATTCTTTTAATGCCTTTTTTCATTAATATTTCCCCTTAATGTTTTTACAATATGCCCTGATTTCATTTATAGATGTGAAATTTTATATTTAGTAAGAAAAAATTCAGAAATAAAGGAATTTTTAGACCCCATATGAAACTAAACAATAGAAAAACATGAGTAAATTGAAAAAGTACATGAATCCAATTTATTGGATGGAAAAACATCTGCTGATGTTGTCACAATGGATTTCAATACAATTTTTTTCTTATTATCATCTAGATTTCCGTCATTTATAAATTTCTTTGTGTAAGTATTTTCATAATTCCCCATATCACTAAATTTAAAACACTTTAATGTTTTATTATTATAATTAAAATCAAGATCATTTTCATTAACTTCTCATTCCGTATATCTAAACTTAGCACATTGAAAACACATCCCAGTTGCATTATAGAATTCCCCAGGGTTATTTTATGACACTTTACACAAACTCGAAACTAGACTTATTAAATTTAGATTTATTTGGTTGATTCTTACACATTTCTTTCCATTTGGACATTTTCTTATTGTTGTTTTTAATGTACACATGATCATCCAAAAACTCCATTTCTCTACTCTCAATGCATGATAAAAGTTTCTCATTAATTTTTATGTCATGGTAATCTAATTCCCATTGATATCTAGGATTCATTCTTGAATATAATTGATTGATTTTACTATCATGTTCTCAAAAATGATTTGGAGAATACCATTCCAATCAGGCGAAGTTTTATTCATACACGACCATTGAATCTTCCTCATTTTTTTTAAATTATTGAAATTTCCATTCAATCCTATGTTGAATCACCTTAGGAAAATATTTTTCAAGGAACATATTCTTAAATTCATCCCATTCCATTGCATCGATCTCCTCTCTATCACTAATATTCTTAACCATTGACCACCAATGGTCGGATTCACCTTGAAAATGGTAAATTGAAAGAATTTTTTTTATACCATGACATGTTATTACAACAAATATATTTTTAGGGTGTTTAATCCACCCTTTTCCACCCATGGGTAAGAAGATTTACTAAAATTAAGAGTGTGTTGCCTTATAAAATGTTCAACTATCATCATATTCCTTTGTGGTAGCTCTGGTTGTTGTATTTCATTGATTGCACAACCATTTACAACATATTTAAATGGATCAGTTACTAACACAAACTACACAGTTCCAATCCCCACCATTATAGGTTGAATATTAAAAAAGATATCATACTCTTGATGCCTTCATACTTCATCTTCTCTATTTATTCTTTGGGAAACCGTTCTGAACAGACCTATCATAGATGTATAAAAATTTAAATAATTAAATGTTAAATAATTTAAACTTAAAAATAAGGTAAAAATAATTTATAGTATTATATTAACAACATCTTAACCCATAAAGTTATATAAACTATGCCTTAATACAAACTATATGTACCAGACCTTAAACATTACATAATCTAGTTAATTCTTTTAGAATTCACATTCTTACATTTCCGAAGATATTTTCAGTTTATAATTTTAGTTAATTAGGATATAATTCATAAATATAAACCCAAAATCATACCAATTAGTTAATATTAAAATATTATCCATTTCTACCATAATATAAATGTTTTTAATAAAACATGAAATCTTTTTATGAAAAAGCATCACAACATTCATCTTGGCTTCTCCTTTTCTATTAACCATTCTTAAAACATGTGAAAATAATTTTAATACTAGGGATGATAACAACAATTTTAGTAAAGGGAATAAAAGGAAGGGGGTGTCAGTTCTATAATACTTATAAATAAGTGATATTATTATCACAAAGATATACTTCTCACCCATAAAGTAACATATGCTTAACTTGTGAAAAAAAGAGATTTATATAGAACATAGACAACATAAATATAACCATATTGGTAAATTATGGAATTAATTACATAATTTTTAAATACTCATGGATACCATATGATTTTTAACCCTCATGGGTACCTTAAAATGAAACCCTCATGGCTATTATATGGTGTAACCATCATTGTTTCACTTGGAATAACCATTAAGGTCAACTTCCATCATAGACATACCCAATCAATTGGAGGGAGATATAGGTACCAAACTTTATCATAAACAATTACCATTGACAAAATCTTATTCATAAAATAGGAATACTTGAATCATAAAACATTCCTTTTTAATTTCATAAACACAGAAAATTAAAAGAGTATTTTTGAAGGAATGTTCGTTACCTTGGGATTTATTTACTTCAATGGTGTTCAAAAATATTGTATAATGTTTTAAAGAGTATTATATTTTTATTAATGAACTATATTAATATTTATAATACCTTATATGATATATTTATAACATACTTACAGAAAGTTATTAATAATATTTTGTTATTTTTATTGTTTCATGTGGGTTTATGCCATGATTTCCATGATTGGTTCATTATGGATTTTCATGTCAAACGGAAGAAAAACACCACAATTTGGAAGAAATGGTTTTAATATATTTAAATAAATCTAAATGATAGAATATATCATTTTTTATGAAATTATGATGATTTATTAGATAAACCATTAATGAAAAATAATTAATTAATTTTGGCAGTTTTTTTACAAAAAACACAAACATAAATAATTTTATTTAATTTCATGTTTATATATTGGTTCCAAAATATCATATAACTTATAATATGCATAATAATATATTATTTAATAATAAAAATGGTTTTCTTACCAGTCTTTAAGGTGGTAAAATAATATTAAAACACATAATCCATGATGACGGTAAATTGACCCATCACAAACAATGTTTTCATTTTTTTAGAATAATAGGAGAATAAGAGGGGTTTCATGATGAATATTACATAAAAAAAAAACAAAATTACAGTATATATAAGACAATGGAGTTATAATTTTACTTTTATGAGGGTATTTTAAGAGAAAATCCTAAAATAAAGTAAATTAAAAATAATTTTAAATGAAAACAAAAGATAATTTTACCTCTTGAATTACTTCTTCTTGAGAACCTACATAAGGCTCTTGGTTTTGGAATTTTGGTGAGACCTGTGGGTTTTATATGTGGGGAAGATTCTTGTGAAGGTATTTGGTAAATAATTAAATATGATACAAGGATTTGGAGTTGTGAGGAGAAGAGTTGGTATTTATAGTAGAGGAGAGGGGTGTTTCCAATTATTATTTTTTTATTAATTTATTATTTTGGATCAAGACTGAATAGTTTGATTATTATTAGTAAATATATTAAAATAATGAAGGTTATTTTTCAATTATAATTCTCAAATCATGAATGATGTTTCAATTCATGCAATTTGATTATAATTTAAACACCAGAAATTACCGTATTTTACTACTCACAAAAATTCAACTTGTTCAGAAAAAATCACTAAAAATTACCATACCCATTTTTTAACATGAATAATTAAAAAATAAACTATGTTTTGTGAAAATAATTTTATAAATATGAGTACTGTAATTTTTAATTAATATTTACATTTAATTGAAAAATACCAATTTTATAATTATTATTGATTTTATAACACTTTGAAAAATTAATTAAGGTCTCATAAAATTATTTTATATTCATTAGAGAAAAAAACAATAATTTATGAATATATATTATTAATACAAACATTCAATTACATCATCATATTCATTACATGATTGTAAATATAAATTTATGTGTCACAAAAATACCAACACTTAATTTATCATTTTCAAGTCATTTATTTACTTATTCAATGATATAAATATATCATACTTTCACATATAAGATAAATAAATTTTATTTATACTTTCATAGGCGAGGTTACTATTATCTTTGTATATATTCTTGAATTTCTGTAAATACCACTTATTTCTATATACATTTATAATGAATTTATCTATTTAATTAGAGAATAAAAAAATATTTTATTATTACATTGGTTGTTTCACCTAATAAATTACTTATAAAGAATGAATAAATCACATTGATTCATGAGGAAGTAGTCTTCCATAAATATAAGTGATGTTATCATATTCCAAAAAATTGAATGCATGAATGTATGTATGATACAACAGTTCCCAAATCATAATAACATCATAAATATCATAAATATCATATACAAAAAATAAAACCATTATTATGACCGTGCATGATTTTTGTTAATGAAACAATGAATGACATCAATTCACTCTACTAAAAAACTGGTGATTAATTGTCCTGATATTTATTAGCATTAAAAAAGCACTAATAAATGAAATCTTTATCAGTACTAAAGAAAGAACTGATAAATTTGTCACTTTTTTGTCACTTTTTAAGCACTAATAAAGTCACCCTTTATCAGTGCTTTATTTTGGGCGCTAATAAAGGTAAATTCTTATCATCACTTTATTTTTAGCCCTCATAAAGGATGTATTTATCAGTGCTGATAAATGCATGCCTTTATTAGTTCCAAAAAAGCACAGATAAATATTACGTTTATCATCACATAAATAACAAGGGCTGATAAAATGAGTCTTTATCAGTGCTTTTTTAAAAGATCTGATAAAAGTGTCCCGATCATATTAAAAAACACGACCTATTGTGAAAATTTCATGATATTAGAAGCTTTCCACAGAAGACACCCATTTATAGCCCTCCTCCATGGGGAATCAAATCTTGAATCATAGAAACCAAAAAAAATCACACAAACTCACTACCTCCAGTTGCTCTAACATCATCTTACATCCATTGTTTGGTTACAGTTAAGGTTTATGAAGGAATACTCGAGATATAGAGACAAGGGTCTTGTATGTTCTTCAACCTAGCATGGTAGGACTATGTTTTCCTTTTTAGGTTCTAATTTTCTTTTCGTAATTTTTATTTCAATATTTGTATCCTATGATTTTTTATTTACAATTGTAGGTTCTGATTTTCATTATGAATTTGTGCTCTGATTGTTGTATATTATTTTGATTTTGTTTATGATCCATTGTTTTCTTGACTACTATTTTGGATATCTTTTTTTCGACTTCTTAGATTTTTGTTTGAATCAATTTTCTTTTTTTCTTAGATCTATACCCCTACTTACTCTACAAACTTGATTTTATTATTGTTTTAAAATCAGAGTGAATCACCTATGTCTTCAAATAAACCAATTAAATAAATATTTATTATACAATATAAAATGAGGATGTTTTTTATATAAAAACCTTAAACGACTGAGAAACTTTATTTTTCAAACCAATTCCCAGTGTGATGATGGTGTTATGTGTCAATAGAAGCTGATTTTATACAATTCATGTTGGAGAATTTATTTATTTAGATTCTATTTTAATATCCCAATGTAAGGGTTTTCCCTTAAAAATTTATTTTTTTCATAATTATGTTGTTTTATTTTATGATAATCTTAGTTAGGATGATACCATATTTATTTATTTTCAAGGTCTCTATTTTAAAAATTAGAATGGTGTTGTATTTATTTTACTATGTTGTGATATTCGGTTGTTATAGTTACATATATTGATCAGAATTGTGTTGTTTTATTCCTTTATGAACACTTCTTTATAGACCTCCCTAAAAACTCTAGAATGGGACAATGCGTATTATATGGAATCCCTAGAATCCTTAGGTTTCTACATCATTTGTTCCAATAAAAATATTTGAAGTTATCAAATTTTAAGTTTTAGAAATTATTTTTAGGTATTCACCATTTTTTGTCTATATATACATTTTTGGTATATATGTACATTTAATGAATATTAATATAATTTATACTTAAATAACTAATAAAATATTGTAAACTCATGTTAATTTCCAAATAATAAATTTAGGTAACTATATATAATTTTTTTTGAAATAATTATATTTTATACAAAATTACCAAGAATAATACATATTTATAATTAATATAATTTAAAAATAGTAATTAATAGTATTTTTTTAGTTTTATTAGATAAAATAGTATTATATATATATATTGAATAATATTTTGTATATTTAAATAAATTGAAATATGATAATGTATATATATAATTATTGATAAAGTATAAAATAGAACTATAATTTTATTACCTTATTTCCCTTACTTTACATTCGACATACCCATCTATCTAGGGAAACTTCTCTCTCATAGAGCCTCGACCCTCAACCTCCAAAATAATACTTTTATAATACTCTACTAGTACTCTATCTTTGTACTTATACCCTCACGCTAATAATAACCAACTAAAAAATTATATATCTACCCTTAGGAAGTTATCCCAACTCAACATTATGTAATTGCCTCTATATTTTCAGAACTACCCTCCAGTAGTTAACGCCCCAGCCCAACCGAAACAATTCTAAGGCTAAGGTATCCTTTTCCCCCTTTATTGATAAATATACTATAGAGGTGGAAAACACCGTAACTTTTTGTCTAGAATCCATAGTTTATCAATTATTTTCAAATAAAGTTGCTAATGTAATATATATATATATATATATATATAAATTTTTGGGGGACTAACTTTATCTATCTATGTAAAGAATGATGAGTGAGAACTATTTTATAGTTTTTGGTGATGGACGGTGTGAAACCTTTTTAGATTTATTTCCTATCGAGTTATGTTTTAACAAAGTACATTCCTCCATCGAAATATTTTTCCAATAATATAAAACCCTTCTATTTTTTTTAATAAAAAAACTGATTTGAAAACCAAGTTTTATCGAAAAACAAATTCTAAAAAATGCCCAAGAAATTATATTATTAATATTTTATTATGATCCTTATGGATAAATTCAGATACAAAAATCAATTTAATTCATCATTAACTCTTCCTCCACATCAAATGAAATAAATTATTTTCAGTAAAATAAACTCATTACCTAAAATTACACTATTGAAACCAAAGTCCCCTGGGCTGTAAATCACTATAGTTTTGTATTCTAATTCTTCCATCTCTACCCTCCCTATTTCATTCCCACCCTTCACTCAATCATTTATATGGTATTGGGGAGCTTTGAACCGGAAGGATTTGGTGGGAATGGAGGATTCGAGTTAATAACTAGTGTTAATGGTGTAAATCTCACAAATGGGAGACATTTACCCTTTTAGAGAACATAATGAAGTATGATTTTCATCCTCATTATCTTTATCTCACAAATATTTATTATTAAATTTCATTACCATGAGACACATCCCCCATCAATTTATATTTCTTGTAATACTATGATCATTAGTCATCCCATGGATAACTAAATCTTAGAGTATTTCAAGAAACATAGGTTCATGTCAACAAGAGATAGAGGATGTGGGTAAAACAAAAAAATGCAATGATAAATATTCGAGAGATGAATTAATGAGGATGATAGTTGCATATTAATTTCACCATTTAATGAATTCAGAGGATAACACTGACCATATTAGGGAAATTCCTTTCAACCTCCCCCTTCATTGATTTATTGTTTGACAAGATATATTTGTGTTTTTTTATCTTCATTCTTGATTTACCATCAACATATCCCTATGGTAAAAAATGATTTAAAATTAAAATAATTATCCATATAATTCACGTATTATTTCATATTTATGTTTTATGTTTTTAATTTCAATATTACTCATAATATAATTATTTTTTTTACAAGTTGATTATTTTGTTTGAGCCTAAAACTAAGATAATGATAATAATTAAATGCACCAAGAATGCAGAAAAACATCAAGAAGAGGTGAATTACTACTAATTATTTAATTAATTTTGACATCATTGTATCTACTATTTTTAAGTTAACATGCTTATCATTTTTATATAACACTTATTTATTTCTTTTTCCATAGATCTTTTGTGAAATCATATTTTTTGATCAACTATCTACAACATGGAATAAAAGAGATAAAATGATTATTTTTACCAATTTTTCCACAATTTCTATTTTAATTTAATTTTTTGTTGAACTACCAACACATAATATTTTTTTGATGTTCTTAGGAAAAAAAAATTCTCATCTTTTAAAGCCTATGCTCTTTTGACTTTCAACAATCAAAAATGTTTTCCTGCTAAGAACATCGAGTCAATATGTAGTGTTGGATGTTTTACATAGAGAGACAATAAAATCTTGGTAAAATTGGTAGTTAAGATTGTTTTGAGACTTTTTTATATGTTTGAATCAACCACACCTCAATATGGAACACAATGTCACTAATATGACTCTAAATTCCACTTTTTATTTTAAATTTACATATATTTTAGTGAAAATTACAACTAACATACTCGAAACTGAGAAAACATATTCTGATTGTTTTGATACTTTAAGAAAATGATTCATAAGTCATTTGAGATGTATAGAAATATACCACACTCAATTCGATGCACAATGTGACTGTTATGACTCAATGTCTCCATTATCAATTTGAAATTAATAGTTTAGGTAAAAAAATGTCACTCATTGAAAAAAAGAAAACAAACTCATATTTTATTGCTAATTTTAGACAAAAACTCATAATTCTTTTGTTATGTGTAGGAATTAATATCATGTCAAACCAATTCATGATGTGATTTATATAGGTCAAAGTGCATTTTTCTAGTTTAAAATGAAATTTTAGAAAACAAAATTGAGGTAATCACAACTATGAACACTTATTTGTATTGTATTGATACTTTAGGAAAATGATACATAAGCCATTTGAGAGGTGTTGGAATCAACGATACATTGATCCAACACATAGTCTGACCAGTATGACTCCATGTGAATCGTTATTTAAAAATGAAATAAATTTTAATAAAAAGGAGAATTGACCTACATAAAACCTATAAATGGAATTAGAATTTTTTGATACTTTAGGTAAATGATAAATATGTCATTTGTGACATGTAGGAATCAGCCTCACCTCAATCTATCGTAAGGTGTTATTAGTATGACTCAATGTGTCTCTTAATAGATTAAAATCACCAACTGTTTTGTTCAAAAAATGCCACACACTAAAAATAGAGAAAATGAACTCACTTTTTCATGATAATTTTTGGAATTTATTCATAAGTCATTTATGACATATAGAAATGGGTCTTATGTAAAACCAATACAAGATGTAATGAGTATGAATCATAGTGTGTGTTTATATTTCAAAATTACTTTTTAGTAAAAAATAAATCTGACATACTCAAAACGGTGTAAATGAATTCAGATTGTATTGATACTTTAGGAAAATTATCCGTAAGACATTTTGCAATTTTATTAATTAGAAGCAGATCAAACAGACTCACAGTGTGACGGATATGACTCAAATTGCATTTTTTATTTAAAACTGACATTAATTTTAGTAAAAAAACTCACCTACTTAAAACCCAGAAAACACATTCGGATTGTATTGATACTTTACAAAAATTATTCATACGTCATTCGTGACATATAGGATTTAACTTCACCATCATCCGATACATGATGTGTCTTGTATGACTCAATGTGTTCATTATCAGTTTAAAATCAACATTTTAGTTCCGAAAGTGGATATCACTAAAAACTGAGAAAAAACACTTAGACTGCCTTTATAATTTTGTATAATTATTAATATGTCATTTTTGACATGAAGGAATTGGAATTACAGCAAACTGACACACAATATGAACATAATGAGTCAAAGTGCATGTTTCGAGTTTAAAATGACATTTTAGTAAAAAAAACAAAAGAGACATAATAAAAACTAAGTAAACACATTCATACTATTTTGATACTTTTTGAAAACAATCCATAAGTCATTTGAGATGTGTAAGAATAAGCTGCATCTCAATTTGATGCATAGTTTGACTAGTATGACTCAAGGTGTATTTTTCCATATAAAAGTATCATTTTAGTTTAAAACGCCCATTACATCACCAAAACTAGGAAAAAAAAGAATATATTTATTTCTATGAATTTATATTATGTATTCAAACTTTATTTTTCTAATTGCATGGTGTTTTTTGTGCTTTGGTGTGCTGTTACAACACAATGCATACGGGGGTAGTCTGTTGTAGCAGATTAACTGCAGTATTCCCCTTTATCAGTGCTTTAAAAAGTGATGATAACGGGATATTTTATGAGAGATTCAATAAGCATTGATAAGGGACTCCTTCTTCAGTGTTTTTAACAGGAATGATAAAGGGTCATTAATCAGCTATTATATAAGTGATGATAACAGTTTCTTTTATCTGCACTTATAGCGGCATTGATAAAGATGACCTCTATTAACACTTATAGAAGAACTGATAAAGGACCCCTTTATTAGTTCTTTTTTAGCGATGATAAATGACTCAAGATTTTAATATCTGTCCATTAGTTAATGGTTCTGTAGCATTGATAAAGGCCATTTTTAGTGTTGTTAAAGGCCTGTGTTTTAATAGTGTCACGAGGCCGTAGATCTTCATACAAATGAATAATTATTTTGAAACTCATTTGATGGAATTAGAGATGTTTTTTGGTCATTAAATTTTAATAAAAGAATCTCAGTATATGTAATATGTTTTTTCTATTATATAATCATGAAATGATAATAATTTAAGAAGGTGGAGAATGACACAAAATTAAGATGCTTGTTGAAAAACACTACCTGTTCTTAGGGTATTATCTTTAAAATTTCTTTAAACTCTTCCTAGGATGGTTTTAGTAAAAATATAAGGACTCTAGGATGACGGGAGGTATTTTGGGATTTGATTTAGGCATGTATTGGCCAAACCAAATAGGTTTGGAGGTGTGAAGAAGTGAGGGTAGTAAGTGCCCTTTTACAGTTGAGGATGAGTGGAAATCATGTAAATAGTCAATATTATTCATTATGGACAGTTTAATATTACATAAAGTGGATAAAAAATTGATAATAAAAGGTTCATAGGGATTATATGATCGAAAAAAACCATTACAACCCAATGATACACATGTTTTAAAAGTATTTCCTTAACCACTAAGATTCCTTATTTGTACCATATTGGTTTTTCAATATAGTAATATATATTTTTATCCAAGGTAATTTATACATTTAACCTAAAATAGAATTATCCTTATTATATATTTTAGAACCAATAAATATAAATGTAATAACTATTATATATCCAATTTCCAGGGGAAATTAATTTTAACACACGCACTTTAACGTGAAAAACACCACTTAAACCTTAACATCTCTAATGTAGTTTTTACTATTTAGGGATAAATATATTCATTGTAAAAGATAAGTTCTCCCACTAATGGAAAATAGTTGATATATATTACTATTTAAAAATAAATTTTATAATATATGTTTAAAAAAAACTTTAAATCCTTTAATAAAATATAATTCATCCTAATACAATATTAATGTCAATTTTTACAGTATTCATTTAAATTGAATTTAAAAAATATCAATACAATGATGGAATTAAAATATATATTGTTAAAAACTTTATATAATGATATATTCATCTAAAAAATAATTCAACGCAATAAATCAATCAATTTATATTACTTTTAGTATTTTTAGTATTATATATTATATTTAATTGGTAACTAAATAATTACTCTGTTGGTGTTTCTTAAGCATATAAAGTAATTATTTCATCTCAAAAAATTAAAAACATTATCATGATAAAAAAATAATTTATATTTCAAATTTATATATAAACAAATTTTTTTTCCATATCCTAAGGATTTATAGATATTAAGAGCAAGAAAATTATTTTTCCCTATTTTCATTCTTTTTCTTATTATATGAGTCATATTCAAATAAATGCGAAATGCGATTTCAATATTTTAGTTATTTTTATAGAAAATTTATAAATAAACTCATAAAATAAAATTATGATAATATTTTATTTCATTTTCACTTTTATCTTATTAGTTTAACCCCATAGTAAACAGATTTTTACATTGACCATGTAAATTAAAATTTTACTGAATTCACAATTTATTTTGATAAAAAATTTAGTTTACCTCATTAGAAATTATAAAATATTATAATTTTAAATAATAATCTATTTTTTCAAATTTAATCAATAGAAGTGGAAATATTTAAATTAAAATCAATCCCGTAGACACGACGAGCATACATTTTTTTAAAGAGAATGTTCAAAAGTCTACATTTATTTATATGTAAATTCAGTATGAAAATGTATCAAATGAAAAAAATTGAATTAATTAGTATAAAATGTAATTAATATTAATTTAAACCCATTTCATAATACAATTTAATATTACAACTTATTTAAACAAAAACAAAATTATCAATTATAATTCTGTTTTTCCACTATTCATCAAAAAATGACAATTTTTGGAAAAATACCAATAATTAACCTTAAGTTAATTTTGAATTTTTGATTTCAAAAGTTAGTTTTATTTTATAAAATTTCTTTTTAAAATTTTAAATTTTTTCTAAATAATTAGTTTTATTTTAACTGTAAAAAATGTGACAAAACTTTTTTTAGTAAAAATAATGGTTTAAAAAAATTGCATTTATTCCTATTCCATGACTAAAAAACATATAAGATGAATGATAATTTTTTTAATAATATATATATATATATATATATCCTTAAAATCATTAACCAAAATTTATTTGACTACTTTGCTGATATAAAACTCACTTTTTCCCATAAAAATATTTTTTTTGAGAAGTATCTCCTTTTATTTAAAAGGTTTTTATATTTATATATATTTAATTTTTCCCCAATAAATTAATTTTTTATACCTTTTTAAACCATATTTTCAAATGAAAACATTCTTCACAACCTCCTTTGCAACATCTATTTGACAACTATCATATTAAATAATAATATTTTAATAACATGTCCCATTAATTTTAGACTCATTGTTTTTCATAACAGAAGCTATATTGAGTGTTTCTTGTAAAAACTATTGAAAATAATAAAATAATTTATAAAATAGTTCATAAAATCTTATTTTGTTGGACACTTCCTCTTCACTGAGTATTGAAAAACTCATCTGTAATGAGACATCATGAAAAATCTGCTTCACACCATAATATTTATTTAATGGTAAAGGAAACATCCAAAAAACATAAGACTATAAAAAACCCTATAAGGGGCTAATGAAAACATAATATATCCATAAAGGAGAATATAAAACCATAGACAGTAATGATTAATGTTTGATGTATTATTCTCCTAGTCATCTATGCCTCTGACATCGAGGATAAAACCTCACCAGCCATGGGAGTATTATCTAGAGCTTCCTATAGATTGAAAAATTCTTTCACTATACAATTCATGTTTTGAACAATATTTATACGTCCTCCAAGATATACAATGAAAATATAAAATATACTAGAGACACTTGGATCTAGGAACTATGAAATCACCACTTTTCGTTCAACTGTACCTCCCTAAAATCCAAATTAATAACAATCTCAATTGGATGATGAATTTAATGAGATTATTTACCTTCATCGGGAGTATATTTAGGAATTTTCAACATATAAAATCACTAAGAAGATGGAAGATATTTTCTAATGTAGTTACATAATGTAAAATCATCTATCCAAAATCAAATATCTCATATTATTCCCAATGGTACAACAATTCAATCACAATAAATATGGACTCCATAGGTGGCTTGGACACATCTAGTTCAACACATATATAAGAAAAAATAAGGTGCTAGAGAGTGGAATTCTAACCATCCGGAAATAAAAATACTCCCAAATTTTTTCAAGCATCATATATTCACCAAATTCTTCTGTAGGAGTGGTAATATAGGTATGATAAATGAACTATAGGTGGTATGTGGATCATGTTTCAAGAGAGATTCTACAGTTCATCAAAATAGTGAGAAATTATGTCCATTGTAGACACACGAGTTAAGGTACCATTATTAAACTAGGTCCTCCTCACATGTAAAATGAATCCAAAAAAAACTTTATTCCAAAACTAATACAAAAATTTCATTTTGCAGACCCCATGATTCAGAGACATACGTATCAAAAGTATCAATTTAGTGATGTCTTTTCCCAATGAAACCCCCAAGATAATGATTTTTTTTGAATATTGAAAAAACTCTAGAGATGATAAAAGAATGCACAGAGTCACACCCTACAAAGAGGTAAATTTTGGGAAGGGAATGATTTTTATAAAATATGGAAGGATTCCCAGATTAGTGAAAGTTATGAAGGACTAGAACCAATATGATGAAGATGTTATCGAGCATCCCTCCCCCTCTAAATGGGGAGGGAAAAGAGGAAAAATTGTTCTATAAAATCACATGTGGTGTTTAGTTTTTATGTGGATAATCTCACTCATACATATATTTGAATTCCCAAGGTAATAAAAAAGATTAAAAAGTATGATGTGTCTAGAAGGGTAACACATGAGTAGGTTATTTGAGGAAAAAATTTGTTATATAATGTTAAATTATGTATTTATGTGGTTAATATCCAAAGACACTAAAACTTTAGGTTCTGGGATTGGATGTTTATTTATGAGATATAGTGTTAAAATTATGGAGATTATGTAAAATATAAAGAAATTTATTCCTCAATAATCTTAGTAAAAGTTTATGGTCTTGAATGATGGCCATATTAAATGTGGTTATCATTGACTCAAAAGGGGAATCAAATGTAGTCGGTCTTTAATGTCATGTTAAGGGTGGATATTTCACTTAAATTATCTTCATGAGGATAAAAAATTACTCTTTAATATTCATTAAATCTATGGTTGGGAATTCATCTTAATGGTTTAAAAATTATATACTTGAAATTAGTGTCGAAATAAAGAGTAGACATTTACAAACAAATTTATGATGAATGATCAATTTTTACCTCTTTTATAAGAGTAATTAAGTTCATTTTCTACTCCAAACTTTATAATTAATGTTTAGCATGAATGAAAAAATATTAATTATATTTTTCAGTGATTAAAATAAATAATTTTTATATAGAAAATATTAAATTTTGACTCCCATAAAATGTTTTGATGAAATATAAAAATCGGTGAAAGGTAATAATGTTTTTTTTTAAAAATTACACCCATGTGGAATTATAAAGGATAAATGAGTGATGAGAAAATGGTGAAAAACTAAAATGTAAAAATAAATAAATATGATAGAGAATGATAGATATCGAGAGTGAAATAATGAGGAGATAATAGTATATACATAGTGAGGGGAGGGAGTAATAGTTATATGTGCTTCTAGGTTTAGAATAATTGA
Source organism: Viscum album (assembly GCA_963277665.1). NCBI lineage: Eukaryota > Viridiplantae > Streptophyta > Magnoliopsida > Santalales > Viscaceae > Viscum > Viscum album. Next base: position 2,051,548,271 of record OY728119.1, read on the forward strand.
TTACACTGAATCACACATAAATGATGAATATATTTCAATTAGAATAGACAATATATCATTTAGGTATTTACGTAACATATGAAGATTTTATAGGTAGTGATTTAATTGATATTTATTGACTATAAACTTGTATGAGGTATAATAGAATTTTACTTGAACTGTACAAAAGTGTCGACACGAGTCATGATAAAATATTTCTCGCATTGATATTGAATATTATCATGTAAATATTAAAAGTATAGTTATGAATAATTACTTGATCACATTCATGAAATAATTTTTTTGGGACCTGAGTTACCATAAGTGTGGGAGTGAATTTAGGTGTTAATGTTTTTTGATATTTTCTTTATTTACTTATTTAGGATCTTATTCCCTTATTAGAAAGAAATTTTTTTCAATCTGTTATATTTCATGAAGTTTTCTATAATAGTGAAAATGAATATAGGTATAAATTAAATCACATAAGAACACCATATTTTACTTGGTTCACTAAAATAGGCTAATTTAAGGAGAACACGCCAATAATGTGTTGGTGTTCCCATAGGGTAATACTAAATAATTATTTTTCATTAAAAATGTTTTGTAAAGTATCAATAATGATCCAAGGGATATAATATACTCAAATATAACACAAAAACTACATTAATATAGTGAAAGAATTATTTATAGATTATATCAGAGTTCTATAATAGCTTCAGAACATGAGGTACTTCTTCACAACCATCCATAACTATGTTTCCCCTTTTATTCATGATAGATAAACTATGGAATCAACTATACTACTCTTACTTTTCTTAAATATTTATAGAAGCAGCCACATAATTATGATTATTGAGTCAACCATTCTCCCCAAAGCATAATATAAATTCTTCACCAGAAAATAATTCCAAATGTAGAATTGTTCTCTGTAATTTTTCTTCTTCAATTTATGAATATAATAAAAATATACATTATTTTTATCCACATACACATTAACTCATACAAAACCATAAAATGTTGTGAAATATTATTCTTATTCTATTTATATTGGAACAATATGTCTGCGATGGGAAAAATGACATTTTGCGACGAGACTAGAATCATGTCAAAAATACTATTAAATAAACAAGTATTTGTGACTGGTAAAAAAACCCATCTCAAATACTATTGGTACACATTCATAGAAAAATATGGGAAGAATTATTTGCAATGGGAACCAAGTCCCTTCACAAATACCCTATGTCTTGTTAAGGTAACTGCGACAGGATCATTCATCCGTCACAAATACAATTGGCCCGAATTCCATGAAAAATGTAGCAATAAGTCATTATGATGGGAACCATGCCCCATTGAAAATAACCTCAGTCATATAAAGGTAATTGATATGGGATCATTCACCTATGGAAAATACTATGTGAGAAGGTGATTATTTATGATGGGACCCATCACAATTAGTTTTTAACAACTACCTTTATTACGGGAAATATTTCCAGTAGGACCTGTCTTAATTAATACTAATTGCAACAAGATCATTCACCTGTCAAAAATATACTATTGGTAGGTGATTATTTGCAATGGGACCCATCATAATTATTTTTTTAGCCATCACCTGAAACCTTTAGTGCATGAACTATTTGTTATAGGGATGAAAATTTTCAAGATTACATTGCACAAAACCATAATTTTTTATGTATTTATGACATGTTTTAATTTTTAATTTTAATTATTTTATTATCTATTAGATTTCAATAATATAAATTAGTTTTAATTAGAGTCAATTTGAAGTAATTATTCATTTTATAAGTAATTATAAGTAATTATCAACAGTTATTTTTAATTAGAAGAAATTATTTATTTTTAGAAGTAGTTATTTTTAATTTGGAATATTTAATTTTAATTATTAGTAATGTTTTTTATTAAAAAGTAAATAATTTAATTTTCAATAATTAATTTTAATTAGTGGTAAATAGAAATAATTATCAGTAATTAGTAATAATTAATAATAATGAGTAAAAAAGATGTAATTAGAATAAATTAGTGGTAAGGAATAAAAAATATCATTAAATCAAGTAATTTTTTAAAATTAGCATTAATTAGATTTTTTTTAAAAAAATATAAAAATTATTAATAATAATTGGTAATTAGTAAAAATTAGCATCAATTAGTAAAAATTAGCTCTAATTATTAATAATTAACAGTAATTAATAAAATATAGTGGTAAATATTATTAACTAGTGGTAATTCTTAATAAATCGCAATAAATCAATGTCATTGTTAGGTTGAAACCATGACCAATGCTGGAAATGGAGTATGGTTTGTGTTTGTTGTCAATTATCATAGGAAGTTGAGAAAGATTTCTTAGAAATGGAGCATTGAGTTCAAGTGGGAACAATTCTAAATGTGCATGAAATAGTAAAGGAGGTCGTATTTTTCGCACAAAAGGTGATTCAGGATCAGAACACCGAAAAATGGAAATGACTTGAAGTGCCGAAAAAATCTGGACATGTGCACGAAAAATGGTTGTTGAGTGAAAATCATTGCACAAATAATGTGAGTTTTTGAATGAAATAGTGTGTTTTGCGCATGGGGGCGGTGACACCTATAAATAAGGGGTGGCCCCCTCATTTAATACAACTGAAAACATAGAAGAAGATCCAAGCTCTGATGCGCTTAAACATTGGGTAAAATGGGAGGTGCACAAAAATGTAAATGTTACGCGTAAAAGTTAATGTTGTGCGTAAAAGTTGAGGTTGAACGTAATGGTTGTAGTGGCATGAAATATTTCCACGTGAAAGGAAAATATTGCAAGCCAATGAAAATATTGCATGCCAATAGTGGATCATCCACATAAAGGAAAATATTGCGTGAAAAAGTACGATCTTGCGCGCACAGGGTTGATGTTGCGTGTAATTTTCAGTATAAGCTGTTTATATGTTTTGAATATCCGGTTTGTGTGTTCCATGATTTCAAGTGAATCATTTGCAAACTTCGATGCAAGAAGTGTCTCATGCTGAACAGAGACAAAGAATTCAATGCAAATCTATTGAAGCGACCTTCAAGTTGATAAAATGAGTTAGACTTCTCTCAAACTAGTGAGATAGGGGGATTCGACACAAGTGATCTGAGGGACGTAGTGAGATTTCCCAGAACAATTATAAAGGCACTATGTCTGACACAAAGTGACTATGACCGGAACGTGTAATCCATAAACTGGTAAAGATTAGTGGATTTAGGTACGACCGACACATTGTCGGTGTATACTGCTTGGATGTAGCCCTTTGCAGAGAACCAAGTAAAAGTGATGTTTCCTCCCCTTACTTTCTTTAACTGAAAGATTTAACAAGTTTTTACCAACGTGAGAACAAGATCCACAACTTTAAAAATAAAAAGTTGGCACCCTGATTCACCCCTCCTCACTCAGGGTGTTCTGGGGCCCTTCATATTAAATATTAGTGGTAATTATAAAAATTAACAACAACTAGTTATAATTGAATGTAATTAGTAAACAATTGTTATAAACAAATAAAAGTTAGTATTAAAAAGTGATAATTATCAGTAATTAGTAAAATTCAGTGATAATTTGAAAAAAATAGTGGTAATAAGTAAAAAAATAACGTTAATTTGTAAAAATTAGCTATTATTTTTTAAAATTAGAGGTAGTTACTTAAAAGTAACAGTAATTAGAAAAAATTAACGGTAATTAGAATTATATTTATTTAATTTGTAATAATTATTAATAATTAGAAATAAATAGAAATAATTAGTAACAATTACAAACAATTAGTAACAATTAGTAAGAATTAGCGACAATTATTAACAATTAGTAATAATTAGTAATAATTATAAGTAAGTTGTGGTAATTCATAATAATAATATTTAATTAGAGGTAATTAGTAATAATTATTAATAATTAGTAATAAATTGTAATAATTATTATTAATTAGTGGTAATTAGAAATAACTAGTTAGAATTTGTGGTAATTAGTGATAACTTGTAAAAATTTCTAACGATTAGTAAGAATTAAACATAATTAATAAAAATTTATAATAATTGGGAGTAACTAGAAAAAATTAGTAATGATTAGTAATTATTATTAATGATTTGTAATTATTATCAATAATTAGTACTATTTTTTTTATAATTATTGGTAATTAGTGGTAAATAGTAAAAAATTACAAAAATTTTGTTGTATTTAGTGGTAAATAGTAATACTTTGTGGTAATTAGTAATAATTAGTAATAATTAGAGGTAATTAGAAATAATTAGAAAGGATTAGAAATAATTTTCAATAATTATTATTAATTGTTATTAATTAACTATAATTATTAACAATTAGTAACAATTAGCGATAATTAGCGATAATTAATAATAGTTAGTAATAATTAGTCACAATGAATTAAAATTTGTAATAATTAATGTACATTAGTAATAATTAGTAATGATAAGTATTAATTTGTTCTAATTAATTTTAGTTAGAAATAATTAGTTTTAATTAGTGTTAATTTGTAATAATTACAAATAATTTGTGGTAATTAATAATATATACTAATAATAAGTAATAATTAGTTAAAATTAGTAAAAATTACTATAAAATAGGTGCAATTAGCCAGAATTTGTAATATTTAGTCGTAATAAGTAATAATAAGAGGTAATTAATAATAATTAGTAATAATTAGTGGTAATTAGTAATAATTATTATCAATAAATGATAATTAGTAATAATTAATAATTAGTGATAATTTGTAAAAATTTGTAATAATTAGTGGTGATTATTAATAATTAGTAATGATTAGTAATAATTAGTAACAATTAGTGGTAATTAGTAGTAATTAGGGGTAATTTGTAAAAATTAGTAACCATTAGTAAATATTAGGGGTAATTAGTTTTAATTAGTTATAAGTAGAGTTAATTAGTAATAACTAGTGATAATTGTTGCCTATTAGTGGTAATTAGTAATAATTTCCAATAATTCGTAATAATTAGTAATAATTATTATTAATGAATGGTAATTAGTAGTAATGAGTAAAAATTAGTGATAATTAGCGATAATTAGCATTAATTACCAATAATTAGTGTAAATTAGTGTTAATTACCATTACTCATTGTTAATTAGGAATAATACACAATAATTTGTAGTAATTAGTTGTAATTAGTAGTAATCAGTGATAATTTGTAAAAATTAGTGGTAATTAGTGATAATTAGTACTACTTACTTATATTTTGTAATAATTAGTAATAATTAGTTCCCCACTGGTGAGAATGGGGGTTGGGGTGGGAGGGGTTTGGGGTGAGCATCGTGGGGTTGAGTCCCCAGATGTGTTTTCTTTCCTTGCATGAGTTGCAAAGATTTTTTTATTTAGTAATAATTAGTAATAACTAATAATAATTACTAATAATTAATGGTTTTACGTAATAATTAGTAATAATTGTTTATTATTAATAATAATTAGTGGTAATTAGAAGTCAATTTTATTTTTTTTATTTCTCAGCTCTTTTTTAGATCATATTTTTTTCTATCAAACTAATCATAAAAAAATTATTTATTTTTATAATTTGTAAATAAATATGGAACAAGGAATTAGAAAAAATTATTTATTACAGGATTGAGATTGGATAAATCATAGAAGGAATCTAAATACTTCTTGTATAAATCCTGTATATATTGAGGGTGTTGAAGCTTTTTTATCATTTTCCACATTAGAAAAAGAAATTATTTCAGAAGGGACAATTAATTTTCGTTATAAGAAATGTGATACGAGGATGTTTGACACAATTAAAAATATTGGGGGTCATCGATTTCTTTTTTGTTTTTGATGATATTATGTTTTCTGGTATCAATATGGTGAACATAGTTCCAGATAAGATACTACCTATTTGGTTCTAAATCCATTGAAGTTTTAAAATTTATTACTTATTTTGGGTGGTCCATGTTTTAAGAAAATTTAAACTCAATATGATATTAATTTAAATCCTGAGTTGGAACTATCCCAATTATATGATTTGTTGAAGTCCCCTCAGGATGCCTTACATCCTTGTTTCAAGAGAGGAAAATTTGATGTTATAGAAAAATTTAGGGATATTAGTACAGATAATGGATTGTCGAATTTCTATTCTGATCAGATATTCAATTCGGTTAAATCACTGTTACCTGAAGGAAATGTGTTTCCTATAAATTTATATGAACGAAAGACACTGGTTTGTAATTTGGGTATTATTTATCAGAATATTCATCGATGTTCAAATGGTTGAATCTTATATTATGTTGAAAATAAATCATTAGTTATTTTTCCTACATGTGAAAAAAATGAGGTAGAATAGGCTCAAATGGGGATATTTGGATTGAATCCTATAAAATAGTTGAGGTATTTCCCACATACACCCATATTACAATATTTATTTATGTCTTTGAACACAACGACATTGATGTCATTGCCCAAAACAAATATTTCAACCAGAAAAAAGTTTAAATCATCCCATAGATGGTGATTCATAGTAATATTTTATTCAAGTACATCCTTCTTTTTCTTCAGAAGCTCGAAATGTGTGATTGGGTATTTCTACCAACAGTGTCAATCTATTTGGTTCTTATGGTAATCAATATTCTTGTTGGCCCATCTTTATAACTCTGAACAATTTACCTCATTGGATGTTGATGAATGAGACATATATCTTTTTGACCTTATTAATTATAGGACATACAATTAGTAATATCAATTTTATTTGATTCCATTGATTGATTTGTTAAATATATTATGGAGCAATGGTGTTAATACATTTGATTTTGTTTAACTAAAATCTATTGAAAGCTACATTGAAGTGGACAATTAGTGACTTCCTAGAATATGGCATGTTATCTGGCTAGAGAATACATGGTACCAAATAATTTCTATACTGTATGAGAGATAATAAATAATTTAAGATCATCAATGGAAGAAAACATTTTTTTCTTGACTTTCATCAAAAATTTCTTCCAACTGGTCATCCCTTTTGGAGGAATAAAAATATTTTCAAAAAAGGTACAATTGAAAGTTATGGAATTCCACCAATGATCTTAGGTATTATGTTAAAATATATTGTCTCATAATTAACACACATTACCTTTGGACCAACTATAAACTAATAGAAAATTGAAGAATTTTGGGAAGAACACAATTGGATAAAAAGGGCATTTTTTGGATATTCCATATTGTCCTAATTTGATGGTTCATCACATGATGGATGTCATGAATATTGAGAAGAACTATTTTTATAATATATTTCATATAGTTTGGGACACACCTAGTAAGACCCATGATAATGTAAATGAACGATTAGATATTGCACAGATTTTTAGGTGACCAAAAATTGAACATTGTGAAAATGTTAGATCGCAAATGTTTATTATTCCATGAATGAATTATTCAGTGTCTAAAGAAATTTGTTTCTTATTTTGTCAATATATTTCAAATTTGAGGCTTCTGGATTTTTATGTGTCCAATTTGTATATATGTTTCAGAAATGGTCATATCACCATATTAAAGAGTCATGATTTTCATGTTATAGTGGAAAGTATTATCGATTGGATTTAGTGGTTTGTTTAATTGTATGATTTAGGATATTCTAACAAAAATATCATAACTTTTCTAAAAAATTATTGCGGAGACAACAGACTATGATTCTCTTAGTAAACTACAAGGAGATGTTTAAATTTTATGTAAATTGGAAAAAAATGAGAATAGATCTCTTTGATTCAGTGGATCATTTTATAGTACATTTTCCTCACGAATAAAAATAAATAGGTATAGTAATATTCTGATGAATATACCCAATTGAGAGATGCATACAGAAATTGAAGATAAAGGTACACAACTAAGAATCAGTTAAATAACAATTGAAAAAGCATTTTTGTAGGAGAAAATTTCTTTCTTATTCTATCCATATTTTAAATCTGAATAACCCTCAAAACATATCCAAATAGGAAATAACAAGGGAAATTTTAATGATTAAATGAGAAATAAATTGTTAGTTTTTAATAAACATAAACATGGATTAAGTGTAGTTCATGAATGCTGTATTCCATATGATGAACATCATTGGGATCATATATATGGTCTACTCAAATGTGAAGAAATAGAAGCATTTATATAGTGGGGGACCATACCATTTATTATATATTTTTTAAGTATATTAATATTACATTATTTTTATATTATATGATAATCATATCAAGAAATATTTTCCACAAATTATAGTAAAATCTCTTGCAGAAGAACAGATAAATAATTATTTTTACTTGTTTTAAAAACTGGTAAAGTAAATTTTTTATAGTTTAACAATTCAAATAAATTTATCAGTTGTTATATTGATAATTGTTTTGTAAATTTTCAGGTATGTCAACATGGTGATAAAATTGACAATCGATTGTTTGTATTGCATAACCAACCATCAAAAATGGTTAAATCATATAATTCATATGTGGTGAGTGGTTTTTGATTTCATACAGGTGAATATGGGGGGAAAATGAATAGTGGTGTTATCATGAGAGGATATCATCATAAATAAAGTGAAGTTGTATTTTTATAGTATGATGGATAAAATAATTTAATTACGTTCTCTAGGATAGAATTATGTGACTTTGTTTACATGTCATTGGTTAGATACTTCTAGATTCTTTCATGTTCATCCACAACAAGGAATCATTGATAAAAAATAAAAATCACTTCTAATAGTAATTGAACCATTTTTATTATCTCGTTAGACACATAAAATTTGTTATGAAATTATTATGCTGATTCAAGAGAGTTGAGTGATTGATGGAGCATAATAAAAATGAAATAACTTGAACATTAGTTTATCAAAAGTGAATGTCATTCCACTGAAGTGAAAGGAATTGATAATCCTAAAGTGACAACACTGAATCCATCTTTTCCATGAAGAGACATGAATATCGATGATGACACCCCATAGTTATGGTTCAATGGGGGTGATGATGCTGTTGATGTAATAAGTGGATTTGAAATAGCAAGAGATGATTAAGATGAAAATTTCATGGAAATTGATGACACTAAGGAGGAATAGAAAGATATTGACATCTTTATATAACAATATGAGGATGAATATTAACACAATTAAATACAAGTTATATTTATAAATAATATATATCCACATATAATACTTGTTTTCAATTATATGTTGATAATTTTCATTTTATGTTTCTGGTGGCCAATAAATGTTTCTCCACAATCTGAGGAAGAAATCAACATGAACAGCTGGAGTCACAGATTTTAATACATCTTGTTGTTCTCACCGACCAAATTACATCTCATCTCAGGTTTGGGATGGATTATGTTTATATTTCATAAGAGTTACTTTTCATATGAGAGAATTATTAGGTTGAAATAAACGAGTGAGACAAGAGTTGACATATCGAGCTGGTACTCATATATTTAGTATGCATAAAAAACATTTATTGTGTTTTTTTTACAAATTTAAATAAATTAAATTTAAATTGATTATTTTATACTCATATAGGCATTCAAAAAACCCAATATTACAGATTTTGACATTTTTTGGAGGATGTTTAGGGATCCTATCACTGAAGATATTAGAGGTGATCACCAACATCATATTGTGGTCAGTATAATTTTTGTTTGAGTTTTAAAATTGACTTAGAATAATATTTTTACTACTTCAATTTTAAATTTCAATTGAATTAGATATATTAGGATGTGACGTCTCAAACATAGTTTGAGTGTCAAGTCGAGACTATGGATCAATCCTCCTGTTTAGTAGGATTTAATGATGTAGCATAGATGCAGGAGACTGAGTATGCCTTCTAGAAAGGTAGAGTTATTGGTATCAGCTCTCGATTGATGCTGGTGAGTTATTATGGTACTGATACAATGTCTTCATGAATATCAAGAGGTGTTCACGTAGATTCATCATCATATATTGCGTTATATGAAAACAAATTGCGATCTTAGGGTGAGCATATAGGGACAAGGTGTAGAGAGAAGGAGGAGCTTAATCTACAACAACAATTGGAGGCGGAGATGCATCGATGGAAGCAGCAGCAACAGCGGGAGATGATGGAGTAATTTCACAATTTAACTCATGGTTTAGGGATGAAGTACCATTCCCTGGATCCTCTAGCTCCACCAACTCCTCCATACGACCCTCCTCCTTGGTGATTTATATACTTTTTCTGATAAACATATAAATGTAAAAAAATTTGTAATATTTTTATTAATCCATATATTTACATTCCTATATAGTGTGATGTTTATATTGTTGTGAATATTATGATTTTATTATATTATTATTTTAAAATATTTATAATTTTATTATTTAATTTATTATTTATTTTTTAGAAATTATTTTGTTATTATTTTATTATTTATTTAACATTTTATTATTATTATTATACTTTAATATTATTGAGAATATAATTTTTTGTTATTTTAATTATATTTTTATTAATTTTTGAAAATCAATTTTTTATTATTATTTTAGTATTATTATTATTTTATTAAATCATAATAATATTAATATTTTTATTATTTATTATTATTTTTTTATGTTTTTTACGATGATCAATTATAAAAGGGTTTTTTTAAAAACAAGGATAAACTATTTTAGAAAGGAAGGTATCCCATAAGAAATAGTTTTTTTTCAATGGACCATCACAACCAAACTCTTTACGATGCCATTTTATGCAACGAGTCATTTGAAATGGGACCCCATCACAAATAACCCCTCGCAAATGCTTAAATTTCCACTTGTGGTCTCATCATGTTCCATATCTCTTCTCTATGACTCTTACATCATTTGAATGTAAATGACACTGTTAGAACATTTTTATCCTTCACAAAGTGATCTAATTGTACCATTTTTTGGATATCTTGAAGAATCCCTCTTCTATTCTATAGGTAAATTCGTTGGGTTTACATCGTTCTCCCACATTCATTCCTCAAAACAATACTACTTTTAAACTTGAACCACCTTCATCACATGCAATATTCCATTTTAATAAGTCTTTATTTAATCCATAAATTTCTAGTTAATTTTTTTTAATTCTCTTCTATTTGAATACTTTCCTAGATATATTTCTATATATTGGTATATGAAAACAAGAATTCACAACATTAAAATAACTATATGATTCTAAAAAAAATTAGGGAATAATAATATTTTTATATTTGAAAATATAAATACCCAAGATTATTTCATGATAATATCCCTCATTAATAGCTCCCCATTTTTCAACCATTTAATTGGAACCATTATCCACCTTTATTTTCTGATTCTTTATTCATTAATATAGTCAATATTATGGTTATTGAATCTTCAAGAGTATTCATATAACATTTCCATTTGATTATATGAATAATATGGAATATATATTTCCATTTTTAATTCTACTATAAAATTTCCAAAATTAATTTAACATTTCATGCATGGAGTCCAATTTAATAAAACCTCAACTGAACATCATATAGACATGTATTTTTTCATTATATTCTTCTTATATGATCAAGAATAATCATTCTTTATATATCTAGGAATGTAAAATATAATAGTTAGAAAAAAATAAAACATTTTACCCGTAGGATGACATCCTTTCCCACACACCCTTATATAAGAAAAATTATTCTAAATTTACTTTTACATAAATGTAATAAAATATTTATACAGAAATTTATAGCAGCAAAGACCCATACCCATGTCCAATATTTATAGTGTAAAACTACCACAATATTATATATTAATATTTTTTTCACTTATTTGTAGTAAGTAACTCAACAGAGATAGTTAACATATTCTTATGACCCCTAATAACTTTAGGAACATAAGGTTCTACCCTTACATGACAGTAATAGTTTAGATCTCCCCTTTACACAATAAAATATGAACCATCACATGACTACCTATTTATAACATTATGTGGAGATGAAGACTATTAACCTACACTTTTGTTTATATCATCAAGTATCTTGACATAGGAGTCCTCTATAAATACATTTACCATTATACAAGTAGCCTGTATATAGTCATGAAACCAGAGAACTTTTCTTGTTTACATTTACCTTGTGCCCTGTTACCCTATCCCAAACCTCATATTTTAGAACTATATTTATAATATATATATATATATATATATATATTCTTTTTACCAATATATAGATACCTAAACCTTCTCAAAATAAATAAAGAAACAAATTCTAGAAAAAATTCACCCATCATAAACAATATCTTCCCCTATAAAAATGATCGTTCTCTCAAGAAACCAATTAGAAAAAGATATGATACAATTCCTCCAATAATGAATATTTATTTCATGAAAATAATGTAAATTATAAAACTCATATATTGAGGGTAAGACGTTTATATGAATCTTAATGATATTCATTAATGATATATCACCTTAATTATCTCACATGATGATTAAAACTTCTTCAAGAATCCCTTTACATTTTTAACTAATATTTTCAATAAATTTAACATGATATCATGGTTTCAAATTTTTCCCTATTTTGATTTTATTGACAATATCCAATAAAAAACACACACCCCACCTTTATCTATCCCCCATTATCAATAAAATATAAAGAATCATCTTCATCCTTTACACTGGGATCACTACAATCTTGGATGTTTTATTTTTCATCTTCACTCTCCCTTTTTTATCACATTTTTACACCATTTGTTTTCAATATAAATAAAAAAACCATCATGTTTTTAAGAATTATATATTTTATGGATCATTATCCCCATTTATATTTAAAATTAATATTCTATTGGAACTATAATATCCATTTACTATCATACTTCTCTTATCCATCTCGAATTATCATCTTAACTTCTAATCTATACTTATTCAAAAACCATATTATTTCATTGAAATTCCAGTGTTTGGGATTCTAAAATTATCATTAACATGGTAAAAAATTATCAAAAGGACACTAACTTAGATCATAGTGTTGGAAATAGGTTTTTTTAATATTGTTGATTATATCCATGTCACTCAATTAATAAACCACCCGTAGAATGATGAATAAGAACTCTTGTAAGAATAAATAGCCTATCACCAAAATATATGTACAAAACCTTTAAATCACATGGGTGAGGATCTTAACACTTTATATATCATTTTGGTAAAACTTTTTATTACCAAAAAATGTGTTTTTAATCATGGGAAAACACTTGCTGATACCACCTTATTGATAACTTACTTCCCCTTTATCACCTTCAATGTATCTTAAAAATATAACTCATAAAATAGATTCATGTTATTATTTAAATAATATTCATGAAATAATTTCATATCAAGTTGTTAGTTTTCTTTCATGATACCTTCCATAATCTAGTTGGTCCATAAATCATTTTTATAGGTTTTCAAACATGTTATAACTTTGATGGGATGTCTGGGACTTTTCGTTAACACTTAAAAAACTTATTCTAGGGGGATGATGTATAAATACAATTCAGTGTTGAGACATTCTCATCATCATGAATCTTTCGATAGATTCTGCAATTTTTCAACAAATCTAGAATTTATCTCTCATAAAGACTGTGGAAACAATACTTATTGGACAATATTAATTTTTTTAATTCCTTATTTTAGCATGTTATATTAGATTCATAAATCATTGTTTTCCTTTTTCAATGAAAACGCTAAGTAAAAATACCCCATGGATTATATATCCCACTTTTTACTTTATCAATATAATTATATGATATAGGGATTAAAATATAAAGAGATAGGGGTACTTCTATATTCCTCTAGATGAGGAGTATGGTCTGTATTTTTAGACCAACCCTATTATTCAAATTTATTTTTATGTCTTAGTGGTGGTTTGATTTTCCATGACACAACATAAACAAAACCCATTTATTATATTTTCTTTATAATATAACCCCACCATTAACTTTGGATTCTCTTCAAAAATGATACTTATCCCACTAGTTAAAGCTTCTTCTATTTGAGATTTATTATTTCATTGTTATCTTAAATTATGTTTTATCTATGGTTGGGTATCACCATTACTTTATAATGTTTAATTTTTTGTGGCATGTGGTTATACACTCAGTAATTCACTTTCATTCTATCATTAAATTACATAAGATCCATGTATTTCACTTTCAATACTCCCTATACCTGTTTTTTCTCTTTCTAGGTAGGTTGTTGATTATGAAATTATCATGGTGAATGATAAAATTTTTATATCTTTCTATGGTTCCATCTTTCATAAAGAATAAAAATTTGGGTAAAATAGATTACATATTCTCCCATTCTAATTTATTTCTGTCTATATGAGAGGAGGTTCATATCTTGATACCTCTATATATCTTGTTACTGCAGTTTCATGCCAAATCTAAAAATTTAGAACATATATAAAAACATATAACACAACTCAATTTATATTGTTGTCTTTGATGGTGTGATATTATAGTAATCATACATTCATTTTTTGTCTTTCCAAACTCTAAAAACACACACAAATTATGCTTCCATTTCCAACAGAAATGTATCATTATATTTCCATTCTTCTTTGGGGACCATTTAGACCACTTCAAAAAAATTCAAGATCAATTTTTCTTGATTTTTAAATGGTGTATTTATTTATACTAGATATAAATTACCCAAAATAATATTTACTTTTTTTCCTTTTTCATTAAACATGCATCTCATATCTATACTCTTTAATTTTCTAGTTCCTCTCCTTCAGTAATACTTCTATATTCCACAACTAATACATCCTTTTAGTATGAATATTCTTATTTTGTTCATTACACTATTCACTAATAATATTTATGTATTTATCTTGGGTTTTTACAGTTTTCTTCCTAGATTTTATTTTAGGAAGAAGTGATACAATCACATCAATTTGTTACTGCATTTTCTTTCTCATTCCTGTAATGTTTTCATAGGGAATTTTTTTCTCATCTCTAAAATTCTCATTTTCTTCTTTAAAATATTTTAAAAGTGCATGGATTCTTCTTCCTCCTAATTTGAAAAATTAATTTTCGTTTTTCTTATTTTGAATTCCATCTTTCTGGTTGAACAAAATACTACCAGATATACAACTTGATTTGGTTAATTTATCATTGGATCCATCTAATGATGTATGATCAATATCATTGGATTGAGAAGAAAAATATTATTTATGGTAAGAATCATATATCCAAAAAGAATCATTACTAGTTACCAAGATAGGATCATACACTATTTTAGTGGTCTACATAATTATCTTCTTCAATTGAATGTAAAAATAATTGATTCTTATTTAATGATTTTCAAATCCATTTCACTAGTTTTTTACTCATTATTGGATAAAACATGATATTATTCATCTTCTAAAGTTGTTTTTAGATAAATATATTCTAGTTGAATTTATATGTAATTAAAAATCATAAAATAGGATATAATTTTGAAAATAACTTCTTATAAAATATTCTTCAAATAATTATTATGGAAAAAAATAATCATAAATTTTATTGGATTTATATCATACATTTTTCTAGGTTTACTTTATAATAACATCCCATCAATAAAAACATGGAATGGTATACTGACATGGTTTTCAAAGGATACAACAAACTCATTCTATAATTTAGAGAGACGAGTCAACTAAAATTTTAGAGCCTTTATATTTAGCATGATTTTCAGAAAAACATATTGGACATGTTGAATAAATATAGAACCATAAGGCTCTGAGGAAAGTTTTTGTAACACATGATAACTTGATAATGGTGGGGTGTGAGGTGGGGTGGGGGTGAATCATGGAATTATGAAATTAATTTTTTTTATTTTTATACTTATTCATGACATTGTTCCCATATTAAAAGAGACACCTATTAAACTTTTTATTTTTCTAAAAGACATCCATATTACATGTAATTCACATATTAAAAAATTAAAACACAAAAGAATACCATATTTTACATGGTTCAACTAATTTGGAACATCTAAAGAGAATACACCAATAATTATTTAGTGTGAAAGGAGGGTAAAAAAGTCAATAATTTTTATTATAATGATTTATTAAATTATCATTGAAAGTACAAGGGTCACCCTCTCCTATTTATAGCTCAAAAACTTTTTTGACATGGCTATAATTCTTTATTGAGGATCTAGGTATTATTTAATAGATGATTGTCTTCTTCATGATCCTCATGAAGTATGTTGTACCTTTTATTCCATATAGATTCACTATGCACCCTAATATACTTATATTCCTTTTCTGGAAGGAAGATTGATACATCTTCTTATTAGCGAGGGTTGATTCTATTTCTCTTTTTCAATCGGAACTATAAATAATATCTAGATAATAATTCTAAGACTAGAATTATTAGTTATTATTTTTCTTCTTCATCATCTAATTATAGTAGTAATATCCTTTCATTTTTTTCCTCGTTAAATTTAAATCACACTTAACCAGATGAATTAGTGAAATCATGTTATTATTTAATTTATATAAGAGATAAATGGCTCATTTTGTGTTAGATATATTCTCATTCACTCTCACATTAGCTAAATGACCCATTAATTATTAGATCTCTTCTCTTTCATAAATTTGAAATAAATCCATGATTCTCAACAAAAATATTACCAAATGATAATATATTAATATTTAAACAGAAGATTTCCTGGGATTTCCTCACTGTAATATCCTTCTTTAACAGCCCTTTTTTTTTACAATTTCTATTAAAACTGTTTTCCACATTGACATTCCAGATATTCATTCATTAATGTAGTCAAAATTTAGGTTATATAATCTTCATTAATCTTTATATAACATTTTTATTCAATTCTACGAATAATATGGAAGATTTATTTCCATTTTTAACTCCTAATTTAAATTCACATAATTAATTGAGAAGTTTTGGATTGTAATATATTCCATAAAACCTCAACAAAATATGATATATAATTGATCCTTAAACTCTAAAAGTTTATCAAATATCATTATCAATGTAGTTATATAGATATTTAAATTAGATTATGTCTTGATGATTGAGACTATGGGTTCTCAATAAATATATGTATAAAAAATATTCCTGCCTCAGCACAAATTGAATTATATAGAAGTAATACAAAATTCTCATGTAGTTATCCTTGTATAAGACAATGTATTGTAAATTTACCTTTACATACATGAATTTTAACATTTAGAAAACACTTTCCAATAGTATATACACATACAAAAATCTATTATTAAATTTTTAAGAACCCTTATAATCTTATGCATTCATCCCCTTTTTTATCCCAGATGTGGAATGTAACTCCCCAAAGTAATATCCAATATTTTACCAAACATACTACATTTATGTGCAAAAGTTTCTACCCTTACATGTAATTATTATTTTATATCTGGAATTTATGTTTTCCAAGACACAAAATTACATGACTACCTAAAAAGTCTATTATATAGAGATGAGGATTCATAATTTACCCTTATTTCCATATCTTAGAGTAAATTTATATAGTGGGATTCTATTTATCAACTTATCATTACATAGGTTACTTAGATACCTTTATAGAGCCTTGTATACTCACACATTTACCTTTATGATTCACCATGTAACCATTATGTAAAAATCATATTTTAGAACTTACTTTATTCAATATATAGAAATCATATTTTATATATATTCTCTTGATGATATCTTATCCAAATTTATATTCAAATAACCTCAATAATGACTTTATCCTTAAGAAATAATATTATCCACTATAAAAATGAGACATCTCTTAAGAAACTAAAAATACAAACATGGTCCCTAAATCCTCAAAGAATCACCATTTCATTCATGAAAATAATATAACTCAAAGAAATTAATACAATGAGTTTAATACCTCCATAATAATATTAATGATATTCCTTCACCATATACCACCTTAATAACCCCATTTGATTTTTATAACAATTTTATGAATTTTTTCACCACCATAATTCATATATATAACAAAAATAACATAATATCATGGTTCAAACACATTTTAAGGTGGTTTTTAAAATGGATTAGTGTATCCATTTCCTTTTGAGTTTATAATTCTCATATGAATCAATTTTACACTCCTATAACACTTTAAATTCTGAAAATTACTCATATCCAAATTTTTATCATTAAAAAATAAATGAATATATTTCTGGGAATAATTTAGCTTAATATTAATTGTAAAATTATTTTTTTACAAAAACATTATTAAATAGAGACATCCTAATGGGTGTCCTATAGGAAATTAATGATGTCCAAAGTTCCCCTATGAGTTTTTAGGCCTATATTCCCTAATGATATAAAAAATATTTATAATTTCTCTTTTAACTTCACGATTAAATATTATAAAGACCATTTATGCTAGTATTATGATGATTAGATGTTTAAAGAAAAATAATATATGTCTTAGGAAGAGGATTTATTGTTTGATTACAATAGTGGGTTCTAAAATCACTCACCAGGGTACGTGATGTTCCAAGTGTATAAAAGATATGTTTTTTAAGAAATTCACTCATAGTATAAGAATCATTATATACAGTGGATTCAGCCTCTGCACATAATAAAAAATTACATCAATATATGAATTTCCATTGGAAGGGGGGAGGGTCCCCTGAATTTGACACCCCAATCATAAAAAACATACCAAAAATTATGGTTTGTTTGGAAATGAAATTTATTTTGTCTTTGAGAATGAAAATTGTATGTTAAGGAAATATTGAATGAATTTATCTATTTTTTTAAGAGGATGGGATGAAATATCAATATATAAAGACATTTAATGATATCCATTGTGGTTAAAAGGTACCACCTCTTGATAATTAATAAGAATAATCTTAATTTGTAGTAATTTTCCTCTTAATAAAAACTCATATAATAATAATGTCAATAATATTCTTCTAAATTTTATTATCTAACTAAAAATAAATTTTATATTTCATTGTAAATTTTTATTATTTTTAGAAATTTAAGGAAAAATACTAGTAACCATGTAATTCAATAAATGGGAATAAAATGTTCTTTTTTGGGTGAGAAATATAAATTTTACAATGGTAAATTTGTGTTAAATAATATTATAATGAAAAAATTAAAAAAAATATACTCAAGTGACTGACATAAAATTTTGTTCCACATTATCCCTTGATCACATTGTTAAAATATTATAGCAGTAGGGTCTACCTTATTATGATTAGTCTAGTATGTATTATTTAACTAATAAATTAAATATTCTTTGTTTATGAAAACCATAATTTGAAACCTATGAGGTATGGAATTCATAATTACAAATTAAAACCCACATGTAAGAGTTATATTTTTATAATATTTTAGTATGACTTTATTTCATCAAATATTATTTAGTAAACATATATTACACATGGAATCAAATATTTTAATTGAGTAATTGAACCCCTTATGCCCCTATAAAATACATAATAAATTAATTCAAATTTAAAGGAATACTTACAAAATTGGATATATTGGAAATATATGAGTATATTTTTTTAGAAAAATAAAGTATCAATTTCAAGCATAACTGAAATTTAATGACACATGTTGTTTCCATAACAAGGTAAATAGGAGAGACAAATTATAAAAATTATTTATGAAATTATAATAAAAACCATTATATCTTTTAAGGAGTGAATATCCTAAATAATATTAGTTTTATAATTGATATAATCACCTTGTTCTGATATAAAACAAATATATTTCCCTCGTGATATATTAGTCTTAATACCATTCCCATTTTAATTATAAAATGAAATTTTTTAAAATTAAAGTATGATTAGAAGAAATAATTTTATTATTATCTATCAATCTGAATGTTTCCATGAGTCAAAAAAGCAACATAAATGGTAGAATAATAAATTAAAACCTTGATGAAATTATCTATGATGTTATAAAAAATTATCATCATAGACCTTTAGAACGTTATTAGGAATTTGAAAATTCCAAATGACCTATTCATGTTGGTATATGTTATAAAGTATAGATTTAATATTGTAGTATCTTTGTCACATGGTGTAATCTATATAATTAAATAGAAAAGTAAATCCATTAATAAATACATAATGTAACTTTATAATTGATAATTAAAACATTTGGTCTAGTAAGGGAGTGTGTAGTGGGATTTTTCATGATTAAATATTAAAATTTGGATAATCACTACACAAATTCTATTTTTCCCATAATATTATGACTATTTATCATTGTTCAAAGTGAAATTATAAAAGAATTTTATTAAATACCACATGAATTAGAAAAACCCAATCATTATAAAAAATAAAGTACATAACACTATCATTAATAATCATAATAATTTATTACATAGTGAATTCATGTGAAATGGGATATAAATTTATATTATGTTTAGTAATGGGATTGAATGATTCTTTTAGGTGTATATGTTGCAAGAAAAAGTTTGGGTTAATTCTTAGTATTCTATCTTGGGCCTACCTTAACGAGGATTTTATTTATTTGTAAAAATTGAATAAATTTGTATTCTTGTCTGATATTAAAATAAAATTGACACGATATCTTATCAAAATATATTATTTAAGTAGAATCCATACTTAAAATGTTCAAAGAGAGGTTAAATTTAGGTGGCGTATTTATTTATGGGACATTTGACCAGACATCAGAAGATAGGATTCCGTTGATTTTCAATTCATTTTCCCAATTATAGTCTAATGTGGAATAAAAAATAAAATATGTGGTATTAAAATTTAGGGAATATTTAATCAAATTTATAATATTTTTTTTTTGAAAAATGAATTTTTTACTATCCTTATTCCAATCACTAAGTGACAGCGTGTTATTTATTACATCATAATTTCATTACATGAGATTACATCACAAATATAATAGTTTAATAGTCCTCAATATACTATGTACATAAAATGACATTAAATCATTACATATTTAATAATTTTATTTCTAATCATTATTACTTAATTATATCCATAAATTTGAATATATATAATGTTATGCTTACCTATGGAATTGAGAAACAAAAGAAAGGGTGATCTTAATAAGGGATACTGTAAAATGGAATCTACCATGATATAATTATGGAAAATTTAATATAGAATGAATATATATTAATGAATACATAAAAATAACTTATTTCATGCATGTAAAAAGAAATAAAAATCAAATTGTTAAAATTAAATCATCTAATAAATATTGAGATAATGAGAATGAATAATTTTGGACAACAGTAATATACCATCGAGTCTTTGTTACAAAAAATCACACATTAAGGATAATGATACTCCCATTACCATATTTCAGTTGTCTCATAAGACCAATATTTTCAAAGATGGGATATATAATTCATCGCCCCACTGACCACAAAACAAAATCCAATGAATTGAATCATATATTTAATGTTAATATGAAATACATGGGATAATGGTGAACATTGAATTACATAGGGTAATTTCTCAATGAATCTCAAATAACAAGATCTTTCTATATTGATCCATTTATAATGTGGGAATGTAAATTGATTTACTATTGAATTAATTAATAGGGATCAGTAGGTGAACATTATTGAGTCATATAAAGAATAATTATGGATTTATAACACATATCCTTTTTAGGTGAAGAATATGGAATTTCAGTTAGCAAGTAATAATAAAATTAATATGCCTATTGTGTGTAGTTATCATGGGAATAGTTGGAGATTTTTTTAAGATCATACAACTTTTTGGAATAGCTGAGTATTACATGCGGTTTGTTCAATACTTTTCATGGATTGCTTCACCAAGAAAGGGGTGAAGTTTGAATAGATCCCCGAGTGCCAAGTTTCCTTTAAGTAGCTTAAGCGGTGATTTATTATTGCTCCTATATTGATCTTTATATAATCTGGGAAGGGAAATTTTCTTTACTATGATGCCTCAAGAAAGGGTCTTAGTTTTGTGCTTATATAGGATGACTATGAAATGGCGTATAGTTCTCACTAACTCTTTACATATTAATGTAATTAACCAAACCGTTACCTAGAGATGCAGTAGTGATGCATGCCTTGAAAATATGGAACCATAATATTTTTATGGAGAAATTTTTGGTTTATTCAGATAATAAAATATTAGACTACATTTTCTCCCCAAACTATATGAATTTGAGGAAACATCATTGGGTTGAGTAACTTCAGGGGTTTTCTATTGATATAGACTATACCACATGAAAAGGTAATGTTGTGGCTATTTCCTTGATCTAGAAGGTTCCAGTGAATGTGTTGAGGATGTCCAGTAATGAGTGGACCTGGATGAGCCTTCTTTGATTAGATACACCTAGAGACCAAGGAGCATAGTGGAGGTGTGTTCTTGGATAGTGTGCAACTATCACCTTCTCTATTAAAGTTGATTCAGCTAGAGGAGCCAAATGATGAGTTGTTCCATCACTCCATGAAGTTACTTCATGGTGGGGAGTTTCCTTATTATTGGTTGTTCACTCTCAATGCAATCTTGTAATTTAAGGGATGCTTTGTGGTGCTATTATCTCTGAGAAAGTTAATGTTATAGGATAGCCACCAGTCTAAGTGAGCCATAATCCCTAGTGCTTCCAAAATTATATATGATGTGCATTGGAAGTTCTAATTACTAGGAATGAGGTGGGAACTAGCAGAATTCATATCGAGGTGTAATATGTGTCTGCAGGTCAAGGGAATGCATCAAAGGCCCTCCAGTTTACTGTAGCTTCTACATATTACTACCTAAAAGTTGTATGATATTACCATGGATTTTAATGTTGTATTTACTCTTAAAACCTATGGTGGTAATGATATTTTGGTAGTAATATATCATATAACAAAATCAAACCATTTTATTCCTATCATAGATTCATCTAATGTGGATGAGATAGGCATGTTGTATGTCTAGAAAATAATGAATCTTCATGGTTTTCCATCAAAAATCATTTCTGATAGGGAATCCCATTTCACCTCTTGGTTTTGGGAAGTCATTCAGAAGGAAATGGGGTCATATGTCATATTAATATGGCATTATATTCTCAAATATATGGTCAGACAGAATGGATAAATCAAATTATAGAAGACATACTCCAGGAATGTGTGATGGATTATAAAGGATTATGGGATATCGATTTGGGTTATTTTGAGTTTTTATATAACTACATTTACCAATACTCAATCAGAATGGATCCTTAAGATTCACTCTATGGTCAGCCGTGTCGGTCACCTTTATGTTGGGTTAAATTGGGTGAGACCTCATAGATGGAATTGAGCCCTCTACAAGAGAATTATGATAAATTTTAACTAATCAGAACACGATTTTTGATAGCTCAGAGTCCCAGAAAATACTTTTCTAGTCAGATGTACCGATATTTAGGGGTTTCTATGAGTGACTAGGTATTCCTAGTAGTGGAACCTAATTTTGGTCATCATAGATTGTGTAAGAAAGGGAAGAAAATGCCGATATATGTAAGACTTTTTGGGACTATCTAGCAGATCAGTATGATGGAAAATAGGTTATATTTACCCTCTCATCTAACATCAATTCAGGATATTTTCTATTTTTCTCAATTGAATAAGTGTATCCCGGATCTGTCTCATGTTTTTAATTGGGAAGAGTTATAGTTAGAGCCTGATTTATATGTGTTTGAGCAGCCTGTATGGATTATAGATTATGAGAAGAAATTACTTCATGGAAATTCTATACTACTGGTCTAGGTCCTCAGGAAACAGGGTAATAATGTGCATGTGACTTGGGAGAAAAAGTCCTGGGTTGAACAAGAATACTCATTTCAATTATCTGATCATGATTTTAGTTGACTATTCCAGGGTAGAAGGTTTTCATAGTCTAGAAAATTTTCACAACTATGATTTCATTTTGAGGTATCATTCAATTTATTTCTAGTATATATTTTCCGACTTGGGTTTCCTTTGAGTTTTTTTGGAAAAAAATTAGAATAATTTGGTAAAAAAAAGGTGGTACAGAGTTGGTGCATGGATGGGAAAATATTGTTCCATTGCCCTAGTAATCGTACATACAAGTGGGGTTTTTGGGCACTGGATAATCACATGGTTAGTGTGTAGTTTGTAAAATATGTAGACTAACCATGTGGTATGTCCTTATTTTATTGTAAGGGGAACACAATTACAACACGATTTGTAAAAACTATGTGGAAAAACCGTGTGACCTATCCAAGTCATTACAAATAAGAATTTATGTTTTTTGATCCCCATGATTTTTAGAACTAAACACCCTAAACCCTCATCAATTAGGTTCATCCTCTATATGAGCCTCCTCCCATCCCTCTTTATTCCTCGGACCTATATTTAGGGGAGATTCAAGTGGAATTTCTCCACAAAATCTTCAATTAACTGGTTCTCCTCTTTATTTCACCACTTTTCTAGGGTATCTCTCCTCCTTCATGAGGTTTAATATCTCCAATTGTTAGGGTGACATTTTTAGGGTTGAATCTTGTTCTTTAGGGTTCAATATTGATTGTTTTGGTTCGATATTGACTTTATTAATTTCAATTGAGGTGTATATGGGGGGTTGTTCTATTTTTTTGGATGTTTCTACAGTTAAGGTTGGTGGTTCGATGCTTATAAATTATTTGGTGATTTTGGTATGCTTTATTTTCTTCTTGGTTATGTTCTATTTATTTTTTGTTAGGGGTAAAATGTGTTTTGAAAAATGATTAAAGGTTCTTTGGTGTTCAAAAATGTGGTTCCAAAGGAAATGAATTATGTTCTACGTGTGATTTATATGTGATTCCTTGATTTATGTTTTGAAGGTTCTTGATAAAATGTGTAGATAGAGAGAAATGTATTTATAAGTGGATTTGGCTAGAGTTTAGTTCGAGAATTCATTTGGACGTGGAAATGGTGGTTTATCATGTGTTTTGTGGTGTTGGTCTTATGTGTGTATGAAAATGATGTTTTATGTGATATGTGGATAGGAAATTGAGAACTAAAGAAAACCTGGGTATCTAGGTGGGAGAACTAGGACTAGTACAGTAGTTGACACTGAATTATATTTTCTCATTTTCATCAACCTAGATTGATGACTGCAACTCTAACAAAACTATAATTATTATTGGAGACCACTAGGCCTGTGAGATGTTCCCTCATAGTGGTTAGTGGATGAGAACGCTGTTGGTTTGGGTTTCTATGCCACATTACACATAGATATGTTGTACCCAGTAGCCCATTGTTGCTAGATCCTAAAGGTTTTTCCCATGACATAGTGCTCTCTTTTGATATTGTACTTTCCATAGGCATATGGTGAACATTGTGTTTTACTTTAGAAGAAAACCATGTTGTTTGTTTAAAAATGTTTTACTTAGGAATTGTTTTACCTTTAAAATTGTTTCCATAAATTTTTTTACTAGATTTTCCTTTATAATACTTGTATGTGATTTGTATTGTAATGTTTTTGGCATGGAATGTCTTTATTGGGTGGTAGACTACTGGGATTTTTCTCACACCCTACATACACATTTGGGTGAATGTAGAGAAAGTTATGTGTGTTTCAGGTAAAGGAAATACATATAGAGATGGTGGTTTGGGTTTATAGTGATCTTCCTTGTGTGTCATTAGTGGTGTTGGATTTATGATGATGTCCCTCATATCATACAGTGGTTTTTGGGATAGTTTTTTTATCCATTTTCACAGTCACATTTTTAGTTTTTTGTCTAATATTGTAAAACCTGAAATATGGAAAAAATACCTTGTTTTTATTTGATTATTTTTCATTGTATTATCCATTTTAGTTTGTTATTTATGATTGTAAAAATTGTTGAAATCATTCCCAAATCATGTTGTTTTTACCCATGAACTATTTTCCAGCTCCTGGGTATTGGGAATTCCCCTCATGCGATTCCACAGACTAGGTCTAGTGTTGGGATGGGATGACACTCTGGCTTGGATCACGACTTCTAGGTGGGGTGGGATCAATAATGAGGTCTTGTGGATAATGAAGGCTTCAGAGTCAAATTTATGGTGTTGAGATATGGGGGAGAGGGGTTGGATCAAGTGAAATGAATAAAGGGGAGGGTATATGGGTGTCTTTTATTTTCAACAAATATTAATCTATTGTTTTTAAAAACCATTGAAAAAATATTTTAATTGTATTTGGTGGTGGGTTACAAAACTACTGCTAAAAACCCACCATTATGATATGATTATTACATAGTGAATATTGTAAATTTTATCACATTATCATATTAAATTGAGTTTCAATAAATATTATAATTAATGTTCATAATTGGATATAAGGATAGGTAAATATGAACCCTTAGCCCAACATTATATTGGATTATAAAAGGATAAAAAAGTTGGATTGGATAATATTTCTTGGAAAAAAGATAAAAGGTATGATAGATTAATGTAATACATGAATATCATTAAATAAAATTTAATATTATAAGAGTTTATTACAAAATTATTTCCAAGGTAAAGTAAAATAAGGGTAATATAAACCCTTATTTTTCTTGAAATTTAAATCCTAGAGCCAACCCTTTAAACCCAGAAAAAAATTCTTGATTAAAGAGATTTATTTTAGATATACTTGTGGATATAAATATAAAAATATAAATATTAATTTGGTGTGGGTAAAACAATAAGTGTTGGTGGGTATTTATTGGCATTGTTAGTGGAATTTCATGGAATAAAGTATTAAATATTTTATTTTTCTATTATTATAGGCACTCCACTCCCTCCTTCTTAATAAAATTTCTTAAAATTGGATGTATTGAAGAAAAAATATGAATACAAGACTACATTGGCCATGTTGTGTCATGTTTACACATATATGATGTATTATTTTCGTTATTTGACCATATTTCACTAATTTAACTGTATTTTAAATTTTTACCCAAAAATTACAAATTTTAACCATTATATAATTATTATGTTTTGATTACAAATATGTAATATATTTTATCAAAATTTTATAGTAAATATTATAAAATTTCCTTTTAAATAAATATTTCTCAAAACAGTTTCCATGGGATAGACGCTTCGGGAAATTACAACCTTACTATTACATAATCCACACTATTTTTATAATTAATAACTTATAAAAATTTGATATCCATTTTATGATAACACATTTTTAGATACCTTCCATTAATTTTAAAATTAAAATAATAAATTGTGAGAAAAATATTATTTGTGTATTAACATTTTTTCATAATCATCTAAAAATAATTTTTAGCGAAATAAAACAAGAACATTGAATGTTGTTTTAGTGTTTAAATATCTAAAAAATAATAAAGAATAAATTAAATATAAAATAATCATATAATATTATTTAATTTTAATCTATATTATTTGACATTTTAATGAAATTTCATATTTTTTCATCTAATGAACGTGAAATAATATATAAAATTACATGCATAAAATGTTTATTACATTTGGATCAAGGATTATAGGATTAAATTACAATTAATGTATTTAAAATAATAAACCAAAAATTATATTACTATAAAAAAATTACCATTTCAATATACATTTGAAAATAAAAATATAAATATTCGAAATGTTGCTATTAAGGTATCATGAATTTTACAAAAGATTTTTTATATAATCTTTTTTGAAAATTTATTCTATTATGAGTCAAATAAAAATAATTTCATTTTCATATGGGATAATAAGACATTTATTATTACTATTGAAAATCTTAATAATTCATGTACACATGAGAGAGCCCAAGAAAAAGAAACCCAATTATGTCATTATTTTACACGTATAATCAATCGAACTAATAAATCATCTTGAAAATCAGGGAATATGGAGTTATAATTTTGATGTCCAGTTTCATTGGAAACATATTTTCAAAAAAAGATGAATAGTACTACATAATTTTAATATTTTGGATTTATAGTGAGCCATACTTTTCATATATAAATAGTATATCTTAGTGGATTAATATACCATATAATATATTATAACTCATGCCAAAACCATAAAGGATTACTATCTTTGGATTATTGATACATATTCATCTCATTTGATGAAAAAACATCATTGTATAGCACAAATATGTTCTCAGATAGTATAATTTTTAAAAATAAACTACATAAAACATTCTAAATTACTTGGGGAAAAGAATCTTAATAATGGGTGAGATTATATGTCAAGTAAAGGTAAACATAGTGGACATCAATTAATGATCACATGCAAAAATAAGATAAGAATACATGTATCAGATCATGATTACAACATAAAAAGGTCACGCACAATCTATCAAACATAATTAACAAAATTAATGACATAAAACATTATAATTTTAAAATACATTATTCATAATACAGATAAATCTTCATAAAACAATCATAAACCATATGTGAAAATCCTAACTACACAGAAGTTTCATTATAGTGTGGAACAATCATATACATATAAATCTTATCATATGTTAAGGATAACTAAAAATACCATTATATCCTCAAATCCCAATTCCCTTATCATAGTAGATCATGTATCCCAATTAGGTTCCCATATCATAGAAGATTCAGCATCCTAAATTTTTCCAATAGTGGATTAAGAACAAAAACACATTTCCCATAATTATATCATGAGATATAAGGAATTACCCAATGAATTAGAGGGATATTATAGACCCAAACGTTTTATAATAAAAACCATAAAAATGTGTTAAATAATATCATAAAACATTTAATATTTTATCATATGATAACTTGTACAAAATATTTTAGTTTAACAAATATTTCATCATTTCAACATAACATAACATGTGGGAAATGAAAGTGTTTCAAACAAATATCCTCAAAATAATCATTAACCATATATATAAAGATTATAGATAATATAACTGAATCATATTTATAGTAAATAATAAGTAACATAAATGGATTTTGTCATTGATAAAAAATATCATGAAAAATTATTAAAATTTTTCTTGATGAAATTAAACATTTCAATTTGAAACCAATTAAATAATATATAAAACAATTCAAATTATTATATGAAATATATTATTTATATGGAACATAAAATCTAATAATGTATCCATTAAATAAAAGAGTGTTCATGACTAAGGGAAATTTAATTTGTGCTATAAATAATGATTTTTTGCACACTTCTGTAAAACGTACATCATTTAGAAAATGATAAGAAAATTCATTTTAATCCTTTTTAAAAAATTAAAACATTGTTTAATTTTTTTTAAAAAAAATCACATTATAAAAATGAAAAACATTATTCAAACTTTTTTATAAAACCTAGATATGTAAGAAACATATTTATGATAGAAACTAGATAAATAAATTATACATTTATTAAAATAATTTTATGAACAATTTTGAGTACCAAAGAGAGAAAAATGGAACAAAAATATAAAAAATTGTAGAAATTACTATAGGATAATAAAAATTAATTGCATTTATTATCTGTGGTTCACATAATTTCATTAATGGTTATTTAAGCTTAAAAATCCTGATTAAAATGTGTTGAAATATAAATCCCATTCTACATCAGTTAAAATAATATCATATGAAAAATGAAATAATTAAAAAAATAATCATTAAATACCATAAAACGTATAAATTAATGATAAAACATACCAAATGGGTATTAGAAAAACTATATAAACATGGTCAGGTTCTTAATATCAACTATGTCTCATTAAAAAAATATTGAGATGAAGAACCCTTACTTCTTTGGAAATATATAATTCAAAACCTTAAGAAAAAATAAAAAAGTTATATTTGTAAATACCAATAGTTTTATGTGAATGTTAATAAAATAAATTCATTATAAGTATATAAAAAACACAAAATAAACTTGAGTTGAATATAACGAATGTCTCAAAAGAATAAATGTGAGATGAGAATCCTTTACCTCAAGTCATGTCTTGATTTGTATGTGTTAGAACCTCTAGTATAATAAATAAATATTTTTTATAAATATATTAAAAACCATATTCATATATATCATACCATATATGACTTACCTATAACATATTATCACCTATTTTTATAAGAATTCATTTTTAAATCACTCTTCAAGGGGAGAACATCTTTTTTTAATGCATGTTTCGGTTCAATAGTTATAGTCCAGGAAAATTGATCACGGTTCCACCATTTAAAAAATTATAGTCATGTAATTTGTTTCATATTTATTCCTAATATACAATTTTCTAAATATTTATAAAAATAAGTGATGAAAAAATAATTACACATCTTGTTGGAGATGGTAGTCTGTACGTACACATAAGTGATATTTTTATTTATCGATGGATGCAATTAAAGAAAATTGAATAATAATTCAACATAAAATAACTATAATAATACCATAAATATAATATATATTTACAAAGACAATAATTGTAACCATTAATGTGAATTGTTGAATATAACGAAATGAATGACTTCGTGGATGTGGCAGTCCACACTTACGCATGAGTGAGACATTATTTTCACATATTATTGAAATGAAGTGGATAATGGTTAATCCAAAATCATAATAAAAAATAATTATATTGAATAAAATGAAGTCATTATTTTTACTTAACATCATATATTTATTGGAGGAATAATAATAAATAAAATTTAATGTACCCTATTAAGAGTGATACCTCTTTATTAAGAATCCTCTTTGGGATTACACTTTATGACTTTAAAGGTTATATTTTTGGAAATAAAAATGATATACAAAAATGGTGAGGAATATATGATGTTATTATGGTTTTTATTTACCAATAAATAAGTCTAAACTTTTTATATATGAGGAAGGGGCACCCTAGTATTTCGATGATAGTTCGAAATTAATATAAATTATATGTCAAGTTAAAGTGGTTTTAAATTGATATATTTTAAATATAAAATGAAAATAAGTAAATATAATCTCATCAAATAATATTAATATTTTTTTTAATGTTTTAACCCTTATCTCATTATTTAACCCAATATTAACCCTTTTGAAAACTATCATGATATCAATGTTTTCAATCCTTCAACACTCATGAATTTTACTATAGAAGGACAAGTGATCCAAAAGAGTAAAGTAGACGATGTTCTAAAAAATCCAATTTAATTGACTTAATATATTTTTATGAGTTTTAATTATATAATAATATATTATTTCAAATAAGATACCATTAATTTCATTTACAATCCAATTCACAATGCTTTTCATTAAAGGCAACATTATTGAAATGTAATTCAAATAAAAACTTTTAAAAACCCATTATTATGTGATATTTATATATATTATACATATAGAAAAAATAATTCATATAAATTTTATTAATTTATATCATTTAATAAAATATTACTTTTCTATTACTTGAACAAATACCATGTCAATGTTTAATAACAATTTATGGTAATAATTACATCACAGAAAGAATAAAATTTCATGAAAAAACCCGAACCATTAAATAAACTTTTATAATGTAACCTAACAGTTTTTTATCATTATTAAAAATTAATAGATATATTATAGTAAAGAGAGTGACTTTTTGTATTTATCTTTTTCTTAAAATAATATAAATTTTATAATAAAAAAATTGCACCAAGAATCCATTTTTAAAAAAATGGATCGGAATAGATGGAATGAACGCCTAAAATAAGTTAAATTCAAGTGTTAGTGAATTTTAAAAACATTATCTCAATGTGTTAATCTTTTTTACCCGTTTTACCTTTACTAATGTGAAAACATTTTCCCAGGTTAATGTTTATAATGAAAAAAACTAAACAGATCATATTTTCCAAATTTATTTATAATGATTTCCATTAATGAATCCATTTTTTAAAATTAAATTTATATAAATGTTTGGATTCCATTTTAAATTAATCAGGCAAAATTAAATGAAATCTATTTTTAGAAAAATTATTGTTTAAGTATAAAAATGAAAATATTCTAATAACATGCCTAGTTAATACCATCAAGTGATTACAATTTTTTTTAATGAATATATATTCTATAAATTTTATTAACATAATTATTAAATAGTGTTTTAGTTAATTAATTAACATAAAAAAATGGGCCATAAAAAAACTATTTAAAAAATGTTATTTAATACAAATAATGTACGTATACCAAAATTAGGTATAATAATAATTCCCATGTAATTAATTATATTATTTAAAAATTGAGGGGAAATATTTTATTTAATATGATAATGAAAATATAACACGACTTTTAAATTACTCAATTTACCTAAAAGACATGGTAGTTTTACAAAATATTAGGATTTTTCACTATTCCCCAAAAAATAATCTAGTTTATAAAAATCACAAAAATAAAATCTAATGAATCAAATTTATGTTGAATCCAAAAGTAAAATCTATTTATAAATAATTTTTTTTATTTTGGTGTAAATTTGTTATAATAATAATAAAAAATTCAATGAAAACTATTTTTTGAGAGAAAATATTTTTTTGAAACATAAAATGTCATATATAGAAATTTTTTAATTATATATTATGAATTAATAAATAAATTTAAAATAGTTGAAATTTTTTTATATATTTTTTATAATTTTTTAATTCTATTTATACCCATTTTTTTGATATGTTATTATATGTCACAATCAATTAAAATCGGTGTTTTCAAGAAATATATAAAACCCCATGGTGTTAAAAAAAATTATAAGATTTTCATAGGTTACAATCATCTTCATAAACTTTGAAATTGGAAGCATTGGAAATAGTGACCTTAAATGCTCTGTAATTATAAATGCATGTGATAACAATAAATGATCATAAGTGACCAAATGATGCGAAATTTTGTATAATCAAGATATTTAAAACATTATTACCTTGAAAAACTAAAATTACATAACACAACATAATTATAGGAATATACAAATATATGAATCAAAATAGTTTGTAAACATGAGTCAATAAACCCAATATATGAGTATATTACATAATAATATAGGACAACTTTCATATATGACATATACATGAGTATATGGGACATTAATTTCTTTATCCACGCCATTAGTGCCCACCCCTAGTAGATCATAAACATATTAATTAATAATTTATGTCATGAGATATATAGTTTTAACCAATTACTTGGAGGGTGATATGGGATTCCACCCATCAATCTTATATAATTACTCATGCCATATAAAATAAATCATTATTTATATCATAGTTAACCCATATAAATAATGGTTTCATTCAACACATCATATAGAACCAATAGAAAGAAAATGGGTTTTATTCATATAAAAAAATTATATCATGGATGAAAATTTATTTAATATCCTTTTCAATTGGTCTTATGTAATTAAATCATCTATATAATAAAAACAAGGAAGATAAATAGGTATTGAAATAAATTCTAAAACATTCTATGTAAATATGATGAAATAAAGATAAAAAATATGATATTTACACCATGTAGATAAATGGAATAAATTTACATCAATAATCCCCCAATAAATTTATGTATATAATATAGGTGAAAACTCACCAATAAAAGGAATAAATATATTTTATTCAAAATAGAAATACATTAGAAGAAAAGTTATGCGTAATTATAGTGTATAGTTAGTAAAGACAAATGATGTTGAAAAAAATAATTATATTGAAAATTAAATTACATAAGACATCCTAAGAAAGAAGGTGGATGGTTTAATTTTTGTAATACCCTTGATCAATCATAATATATATCAATCTATATTGCATTATATGGAAAACACTTTGTCAGGAGTTAAAAAATCACTTTGGAAATAATAAGTATCCTTTATCTTTTAAATGTAAGTTAAAATAAATATTATATAAATCATAGATAAAATTATTTTATTTTATAAATCATGAATATGTGAGGATAAAGTTTAATATTAAATAAAAATGTATGTACAAAGAGTTGTTCACATGGGATAAACCATAAATGGATATTTTAGAAAACATTTTAAACATTATCTAAAAAGATGAATTTATGGGTCCTTTCAAAAGGTATTTTCTATAAGGTGAAGTGAAATATTTAGAATTTTTTTTTGAAAAATATACATCTAAAATATATCCATGTAAATATTTAAATGTTATAAATCAAAATTTTAAGTGGAAGACAACACATTTGGTTTGAATGGATTGAATACCTTTTTAAATATTTTGAAAAATCATTGTCGAAACACCACATCATATAAATTGTAACAAAAACATAATTTTTTAAAGTTGAGATGAATATTATAGAGTCCACATGAGATAACACATAATAATATTTACACTTATAAAGGGAAAAATTAATGGGAATGTAAAATATGGACAAGGATGGGAAACAATCCTTTAAGATGGTGATAATTATTATTAATGATGATATAGTATTAGGAATGAAATTTTAACACAATAAAAGATTTAAATGGAAATGAACTTTTCCCCACTATAGAAATAGAAAAAAATTAAAGAAAATATTTTGGGTGAGGAAAAGATCATGGAAATGCAGTTTTATTTTAACTCAATGTAGGGATTTGAGTTAAGAAAAACACTTTTGGTAATGGTAACAAAATAATAAAAATAAATAGAGAGAGTTACCATAAAATAGGGACTCAAATATCATGATATGAAATATATTCCTTATAATTAAATTATATAGGATTATAAATATATAATAATGATAAATTTTGGTTCACAATGTCAAACATCTCTCAAGAAATTAAAATTAGAGACAAAGAACCTATTATGTCCTTAGAAACATTTTAGTTAAACCCCTTGAAAGATTTGATTTCAAATGAATCATTTAATAAGATTAATATTGAGACAATCATTATTATAAATATTAAAGGGGTAGTACATACCCGATTATATTTAAAATATGAATTATAGTAAGAAAAATCTCTCAAGGGGTTAAAATATGTGAAAAGAAACCCTCACTTTGTTTCTCCTCTTAGTCGAATGTGATCTCAAATCCTTTACAAAAAAGATAACCATATTAACATTATATTTCATAACTTCATTCATATATGTATCCCTTTATAGAATTAGTTTACAATTACTCTCTCTATATATATTATTTAGTTATTATATATTTTCAATATCGGGGTGAGTAATCTTGATAATTTTTAACTAGTTTCGTAATATCATTATTTCTGTTTGTTTTTATCCAAAATTTCATAATTAAAATATAATTGAGGTAATTTAATTTACGATTTAGAGTAATTTATAATTTTATAATTAAATTTTATTTGAGTTTTGGTAATAATCCTTCAATATATATTTTTTGACGAGTAAGTTTTAATGATTTTTAACGAATGAGTGTTGGAAACTTAGTTTATGAGATTAATATTTATGTTACCATAAATGAACTAAAATAAAATATTTATCAAATTATTTATATAATATATTATCATTAGTTATGTTCTCATACTCATCCTTGATATTAATTCAGATCATTTTTTAAGTACGTGGTTAGGTCGACCCAAACAAGAAAAACCATAATTAATGGATGATTATGATTATGAAAGTGGAATATTTTTTTATAATATAATATTTATAGAAAAACGATGAAATTATTTACAAATTTTTAATGTGTTTAATAAGTTTTTCAGTTTTTTAATTAATAATAAGGAAACTATATGAAAAATGAGATATGTTACTCCAAAATGGTTGTAATCCACACAACATATGATTAAAATAATAATTTCTCAAAGAATGAGAGGTAAATGAGGTATATTATAATTTTTATCATAATAATAATAGTAATATTATAAATATTATATTTATCTACTATTTTTTCTTTTATAACCAACAAATAGAGTCTTTGGAGAAAAGATTAAAGTTGTCACGTCATGGGGGTAGTTGTCCGAAAAATAAACCAATGCCACTTTCATTTATTTTAATATAAAATGTGAAAGGCGGTTAATAGTACATAACATAAAATAATAACTATTATTATATAAATAAAACTGATTTAATCATAGAGGAACAAGATAATGATAATTAAAAAAGTAAGACAGATAAGGAATGAAGTTATGAAGAATGAGTACTTATGTTAAAATATTTGCATTTTCCTTGGAGGATTCCTAAGAAATATAGGTCTTATGAAAATATATTTTGACCATAGGATAATTTAAAATAAAAAATATTATTATTTAATTAATATATCTATGGTTTCATGTGTAAACTGGTTTTTTAGTGTTCTTGATGAGTTGATGATATTCCCTTTTTATAAGTTGTTATAATGGGATTTTTGCAATTACTACCAATTAATATAAATGATCACTTGTTAAAAATGTGAAGTAGATCTAAAAATAGCTAATAATGATTTATTGAGATGGTATAAGGTTTATAATACCTGAAACATTAATTTTAAATGATTTTTAAACTTTTTTTATGTCATTTGGTTATAGAAGTTTCACTTTTACCATTCATGGTTTTACAATGACAAAACAATTTCTACTATATTAAACTAATTTTAATGACCAAAAATAAAACGGAACATATTATATATCTTTTTATAATTTATTGAAAATATGAAATCTATTTCATAAAATAAAATTTATATATTTACAGATGGTTAGTTTCAAAATTACCACATGAAACATTTAAATACCCCTTTTTAGAAGTTGTATTTTTATTCTTAAAATTTATATTTAAGTTAAAATCCTCAATTTCAAGGATTTTAATGATATATATTGGTTAATTATAAAATAAAAAAATTCTATGTGTATTTCAAATAAATATATGTTTAAGGCCCCAAATTTAAACATCACTTTATCTTGAATTAAGTTAATAATTCACATCTAGGATCTTTTAATGTTTAGAGCTTTAGAGAATTATTCCATAACTATTACATTACATCTCACCTATTACAAAGTATAAAATTATAATCAGTGTCAATTATTTACATAAAATAAAAATACTTAAATGGAATGAAAAATTATTTTCTTGATATAAATCTTCCCGAATTCTTCCTTTCTTTTACCCTTCCTTATACCATGTAAAAAACATTTACAAAAAATGGGATGAGCATAAAAACCTCAGTAAGGGTTATAAAATAATGAAATAAAAATTTAGTCCATCAATAAATGAAAAACATAATATTCATAACACACCTCATGCAATCATAATATTTATTAATTACACATAGAAATCATAAATCCTAAAGGTAACTTGTGGCATCCATAATATACTTACATTGTAGCTTTCACAACTACGTAGGGAGTTACATTTGGAATATCCATCATAGTATATTCCCAAAATATCATAGGAGAAACATTTACGTTTACCTCTGTCATGTTACCCAATTAAATGGAGATATATATTGAACTCACCTACCCAAGGATTATCACAGAACCACCCGTATACATAAGCAACGCCTAAGAACCATAACATATTCATAACACATAAAACAAAAATAAAGGAAAGATAACATGTCCACATTTCAATCACAATATATCATTTAAATATATTGACATAAGAAAAACTTTATCAAAACCATTTTCAATACCAAAATACATAAAAGGTTATATGGTATTTATTTTCCTTTTAAAAAACATTATGTCTTGTTAATGAAGCCAAATATCAAATAATGCTCGTTGCGGCGGAATGGCCATTCTCACTGCATATGTTAAAGAAACATTCCCATTATTATTTAGTGAAATTATACATATTAAAAGATTCCATTTGAATGAAATTAAAATTCACGGGTTTTATAAACCGTATAAAATAAATTTGTGTATAAATCAAAATATGCCTCAATGAAAGTAGCTTGAGAGAAAGTCCCAAACCTCATGTCCGACTTGACTCATTCATTATTTAATATCATGAATAATAACCTAAAGATAATTTTTACTTTCCTTAGAACCTTTTTAAAATTTATTACCCCTTTTATATAACTGATTACCACATTATAAAAATTACATAATCATTTATGTTAATAACGGTGATTTTGTCGATATTTGGTACATGACTCAAAAATGAACTTCTTATAATTACAAGATATCAATGTGGTCAAAATTAAATTATCTCCAGAATGATATTAATGATTTAGATATCATATATATCATATATATCTAGTATATATTTTTATTTATAATAGTACATAACATTTTGAGATAAGAAATGAAATTCACTGTTCATGGAGACGGTAAGTCGTACTTACGCATGAACGATACTTTCATTTCTATTTCATATTTAATGGAATGAAAACTTAATGATAAATAGGTATATTATAATTCCATTATAATATCATATATAATTTGATTAACTCCATCCTTTATACATTCCACGTATTTAATGAATGATTCATATCACTTTGAGGGGTGGTAGTATACACTTCCTCAAATGAAATTATCATGTTTACCCATTATGGAAACCATAAAAGAATTCTATAAATACAAAATAAATAAGTATAGAGAAAATATAAATATAATTTAAATCACATATAAATAAAGTTCCATTATAATGGCCACCATAATAGGTGGTGGGAGAATATTGAACAATAATTGTTTCGTGAGGCAGTAGTTCACCGTCCAGAGAAACAGTATGTTCGTATACATTAAATGGAGGTGTGTAGAAGTGTAGTTCGAATCTATATCATTAAAAAACCCTAGTATATTGAGGATACTGGTGTGGTTATGTAAAATAATAATAATAAGAGCATAGGGAGTGAATATGTAAAATAAAATAAGATAACTTGAGGGAATACTTTACCTTTAAAACGGGTAACTCCCTTCGGTTTGAACAAAAATGCTTTCTTGAAGATCCCTATACCTAAGATAAGGCTACTAGGTGGATCATTGGGATGTTGGGAGATTATTAGAGTAGGGTTCGGACAAGAAAAGGGGCCTGAGAGGTGTGAGTAATGGGTTAGATTTGGTGGCTTTTTATAAGAGGAAAGAGGGACTCTTTAGAAAAGTTTGAAATTATTCGTTTATTATAAAATTATTTTCGATTTCAAAAGGACCAAAACTTATTTAATTCAAAGGTAAGGAGAATATAAGTCGAAATAAAATTATCCAATAATAATTGGATAGGTTTTGGATATTATTTTAATCCTTATCATTTTTATTTAACTCTTGGTTAACTTATTTAGCTTTTACCATATCCTCTTATATATTCCTACTATATGGTTAATATATTTACTATAAAATTCCAAAAAACCTAAATTGGATCATTAATGAAAATTTTAACATCATATATGTCATTTGGATGAATTTTTTATTTTAGGACTATTTTTTCATTTAATAAAATATTTATTGATTAAAAACTCTTTTATGTCAATTTTAATACTATTCATATCATGACTTTTTAAAAAATCAAATCTAACTTGATTATTTCAAAAAACCATCATTAATTTAAAGATAAAAAGTCAAAATAATTTATAAAATTCTTGGATAGCATAAAAAGGTTCAAAATAAATGTATTATAATATTTATAATATATTTTATTTGAATCCTTTATTAATGAAGCAATTACTACATCACCATTATGTCATAATTAAATTTATTTATATAATGTCTAAAAATTATAAATAAAATATCATTATGTATGAGATATT
The DNA here is from genome assembly GCA_963277665.1 of Viscum album. Taxonomy (NCBI): domain Eukaryota; kingdom Viridiplantae; phylum Streptophyta; class Magnoliopsida; order Santalales; family Viscaceae; genus Viscum; species Viscum album. Next base: position 2,051,587,686 of record OY728119.1, read on the forward strand.
TTTACATTTATTATTAATATTTTCAGTTTAATTTTTCACTTATATAACCCCATATAAACATTTTTTAGTAAAACAATTCATGTTTATGTTATTTTTTTCCTTACATTAAAATAATTAATATAAATTGTCATTATTACTCCCAAGTGGCTCAATGGGGTCCAACAATAGACCCAAGGATTACCTTGGTCCAAAATATCTCATCTAATAGGGTTAGTACAAGTGTTAGGGTAATTTAATATTAATAAAATATTATTTTTTAACCCTAATTTACCATATTTACCTTTTAACCCTAACAAATAAAATATTGAATGAAGTAATTATTAATAATGTATTAACATTAAAGTTACATATTTAAAGAATTTGGACCTCCTGATTCCAAATATGGAATCCATTTTTCCAAATTCAAAACATAGAAGTGGAATAAATTAATTTAAAATTATTTCTCGTTGTTGAAACCTAAAAGTGTGTTTTTATGAAATAATACCTATCAAAAGATTGACCTTTTTTTATGTACAATTTAATAGATAAATAACTTCTAATGACCAAAATTGTATTAAATGGTAAAAATGAAATCCAGATACACTTTAAAACCAATTAAAATAATGGTCTATCTATATAAATAAATTATATGAAAAGACAATTTTGAATTAAAAAGTAGTATTTTTCACTCTTCATTAATGAAATGAACATTATCAGAAAAATAAAAACATTTCATCCAAAGTAAATTTTGATGTCCCTATTCTAAAAAGTAGTATTTTTCACTCTCATGTGATTCTGAATTAACTGAACATTTTCTACCATCTCTTCTTCCAATTCCTATCCCATCTACTTCCTTTAACCTACTTCATCCGAAAAAGATGGAGTTCGACACCTCTTTCCATATAATGACTCAAATGGATCCATCTTTATATTGGAATAAAAACTGTTATTATAATAAAATCCAACCAAAGAAATATGTTGGTCCCAAAATCTCCAGAAACCCATTGGGCAAGCACATATCATATCTTCCAAATTCTGAATTGTTCGTTCTGATTTCCCATCTGATTGTTGATGAAAAGGTGTACTAAAATTTAATTCAGTACACAACGACTTCTGAAGGCCTTTCCAAAAGTTAGAAGTAAACCCAAGATCATGATCAGAAACAGTGGATATGGGAACTCCATGTAACCTGAATATATCTTAAACATTCAACTGAGAAAGTTGATCTACAGAAAAAGTATCTCGGATAGGAATGAAATGAGTACATTTAGTCAATCGATCCACAATATCCCAGATTGCATTATTACCTCAATATGTCTTGGGTAATCCCACAATGAAGTCCATGGATATATTTTTCCATTTCCACTCAGCCACTGGTAAAAGCTGAAGCATCCCTTTCAGTAACTATTTCTCTCCTTTAAACTATTGACAAGTCAAAAACTTCTCAGTAAAGTCAGAAATATCTATTTTCATTCAATCCCCCCAGTAATACTCCTGAAGATCTCTATAAATCTTATTAATACAAGGATAAAGTGAAAATAGAGAACTATGAGCTTCAAATAACTACTCTTTCTTCAACATTGAATCTAAAGGTACACATAATCTCTTCCCAAACCTCAAAACACAATCTTTATCAATGTTAAATTCAGGTAACTTACCCTTTTGAACCAACTCTACCTTTTTCTGCAATTCACTGTCTTCTTTCTGTGATTGCTTAATTTGGTCTGATAGAGATGATTTCAATGAAACTTGAAATAAATTAGAGGAATTTCCTACACCAGTAACTTCTTTTCTAATGTTCACCAAATTGTTAATCAAAGGATCTTGTTCCAAACATAACATGGTTAATGTAGCATTACTTTTCCGACTCAAAGCATCAACCACTCTATTTGAATTTCCGGGATGGTAATTAATCATAAAATCATAATCTTTGATTAATTCCATCCATCTCCTCAATCTCATGTTCAATTATTTTTGAGTAAATATATACTTCAAAATTTTGTGTTCATTATATATTTCACATTTTACTCCATACAGATGATTCCTACCAATTTTCAAAGCACAATAAATCAGATAATTCCAAATCATGTGTAGGGTAATTTAACTCATGAGGTTTCAACTAACGTGAATCATAAGTAATTACCTCATCATTATACATTAGGAAACAACCATGTTATTTCAATGAAGCATCACTGTAGATAACAAACTCACCATTTCTGTAAGGTAGTTCCAAAATTGGAGCATTTACCAATATTCTTTCTAATTCTTGAAAACAATCATCACATTATTTTGTCCGAATGAACTTAAAACCTTTCTGAGTTAACATAGTCATTGGGCTAGATAACCATGAAACATTTTCAATAAAACTCTGGTAATAACATAGTAAACCAAGAAAAATAGGGATCATGGTTATATTTGTGGGTCATGGCCATTATTTAACAACATTTTTAGTAGGATCAGTAGTTATGCAATTTTTTGAAACAATGTGACCAAGGAATGAAATTTTTTGTAACCAAAACTCACACTTTCTAAATTTCCCATAGAGTTTCTTTTATTTTAATTTTTTAAAGACAACCTAGAAATGACATTCATGTTACTCTTTACTTTTGGAATAGACTAAAATATCATCAATAAGCACAACCAGAAACTTATCCAAGATATCAAAAAAAATTCTATTCATAATATCCATGAATATGACAAGTGCATTGGTTATCCAAAAATTCATAATTACGTATTCATAATAGCCATATCTAGTATGAAACGTGGTCTTTGTATTGTCTGATTCCTTTACTTTCAACTGATGGTACCCTAACCTCATGTCAATATTTGAAAGATACTGAGCTCCCTGGATATGATCAAGAAAATCATTGATATTAGGAAAAGGATACTTGTTCTTAATAGTGATGTTATTCAACTCTCGATATTTAATGAAAAGTATTTTTAAACCATCTTTATTTTTAACAAAAAAGATCGGAGAACCCCATGGTGATGTGCATGGTCGAATGAAACCTTTATCTAATAACTCCTATAATTACTTCTTTAACACTAAAAGTTCAATTTGATCCATTAAATAAGGGGTTTTGAAATTAGCTTAGCATCCGGAACCAAGTCAACAGTAAATTCAACATCCTGATTCCAGGAAACCCATCAGGAAAAAATAATGATACTCATTTTTTACTTGATATTTCCTCCTGATGTTTTTACCATAAGTTCAGGATTCATATCTTGAGATGGAATTCCCAATTTTCTAGAAAACTTATTAGAAATGAAAGAATTTTAGACCCTGAATCAAACAACACATTGGCCTAATCTGAATAAACAAATAGTATACCTGATAATAATTCATTCGATGGACCAACATCTTCTGAAATAGTTGCAAGGGATTTCACCACCCATTTCTTCTTGTAGTTCGGCTTCTTTCCCTCAGATAAGTTCTTCATTGGACACTCATTTACATAATGACCCATATCATAGAACTTAAAACATAATATTGATTATAAGTCTGATTTTTTCTTACTATTACCCTGATCCCTTTTAGTGAAATTATGAGCCTTATGTCCCATTTTACCACATCGATGGCACTTACCAGAATTCAAAAGTCGTTCCGTATCATTCTTTTTACCACAATTTTCACAAATAGTAAACATAAGTTTCTTACCATCATACTTTTTTGAAGTTTTATTCCCTTTTGTTTTCCACCTCATCCTCTTATTCTGTTGTTTTTCAAAGAACACCAGATCATCGAAAAACTCAATTTTCACCATCTTCGCACATTGAACATGTTTTTCATAAGTTATAAACTCACAAGAAGCTAAATCCATTGGATACTTTGGCTTTAATCCTGAGTAAAAACCATTAATTTTACTATCAAGATATCATATGAAATTTGGAGATTACCTTTCTAGTTTTCTTCATAAGCAACCACTGAGTCATCCTCTTGCCACAATTCCAGGAATTGTTTTTCCATCCTCAGATGAACCACCTTAGGAAAATATTTCTCAAGAGACATACCTTTGAATTCAACCCAATCAAGAGCATCAATCTCCTCACCATCCCTAATATTTTTAACCATTGACCAGCACTGATCGACTTCAGCTTCAAAATGGTAAACAGTGAGCCTATCCTTTTGATGTTCCGAACACCCCATGACATCAAAAATCTTTTCTAGTGATTTAATCCACCCTTATACTAGAATAGGGTCAGATGTTCCTCTTAATGATGGGGGATGTTTCCTCATGAAATGATCAACTACTGACATTTTCCTCTGTGGGTGATTTGGATGATCTCGTGTATGGATACCACCACCATTTATAGCCTAATTAAATTGTTCCATCACTGCAACAAACTGTTTAGTTCTGATTCCAACCATCTCAGGTTTCTGAATTGGAAGGGTTTATTCCTCTTGATGTCGTCCCGTCATATCTGCACGATTTCCTCAGAGGAAAACCATTCTGAACACAGAAATATATTAGGCAAAGCAACTTGGTAATATTTAAATGCCATATCATTTCAATCTAAACATAAATTAATTTATGGATATTAATTTAACAATACCCTAACTCCTAAAAGTTTCTAAACCGACCTTTGATACCAACTATAAGGCCCCAGACTTAAAACTTACTTAATCTTGAATTTTGTTAATAATTCACATTGAGGACCTTTTTCATGTTTAGAGTTTTAGAGAATTAAGACATAACTATTACATTACATATCAAATATTAGAAAGTAGACACTTCTACTCAGTATCTATTTTTTTCATAAAATAAAAAATCTTAAAAGAATACAATAATTCTATTATTGATATAAATATTCCTGAATACTTCCTTTATTTTACCCTACCTTATACCCTATGAATTTTTTTTCAAAAACATGGGATGAGAATTAAAAGCTCAGTAAGGGTTTTAAAATAATGAAAGAAAAAATCATTCCATCAATACATACAAAAAATAAGCTCTTTAACATACCTCATGAAATCATAAGATTTATGAATAACACATTGATGTCTTAAATAATGAAGGTAACTTCTGGAATCCATAACACATTACATTGTCACTTTCACAACTATGTATGGAGTTACATTTGGGACACACATCAGAGTATATTCCCGAAATATATTGGGAGAAACATTTACATTTACCTCCATCGTGTTACCCAAAGCATTGGAGAGCTATCTCAGGCTCACCCACTACAGTTTTTTCACAGATCCACCTATATATATAAACAATTCCCAAGAACCATAACATATTTGTAAAACATAAAACAAACATAAAGGAAAGAAAACATTTCAAAATTTAAATCACAATATATCATTTAAATATATTGACATATCCAATCCATTATAAAAAAAAATTCAATACCAAAATACATAAAAGAGTATATGGTTTTTATTTACCTTTTAGAAAACATTATAGCTTGTTAAAGAAGCCAAATATCAAATAACGATCATGGTTGCGGGAAGTTCATTATCACCGCGTACATTAAAAAAAGAAACATTCCCTTTGTAATTTTGCAAAATTATACATAGAAAAGGATTTACTATGAATGAATTGAAAATTCAAGTGGTTTATACACCGTATAAAATCAAGTTGTGTATAAATCAAAATATTCCTCAATAAAAGGAGATTGAGGCGAAGTCCCTTACCTCGTGTCCGACTTGAGTCCTTCAATCTTTAATCTCCTGAATAATAAACAAATGTTAATTTTTACTTTCTTAAGAGCCTTATTAAAATTTATTATACCTTTTATATTACTTATTACCACGTTAAAAACTTTAGATAATCATTTTAGTTAATAATGGTTGTTTTGTCGATATTTAGGTACTTGAGAGTCAAAAATGAACATCTTATAATTACTTGTTGTCCAAGTGGTCAAATTTCCATTATCTCCAGAATCATATTAATGATTTATATATAAAATATATCATATATATCTAGTACATATATTTATTTATAATAGTACATAATATTTGGTGATAAGAAATGAAATTCACCGTTCATGGAGATGATAAGTCATACGTACGCATGAACGCTACTTTCATTTATATTTCATATATAATAGAATGAAAACATAAGGATATATAGGTATATTATTATTCCAATATAATATCATATATTATTTAATTAAATCCATCTTTTATATGTTCCACTTATGGCATGAACGAGTCATATCACTTTTAGGCGGCGGTAGTCCGCACCTCCTCAGACGAAATTTCCACATTTACCCATTATGGAAACCATTAAGGTATGAAATAAATGAAAAATAAATAAGTATAGAGACAATATAAATATAATATATATCACATATATATACAGTTCCCTCATAATGGCCACCATAAGATGTGGTAGGAGAAGATTAAACAATCATCATTTCGTGATGTAGTAGTTTGTCATCCACAGAAACAGTATGTCCTTATCCATTAAATGGTGGTTTGTGGAAGTTTATCTTGAATCTATCTTATAAAAACAACCTAGTATATTGAGGATACTGGTGTCATTATGTAAACAATGAATTAGAATAGCATAGTGAGTGAAGAAGTAAAATAAAATAAGAGAACTTGAGGGAATACGCTAACTTTAAATCAGGTAACTCGCTTTGGTTTGAACCAAAAGGCTTTCTTGATGTTCCTTCTGCCTATGTTAAGGATTATAGGTGGAAAATAGGGATTATGGGAGATTATTGTATCAGAGTCTAGATGAGCCAAGGGGATTGAGAGGTGTGAGTAATGTTTTAGAGGTGGTGACTTTTTATAAGAGGGAGGAGGGCCTCTATAGGAATGTTTGAAAGTATTATTTTATTATAAAATTATTTTTGGTTTAAAAACGTCCAAAACTTATTTAATTTGAAGATAATGTGCATATAAGTCGAAATAAAATCATCTTGTAATAATTTTAAAGGTTTTGGAAATTTTTTAAATCCTTATCTTTATTATTTAACCCTTTGTCAACATATTTATCTTTTACCATGTCCTCTTATATATTCATACTATATAGTTAATATATTTACTATAAAATCACAAGAGACCCAAAATGGATAATTATTGAAATTTTTTACATCATATATGTCGTTTGGCTTAATTTTTTATTTTTAAGATTATTTTATCATTTAATAAAATAATGATTTATTTAAAACTCTTTTATGTCAATTTTAATACCTTTCATATCATGACTTTTTAGAAAAACCAAAGCAACATGATTCTTTCTAAAAAATCATCATTAATTACAACATATAAAGTCATAATAATCTATTAAATTCGTGTATGGCATATAAAGATTCAAAATAAATTTATTTTAATATTTATAACACCATTTATTTGAATCATTTATCAATGAATCAATTACTACATCACCATTGTGTTATAATTAAATTTAATTACTTAATGTATAAAAATTATAAATAAAATACCTTGATGTAGAAAAAATTCTTATATTTCTAGCTAATATTTATAGTCGAAGATATCATATATATAAATCAATTTAAAGTTTTTTAGTAAAACGATTCTTGTTTATGTTATTTTGTCCATACTTTAAATTAATCTATATAAAGTGTAATTATCACTCCTAAGTGGCTCTATGAGGTCCCCAAATAGACCCAAGGATTCCCTTGGTCGGAAATATCTCATCCAATAGGGTTAGGAAAAGTGTAAGATTTGTTTAATATTATTATAATATTATTTTTTACACTTATTTACTAGATTTACCATCTAACCTTGGTAAATGAAATATTTACTGTAGTAATATTAATAATGTCGAAAAATAAAAGTTACCTCTATGCACAATTTGGAACTCCTAATTAAAAATATGGAATACATTTCTATAAATTAAAAACAAAAAAGAGGTAGAAATTAATTTAAAATTAATTCCCATTGTTAAAACCATAAATCGTGTTTTTACGAAATTATAAATATCAAAATATTGACCTTTGTTTATGTCTAATTTAGGAATGAAATTACTTCCAATGACCAAAATTGTATTAAATGGTAATAATATAATCCAATTACACTTTAAAACCAATTAAAATAACACTATATCTATCTAAATAAATTAGATTTGAAGGCAATTTGGAATAAAAATGTCGTATTTTTCACTATTCATTAAAAAATTTACATTATTAGAAAAATACCAAAATTTCATCTGAATTAAATTTTGATGTCCCTATTCTAAAGAAAAATATTAGTTTTCATGTAAACATATAAAAGTGACCAAAAATTTATTTAAAAAGGGTTCTCCATCAAAAGGTGGTAAATCAACCATTTGAAGAATATTAGAGTGTTTATGCTTAAAAATGGATACACTCACATTTTAAGCCTCTATCATTAGATGGATAAATGAAAAAACTTTTAAAAACTTGTATTATCATATTGTAGTTAGTTTTTTTCATTCCTATCAATACAATGACTCGACATTAACTACCATTTAAAATAATATTATATAATTATTTTTCAGTATGACTCAACCTTTTGTGGAATATAAGATTTCAAATAAACCCATTGTTGTGTGTCTAGTATACCATAGAACACAGAATCCCCAATAAGTAAAATTAATATTTAATTAAAAAATATTAATAAATATGAAAATGTCATATTTATTATTTACCTAAGATGTTATAATATGAATAAATTTTACCAAAATAATATTTCATTAATAGAAATGAAAAAATAGTTTTTATTGGAAAATATATTTTAATTCCTAAAAATATTAATAATAGTATTTTAAATCGAAAATAGTATTTGAATAGTATAGTCATGCTAAAGTAAATATTTTTCAATAATTAATTTTTTTAACAATATCTTGGTCTTTCTTATAAAGTCATCGAATTTAGCATTCTTGTATAAACTATGTTTTTCACTATTTACCTAAACAAAATCTATTTTTAAAAAAATCATAAGTTAATATTTTCATGATAAGTCAAAAAATGAATTTATTTTTTTAATTAAAATTATATAATTATAAAATTTATCTTTTAAATAAAATCATAATGTATATTGAGAGTATATTTTTATTTGAAATCATCTTTTTGGTATATTAATAATTATTATAACATTAGTATAAAAAAATATATCATACAAGAAAAATATCAATTTTAGAAAATAAATTTCAATTATAAAAAATTATTAAATTAATAGAATCACTAGTTAAAATATTATTAATTTGGACCTTCATGTCATAATGTGGTTGCAACTATTTGTACCCTCTTATTTAATAACTACCTTATAGTGGTCAATATATATTTTATTAAAAGAGGTCTTTGTACGTTACTGATTGATGTCATGTTTGGATAAATCAATTAAACATAATATTTATTTAAGGTAAATTATATTCCCAAATATTAGAGTGTTACATTATACCCCCCTTAAATTAATAGCATCATCATAATTTTAATTATTACATACTAATGAAGGTAGATGAGGTTATTCACACCATATTTATCATTTGATATATAACTTATAATATGAAATCTAAAATAATTTATTAGGCGATATCAATTTATATATCATTCCCCAAATAACAATAGTCATTCATATAATCATATGTCCAAGTACGTATATACCCCAATTATATAATTTTCGTAACAACCTATTCCCAAAAAAAGTTGAATCTCTATGATATTAGACCACATCAATGTTATATATTCCCTAAAATATTAAAAAAAAATTAATCCTCAAATTTATTAATCATTATTTCATAATGTCGTAAACTACTTAATATATATCACAACCCCAAAATTGATATAAACTTCACCAAATATATCTTGGATCACTTTTTCATTAAATAAATAATCAATTCAAAGGATATATACAAAATCAAAATCTCATATCTCATAACTAATAAACCCTTTATTACCACAGCATAAAATATGTATTAAAACTAAGATTTATCCATATATTATAAACATGTTCTCTAATAGTTGTCCCAAAGAATAGAACATTTTTATAAAATGAATTTTCATTATTATTAATACCATTTGATTATTTTTTAATGTTCAGGCCAAAGACACATTCAATTATTAAAGAAAATACCATTATCTTCTAGGTAGAGGGAGACACATTACATAGCCCTAAGGTCCAATGCTATGTGGCCCGAATACATGGATTTAAAGTCCATTTTTTGGCCTAAAGGACACTTCAATGAATAGTACTACTACAGTACCAAGACTACTATAGTCCCTTCTACATTACCGCGACCACAACAGTTATTAATACAATTTTATATAAAGTTAAAAACCATTTAATGAAGAAATACTAATGAAAAATCCTTATATATTTTTCATAGTACTCGTAACTTTTAGAATATACTAGAATATCATCAATAAATATCCCTCATTAAAAAATAGCTAAGATTTTCAGGATTTAATTTATATTAATATATCATCCTCATAACCTAATGTATAACAAGAAAAAACACATTTTCCAATATAATTGTCATATTAAAAAATTATAATTCATTAATGTACGATTCGTTATTTGATTATTAGATATAGTGGTTTGAAGATATATAACATTATAAAATTCATTTTCTTGATACAATTTTTGCCAAATAATACAATAAAACTGGATATAGTAGTATCCAAAAGAATAGAGCTATCTGAATATAAAACCACAATATTAAGATATCTTCTCTAATGAAATTATAATTTCAACCTACGATACAATTTAATACTTGTTTTATACTATAAATCTATTGGTTCATCCTTGGTTACATTGAGTTGTGTTATCTCATACTTCTTAACATAATCATTTAATTCAATTAGAAAATTAATCATTCATAGTGGGTTTTAAAGAGAATGTGATTTACTAAATATTATATCTTGGGAGTATTAGACTAGGGGTGTTTTTAGAAGAATTTTTCATAAACAAGGTGTTGATTTAGTTAATACCCAAAACACATACAGTAGGGTTAGTAAACATAATTACATCTTTTTTAGAGCCTAAATCCACTTGTAGTATCTAGATAAGGGTGTTATTTATAGTAAAACCTAATAGTCTATTAGTGATTTTATATTATACTTAGATATATGACTTACACTTATACATCGGGTTTTTACTTATTTTACCAAAAATAATTCCTAAAATCATTTAAAACCTCCTTTGATACTAACTGGGTCAATTCAAGAAAAATAAATACATTTATTTCAATATATAACATGAATAATCAATCCACATCTCAAATAATCACAAAAACAATTGAACTAAAGCTTCAGTTTCATTGATGACCAATTACAAAGGAATATTATTTTATAAAACATTTGAAAATTAATCTACAATTGAACCATATAAGATACCATTGAAGACTTCTTATAAGTTAAAATCATTTCCAAAACTAGGGAAAATCGAATAATTAGAAAAGGTGTGATCAAACGATCAATAAATGTAAACAGAAGTGATAACACTAAAAAATTTCAAGTTAGAATAAAATGAGAATATGGGTATAATAAACATACATAATAAAATTATACCAAAATAAGTCATAGATTTTGAGACATTAATGAAATCATGGAGTATCATAATACATGCATTAAATGTGTTTGGGAACATGGGTCAATAAACACGATCAATAAGGGCACAACAAAATAATTTTGAACATCTTTTCAATTCATCATATACATTATTATAGGGAATATTACTTTAAATATAGATATGATAAATTGACATGATTATGAGAAATTAAAAATACTCATTAATACTTTATCTCATTAAATATAAAATTTTAACCAATGAATTGGACGGTGATATAGGATCCCAACCATCTTTCATTCATAAATTCATGTTTCATAATAAATCAATCATTCACCATATCATAGAGAACCCATGTAAAGAAAATATGTTTCATTTAAGACATCATAAAGAACCCATTAAAATGGAATGTATTTCATTCATCACATGAAAAGTAACTACAACATCCTATGTTTTTAAAAAGAAATACTATGATCGATATCATACAAAATATGCCACATCAAGCTCAAATGAACAATTAAATAATGTTATTTAAATGTTAATATCATAACCTAGTTGTTATAATGGAGGGAATGAATTGTATTTATTTAATTACGAAAATATTTTTTACATATATATAATTATTTCTTGAACAATTAATTATAAATGAGTGTAAAACCATTTAAAAAATAAAAGGAATTGTTTTTCGGAAAAATGTTTTAAATGAACACAAGTGATTTTCAATCCAATATGTTAATAAATAACCCATGTGGGATTATAGTAATTAAATATATATGAAATATAATTAATTTAATTCATTAAATGCATCTTATATATTTTATACACCAGATATAAGATTAAATTCAATTTTATGCATAAAAGGAATATGTTTCAAATAAAAAGTTTACCATCTTTTGAGGGAGAACCCATTTTAAATTTATTTCTTGGATCTTTAATAAGTTCATATATGAATAAATAAACTTATTTGGAAAAATTATATCAAAATTTACTCTATTTAAATTTTTGGTATTTTTCTAATAAATTTTATATTTTATTGAATTGTGAAAAATACTGCATTTTAGTTCAGAACTAAAATTATTTTAAGTTTTTATCAATTAATTCAACTTAGTTCATTTTAATAAATCTTATTTTGAAATTTTATATAAATACAATGAGAAATTTTGGACGTTTTACATTAAGAACCTTTTTCCCAATCCATGGACATGATTAAATTTTAATTAATTTCTTCTAATTATGTGTTTTGAATTTGAAAAAAAGGATTTCATATTTGTAATAATAAGGTAGAAATTATATAAATAGTAAACTTTTATTTTTGGGCATTATGAATAGTAACTTTAGGAATGATATCTTTATTACCACGGTTAATGGTAAATCAAGTAATTAAAGGATAAAATAATACTATAAATATTATAAAACAACCCAAAAAAATGTAACACTATTATTGAATGATTTATTGTCTTCCTATATAATCCTTGGGCTATAATTATGGCCTTTAGAAGCCACTTGGTAGGGATTATGACACTTACAACTTTTTATTTAATGAAATGAGAAATATGTCATAATCTTGTCTCTGATAACTATAATAATTTTAATATAGGGTTATATAAGTGATATATTTGAATATAAATATTCCATAATGATATTAAAAACTTAACTACAACATTTTAATTTATTTATAATTTCTAGAAAATAATTAATAAAATTAAATGTTGACACAATGATGAATGAGTAATTTCTTAATTAATGAAACAATCAGATAAATGATATTATAAATATTAAAATAAATATATTTTATGACATAATTTATGTCATGAACGAATTTTCACGATGAATTTGACATATTTTTTATGCTTAAAAAGAGTTTTTTTCTCACTTATTTTGCGGTTGTTATATTTTTAAATGGTCAAGTAATTAATAGTTTTAAAATTGACAATAATGGTATTTTAAAAAATTAAATATTTTATTAATTGATATAAATTTTATAAAAATCATTGATTTATTAAAATAGTTGATAAAAGTCCTACTATTATATAAATGAAACTTTTATTAGTTTTTTAACATGTTATGATAATTATATTAACTCACAATGTTTAAATAACATGATTCCACAGTAAGATTAAAAATTGTAAAACAAGTATTAAAACAAAAGGATGGGGATTAAAAAATAATCAAAACATATCTATTATTATTAGATTAACTTATTTAGACCAATAATTATCCTATATTATTAATAAATAGATTTTCACCCATTCGTAATTGAAAATTAATTTATATTAATTAAACACATTTAATAATTCAATGGGTGCCCCTCCCCTCTCTTATAAAAGGGCACCCATTCCTCTCTATTTCTTACACTTGAAAAACCTTCTAGTTTGTCAAATATCTGACCAGAACACCTTCTTAGAATACATCCCAAAATCCAAGAGTCCTTAGTTTAGGAAAAACATCCTTCTTAGAGGTGTTAAGGTGCTAAGCAATGGTGATCATCCGAAGGAAATGTAATGTTTTTATTTAAGTGTTTGTATTTTATTTCTTCTTCCACTTACTTCAGGGCCTCTCAAAACATAATTAAATAATAGATCCAGTCCCTTAAATATAATTTTATGTTATTATATTAATTTCATCACTGAAATCCGTCTCCAATTTCATCAAATGAAAAATGGACTTCTAATTCAAGTGTACGATGGACTACCGCCTCACGAACCGATATAGATCATTTTTCATTAATATCTCTCAAGACTAGATATAATGATGGAATAAATATTTATTTATTATAATAATTATATATTTATCATTATAAGAGAATAAAATATCACTTCATTATTTACTTTCGATGAACATAAAAATGATAATATCGTTCATCCGTACGTGTGAACTATGGCCTCCTTGAAGTGATGTGATTCGTTTTTATTCACCACATACCTTTTATGATTTATATAAGTATATTAAAATGATTAATATGATTTTAATAATAATATTATTATTCTGTAAAGATGAAATTAATATTATTATCTTTCCATAACAATCAATGAAAAATGGAAATGTTAACCATGCGTACGTACGACCTACCGTCTCCATGATTATAAAGTTCATTTTTCATAACCAAAATTAATGGTTTGATTTAATGGTATAATTGATATATAAAATTTATTATAATTTCATTAATTTTATACTAGAGTTGATAGAATTACGTCCACATGCACTATTGACATCATACCCAGGTCATTTTCAAATCAAGTACCAAATATCGACAAAACATCTGATATGTACATAAATAATTATATATTTACTATTACAAGGAAATAAGTTATATAAATGGAATAATAAAATTGAAAAAGGTTCTAAATAATGTAGTAATTACTATTATTTTATTATTCATGAAGATCAATTATGTAACAGACAATTCGGAATCAAGGTAATGGACTTTATCTCAATATCCTATCTTTGAGGAATATTTAGATATTATACACCACCGTCTTTTATAAGATGTATAATCAACCCCATTGACTTTTATTATCATTAAAAGGATTATAAAACGAATATTTTAATAAAAAGTTTTTTATTTTATTCACAAACTGGAAAATGTAAATTTTTTAACGTATGTGGTGACAACGTCCTCTCCGCTACCGTAACCATTATTTGATATTTGGATTCCTATATAAGCCATAATGTTTTTAAAAGGGAAAAGAACTTCCTTATTATGTTTTTGAGTATTTTAGTATTGAAAATGGTTTTTATAATGTATTTACTATTTTAATATCTTGAAACGATTTCTTTTGATTGAAAATGAAATTTTATGAGTGAAATGTTGATAATTGCAACCTTTTATGTGTTATAATTGAAGAATATTACTTAGACATTTGACGGGTGGTTACACGATAAAGTAAGTACGGTTGGTAGTGTGATAATCCAAAGTTGGTTGGTTCTGTGATAAAACATGGATAGGTGGTAACATTATGACCTCCAATTAATTGGGTATAGAAGTCATCTATATGACTATATATTTGTGAGAGTGATATGTATGGAAGTCAACCGTATACTTATTACATTTAAGTATGATTATCTAAAAAGTAACCTTTATATGGTATATGTTATTTATATGGGGTTTATGGTAATATGTTTATTATAAAAGAGTTAAGAAATGATATTATAATCTAAGGAAGTTATTTACTAATTATTTAAGGTTAAAAGTATTACTTTATGAAAAAGTATTCATGGTTGACATGTTTTTTACAAGAATAACAGTTTTTCTTCTTAGTGTATCCCTTTTTGAGAATATTGTTTACATCCCAAGTTTTGAAATACTTTTCACAGAATTTAAGGTATAATATAGTCAAGTATGATATTAAAGAAAAGTAACGATGATTATACAGAAAAATAAGTAATGTATCATATTAAAACTTTTTTGTTTTATGAAAGAAATGGATACTGTATGAAGTGTACACTTTTTATTTCTATGGTTTTTTTATGTATGAGTTGTGGCATAATTCTATAATTCTATAAAATTGAAATGATCCTTATTGTGCAATAAAGTATAATTATTAACTTAACTCATGATTATGTAATGTTTAAGGATGGGTCCTTATAGTCGGTATCAAAAGATGGTTTAGAAAACTTTGGAGAATATGATGTTTTATAAAGAGTTAGGGATATCATCATGAGTTTATAAATTTAAGGTTTATTATAAGCTTACTATCTTAAAATACCTTTTTATGATTTATTTTTGGAAATTTTAATGTGAATAATGATATTTTTGGAGACATTGAACTTTTATGTAATTATGGGGTATTATTTTTGGGATGAAAAATAAAAGGTATGAGATAATATTTGAGGTTAAAAACTATTCTGGTTAATTTTGAGGATTTTATTTTTGGAATTATATAAACATTATATAGTTTTCTAAAAATGAAAACCCACAAATCATGTGACAACCCTTCGCGTCGGACAAGGCTAAAATAATTGAACCCACAACTGATGGGAAATATGGTTACATCACCTACCATTATCCTACATAAAGTATCTAGTTAGTATAATTTTTTCTTTTAAGTTTAAAAATATGGTGTATTAAGAATATGTCTATTTTGGTAACTTATGTTTTATCAAATGGATATCCTTGTTATTGTAAAATGATTTTAGGGTTTAAGTTATGAAGGTGCCTTCGGAAGAGGACCACTATTTTGGGAATCCTATATGATCAAGGTAAATAGAATACTATGAGATTTTATTTGAAAATTTTGAATTATGTTTAGTAATAATCTATTTTTTATTGTGATTTAGGTAATTTATTGAATTAATTATCATATCTTAGAGAATACTTGGTTTCGGAAATTACATTTTTGGTATGATACATTAAGAATTGATGTTATTAGGAGATAGTTCATAAAATTTATCTTGAAAGATTATGTGATCATATAATAAGGATTTTTTTGTTTCAATATTAGTTTAGAAATTTTTTGATTAATTTTAATGATTGATATTTATTGATTGGATTTTGTTGAACTTCAGGTAATAATGTTGGTTTTTAGAGATTTTAGTTTTCATCCTATAAGGTTTATTCATTTTGAGGAATTATCTTATCTTATCCCAATTTTTTTAAATTTTGGTTAATGTATAAGGATAGGAGTAATAGATAATTAATCTTTTTAAGTTTATGTGTTTCTCTAAAATTGATTCTAACGATTAAGGCGTGAAATAATTCTTCTTAAATACTCATTATCTTGAGAAAAAGATGTGTTTGAGGTAAAAACTGATTAATGGATGAATTTATTATTATCAAGTGAGTATATTTACTTATGATCTCAGTCTAGGTAGTAAATTAATTCCTCAAATTTATGAAAAAAATCTTCAAACAAAAAAAATTCTATTTACTATTCCTAGTATAAAATAAAATACCGTTTAACCCATCACATATTTATGGTTTTATGATTATTAAATTTATCCTAAAAATGTTTTATATTAATATCCTTCATAAAATAATAATTAATATTTTCTCCCATATCCATGTTTTCCTACAAGAAATCCGAGTATGTGTTATCTCCAGTGACCATTGTACCTTCATTTCTTTTTTTACTATGGAATTTTTATTAATCTTTTTTCCAATATGGGATTTCAACAAAGATAGTTTGAAAAGTAAAAAACCATAGTTTTTATCCTAAATTCAAATTTCATGTTTGAAATTTCTAAATGTGGGGATAATTTAAAATCTCGAGTTCTTTTAAAAGAAATACTATTATCGATAGCGTATATAATACGCCACATCAAGCATAAACGAACAATTAAATAAAGTTTTTTAAGGTTAATGTTATAAACTAGATTTTATAATAGAGGGAATGAATTGTATTAATTTAATTATGAAAATATGGTTTAAAAATTTATATAATTCTTAGATGAACAATTCATTATAAATTAAAGTAAAACCATTTTTAAAATAAAAGGAATTCTTTTTTAAAAACTACTTAAATGTTAACAATAATGTTTTAAACCAATAAGGTAATAAATCACTCATTTTGGGTTATATTAATGAAATATAAATTAAATATATTTAATTTAATGTTTTACATTCATCTTATATATGTTTTAGACATGAGATAAGATCAAATTCAATTTTATTCATCAAAATAGTTTGTTTCAGAAAAGGATTTTTTACTACCTTTTAATGTAGAACCCATATTAAATTTTGTTTTTGAAAATTTTATAAGTTATATTTGAGAAAATTAACTTATATTTTTGTAATAATTAAATAAAAATTTACATTCTTCTAATTGTTGGTATTTTTCTGATAAATTTCACATGTAAATGAATAGTAAAAAATGCTTCATTTTAGTTCCAAACTACATTTTCATTGAATTTATTTATAGTCCTAAATTATATTTTTATTGGTTGTAAAGTAAAATTATATTATTATATTATAATTTAATATAATATAGGTAATTTTAATCTCTTTTATATTGAAATATGTTATAAAAATTGTATGAATGTTTGAACATTTTACTTTAAAAACTCATTTTCTCATCCCATCAACGAAATTAAATTTTAATTAATTCTTGAAAAAAATATGTTTTGAATTATGAAAAATGGATTACCTATTACGAACAATACGGTCCAAATTATTTATATTGTCTCCTTTTATTTTAGGACATTATGTGTAGTAACATTAGTAATTATTTTTTTATTACCACGGTTAATGGTAAATCAGGTAATTAAATGTTAAAATAATATTACAAAAATTATTAAACTACCCTAAATAACTTAATACTACAATTTTATGAGTTTCTTTGAATAAGAAAAATGTTGGTCTTGAATTTTGGCCTTTTGAATCCACTTGGGTATGATTATGACACTTATAACATTTTATTTAAAGAAAAGAGAAAGATGTCATAATCATGTCTCTCATAACTATAAAAATTCTAATATGGGGTAATATAAGTTATATATTATACTATAAATATTCCATAGATATATAAAAGTGTTCAATACATCATGGAAATTTATTTATTATTTTTAATAAAATAAATAAATATATTAAATGAAGACACAATGATGATGCTGTTATTTTTTAGTTATTGAAAGAATCAAATAAATTAAATTATAAATATTAAAACTGACATATTTTGACATAATTGATGATATACAAGAATTTTGTGGACTAATTATCCATTTTGGTGATTCTTTAAAGGATTTGTATTGAACATATCTTGTTATGATATTTTTAAAAAATCCTGTAATGAATGGTGTCAAAATTGACACTATTGGTATTTTAAAATATAAAATGTTTTATTTAATTTTATTTAATTTATAAAAAAATAATCATAAAAATATTTTGAGAAAATCCATAATATGTAATTAATTATTATTTTATTTTTCATTGGAATTTTATAGTAATTATATCAACCCAAAAAGTATAAATAACAAGATATCGCAGTAAGATTAAAAAGGGTAAAATAAGTATTAAAACAAAACGACAAGGATTAAAATATAATCATAACCTATATAATTTTTATTGGATGAATTTATCTTTACACATGTGAATCATATATTCTGAATAAATAAATTTCAATCCATTTTAAATAGAATATAAATTTATTTTAATATAATACTTTTAATAATTCAAATAGCGCTCCTCACCTTTCCTAGAAAAGAGAACGCATTACTCTCTATTTGTTACACATGAAAAAACATTTTTTTATCCAATATATGTTCAAAAAGCCTTCTTAGAATAAATCTAAATTTTATAAAGGTCTTATTTTATGAATGACACCCTCCTAATAGGTATTAAGGTGTCCAGAAAATCTCATCGTCCGAAGAAAATGTAACATTTTTATTTAAGTGTTTCTATTTTATTTATTCTTCCACTTACATGAAGTCCCCTCTAACCATGATGAAATAATAAAATCAGTATCCTACATATAATGAGATTATATTTTTCTAATATCATCACCTAAATCCATCTCAATTTTAATCAATTGAAAAATGAACTTTTCATTCATGTATACGGTGGACTACCGCCTCACGAACATATGTAGTTCATTCTTCATTACCGTCACTCAAGAATAGTTTAAATGATGTAATAAATATTTATATATGACAAACATGACATATTCATAATTATAAGAGAATAATATATCAATTATTTTCTTACTTTCCATGCATATAAAAATGATACCATCGTTCATGCGTACATGTGAACTATCACCTCCACGAAGCGATGTGATTCATTTTTTTTCACCACATCACTTTTATGATTTATATAAATATATTTAAATTATTAATTTTATATTAAGAATATTATTATCATTCTGGAATTATAAAATATTAATTACCTTATTTACATAATGATCAATGAAAATTTGAAATGTTGCTCAAGATTACGTATGGCTTACTGTCTCCAACATTATAATGTTGTTAATTTTTCATAATCACAATTAATGACTTGATTTAAAGGTATAATTTATATATAAAATGTATTTTTATTTCATGAATATTTTTTTGTATATTATGGACTTTTTACCCCATAGACTATTGACATCATACCAAGTTCATTATCTATCAAAACAACATCTGATATAAACATAAATAATTATATTATTATTATAATATGAAACAATAAAAATAAATGGAATAATGAAATTGGAAATTTTTCTCAATTAAGAATAAATTAACCTATTATTATTATTTAGGAAGATCAAGAATATACGAGACAAGTCAGACTTAGGGTATGAGACTTTGTATGACTCTCCTTTTATTGAGGCATATTTAGATGTTATACACCACTTTATTTTATAAAGTGTATAATCAACCCATTTTACTTTTAATGTCATTAAAATGTTTTAAAAAGCAATATTTTCATACATTTTTTTACACAATTAAAAAAATGACTAAAAGAATGTTATTTTATCATATGTGGAGATAATGAATTCCCCGCCACTGTAACTGTTATTTTTTATTTGGATTCCTTTATAATAATTAATGTCTTTAAAAGGGAAAAGAAATCCATTTTTTACTTTTTTTTATATTTTTTTATTGATATTTTTTGAAAATGGATTTAATATTTTAATATCTTGAAATGACTTCCTATGATTTTATATGAAATTTTATTAGTGAAATTTTTATAATTGAAATATTTTATGTATTATGATTATACAGTGGAAGTTGGACATTTGGCGTGTGGTTACATGATAAACCCAATACAGGTGGTTCCATAATAAACCAAAGATGGCCATCTATGATAATCCATGGATGGGTGGCTACGTTGTATCCTCAAATGCACTGGGTATGAAAGTTGGCTATATGTTTATTCTCTTTGTAAGAGTGATATATATGTAAGTCAATCGTATGGTTATTCAATTTAAGTATGATTATGTCCCAAGTTACATTTATATGATATATATTCTTTATATGGATTTTATAGTAATATTTTGATTAGAAAAAAGTTTAGAAATGATATTATAATCCTAGGAAAGTATTTTCTACTTATTTAAGGGGAGAAGTATTACTTTATGATAAATTATTCATGGTTTAAATGTTTTTACTAGGCTAATAGTTTTACTTATTTTTTTATCCCTTACTGAGCTTATTATTCTCATCCCATGTTTTCAAATGTTTTTTAAAGGATTTAAGGAAGAATAGAGTCAATGATCAGATCATGGAACATTTATGATGACTAGACATGAAACGAATCCAGGTTTCATTTTAAAAATTTTTATTTTATAAATGAAATGGATAATATAGGAAGTCTCCACTTTGTATTTCTATGGTATTTTAATGTATGAATTGTGGCTTAATTCTTTAAATCTCTAAACATGAAAATATCCTCTATATGAAATAATGTACAATTATTCACATAACTCAAGATTATGTAATGTTTACATATTGGTCTTTATAAGAACCCATAAAAGAAAATGGGTTTTATATCCTTATAAAATTGAATCAAAAAATAAAAATTTCAAATTAATAAACCAATGGGAATTTTTTTTTAAAAAAATATTCATTAATATTCTAGATCAATACCCACAAATCAAGATAAATCATATAGTATTTAAATCATATAGATGAGGGGTAAAAATTTAATTCAATAATTTTCCTTATTAATATATTTTATTAATCTCGGTGAACATACTTAAATTAAGGTAATAAATAATAGGGTATTCTGAAAGTAAATGCCTTGGTGTAAAAGTTATGTATATTTAAAATGGATTGTTATGTAAGGAAATGGTAGTGACGGATAATTTAATTGAAAAAAATAATATTACATAGGACATTTTGAGAAAGAAGGGGGATGGTATCATCTGGTGAATATAAATAATCAGTAATTATTTATATTGAAGCATAATGTGTTAGATTTAAAAAACCATTTTATGATGTAAAAATAATCACTTTATAAAATAATAATATATTTGATGTTTTAAAATAACTTTTAAAAAAATATTTTATAAAACTACAAAAAAATCGTTTCCTTTTTGAAATCATGAATATGTGGGGAGACATTTTCAAATTAAATTTTAAAGGTTTCATAAAAATGAGTTCACAAGAAAGAAAATTTAAAAAGTGATTTTATAAAACATTTTTATCATTATATCAAAAAATGAATTTAAATTTTCTTTCAAATGTAATTTTAAAAAAGGTGTTTTAAAATATTTTGAATAAATTTACATATTATGAAAAATAAAATTCAATAATTAAACCCTAGGAGTAAATAATGGTAATAAAAAGAAATTTTTGGTGGAAGATAAAAAAAATTTATTGAAGGTTAGAGATTTTGTAATATTTTGAAATATAATTGTTAAAAACCCACATCATAAAAATAGTTACAAAATTTCCTTTTTTGAAAGTGGAGAAGAAAAATATAGAGGTCACAGGATATAAAACATATTATTGTTTCCAATAATAATGTATAACATTATAGGGAATATAACATATTGATGAGGAAGAGAAACTGTCAACAAATGGGATGATAATTATTCTCATCAATGAGATAATATTGACAAATAAATTATATCAAGGTAAAATATTTGATTTAGAAGTTCATTTTCAACATGATTGGAAGACAAAGTACTCATAAATAAAATTTTATGGTTGAATAAATCTATCATGAAAGGAAAACGTTTTATAATAATAATTTTAACTCATCAAAGGGAGTTGAATTAACAAAAACCTTCATGATAATTGTAACATAAGAATCAAAAGGTAATAAGAGTGAGTTACCATTAAATAAATATTAAAATATAATGCGGTGAAATATTTTTATTATAATGGATGAAAAGATGTTAGTGAGTAAATAATAAAATGAAATTATGGTTTACAATATCAAACACATCCCAAGAAATTTGAATTTTAGACAGAGAAGGAATAAAATTTTTGGAAAAATATGAGTCAAATCCCCTTGAAGTACGTGATTTAAAAAAATGGTACCTATATGAATGGAAGAATTGTGACAAAAAATGATGGTTAATTAGATTCACCATTCCATGTAAAATATGGCGTATAATAATAAATATGTCAAAAGAGGTGAAACTTTGAGACAGAAAAACCCATACCTTATTTCCCAAATTAGTTGAATTCCATATGTCCTTCGATAAAATAATCATAAATATATTTATATTTAATTTAAAAACATTATTCGTACCTTTAATCCTTTTTAATGTTCATTTATAGTTATTCTCTACACTTATATTAGTTAGTTATTATCAATTTTCAATACCGGTTATGAGTAATCCTCATCGTTTTGAATAAGATTCCTAATAGTAGTGTTGTTATTTATTCTTCTAAAAAAATTAATCGTTAAAAAATTATAAAATATACTATAATTTATGAATTATCAATATATACAATTTTATATTTTAATTTTATGAGGGTTTTTAATGATCATTAAAGATAAATTCGACGATGAGAATGTTTCATTGATTTTTCAGGAACGAATATTAGTATCTTAACTAATGAAATTAATATTAATTTACCCATTCCATAACCGAAATAAAATACATATATACCCATTTATATCAAATAATATCAATAATTGTATTCTCATATTCAACAATGATATTATTTTATATCATTGATGATGTTAGTTTTTGGACTGGCCTAAATATTTAAAAACTATAATTAATTGATGATTAGGATTATCAAATTTATTTATGTGGGAATAATAACATTATTATAGAATAATAATGATATTTTTTAGATATTTTTTTTGAAGTTAATAATAATTTATTTATTTTTAATATATAATAAGGAAACTAGGAGAACAATGTTATATGTTACTTCGTGAATGCGGTAGTCCGCACAACACAATATTAATGGTTTAACTTCTCAATAAATTCAAGGGATATAAGAAGAATTATAGTTATATATTCATAATAATAATAATAATAATTTTTTTGTCTCATTTATTCATATGTTTCAATTTTTAAGAAGTGAATATAGGTGGAGGTGAAAAAGAAGAATTTGTTGCTTCAGGGATCAAGTAGTCTGTATAACACATAAATTAATGTTTCATTTTTCATAATAGAAAATGGAAAAACAGATTAATAGTTATTCTCTTAGAATAAAAAATTTATTATATAACCAATACTGATGATTTCATATATATATAGTTGAAAAATTAAAATTTAAAAATTATGATAGATGTGGAAAGAAGTTAGAAAAAATGATTACCCTTACTAAACTCATTATGTTTTCATTAGAGGACTCTTTATTAGTAATTTTAATAAGATAATTTTCATTGACTATATGTAACAGACCAACATATATCACTGCATATGAGATGAAGTTCCACATGAACTAATTTAGGCTTTTTCTTATATAAGAGGATTTTGATTAGTGGTGAGGGTCTAGAGGTCCCATGGGGATACTATACCATCATTAATCATATATATATAGCTAATTGTTACAACATACACATAAGATAAGTAATAATAACAAAAAAATAAAACATAAAAAATATGATATAATAGCTTTCATGTTAAGAAATATATTAGAGCACCAAAAAAACCCCAATGTGGTAGGTAAATATGTATAAATATTAGAACAAGAAGAAAATAAATAAAATATATTAAAAAAGTTTTCTCGAGTCTATCCCAGTACTATATCCATATCCTTAGTACAATATCTTTAGAAACCTACCACTAGGCCATTTCTGTTCTCTATTCCCCGGGTGAAGATGTTTTCCTGTGAACTGAGAATCCCATGTAGCATTTGAGTATAAACCCTATAAGGCAACACCAATGTTTCATTAACATAAGTGCATATGTATATAGATTTTCATGTCATGATGAAAAGGTAAATGTGCATGATATCATAAAAAATAGTCATATATAAGAAATCATGTGATAAAAAATCATCTAAGAACCCTGGTAATACTTTTTTTAATGCCATTAAAAAAGTATTTCATTAGTATTCACCACATAACTTAGATATTATTTGTGTCCCCATACACCTTTAAAGAAAATTTACATTCTACCTTTAACAAAAAACTCCACCCCCGCCATTAAGAGATAGTCTCACCTATGAACCATGGATACCAACTCTCCAATAATTTAAGACACATTTCACATGCCTAAATCATCTAAAAATTAAAAATATGAAATTACATTCCCTATTAATACACCATAGCAGCAAATGAGCCCTCTTACAATGCTGTAAAAAATTCTCCCCACTTGGGAAAATCATATTACAATATCTAGTTTATACATTCTATATATAGAGAAATAATAAATCATTCATTTCATCTAAACCTCCATTCTATGGGGTTAGATATGTCTATCTAGGCTAGCTATCAACCAAAAAACTAAAACAGAGGTCCCACTAGCTGTATAAAAATCCATATATAAGGAATAATATAACAAGGAGAAATATATCACATTAAGTATTCCACATGATATAAAATAATACATAATTAACAATATAAAAATCAATAAAATATAATATTAAATAATCTGTATTCTATGAAATAACCACATATAAGGTTTTACATATCAATAAACACAGAATCCATTCCCAGAATATCTCTCACCGGCTACCCATTCTTGAAAAAAATAGCATATAATGAAAATTTATCTATAATAGGAACATATACAAAAAAATCATTCCAAAATAATATATTTAGGTGATAATATGGTGATAACTTTATAACATTACCATGTTTGTCCCAATTTCTAGGATCTATGGAGAGAAGATACCTGAATCACGCCCATTCACCAAAATTAACTAGAAAATAATCCCAATCCACAACAGTAGAATATAGATAATTAGATTTCATGTAATTGATCATTCATATATATGGAATTTATATAAACATACCAGAGGACTATCAACGCAAAAGGATAATCTAGGATTGATTATGGATGGGTCACTAATTCTTATTATCCAACACTCATAAATCGATCAAGCATGAATCCCCTCTTAGGCCTATGTGGATATTCCTTGATAAAGAATAAATTTAATTGAAATATGATCAATTATAGACAAATAAAGTTAATTATAATTATAATGGACATATATTATAGTAATGGGTTCAAATAGATTGATCTAGACTTCAATAACCCAAGAGGGTAAGAAGAGGAAGCCTAAATCCCAAAGGGAGATATTTCTGATAGATTATTGTCATAATGGGGTCAGATTAGGGGGAGGGTTAGGATAAAAGTATTTAATGAATAAAGAAATATAAAATCATTAATGATATAATTTTCTAGAAACAAACGATTTTCCAGTGTTCTTTGGCATAATGAAAGAATTCTTCTTTGGCCATCAGCGAGCTGATTGTATCTACCAAATTTTAGGTCCAACTACCAGCACCACCAGCATTATAGTGAACGACACCGACCAGCCGATGGAATTTTTTTCCCATTATTCATCCTAAAAAATCCTTGAACTATTATAATTATAGTACAAGGCACTTTTACCGATAATAAGACCCTTTTCAGAAGAAAAAAACAAGATATATCATTACTTAATAATACAACATAACTTTAAAGTTCAGTTAATTTTAAAATAAGATCATAAAAAATAAATTGGATTATAAAGGAAGTAAAATAGGTAGAGTTTTAGGTGTAAAAAAATTCACTGAGTTGTTATGATGGAGTGATGACATGCCCCTTTTATAAGTAGTGGGAAGGAATTTTTTGTAATTATAACCACTTAATATAAAAGAAACACAAGTTAAGCATGTCATATGACTCCCTAAATAGATAATAATTGATTGGGGGATTATATAAGAAAAATAATATCTCTACCTTTAATTTTAACAATTGATTAAAATATTTTTATGTACTTTCGTATTTTAATGCTAACATTAACAACTTTTTTACCTTGGATTTTTTTTTAAAAATTTAAATTATATTTAATGCATAATATTAAAATAGAAACTATTAATTTATTTGGACGGAATTATAAAAAATATAAAATCCATATTATTATATATAATATATTATTTTATGAAAACACAATTATTTTCATTAGCGTATGTAATGCATAAAAACACATGTTTAGAAGAAGTATATTTTTAATCTTAAAATTTATGTGTATAGTAAAATTATCATCATATTTTGTTTTCATGATATAAATTGGTTTATTATAAAAAATTAAATTTTTTATATTTAAAAGCATTTAAAATATTTTTTTTAACAATATCAACATTGATTAAAAGAAATGACCAAACATAATTTTTCTTAGAAAATGTTACTGAATTCATTAAAATGTAAATAAAAAGTTTTCACAATTCAACACAATATTTTAAAATTTATATTAATATATATAAAATAAATCTTTGAAAAATTAAATGATTTTATAAACTAATTATATCTTTCTTATAATGTCATAATATTTATAATTATGGTAAAAATAATATTTTTCATTATCCACCTAAAAATCATCTTGTATAGAAATTTACTCAAAAATAATATTAAAATATTATTTTCATGATAATTCCAAAAATGAATTAAAAATTTTGAAATTCACATTCTATAAATCATCAATATTACATTGAAATAAAATCATAACATATGGTGAAAACCTATTTTTTATAAGTAGGCATCCTTTAGGTATATTAACTATTATTATAAAATCAATTCTATGTAATATATCAAACATTGAAAATATCCAATTTAGGAAATAAATTCTATGTATAATAATAATTTCATATATTCTTAAATCACTAGTTGAAATTTTTTTAAGGAAGGCATTTTATTTCATAATGGGGTTATAAATTTTTGTACTCTCTTATTTAGCGGCTATCTTATAGCGGTCAATATCAATTTTATGAAAATGTTTCATAGTCCATTAATGTTTGGTATTATCAGTGGAGTAGGATATCATTCACTATAATTATTTGATGGAAAATATATTAAAAAATCGTAAATTTTTGTAATAGAGATACAATATAACTATAGAAATATGATAAATAGAAGCTATAATGCATTTTAAAATCAAGATTTTAGGTTAAATGATATTTCATTACAATTAATGGAATTTCATAAGATAATATATTTATATATAATTAATATATATTTTATAATTATGTATAAGTATGTAAAAAAATGATTTAACTTATTGATAACATAATGAAAAGAAATATATAATCAATATCCATGTGATAAATAATAAACCCATATACCGTTATATTATAATAAAAAGTTATTTTTCATGAAAAAATAAGTATTTCATAACATTATTTTTTTTGAATCATTCTTGTTATAAGCGTGATTTGTGTTATAATCTATGAGTTTGATATAATATTTTTCTACATTAATATGTAGTATTTATGAAATTATATTTATTTACTGATTTAATAAATATAGATAATTTACTATTCCAGGGATAATATAAAAATGTATTATTATGCAAGGTCATGGTATTTATAGGCCTATGTGAAGAAATTTAATTTTATAAATTTATAATATTATTCTAAATTAAATAATTTTTTTGTATATAAAATAAATATATATTTACTTTTTTTATATAATGAAAATATTTTTATCATATCATATTCATTTGTTTATCAGTGGAATTATTCTATAAGTCATTTTCCATTAAAAGAAAACTAAAAAAAAGTAGCCACAATTCCAATATCTATGATATATATATGGAACATAGGGTGTTACAATTTTTCCATTGTGTACTCCCAATTTATAAATAAAATATTTACTTTCAAAAGTTTTAATGTTCTGAATTCCTCATAAGATTCCATACAATATTTTCCACCTATGTTCACTTACAAATTATTAATCATCAAACCAATCATAACTAGGTCATCATATGATTTATCAAAAATAGTGTGATGATATTATCCATATCAATTTATACTACTTAAACCATAACTAGTGTTCTAAAACCAATAGTTTTCTATGATTTATTTTCCTTCCTATATCCTAAAATAACATCTCAATTCTCAAAAATATAAAACACTAATCTCGCACTAACATTAATTTCTTTAATTTGATTATAAAAATAATCCTGACTGTTTTCTAAAAGCAATTACACTATTCCATTTCATTCACCATATCTCTCTATCTTGTAAATAGAATATGTAAATTTGTTATTAAGAAACACTACATGTTTTAAATAATATAAACTTTAGATAATCCAAGATATTAATATATTTATTATATTATATATGAAACCAATTATCATTAAACCCATTAAAATTATTTTTCTATAATTTCTTGAGGGTTTAGTATAAATTCTATGTATGTTTCCTTTCTTTTATAAAATAAAATTACTAATATTTCAACAAACCCATACTCTTAAACAATCATTAATGTCACTATCCCAGTCTACAATTGATGTTG
Source organism: Viscum album (assembly GCA_963277665.1). NCBI lineage: Eukaryota > Viridiplantae > Streptophyta > Magnoliopsida > Santalales > Viscaceae > Viscum > Viscum album. The sequence continues at coordinate 2,051,617,392 of OY728119.1, forward strand.
AGTTATTTACTATGTGTTAATCAAATTAAATGAGATTATATCAACAATATTAAGGTTTAATAGCCCTAAAGAAACTAGATACATAATATTTTATTACATCGTCAAATATTACTATATAACATATTACATCAATCAATAACAACTCATTATTACATAATGATATATATTGATACAATGAAACAAAATATTTGACTTCCTTACCATGGAGAATAGGAAAAAATATTACTTCAATTTATTATTAAAGGAAATTATATAGTGGATGCTAACATGACATAATTATGACATAAATAATATAGTAAGAATAGATAAATAAATAACGTCATATCGATGAATATATAAAAAAATTTCATGGATAAAAAGGAAATAAATAATCACTCGACAAAAAATAAGTTTTCTATCAATGGTTGAAAATATGGGAATGAATAATACCATACATCATAAAATTGTTATCGAGTTCCAATACATAATACTAAAATGGTAAGGAATCTCCCATTACTCAGCCTTAGTTTTCTCACAAGACTACCAGCACTCCAAGGGAATATATAAATTATGGCACTACCCATCCCATAATAGTCCAATTAATACCATAATATAATAAAAGAGAATATTAAATACATGACATAATTTTCAAATTAGAATTACTTATCATAATTTCCCAATGAATCTCATATTACATGATCCTACCAAATATAAAAAATAATTATAGACACAGCTCAACTGGTTTACCTAGACATGAAAACAATATGGATATCCACATGACTTTATATGTGTAATATAATCAATAATTTAGGATTAAAAATAAGTTCCCATTTAGGTTAGGGATATACATTTTTAGATTAATCAAATTATTATAGGTTAATATGATCAATAAGTTTATCCAATTCTATAAATGAATTTTTAATTTTAAATAAACAAATGAAATATTGATATACCCCCTCAAAAAATTAAGATTATATCATCAAAAATGTTTTTCCCACATTAAGGATATAAAAAATATTTCATAAAAAACCTTCAGGTCATTATTATTTGTTTGAAAATGTTAAAATGTACCAAAAACAATTTTAATTCACTTTTGAATTGATCATGTAAAGACCCATACTTTTTTGGATGAAATATCACTTATAAATTAATGTTTGTTTTACACTTGCTAATATAGTTGAATATAAAACACATGCACCACATAATGAAAATAAAAGAATTTATTATATTAATTTGAACATTACATTTAGAGTATAAATATACTTAATAAAATGAAGAACATTAAATGATAAAAAATAGAAAATAAGATAACCATATTCTGAAAAAAATGGACCAATTTGATCCCATTGATTGATCATACTCATGAACAGAACTATAGAAATAAGTAGAGTATTAGAAATGAAACATCCATTGTAAAAATTAAATTATATTACCCTAAGAGAAAATATAATTGGATGTATAATGAATGCAATATGGGGTATTTATATATGGTTGGAAACCCATATCACTGTTAAAAATATCAACATGGGAATAATAATATGTCCATTAGAAATATTCACTTAGCCTTTAGGATATTAAACTTATCTATGGAGTAACAAAATAATATTTGGGGGTATTACAAAATGAAAATATAATAATTTTATATCATCTTACAAATAAATAATCGTTCTAAAAATGATAAAAAAGTGTCTCTATTTTTGTAAAACAAATTATTTATATTTTATGTTAATTATAATTATTTGAAATGATATTTATCATTAATTTTTTTTACAAAACAATATTATATTTTATTATAATGATAGTATAATTTTAGGATGCCATAAGTAATTGTGAGTCGGAAAATTGATTATGATATAAATGTCTGTATTTTTAAAATAATTAAAAAATTAATTTTAAAAATTAAATTCTCATATTTTAGAAAAATTATTTCCACCAAATTGATTTTTTTCTTTTAATTTTCTCACTGAACAAATTGTTTGGGTAATTTTTCAATATTTTTCGAAAAATTTGTAATTTTTGGTGAGTAGTGATATATGGTAAAATACGATTTTTATCATTATATGCTAAATTCATGAATTAGTGGGTTGTAAATGGTCTAAGAAACCATTATATCAGACTAAAATGAACTAATTACTATATTTAATCACAAGAATCATCACTATTTATTATTCTATTTAAAAAAATAAGATAATTATTATCATATTTAGAAACACTGTTATCCCCCTTTAAAATACCTGTCACGACCCGACCTCGGGGCCCGTGCCGTGACTACCCCAAGCCCGCCTTCCATAGGCCAGGGGCTGGCGACTAGCACCAAGGCGTAAAATCCCAGTAAACAGGGAAGGCATTGCCTTTATAAGTAACAACCACACAGAGTCAGCAAGCGGAAAGTAAAGTGCAGAAAAGTAAAGGGGGCCGGAAATACAAGCCCAACTGTAAAGTACAACTGAAAAGTAAAGTACAGCAACTGAAGAAAAGACGGCGGCCTCGTGTCGTCCACTGGCAATCCCACCTGAAGGGTGGGTACAGATAGCCTCCAGGCTCCTCGGGTCCCACGTCCGCTCCGAGCACGTCCCGCCCAGTGGTCCACCTCCAGGTACCGTCCTGCTCCACGCCCAACCGTGATCAGCGCTGTCCGTCGTCTGCAACCAACACAACAAGGTGCGGGCATAGCCCGTGCAGGGGTGAGTACAAGCTACTCAGTAAGGACCCCGAGACCCCCGAAGGTCTCCCGAAATCCACAAAGGATATAGCACAAAAGAAAGATGCAATCACGAAGTAACATCTGACTCGACTTAGGTATATGCCCATACATATACCTAAGTTCCCAATTCTAGCTCTGCTCACGAGCTCAAGAACAACTCAATCCACAAAGGAAAGCAAGACTCAAATCCACAAGGAGAGTAAACAGTAAAATCCACATAGGATAGTTCAACACAATCCACAAAGGAGAGTAACATACGATTCAGCTCAACCAGGTATACTTTTTCAGATGACGTCAAAGATGATCACTGATCCATCTAAGTCGTCGGACCCACAAAGGATCGATAGGTACTAACCCCCGCAGAAGACCCACACAGGATCGGGCTCACACAGAACCTGTAGGCAGTGGCTCACACAGAACAGGTAGTAAGGACCCACATAGGATCGGGCTCACACAGAACCTGTAGCACTGATCCACGTAGGATCGCTGAGTGCAGTAGTCGACGCAGTCCACTGAGGATCTCTGCACAGTCGTCGCCGCAGTCCACGAAGGATCTCTGCTCTGCCGTCGTCGCAGTCCACGGAGGATCTCTGCTCTGTCGTCGTCGCAGTCCACGAAGGATCTCTGCTCTGTCGTCGAAGTCACAGCCAGCGCTAGGGTTCCCGCACAAAGCGAGATCGTTTAGGAGGGTCCGCTCCACGAGCCGAGAGGCTGATACATCAACTGACACGTAGTCCGAAGTTGATGTATCCAAAAGTTCCGTATCGACAACAGGATCTCAACGCGACAGACGGCGCGTCAAACAGACGCCCGGTCTGAGAGTTATTGGCATTTTCGTCCCAGGGGCCCGGTTGGTTTTTTAGAGCAAAACCAACCCGACCGTACTCCGCCTGTGTCCGATCCTCGGGCGGAGTATTCCAAAAGTTCCGTCTCACTTAGAGGAAACTACCACAGCTGACGGTACGTCGTTCGGACGTCCGTAGCTCAAGTTATGAGCGTTTCTGCTCCGAGGACCCGGTTTGTTTCGTGTACGAACCAACCCGGCCGAACCCAAAGTCTTCCGAAACCTTGAGTATAATATACCGAAACGACCGTCTTGATCCAAGGATCGCGTAGCCGCTGACGGTTCGTCAATCGGAGGTCCCAGGCCCATGATATGGGCGAAAGACCGAAGAGGGCCCGAAAACGGGGGTTCTGGGCCCGGGGCGACCCGGCCCGAACCCCCCTGGGGTCGGCCGGACCGGGTCGGCCCGAACCGGCCCGAACCGGCTCGGCCGGGTCCGGTCCGGCCTGGGCGCGGCCCGGCCGACCGGACCGGCCGGCTCGGCTTCGGCCGAGCGGCCGAACAGGCTGCCGCCGCGGGTTTGACCCGCGGCATTTGAAGAAAACGCGGCCCCCGCGGGGGGCCGCCTGTCACGCGGACGCGGCTGGGCCGCCGCGGCTTCAGCCGCGGCGGACTTCCTCCACGGCGGCGCGCTGGGCGCCGCCGCCTCCGGTCGCCGGCGCCGCCGCGCCGGCGACCCGCGCCGCCGCCTCCTTCCGCGGGCCGCCGGAGTTGCTCCGGTGGCCCGTTTCCTTTCCCGTCTGCGCCGTTGCTCCTCCCGGGGGACGATCTTCACTGCGGAAACAACGGATTGCCCTTGCCGCCAGGTTCGTCGTCGTCCGCCAAATCCGCACAAAAAGGGAAGATCGGCGGAGGGTTGCCGGGTCTTGTTCGTTAGACCCGCTCCCTCCGCGTTAATCATAAACAACGGGAGAAAAGAAAAAGATGATCCACACATGATCCAACAATTTTATTTAAAGATAAAATTGTTCGTTTGAAACCGACTTTTTAAATTTTCAAGAACGTTCACGAGAAAATTTAAAAGGGGTAACTTTTCCAAAATAAATCCCTACCTCGAAGTCGTCGTCGGACGAGAGGTCGTCGCGGATTCGCTCGTCGCGGAAGAAGGAGATCGTCGCGTCGCCAATCTCCGGATCGAGAACAAACAGATTTAATTAATTAAATCCGTTGTTATTGAAATTAAGAAGGGAGAATTTAGAAGTTTCGATTCTCACCTTTAACCGCCGATCGCAGGTTCGCCGCGGAAGAAGAGGCACCGAAGAAGAAGAAGATGAAGGTCGCGGAAAAGCTGTTGACGTCGCGGATCATGCGTCGTCGGATTCCGGTTCCGGCGTTCTTCGCATTCTTCGCGTTCTTCGCGGAGAGGGTGGAGGCTCAGAGGAATTGCACAACGATAGCAATCCTCCAAAATAGACAAGTTTGTCTATTTTATTATTTTTGCCAACAAACGTAAAACGCGTAAGTAACGACCCATTTAATTCGTTGAATTAATTCAACGAGCGAAACAGCCCATTTAATTCACGAAAGAAACAGCCCATTTAATTCACGAAAGAAACCACCAAATTAAATGGTCTGTTAAGAATTAAAGAAACGCGTCGGTTGACTTTTCAGTTTCTTTGACGGGTTTTCGCGGGTGCGTTACTTAGCGAAAGAAACGGCGGGGCTCGTGCGGGCCCCACCTCACAAATATCCTATCAAGGGGGTAGGATATTTCTGGATAGCATCCTATCCAGTTCAACACAGTTCAAGCCGCCTTTAAGTGGCTTCAAGTGGCTTCCAAACAGCTTAAGTGAAATAAAATAAAGTTGTCGCACAAATTTATTTTATTTCTGACTTAAATCCGCAAAATTTAAAAACCACGTCTGAGCAAACGCAACTCCGGAAGAGGCGTTTCTAAGCAAATACCGGCGCTGCGATTTCATCGGTGCCCTCAGAATTTGATTCCGGGCACCGGTTCAAAAGATAGAAAAACCCGCTCGTCCGTTCACTGAACGTACCCGAGCCAAACTTCGGAAATTGATTCCGGGCACACCGGGCCTCGGAATCAGGTGCCGTCTGAAGCTGCGCTCTTGTAAAATTCCAAAGAAAATTAAGAAAAAAAATTTCCTTGAAATTTGCGGGTCTTTACATTACTCTCACCTCAGGGCTTTACGTCCCCGTAAAGATACATCAAAAACTAGGGGAACAAATGGGGGTACTGAGCACGCATCTGAGCCTCCCGCTCCCAAGTGCTCTCCTGGAGGTTCCCGTGCTGCCATCTGATGCGCACAAGAGGAATCGACCGCCCACGTAGGACCCGCTCCTGTCGATCCTCGATCTCTACTGGGACCTCCGCAAAAGTCGCCCCATCGTCCACGTCCAGCTCCCCAAAGTCGATGATGTGCGTCGGGTCGTGCACGTATCTCCTCAGCTGAGACACGTGGAAGACGTCGTGCACCCGGTGCAACTGAGGTGGTAGAGCCAGGCGATAAGCCACCTCTCCTATCCTGCTGAGGACCTGGAAAGGCCCGATGAAGCGTGGAGACAACTTGCCGCCTCGGCCAAATCTCCGTAAACCACGTCGAGGTGAGACACGCAAAAAGACGTGGTCGCCATCCTCGAACTCTAGTGGCCTCCGCCTCCTGTCAGCATATGACTTCTGCCGGCTCTGAGCTGTCCTCATCCTCTCCTGGATGATCTGGACCTTCTCTGTCGTGGCTCGGACCATCTCTGGTCCCACGAGTGCTGACTCCCCAGGGTCTGTCCAGCACAACGGTGATCTGCAGGGTCTGCCGTACAACGCCTCGTATGGTGCCATCCCGATGGTGGAGTGGTAGCTGTTGTTGTACGCGAACTCCACCAAGGGTAGGTGGTCCTCCCAGCTGCGACCAAAGTCGAGAACACATGCACGGAGCATGTCCTCGAGTGTCTGTATGGTCCTCTCCGTCTGACCATCCGTCTGAGGGTGGAAGGCTGTGCTCAGATGGAGCCGCGTCCCGAACGCCTCCTACAACCCCTTCCAAAGCCGGGAAGTGAAACGAGCATCTCGATCGGAGACGATAGACGATGGCACACCGTGAAGCCGTACGATCTGCTGGACATAAAGACGTCCCAAGCTCTCCATTGAGCCCTGCTCTCTGATGGGTAAGAAGTGTGCCGACTTGGTAAGTCGGTCGACAATCACCCAAATGGAGTCGTGACCTCTGGAAGTGCGTGGAAGTCCAGTCACGAAGTCCATAGATATGCTATCCCACTTCCACTCCGGGACCTCCAAGGGCTGTACCAAACCTGCTGGTACCTGATGCTCTGCCTTCACCTGCTGGCAGGTGAGGCATCGTGAAACGAACTCTGCCACAGCTTTCTTCATGCCCGGCCACCAGTGCTGTCGTCTGAGATCCTGGTACATCTTCGCCACTCCGGGATGCACCGCCAAGGGAGAAGTGTGAAACTCTCTCAGCACCTCCTCTCGTAAAGCAACTGGTACGAAGGTACGCCCCCTGAAAAGGATGTCGTGCTCTGCTCCAAGGGAGAAACCATCAGGCGCCTGACCTGAGGATATCAGTGCACGCCGGGTCTCACAGTCAGCGTCCTCACGCTGGGCCTCTCTGACCCGCTGTAGAAGTGGAGGAGAGACTGTGAGAGACTGAAGAAAGGCTGCTCCGTCTCTATCCACGAAGGATATCTGCAAGGAGGCTAGCTGCTCCGTTGCCTCCTCAAGTAGCTGAATGCCCGTCCTCCTGCTGAGGGCATCGGCTACCACGTTCCCCTTCACAGGAGTGTAGACTATCTCAAAGTCACAGTCCTGGAGGAACTCAAGCCATCTCCGCTGTCTCAGGTTCAGGTCCTTCTGAGAGAAGATATACCTGAGACTCTGGTGGTCAGAAAAGACTGTGAAGCGCTCACCCATCAGATAGTGCCGCCAAGTCTTCAGAGCGAAGACCACTGCTGCTAACTCCAGGTCATGAGTGGCGTAGTTCTGCTCATGCGGCCTCAACTGACGTGATCCGTAGGCGATCACGGCCCGCTCCTGCATCAGGACGCACCCGAGTCCAGTCCCTGACGCATCGCAGTAAACTACGTATCCAACTCCCTCCTCAGGAAACCTCAAGATAGGTGCGCTGGTCAACCTCTGCCTCAGCTCCTGGAAGCTCTGCTGACATCTGTCTGACCACACGAAGGGTTTCCCCTTCTTCGTCAACGCTGAGAGTGGTGCCGCAACTCTGGAGAAGTCTGGCACGAATCTCCGATAGTATCCGGCTAGGCCCAAGAAGCTCCGCACCTCTGTCACGCTCTTGGGTGGCTCCCAAGCTAGCACTGCCTCGATCTTCGCGGGATCCACTGCAACTCCCGCCTCAGAGATGACGTGTCCCAAGAAATGGACCTCACGTAACCAGAACTGGCATTTTGAGAGCTTGCCATAAAGCTGGTGCTCTCGGAGCGTGTCTAGCATAACTCGCAGGTGGTAGGCATGCTCCTCCTCAGTCGTCGAGTATACCAAAATGTCGTCAATGAAGACCCCGACAAAACGGTCGAGGTAAGGCTGGAAGATCCTGTTCATGAGGCTCATGAACACTGCTGGAGCATTGGTTACGCCGAACGGCATAACCAAGAACTCATAATGGCCATACCGACACCTGAAGGCCGTCTTCTGCACGTCCTCGTCTCGAACTCTGAGCTGATGATAGCCTGACCGGAGGTCTATCTTCGAGAACCACCGCGCTCCCTTGAGCTGATCGAAGAGGTCATCAATCCGTGGCAGCGGATACTTGTTCCTCACCGTCACCTGATTCAGGCGACGATAGTCGACACATAGTCGCAAGCTCCCGTCCGCCTTCTTGGCGAAAAAAATCGGGGAAGCCCAGGGTGAAACACTGGGTCGGATAAACCCTTTGCTCTGCAAGTCCTCCAACTGTACCCGCAGCTCCCGAAGCTCGGCGGGGGCCATCCGATATGCTGGAGTAGATATCGGGGCTGTCCCGGGGTACAAGTCGATGTAAAAGTCTACCTCTCTACGAGGAGGTAGCCCTGGAACGTCGTCGGGAAAGACGTCTACGTACTGGTCCACCACTGCAGGAAAAGCTGGACTCCGCACGTCCACTGCTCCTAGGATGAGGCTAGCCAACTGATGAGAGATGGGCTGCACTCTCCTCCGCGGAAGTCCATCCTGTGCTGCAAAGGTTCCCTTCTCGCCGGTGAAGGTAAACCTGCTCCCGTCGGTACGAACACATCGCACCTTGCGCCTAAAACAGTCGATCTGGGCATGAACCGTGGATAGCCAATCCATGCCCAAGATGATGTCGTAAGGCCTCGACGCCGCTACAAGGAGATCCCAGCCGAAGCTCTCGCCTCCTAGAGTAAGCTCACACTGCCGGCACCAGTGCGTAATCGTCGAGTCTGCTCCCGTAGGAGTCTCTAGCCGTAAGGATCGAGCCAACGGCTCAGTCGGAATCTCCGAGCTCCGAACAAGGGCAGAGGCTATGAAAGAGTGAATCGCTCCTGTGTCTATAAGTACTGCAGCAAGGGTGGAATAGACACAGATCGTACCTCGAATCATCTCTGGCAAGTCGGGGTCGTAGGCCTCCACTTCCTGGAGCTGGGCCTGTCCCTGCCCGCCAGCTCCCTGTGGTCGAGGTGGCCCTCCTGGTGGTGGTGGGGGTAGAGCCTGGAAGCGTCGCCCACCACCCGCTGCTCGGCCAGATCCTCTGCCTCGTCCGCCTCCTCCCTGCGGACCGCCACGGTCGACCCTCTGCCTCTGCCTGGGTGGCCCCTCCACCGTCTGCTGCTCCTCTGATCGGCGGGTCGGGCAGTCACGAGCCATGTGACCCTGCCCGCCGCAGGAGTAGCATAGCCTGCCTCTCGGAAGGCTGGCACTCCGCTGTGTGCCCCTTACTGCTGAGCCGGTGTCCTGAGGCCGTCTGCGTGGGGGTCTGGTCTGCCTGGACCCGAGAGTCATCCGTCGGCTACCTGCTGCCGAAGACTCAGCTACCTGCCGCCCTGCGCTAGGTCTCGCCGCTGAAGAAGGCTCTGCCAGGAAGCTCTCGATCAGGAGGGCTCGCTCCAGCACTCCCGCCTGGGTCGGAATGCTGAGGGAGATCAGCGACGCCCGAATCTCCTGTCGCAAGCCCTGCTCGAAGGTCCGGGCCCGGAAGAAGGGGTCCCGTACCATGTCGGTCGAGTAGCGAGATAGGTCCGTGAACCTCGCCGCGTACTGAGCGACCGTCATGCTGCCCTGGCGCAGCTGGAGAAGCTCCTGGATGCGCACCGCTCGGAGGGTGGCCGGGACGAACTCAGAGCGGAAGAGGCTCTCGAAGTCCGCCCAGAGCAAGGATGCCTCATCGTGAACCTGGAGCATCAGGCTCCACCATCGTCCTGCCGCCGCCTGCAGGAGGCTCGCTGCGAGAATCACCATGAGATCCGCTGGTGTCCTCACTAGCCTGAAGATCCGCACCACCGCCTCTAGCCAGTCCTCGGCGGCCTGGGGGTCCGCCTCACCGCGAAACCTGGGCGGTCGCTGGCCCTGAAACTCGTGCAGTGCCCTGAGGCGACGTGCATCGTCAGCGTCTGGTACTGGCAGCATCGGTGGCTCGGCGGGTAAAGCTACCGCCGGTGCCACTGCTGGCAAAGGGCCCTGCACCGAGGCCTCGTCGCTCGGTGGGCTGCCGTCGCGCCCTACACTCGGAACCCTAGCTGGCTGTCGTCGCGGGGCCATCCTGAAAAGGAGAACAAGAGCACCACAGTCAGAACAGTATACCTGGTGAGCTGGCACAAGTAATCACAAGGAAAACTTGAGACTTTCATAAAGCAGATCAGTATACCCGGTGAGCTGACACAAGTAATCACAAAGAAAACTCGAAACACACACGCAATCAATGTCTTCATGCATTAAGTCGGAAATCAGGAGTCAGGGTCCTGGTGTACGGATACGTCGGCCGCCGCACCAACACTGGGATCCCTGAACTGATAACCACACTCAATACACTAAACACTATTGCTTCATATAGAAAGAATGGACGATCAGAGTTTGCGGTAGAACCGACCACCTCTGATACCAATTTGTCACGACCCGACCTCGGGGCCCGTGCCGTGACTACCCCAAGCCCGCCTTCCATAGGCCAGGGGCAGGCGACTAGCACCAAGGCGTAAAATCCCAGTAAACAGGGAAGGCATTGCCTTTATAAGTAACAACCACACAGAGTCAGCAAGCGGAAAGTAAAGTGCCGAAAAGTAAAGGGGGCCGGAAATACAAGCCCAACTGTAAAGTACAACTGAAAAGTAAAGTACAGCAACTGAAGAAAAGACGGCGGCCTCGTGTCGTCCACTGGCAATCCCACCTGAAGGGTGGGTACAGATAGCCTCCAGGCTCCTCGGGTCCCACGTCCGCTCCGAGCACGTCCCGCCCAGTGGTCCACCTCCAGGTACCGTCATGCTCCACGCCCAACCGTGATCAGCGCTGTCCGTCGTCTGCAACCAACACAACAAGGTGCGGGCATAGCCCGTGCAGGGGTGAGTACAAGCTACTCAGTAAGGACCCCGAGACCCCCGAAGGTCTCCCGAAATCCACAAAGGATATAGCACAAAAGAAAGATGCAATCACGAAGTAACATCTGACTCGACTTAGGTATATGCCCATACATATACCTAAGTTCCCAATTCTAGCTCTGCTCACGAGCTCAAGAACAACTCAATCCACAAAGGAAAGCAAGACTCAAATCCACAAGGAGAGTAAACAGTAAAATCCACATAGGATAGTTCAACACAATCCACAAAGGAGAGTAACAGACGATTCAGCTCAACCAGGTATACTTTTTCAGATGACGTCAAAGATGATCACTGATCCATCTAAGTCGTCGGACCCACAAAGGATCGATAGGTACTAACCCCCGCAGAAGACCCACACAGGATCGGGCTCACACAGAACCTGTAGGCAGTGGCTCACACAGAACCGGTAGTAAGGACCCACATTGGATCGGGCTCACACAGAACCTGTAGCACTGATCCACGTAGGATCGCTGAGTGCAGTAGTCGACGCAGTCCACTGAGGATCTCTGCACAGTCGTCGCCGCAGTCCACGAAGGATCTCTGCTCTGCCGTCGTCGCAGTCCACGGAGGATCTCTGCTCTGTCGTCGTCGCAGTCCACGAAGGATCTCTGCTCTGTCGTCGAAGTCACAGCCAGCGCTAGGGTTCCCGCACAAAGCGAGCTCGTTTAGGAGGGTCCGCTCCACGAGCCGAGAGGCTGATACATCAACTGACACGTAGTCCGAAGTTGATGTATCCAAAAGTTCCGTATCGACAACAGGATCTCAACGCGACAGACGGCGCGTCAAACGGACGCCCGGTCTGAGAGTTATTGGCATTTTCGTCCCAGGGGCCCGGTTGGTTTTTTAGAGCAAAACCAACCCGACCGTACTCCGCCTGTGTCCGATCCTCGGGCGGAGTATGCCAAAAGTTCCGTCTCACTTAGAGGAAACTACCACAGCTGACGGTACGTCGTTCGGACGTCCGTAGCTCAAGTTATGAGCGTTTCTGCTCCGAGGACCCGGTTGGTTTCGTGTACGAACCAACCCGGCCGAACCCAAAGTCTTCCGAAACCTTGAGTATAATATACCGAAACGACCGTCTTGATCCAAGGATCGTGTAGCCGCTGACGGTTCGTCAATCGGAGGTCCCAGACCCAAGATATGGGCGAAAGACCGAAGAGGGCCCGAAAACGGGGGTTCTGGGCCCGGGGCGACCCGGCCCGAACCCCCCTGGGGTCGGCCGGCTCGGCTTCGGCCGAGCGGCCCGAACAGGCTGCCGCCGCGGGTTTGACCCGCGGCATTTGAAGAAAACGCGGCCCCCGCGGGGGGCCGCCTGTCACGCGGACGCGGCCGGGCCGCCGCGTCCGTTCCCGGTTCCGCGCGGCCGCGGAACCGGCCGCCACCGCCGCTGCGGCTTCAGCCGCGGCGGACTTCCTCCACGGCGGCGCGCCGGGCGCCGCCGCCTCCGGTCGCCGGCGCCGCCGCGCCGGCGACCCGCGCCGCCGCCTCCTTCCGCGGGCCGCCGGAGTTGCTCCGGTGGCCCGTTTCCTTTCCCGTCTGCGCCGTTGCTCCTCCCGGGGGACGATCTTCACTGCGGAAACAACGGATTGCCCTTGCCGCCAGGTTCGTCGTCGTCCCCCAAATCCGCACAAAAAGGGAAGATCGGCGGAGGGTTGTCGGGTCTTGTTCGTTAGACCCGCTCCCTCCGCGTTAATCATAAACAACGGGAGAAAAGAAAAAGATGATCAACACATGATCCAACAATTTTATTTAAAGATAAAATTGTTCGTTTGAAACCGACTTTTTAAATTTTCAAGAACGTTCACGAGAAAATTTAAAAGGGGTAACTTTTCCAAAATAAATACCTACCTCGAAGTCGTCGTCGGACGAGAGGTCGTCGCGGATTCGCTCGACGCGGAAGAAGGAGATCGTCGCGTCGCCAATCTCCGGATCAAGAACAAACAGATTTAATTAATTAAATCCATTTTTATTGAAATTAAGAAGGGAGAATTTAGAAGTTTCGATTCTCACCTTTAACCGCCGATCGCAGGTTCGCCGCGGAAGAAGAGGCACCGAAGAAGAAGAAGATGAAGGTCGCGGAAAAGCTGTTGACGTCGCGGATCGTGCGTCGTCGGATTCCGGTTCCGGCGTTCTTCGCGTTCTTCGCGTTCTTCGCGGAGAGGGTGGAGGCTCAGAGGAATTGCACAACGATAGCAATCCTCCAAAATAGACAAGTTTGTCTATTTTATTATTTTTGCCAACAAACGTAAAACGCGTAAGTAACGACCCATTTAATTCGTTGAATTAATTCAACGAGCGAAACAGCCCATTTAATTCACGAAAGAAACAGCCCATTTAATTCACGAAAGAAACCACCCAATTAAATGGTCTGTTAAGAATTAAAGAAACGCGTCGGTTGACTTTTCAGTTTCTTTGACGGGTTTTCGCGGGTGCGTTACTTAGCGAAAGAAACGACGGGGCTCGTGCGGGCCCCACCTCACAAATATCCTATCAAGGGGGTAGGATATTTCTGGATAGCATCCTATCCAGTTCAACACAGTTCAAGCCGCCTTTAAGTGGCTTCAAGTGGCTTCCAAACAGCTTAAGTGAAATAAAATAAAGTTGTCGCACAAATTTATTTTATTTCTGACTTAAAGCCGCAAAATTTAAAAACCACGTCTGAGCAAACGCAACTCCGGAAGAGGCGTTTCTAAGCAAATACCGGCGCTGCGATTTCATCGGTTCCCTCAGAATTTGATTCCGGGCACCGGTTCAAAAGATAGAAAAACCCGCTCGTCCGTTCACTGAACGTACCCGAGCCAAACTTCGGAAATTGATTCCGGGCACACCGGGCCTCGGAATCAGGTGCCGTCTGAAGCTGCGCTCTTGTAAAATTCCAAAGAAAATTAAGAAAAAAAATTTCCTTGAAATTTGTGGGTCTTTACAATACCACCCCTTTTCCTCACAAATTCTCGTACATTAAGGAGGATTATGTTCAATAAAATTCACTTCCAAATCCTCTCTCTACATACCAGTTCTCTCTGTCGCATGAAAAGTCCATCACAAGGTTCGTTAAGTTATTTTCTAAGATATGACATCAAAAGATGTAATATTCTAATCTTATTTTTTTAAATACATTTCCTATACTTTCTCCTCCACATATCTTCAATCCGACATGACATAATTACATTATTATAATAATAATACTAATTTTTTAATGTAATAACCATTTTACACCAACTCAATTTATTCTATGACTAAAACATTTTTATATTATGCTCAGTTCACCACCCCCATGAATAATGAATTTAATTTTCACCCATCACCTTAATGGATCATTTAAATTCAATTATTATTGTCAAAATTTAGATTAATAATTATATATTGTTTTTTATTTTTTTTGTATTGGTTAAATATTAATAATTTTAAATATAACCATGTAATTTCATAATGGTCAGAAAACCCTCCTAAATAAACTAACATTCTATCTTTAAAAACAATACACATAAATTCAGGATTATCTATGAATACTATTATCCCCTAAAACCAACTTAAATATTAAATATTCATTAAATATATACCATTATACTTCTTTTTTGATGGAATAAATTCATAATGAACTTTAATAGTCATCCCCAATTGATGCGACCTTGTAATTATTAAACAAATGACCATAGGATGATGGTAATTGACACGTTATTTTAATAAAATAGTTGTTAAATAACATAAAAGCATAATAATAAATTTTATATAAATTAATAATTTTATTAATCATTATTTTCATAAATCGATTTTTTTAATCATGACCCTATGTGAATGTTTAGAGGGAATATTGAGCTAAAGTTAGGGATCTCTCCAAAACATTCTCTTTTTTTTGGGTTATACTATTTTCCTATAAACCTCACATTATATGTGTAATAATAGTTATGTAATTATAATAAATTATATATATAAATATCTTAAATAGGTACATAGTTAATTATATTTTCATTTATACTATTATACATACTTTTCGTTCATTTCTCAATATATATTTGAAAATAAAACCCAATTACGTTGAAATTTTCTGCCCCTCGATGCTTTCAACTAAATATATTTTAAATAATTTTACACATTCATGATTTCATAAAATGATGAAAATTTTATTTTTATCAATTCCTTTCCCTCATATTTCCACAAAAAACCATATTATTTCCTTCTTTAAAATTATTTTATCAATTCATTAATACTCTACTTTAATAGTACATTTCTATAAAAAAATATTTACCCTTTCTCATTAATTATTCAAATATATTATTTATTTTATACTTATTATTAGTAATTAAAATATGAACCTCAATATTATTTAATTTTTTATTCTATTTGGAATCATTATGAAATATCCTTTTACTATTTTTTGAGGCGAGATTATATAAACAATTTGTTTCCTTTGAAATTTCTCATGAATATGCCTTCTATTTGATTCTGCTAAATTCAAACATAGATGGATATACATGTTAAAATGGGAAAACCTAAAAATAAATCTAATTCATTGGATAATGCTAATATCTCATTGGATTAAATGTATGGTTTTAAAGAGTAAACTTGATTGATTATGGGAGTCTGTTCACTACGTTATGATATCATAGAATTGATCTTTGACTTATAATTTTTATGTCTTGTATTATTCGGTTGATGAGTTCCTATGATTTCTTAATCATATGATGCCATCCTCTTATTTTCATTCTTTAATAGTATTATTCATGATCATTTCCTTATATGGTATCATGTTTGTAGGTTTGACTTATATTATATGCTTTGATATGAAGATAAATACTTTACTTTGATTTATATATTACCCATTTTAATTATGTTTTCTCTTGGTTATCATATACCATTGATGGAGTAAAAAAAGGATCTTGGAAAACATTATGGAAATTAAAATTAATATGTTTTTATTCATAGTTTAATGTTGATATATTATCAACCTAATCTTTCAAAGACATAAGACCTCTAGATCACCAGGGTGGTGTTTATGGGATTTTTTGATAAAATATGGTTTTTATATGTGAAAGAGGATTTTGTCTCTATAGTTGGTTTCAGATAATGGTATTGTTATTTTTTTGGATGGGGAAAAATTGGTAAAATCCCTAGGGATAACACTAACTTTAGAAAAAAATTATCGTAAAATTTTGGTAAAGTATAACAAGAGTGTTATCAAGGTAATAAGGTCCCTTTATAAATACAACATGTGTACATGGATGTTGGATGTATGTACCATGTGTTAATAACTCTACAAGGCTTCATTAGGTATTAACTCTACCTGAAACCGGTGTATGAAAAAGAGTCCTTGCTACATGCCTTGTTGGAAACTCTTGAGTGATATGATTTGGTAAATTCACAACCTATTTATGAACTATTATGAATTATCTTTTTAATGATTAATTTGTTAGAAAAAAAATAAATATGATAACTACTATTGATATACTATATTGAAACCTAAAGACTCATGCATTATGATATATATATTTAATTTATATGTTATTACTTATAAGCTTATATTTTCAACTTTGTATGATTATGATTTTGATAATTCTCATCCCTATTTTTCATTTATTTTTTAATGGATTGAAATTAGAGTAATCATGCCAACAACCAATGTGATATGAAATGTGTTGGTTTCCCTTATGATATGCCTAACCCACTGGGATCTGATGTGGGAAATTTTGTGATTAAGACAAGAAAGATATTGGGAATTAAGGTTAACAAATGGAACATATTTGTATCTTCAAAAATGTCAATGAATCGAATGAGGGAATCTCATGTAAATTTAGGTGACAAGATGATAATTAGATTCAATTTACATTGTGTTGAAATTTTAGTGAGAGGAACAAAGGGAAATATTTTAAAGGAATAACTAAAAATAAATTTTTATATATGGTAAAGATTGGAATTGAGTGGCTAATTTATTAGGGAAAATAAATAGTAGTTAATATAATTGGGGGAAATAAAGATCAACCTATATCACCACTAATAGTTTAATGTCACAAATTTTGGGAATTTGGGAATTATCTAATTCAATTTCTAATTATAGGTACAATATGGATGATAAACATTAGTAATCTAAAATATAAGGGAACAAGTAAGGCCATACATTATGTTAAATATTGTGATGGGTTGTGATAATTAACTAAAATTTATACACACCATGAGATTTGTTTTTATCTTATTCTATTTTAATTAATTCCACTCTAGTATATCTATGAAGTTTTCTAGGAGCATCGATTAACACCCACTAATGATTTGATAACATCATTGAAGTTATATATAGTTATATTATAACATAACATTAACTTTTAATTTTATTCACATGAATTTTATTATTATCCCCAAGAACGAATTTGATGCTATACTTTGAATGGATTATATATCCTTATATAAATCCAAAATCAACTACCAAGAGAAGGAAATCACTCTCCATCTATTAAATTTTCCTCTTATTTGATATAGTTATAAATTGGAAGATGAATCTCAATTGGTATATTATTAATAATTAAAGATATTATTACCATATGAGAA
Organism: Viscum album; assembly: GCA_963277665.1. Lineage (NCBI taxonomy): Eukaryota > Viridiplantae > Streptophyta > Magnoliopsida > Santalales > Viscaceae > Viscum > Viscum album. The sequence goes on from OY728119.1 coordinate 2,051,634,974, forward strand.
TGAAAATATCGTTTAAATGAATGAGGATAAAGAGAGAAAAATGATTAAAGACATTCCCATTATGGGGGACTATACTGATGTATTACCTTATAATTTTATTGGCCTTCCTCTTGACAAAGAGGTTGAGTTATAAATTGAACTTATACCTAGGTCTCTACCTATAACCATGACTCCGTACATAATGGCCATAACTAAATTTGAAGAACTGTAGATTTAGTTACTGGAGAATATGGAGATGGATTTTATATATCGAAGGTCTTGACTATGGGGTATGTTTGTGCTATTTACCAAGGAGGATGTTTCAATTTACTTCAACATTGATTATCATGAACTCAATTAAATTTAGTTAAATAGAATATATTCACTATTGTAGATTAATTACTTGTTTGATAAGTGAAATGAGGCCTATTACATCTCTAAGGCATATCTCTAGTCAAGATATCATCAATTAATGGTGGAAATGGAGTATTAACCCAAGACTGTATTTTATAAAAAGTATGGACACTATGACTTCATAATGATGCCCTTGGGAAAACTTATGGACACTATGAGTTCATAATGATTCCCTTTAGACCCATGAATTCTCCATAATTCTTCGTTGACATGTTAGATAGAGTATTTTATCAAATTTGAGGTTACCTTATTATGATATAATGAGAAATTAAGTAGGAACATTAGCTGAATTTGGGTAATATTTTAAGGAAACTGAGAAAGTAGAATCTATATGAAAAAATTTGTAAAAATTAGATTTTTATGTAAGATGTATCATTCTTGGGGATTGTTATCACCCAAAAAAAGATATATAAAGATCCATGAAATGGAAATTTTATTCTATAATTGCCCAAAAAATATTAATGATAATGATTCATGTAATCTATAAACTATATAGGCACTATTTATGATTTTTGAGAAACTTCTCACGATTTTAAAACCATTTAACAATGATGAATAATAATGGAGTTATGTTTTTCTTGAGTATTGAATGTGAAGAGAGCTTCATGGAATTGAAAAAGAGGCCTATGGATGAAAAAAACCCATGATACCCTTAAGTGGGGATATTTTTATGGTATATAGTAAATTATCTAATGACGGTTTTGGTTAATGTACAGATGAAAAATGCTAAAGTGATGGCCTTTGACTCAATGTAGTTTAATGTTCAGGAGAAAAACTATTCAATACGTGATCTGGAGTTGACTACAAGAGTCTATTAATTGAAGATATTTCATAATTATGTATATGGGGAGAGGTTTGAAATATATATAGATCTGATGTGTCTCAAATATATATTCACTCATAAATAGCTTACTATGTTCCAATGAATATAGTTAGAGCTGATTAGGGAGTATAACTGATCCATCCATTACCATCCTATGATGGAAGATAATGTGGAAGATTCTCTTAGAGAAAATGATCCTACAACATTATAAATGATAATAACTGAGAAAGATCTAATATTCAAGGACTTTAAGTGAATGGTTATTGATTTTATAATGGAATGAACAACATCCTGCCAAGATCAATTGATTACCCAACCATCTATTTCTGGGAATATAAAGGATAATCAAAGGGATGATTTTGAAAAAATTAATATTGTTGCATATATATTAAAAGTGAAATAATTATAATCCCAAATTTATGCATTTGGAGTTGTAAAATATGGGGAATAATTATGTGCACCATTAAATACATATTTATAGGAGTTATTGAATGATTCACATAACACAAAACTCTCCATCCACCCATGTATCATGAAGATTTATCTAGATCTCAGAGTGAACTACTAGTGGTAAAATATGAAGTAGATCACAAAATATACATTAATGTTAATGGAATGTCATAAAGTGAAGGGGGAAAGGAAGTATTCAATGTGGATGAGTAAATAATTACCCCAACCTACATAGTAATGAGTAAGGATCACTCTATAATTTGTCCGAAGCCTTTTGAAGACATCCATAATAAATAATTCTATATGGATTTTAGTGGATCATCATATAAATTTAGTTACTTTCATTTACATTATTGGGGACTTCCCACTATAGTAAAATAAAATGATATACATTAGATAAGTAGAAAATACATATAGAACACCATTATATGTTGTATCTTATCGGGATTATAGATTCACCAATTTTTTTGGAAAATTATCTGAAATGATTTAATCAGATAGTTAAACCTTTGTATGAACAATCATCCTTAGACTAATTAATGACCAATCTGAGGTGATTATCTTGACACATTATGATATGTTGAGATATTTCTATATGTACTTTAGAGTATCCTTTGATCAACTTATTCATTTGGTCAATTTCATATTCAATAATAGAATTCACTCAATGAAATAACTCCATATTAATCCCATTATTAGAATACATGTAGAAAAACCATGTGGTGGGGTGGTGTAAATGAACCCAGGTTACTAGGTCATAAAATGGTTGAATAAATTGTATAAAATCTCAAGACTATTCAACAAAATATTTGGACATCTAAAAAATGACAAAAAATATTATTGATAACCACTATAGAGACCTAGAATTTGAGGTTAGATATAAAGTGTTCCTTGGTATATCAATATCAAATAGAGTCGTGATATTTTGGAATTAGGGAAAGCAATATCCTAGATACATTGGACCCTTTTAGATTCTTGATTTCATTGGAGTTGTGGCCCATCAACATTCACACCCAAAAAAATGTCTCATATACATGACATGTTTCCTGTACCCTTATTAAGAATGTATGTATTCAAGAAGAAGTTGTTCTATAAAAAAGAAGATATTTGGGTCATTTGATAATATAAAGGGTTTTCATTTGGATTATGATCTCTATTATGAGGAGAAAGTGGTGAATATCTTAGATCATAGAAAAAAATATCTAGGAAATATGAAATCTCAATTAGAAAAAGAATTATGTTGGAACCATAACTACAGAGATGCGACATAGGAATGATAAGATTAAATAAAATATCATTACAATCATCTATTTTCATCTTAATTGGTGGAATGAAATTACCAAGGATAAATTTCCTAAATTGGGAGGAATGTAACAACCCAAAATTTGATTAATGAAATTTCTGTTAAGAATTTAGGTTTTTTTCACTCATGGTAAAATTAAAAATATAAAAAATAACCAAATAATGAAAATAAAAAATTCCATATTATATTAATTATAATTTAATATTTAGTGTATAAATATACTTAATAAAATTATAAACAGAATAATGATAAAATTTTCAAAATAATATAACTATAATATAAAAATTAGGATATTCCCCATCCTATATAATGATTTTACTAATAAAAACACTCAAAAAAAGAAGAATAATATTATAAATATATTATCCATTTTTAAATTTATAATATATTCCTCTAAGGGAAAATAAAATTTAATAAATAATTAATGAAATATCAAGTATTTATTAAAGGTTAGAAACACAAATGGCCTTTTCAACAATAGCTATTAGAATAATAATATGATTGTTAAGAGTAGTGACCTGACCATTAGAATATTATCCTCACCTATGGTATAGAGAAATAATATTTAAGTTTCTAAAAAAATTAAAATATATCAAATTTATATCATCTTTCACATAAATAATCATTTTCAAAATTAAAAACATGTGATTTTATTTTTATAAATCATTTATATTTTATTCATATTTGTATGGTAAATATAATTATTAGAAATAAAATTTTATTTCACAATGTTTTTTATATGACAATATTTCGTTTTATTATAATGATTATATAGTTTTATGAGAGCATAAATAATTTCTCAAGAGGTTATTAAATGGCTTATAATATGAACATTGGTATTTTTAAAATAAAAATGATATTATATAAGAATGGAATTTCCTAAATTTATTATATTATTTTCATAAAATAGATTTTATTTTTGGAATCTAAACATTGAAAATTGGGTGTGGTGATTTTTTGGTAGATTTATTGAAGAGTTAAATTTTTTATGAATAGTGAAATATGAAAAAAAATTCGACATTTAACATTATAAGATAATTAAATGAATTAGTTATTCGTCGATAATGCAAGAAAACATTTTCGTGGCCTCACATTCACTAATTACGATATATAGCCACGTGATTTTTTACTATTAATAGTCTTGAGAAAAAATAATAAACCAGTGTTTATTTTATTCAAAGAACCCCTCTACATCCTTTATAAATACCATTCCCCACCACCTCTTCTTAATAACTCATGTGATCCATGAAAATTACAAAATTTATATCCAATTATCTTTCTAATCCTCTAAAAATCATGTTAAATCTATTTTTCTCACCAAAACCATCCCAATGTGCTTTGAGGAGTCTTCCTTGATAGGGCATCCAAAGATTTAATATTCTCAACTTATACCATTAAACACTTTTCATCTTCCTACTCCTACACATTTCATATATAGATAATTACATAATTACATCAGTATAGGAAATAAACTAATTTTTTGGTTAATGGATTATCAGTCCCTCTCTCCCCACCAATTATTGAAAGATGATTTTTTTTTTCATATTTTGGTTTGTTCACCACCCCTAAGAATGAAATATTTCACTTTCCACAAACACCTTAATGGATGGTTTAAATTAATTTTTTATGGAAAAAATTGAGATTAATAAATATATTCTATTTATTATAGAATTTTTAAATACCATTAATGATAAATAAAATAACATAAATTACTCATGGTAAGAAGTGCTACTTAAATGAACAGTCCATATAATAATAAAACCTACACTCTCAAAATATTTTTTATTTATGAATAATTGGGGTTACTAAGAACCTTATTAATTGGAAGAAACTAATTAAATTCATACTATTATACTTATAGATTTATATCATTTTGTAATGAAATTCTATTATCACATTCAAGGGATTTAACATTGGAACCATAGAATAGTGATAATTGAAACAATGTTTCAATAAAATTTTTATATAATAAAAATATATTAATAATAAATAATGTATAAATTAATAATGTTCTCAATAGTGTTTTTTATTAATCTAATTTTATTATTCAGGATGTCAACTAAAAGTGCAGAGTGAATTTGGACATGAGGTAGATGAACTCTATGAACCACCCTCTTTTCTTTGGGTTATGAATTTGTTATCTCTTCTTAACTTTTACCCCATATTTAAGCCTATAGAATGATTTGAAATTTGGTATATCTAACTCTTAATATGCACCTACCAATTTATAAATATATCTTCTATGTTTATATATTCCTTACATTCATTTCTCAATACCCTCATAAAAATCAAACTTGATTAAAATGAATTTTTATACCCCTTAATACTTTCATGTAAAAATATATTAATTTTTTACCTTGTCACGATGTAACAAAATGAGTACTATTTAAGGTAGAACCATTTTTTCAGATATTTTTTAACATAAAATTCCATATTCTCAAATTCTTTAATAGTATTTGACCGCTTCCTTAAAAAATATTAATGATCATACTTTTTATTTCCCAATTTCCAATCATTTATTGTTAATATTTTTTATAACCTCCATATTTGATTCATATTCTTCTTGATTCATATAAATACATCTAAAATATTTAATTCCTTATTGTATTTTGAGTCTTTATGAAAAATAATTTAATTAGGAATTGTGGAATGATTATGAAACCCATTGATTTCCATGGGTATTTCTCATGATTGTGACATATGTTTGATCCCCTTATATGGAACACCTATTCAGGTGCATATTATAATGCATGTGATCAGATTGTATTGTAATGAATTTGGTAGTTTTATATCTCATGAGATGATATTTTTTATTTCAAGGTGTAAACATAATCCGTTTTGGGACTCCTTCCTCTAGCTTATGATATATCGATAGTGATCCTCAATATATAATTATGATATATTATATTATGTTGTTTCGACATTCCTATGATTCCAAAATATTATTATGCCTTCTAAAATATTTAATTATTCCATATGATTATTCTTGATCCTTTTCTTTTATAGTATTGTGTTATACCATTTGTTTCATATGTTATTCTTTGTTATCATACTTATTAACTTAGTAGGCCTTTAAAGTCAACCCTTTTTTATTTATTCCCAAGGTTATACTATGAATTATTAGAATCCCTAAGGGATATAGGAAAAAATTATTGAAATTTTAATAATGATATTTTATTTTTAGGTACATATTGATGTATTATGAACCATGTTATCCAAATACATGGGATATTTAGATCATATGAGTTATGTTTGAATTATTTTCTATTAAAACCCATATAATTATATGTGTAAGAGTTTTGGGACACTATATATTATTTCTCCAAAAACTAAATCACCAAAATACTTACTTATATAATGTCAACTATTTTAAATGATGTATCCACAATACAAAAAACACAACTTATATACGGATTTTTAATCTTTGGCAAATATAGAAATTCCTACGCCATTAAAGAATTTTTATATTATAATGACTTTTAAATAGAGTATAATGTGAGATAAATGTGGTATCACATGAATAGGATATTACAAGGGATTTATTTTCATTGATTTCATAATAATATTGTAATAATAACTTTGTAATTAAAAAGGATGCCATAATGTAAATGTAAATAGGAGTTAAAAAGAGAGAGAAAAAGAACCCTTTAATCGATAAGCTATCAACTTAGAAAAAGGGGTTTATAAGATTTAATGAATAATATATTATGTAAAATAAAATAAATGGGTGAGAAAATTCAATATAGTAAATCATATTATCATTTAAATTTAATTTAATATATATTACAACAAAAGTGTCACGCTTGTAAATGAGAGGTGGTAAATAGGAACCCTTACGCAAACAATGTAACATCTTATCAATAGGGTAATATGGTAAGTATTAGATAATATATCATATAAAAAGTTTAATAGGGATGATATTATATTGTTAATAAATTTATATCATCAAATTAAAAGGATGGTTAAATGTGTTTATTATAAAATTATTCCAATAGGAATGTGAAATTAGAGGAATATAAACCCTTTCCCCTATTTTGATTTTTAACCTGGAACCAATTATTGGAACATAGATAATCCATTATTGAAGTGATAAATATTTTAAATACTTCTTGATAGATATATTATGTGATAAAATATAATTTTTGGGAGAGGTAATACGTTTAGGTGTGAATTGATATGTGTAGTGAGTGAAATTTCATTAAATAAATTATTCAATATTTTATTTTCCCTATTTTCTAAAGTGATTCACTACCCTCATAGGTCCCCATTAACTCCATTAATGATACACTACATGGGTTGGTGAAACAATGAGTCAAAAAACAGTATTATATACTTTTTGAGTCATTCATTCACATATGTGATGTTATATTTACTATATTATGTTGTTTTCGCCATTGTTTTATATATTATACTATTTAAAAAAAATAAATAAATTCACTGATTACATATTTTGATGTTTATATTCCTAATATTTAATACACGTTTTCAAATTTATACTTTATATATGAAAAAAATAATATTTAAAATATATATTCCATAAAAATGTTATTGTATTACAAATTTAATAAAAAAACTACATTAGTATTCAAAAAAACCAAAATATTTTTTTAAAATGAATATATAATCCATATTTAATGTCCATATTCAGATAATAATCATATAAATATATGAAATAAATTTTCAAAAGAAAATATTATTTTTATTTATCATTCTGTCAAAATTTTCGTTGTCGTGATGTCATACAACAAAAATGATAAATATTCCTGATGTTACCTGAAAGAATATTTCAAGTGGTTCATCTTCAAATTATATTACTAAAGCTTGTTGAATATGGTCTCTAGATTAGTAAAGTGATCAGAATATTTTTTGGACCTAACCACAAGATAATCCACATAACATTCTGTCAATTTAACTAACAAAAGTTTGAAAATGTGGTGCACTGTACGTTGATATGTCAAGCCAGCATTGGTCAAACCAAAGGGAATTACCCGATAGAAAAATATTCCTTGAGGGGGTCTAAAATCTATAGATTTCTTTTCTTATGGGTCTATTCAGATTTGGTTATACCTGGAGTCACCATCAATGAATGAGGGAGCATCGTAGTGAGTTGTTTCGTCATTTCAAAAGTTCCTTAACTAGAACCAAAAAGTCATATTTGGGACAATAATGATTTATATATCTGAAATCAATAGAAACTCTAATTTTTACAGTCTTCATTTTCAGTGATACAATATTTTCCATCCACTTGGGATATTTCAACTACCTGGTAAGGTCATCATTGATCAGCATGTTGACTTGAGCCTCAATTTTAGAGGCATGAGTTGGGTGCATTCTTCTTGGTTCATGCCTGAATCCTCCATTCTCATCAGGAAATCCCAAATGATGGGTGTCCACGTCAGGATCAAGGTCTAATATTTAAACATAGTTATAGGAAAACTCATCTTGATGTCTCTTTAGAAATGAATTATACACCTCTTTATCTTCAAAAGTCACGGTTTCATTAATTATAGTGGGGTGTGGATCTTCTCATGTACCCAAATTTATTTCTCTGAGCTCATTCGTAGTTGTGAAGACGCCTTCCTCAAATGATGGTTGGGAATCTTTGAGGTCTTCCTCTTCTTCCTCTTCCTCACGCGTCACTTCTTCTATCTTTACTTTAAGGTTAGGTGATGAAGCAAGACTTTAAAATCTTGGCGAGGAGTCTATATTTGGATATCTTGGAGAAGAGGCAACCGTTTATGACCCTATATATGATGAAGGGTCTTCCTGGAAAATTAAATGGAAAATGATGGGTTGGGATCAACATCCATTTATTTCTTTATTAATGTAACATCTTCTTCTAGATTGGGCGATAAAGCATAGACTTTCTTAAGTTAGGTATATGGAATAAAGACATATTAATTTACGATTTCATCATTGTTTGGTAAATAAATAATTTTTCCTATGTTTTCTAGATCAATTTCTATAACTGAAATTATGGAAGCCATTGAATGAGCGATGTGATTTGATTCTACCCTTTCAATTTGATTGAAAGGAAGCACATAATCTGCACTGAGATGCTTCTGTGGGTTGGCTGGTATCATTTACAGAATATTTGGTGCATTGATTCTTATTATATCTTTTTCCATAGACCATTTTCCCTTTTTGAAATATAACATCACCTCAATTTACTAAGATTCACATGTTTTCAATAGGTCCTTTTCACCATGAAATGTACTAAATTAACCATTTAATCAATACTTGAGACATTGGTGGTTTGACGAAGGAATGTTTGCATGATGATGTAACCAAGGCCTTACAAGAAGAATGTTGAAAGTTGTGTCTTTCTAGAAAACTATGAAATTTGAATTAGATACAAGATCAAAAAATTGAATTCTAATTGTAATCTTGCCTAGATGTTCTTGTTCATTCTTATCATAACCTTGAAACATAGAGGTGGAGGAAGATAAGTCAAATTCAATGAGACCAAACTAATGATTTGTACAGATGGGAATGAGGTTGACTCCTGATCCATTATCAATGAAGGCTCATCAGGTGATTGTATCATTAACATTGAAAAATAAACAAAAGGTCCGGGTGATTCCATGTATGACATCATCCTCATATTGTTCCTTGAAAGATATAACTGCATGACATTCTATAGGATCATTCTCAATATAGTAGAACTCTACCGCAGTAACCTATATTTCACACTCTTGAGGACTTGACAAAGATTCAATAAGTGCTTCCGGATGATCTTTTGAATGAATTAAAGCATCTAGGATTGAAAACATGGCCATTAATTAGGCCAATTACATCCAAATGACATACATCTGGTCCAAATTTCTACCTTTTCTATCATGGAGATGCAGTTTTTCCGGTTCCTTGGAATTTCTTGCTCCTAATGTATATGGACCATGTGTTATGGCAGAATATGGAAATGCTTATGATCTTAGTGGATTAGGATGATTAGGTCTGCTCACCAATTGAGAAAGTGGAGGTATAGCCGCTAATAGGTTTTCCAATATGGTCATGTCGGGGCTAACCCTTTCATGTGTATAAGAATTGCCTTGGTCTTATAGAGCCCACTAAAGGGCTCTCTCTTGAGTTTCTGTTGCATAAAAAGTTTGAGTAGGTGTGTAATTAAAATATTTGATTCTAGCATATCCACATCTTCCCATTTATCCTTGACCTTGATTAATTCTTCCCATAATCCCCCAATAAAGTACAAGGAATTCATTTTCATTGCCAGAATCATAATTTTCATAGGGGTCCATTAAGTGGATAACATTAACGTAATGGATGATCAACTCCTCATATAATGATGATTCTTTCTGATAGGTCGATTCTTGTTGTGTTTTTTGGTGGGGCGGTACCTGTTATACTGAGACATATAGCATGAAATATTCTAATGTAAATGAAAACTTTGACCTTAACAATTGTACATCTTCTTCTTACTACTCTTTATTCTTATGAACATGTCGTTCCCTTAAAGAATGGCCTTTGGAGGACTGAACATTTGATGAAGATGGATTGGTTGTAGTGAATGTCGAAGGATTCACAATTGGTTGTTTCAACTATGTTAGTATAATTACATGATTTTTACTGATTATTTCTTTGACTATCGAATCATCAAAATTTAGTGAATTATTATTTTTTACTTCATTACTCTCACATTCTTTTTCTAAATCGGTAACAGTAACAACTGATAACTATGCTGATGAACTTTTTATTTTTACCTGTCCAAATTCCACAATATTTTGTAGGATATGTTTGAAGAAAACACTATTGGATGGGGTTCCACAATATTTAATTTAAGGGAAAGTAGTTTATGATGTCTTCATATCCTTCTTTGTTCAGTTTCTTGGACCTTGGAAACTGAACTAACGTATTTTCCAAGGCTGAAATAAGTAACTGAGAACCTATTCATTATGAAAATAGTACAATTTGTTCTTTAACTCCTCTGACTATTTTAACCTTTGATATTTTTTATCATCTTGACAAGGTATTAATTTTTGGTGATGCTCAGGAGGTGGATTCCTACTGTATAATGATGGATTTGATGTAGAAGTAGGTATAGGTTCTTTCATGACTGTAACTTTAGTTGCCTCTTCATTTCCAATTCTTCTTATCAGAGTTGATGGGATTACCCAAGACTTATCATTGGTTTCCATGATGCAATTAATTACTTTTTGGGTGGTAGAAGCAAGTTCTCTAAACCCTCCATATTATTTTAGAGGGATTAGTGGTTTTCACAACTCATCACAGATATTTTCCACAAAGATTGGAAGAAATTATTCTTGAGGGAGTGGTAGGTTTAAGGAATATTTTAGTCATTTCCATCGAGCAATAAAATATGAAACACTTTCATTCTTCTTTAGTTTTTAGTTTTTAAGATTAAAAACTAATATCTTCTATAATGTTGCACTGAATTGCATAAAGAATTTATGATAGAGGACTTTCCATCTAGAAATTGATCAATAATGAAATCTGGTATACCTGACAATGGTCGTCCCTTGTAGTGATTGCACAAAAAATATGATCTTTAATTCTTCTTTTTATTGAGGGGTCTCCATCATGGGAACACCGAGAGAAACAAAATGCATCAAGTGATGTTCTAGATCTTCGGAACCATTAAAGATTGGAAATGTGGTATTCACAAAGTTTAGAGGTAGAGGAATCAATTCTACCCATTCAGTGTAAGCCTTATTTTCCAGTAATACTAGTGATTGTTGTTCTTACAATGCTTCCAATTGAGTTTTTAGTGACTCAATTGTATTCATAAGAGTTTGGGAAACATCATAATGATCCCGGACTTGAATAGGTGCGACAGATTGAGGTTGAACAGGTGTGACGACTGGAAAGTCCACTGTCACTATTACTATTAGTATTTGTCTTGGACAACCCTTGGGGATAGGACTATAATGATTCACATGAACCAATTCTATTTGTTTAACCAATGGAGGTAATTCGATATCTATATGATTAGTTACAAAAAACCCCCATTGTTGGTGAGCTCCTAGTGGAATTGGTTGTAGAGAATCTACTTTTAGAGCATGTTTAGTAGGAATGATGCTTCGGAGTAACTCTACATTGAGTATTCCCAAATCTATAATCTATTGCGCTTTATGGGAAAATATTTCTTTAAGAGAAAGAGATTTACCTTCTCCAATGAAAAATTGAGACATGATATGACCTTTAACTTTCCCCTTGTTAGATGCCTTTCGAAGATGTGGAAGTTGATTATTCGAAGGAATACCTCGATTTTGGGTAAGACTTTGATTTCTGGTAGGAACACCTCCTTCATTTTCTTCACTGTGTACTGCATTATGAAAAAGAAATTCATTCTTTGACTCCCCCAAACTAGACTTGTTTTCTAGACAATCTTCCATGATGGTATTAATGACATTCATCGATGCATATTGCATTAATTAAATATTATCAATATCTTTGAGAGACAACCTTATTCTTAATCCTCCATGATACTTTGCTATCCGGTTTTTTGGTTCCCCATGAACTATTTCAGAAACCATAATCTAAAGGGAATCTTCAGATAGTTCAGTTGTGCGTTCACTTTGTGATTATTTCCCTAATTAAAAGAAAAAAGGCTTCTTCTTAGGAGGGGATTGTGGTTGTGAAAAATATCTCAGCCCTACTGCCTATGGCTATTCCTATTCTTATTCCTCAACCATTCAAGCTCAATTTGATGTCTCAGAAGGTTGTGTTAAAATGTCTCCCAACTATATAGCTTGGGGTTGTTCCTAAACTACTACGGATGATATCAGCACAAATACTCTTCTGATTTTACAAATTCATTTCTGAACATTGGCTGTGTTCATTATCAGACACCCTCATAAATCACTTTTTTTGGAATACAATTGTGTTAGTTTGGAAATATTTGTAATAGAACGATTGACATCCTTTAATAGGGAAGCCTTCTTGAGGTCTTCAGAAGCCTGATGCAAAACCATATCAATGGCTTTGTTTTTTTGGGCCTGACTTTGGTGAAAACTGATCAAGGCATGTTACTTCTAAGCATATCTTTAGTCACTAAAAAAAATTAGTCGGCCTAGGGAAATAAAATTTCTTAAGACCACTTTTTATGGTCTTTGGTGATTTTTTATCATACCAAAATGAAATGTTTTATGTGCATCCCAGCCACTAATATGAACAGAAAATAGGGTTTCCATGATAAATTCTCACAACCTCTATAATCTATTAAGGCATTCACATTGAAGAGATTCTTGTTTCTTTTTAGTATTTGGATATTGGGAAACCTTGAGGGATTCCATGTTAATTTGGCACTACAACCCTTTTATTACCTTGAAATGAATTTGATATTCATCATATGGTAACACTATGGCTTTCAGATGATGAAGAGATTTCCATATGTTGATGTTGATATCATTAATACTATATTTTTCTAACATCTCTAGAATGTTGTATTAAGAGGAGGCCAAAGTCCATAACATGACTGGTATTTAACTTTTATCTAGTTTTTTTGTCATGTTAAATATATCCTATTCATCTTTTTCTTGTGGTTTCTCAATATGGTCTGACCATAGTGGGCACTCCCCCAATATTTTATCACAAGCAATGAGATCAGTTTTTGTTTCCTATGTTATATTAGAATGAAAATGAACCAAGGGAGGTTTGGAGAATGACTATCACCTTGGGTTGTCTTCTAGGTGAGAAATTAGTTCACTTTCCTAGAACATGGTAAGAGATATTATGGTCCTTATTTTTTCAAGTGACTCAAGATAAGATGGCTTTGTCAAAATTACATTTTCATTTGTAGAGTTTTATTAACAATGAAAACCACTACTGCGAAGTGAAATTTCACAGTGAATTCCATCATGGTGTGTACCATAATGGTGGAATATAGCAACAGATAAATTCTTACTCCATGGTCTTCTAGCTAAACAGAGGGTTGTCATGGCTCTCATCCATAGATAGGTTCTTGAGATTTACCGAATTGTCATGATGAAAGATTTCATGATGAAGTGTCCGATGAGGAACTTCATAATTAGTGTTAATACTTCCTTGATTTATTAATTAAAGGGTAGTACCATGAGCTTCCACATATAAATGTCTCATGGAATCAGGAGCTCCAACATTATGGGGAGTTAGATTGTAGATTGAATCTTGATTATCCAACTATTCTTGGGGAGTCTTTTTCTTGGATTCCCTCTTATAAGTACTTAAGACCACTTTCTGGGAAGTATGGTTTTCATGAGAAGGTGTATGTGACCTCTTTGGACTGGCTTTAAAAGTATACATTTTATCTTCAATTGAAATGGGTGTATGTTCCCAATTCGTTTGTCCGTATAATATGGTGGAGTGTGCCCCATATCCCTAATAGATTGGAACTGAGGTGTGAATCTTCTCCATTATGGAACAATGATGAGTCATATTAGGTATATGGAATGAATTATGTTCTTATCCATTTAGTACTATAGAAGTTTCTGTTATTATATTTTAGAAAGCATCCAAAATATTTGTTGGAATGTGTGTCTTCCCTTTCACCATTTCCAAAATGTTTTTGGTGACTTCAGTGGTTGGAATGGGAATTGACATCAAATTTGAATCAAGAGTGGGTGTAGATACCTACTCCCTCCCTCCCATTACTGTAAGTGGATACTATTAGTACTCATGTGTGGGGAAGAGAATTGGGAGTGAGTGTATATAGGTGTATATTCCTAATTACATATTTTTCAATTCTTATAGATGATACCATCGACATGCTTTGTTAGTGTATAGAGGTGTATATTCCTAATTACATATTTTATACATATTTGGTAGGTGATATTCCTCAAATGTACCTAGATGAGTCTACTAACTGGTTGATAGATTTTAAGAAAGTGTATTTTTCCTCTCATAGTAATCCAATAGATTTTAATGGTGGGATTGGTTTGGTGTCTCTAGATGATTCTATTGGCTGGTGGATTTATGGTGTTCCCCAATGGTTCATCTTGTATACCTGGGTCTCACAGACTTCGGCAAGATAACTGAAAATAACACCATCATCATGTTGAGGGTTTGCATCGACATGGTGTTGGAAGCGATGATTGTTGGAAGGAGCCCTTGGGAGGACCCATGTGCCTTTAGAACGAGGCCATGTGTGTCCTCTTGGTTGACCTTACTAGAACAGGTGAGGGATTGATGATTGTGGTTCGGGGATAAACTCCCAAAATGGTTGAAGATGGTGGTTGGAATCATTTTCATATGGAACACAGTTTGTCATTGACTAGATGAACAGAGTTATTCTTTATTTGGAGTGCCTTTTTGGAAGCCTCCAAGGTCTAGATAGTATGATTTTGATGGTTCTCTCAGACCAGTGCTTTGGAGACGCATCATTGAAGATGCTGAGTCTATGATGATGTTATACGAGTGGACGAGGATCCATGTTGAGGAGTAGTCAGGGCATTAATGAGTGAAAAATTGATGTAATCCATTTGGAATGAATAGAGTTCCTGGAAAGTGAGTGCATATACATATATCAAATATTAACAGTGAACTCTAGTAAAAAAATCTTTTAGATGAACAAAAATGTGATTTATTACCTTTTCCAGCCCTCTTTTATCAATTGATAGGGTCCTAACAAATGGGTAACACTTTCATCTTGGTTAAATATTTATGTTATGTTCACCAATTTTTAGTTCAACAGGAACATGTGTTCTCGTTAATAATAACTACATCTGAACAGTTTCCATCAGATTTATTTATGGAACTAGACACACCTAATGGTTCTTTATCCAAAGGGAAACTCTTTTCAAAGGAAGGTGTTCATTATGTTTTTTGACCTACAATTATCAAGAACTCACATTGGTCGAGATTATGGGAGGTCAGGATCCTCACTTCCTTTGTTGGTGGAATTATTTCCTACATCGGGACTCTTATAAATTTAAGATATGTTCATGGATCCTTATTAATTTACCAAGAATAATGCAGGTTTCCCTATAAATTTACAATAAATTATTACCATGTATGGAAATTAGAATCATCTATATGTATTTGAGGTACATTATCAATTGAGATATCTATATGTATTCTAGGTTCTACATTAATTGTATCTTTTCATAAACTACTTATAGATCCATTAGTTGTTATTACTACAATGCTGGTTTTTAAGCAACATAGTGGGGCACTTTGGAATTTATCTTCACCATGGAAGACAGATGTTGTTTTGATGATCGGATCATACCCATATATGGGCTACCTACATATCCTGATGAAAGGAATCAGAACCCTCATAGTTCTACGCCACTCAATGGGACACATTATACATTTTATGGTTTGGTGATAAGGACCCAACTGTACAATTTAATGTTATGAGTTTAGGAAATATAGGAGGAAGGTGCCGACTCAAATCATGGTGTAGGACTTATGCCTAAGTATCCCATGGAACATGGAAATGATATGAGTTTCCAAATTGGGTTAATCCCTAATGAGAATGTGGCCCAGAAAGAACATGGTTGATTTGAATTGTTGATTTTTAACCTCATGGGGGCTTCCTACGTGTCCCACTTGGATGGGAATCAAATCCCGCGTAGTTTTATAAATCTCCTAAGAGATTATCGTTATTTTAGATAAATATTTTTGGGCATACTCCTACAAAGGATTCCCTTATAACAGGGTCTACAAAATATGTCTTAACTCATAGAGATTCAAGGGGGCATAATTTAGGGTTTAAACCTAAGGAGGATGCTCAAACAAATGGAATTAGGGTTGTACTCTTTAGGAGGATGTCCGTTGAGCTTGGACCTAGTTGAAGTATTTCTACGTATCCCCATTATAGTGGGAATTAATGTTCTCGTAGCATAAGATGTGAGGTTGATTGTCTGGATGTTTTGATCACCAAAAATCTCGAACGCCATGTATGTCATGACTTGCGTGAGAAACTAGAGGATGTGAAAGATTAAACAAACCACCCACTTTCTCCTCTATTGATTGAGGTGGTTGGGCCTATGGAAAAATAATATAGGGTGATGGTATAAAAGGGAGAGAAGCAATGAACCATTCAATGTGAAATGAATGTGAAGGTTTTTAGGTTCTACCTAAAAGGATAGGGGATCCCTTCATGAGGGATACTGTAAAATGGGTCCCATAGTTGATGGAGGATATCATTCCCTATAAAAGGGAAAAAATCAAGTGTGGTCCTCACTCTTCCTGTTGGGGACTGGAGGCTCTAGGTCTCAGAGACGAATTGAGGAAGATAGAGTCCTATCCACAGAATCGGATATTGGGAAGTCCTCAACATTGTTCTTATGGTAAGGGTCTATCTAACCATGGATATCTAGATCCATAGACATTTTGAGGATCCCTACCCTCTAGTAAGGCAAGTGTGGGAAACCCCTAACCATATATATCCAAATAAAAATGGGAGACACACTGTTGTGTCCTTCCCAAAAGTTTTACAATTTAGGAGGTCTTGATGGAGGTTTCAACTTGGAACCTTTCAGAAAAGTAATCTAAGGAGGGAGTGGTCCGTTTATGGGTGGTATAGAATAGGCCTTCAAGGATGGATCACATAGGTCGTATTTGAAGGTATTCACATAGTTACGTCGCATTGGTCCTAGGAAGAACTAAAAAATTCATAACACATGAATGATAAGACTATGAAAACTACATATTCCTTGGGAAATGGACTATGGGAACCAAAACACTTTGGTGAGGTTTTAAATTAAGCACCCTCGATGTCCCTTGATGTTCTTGGAAGCATTCTGTGTAGGTCTTTGATTAAGGAAAGGGCATTTCATAGATGACTTATCCTTATATAAGATGGTCCTTAATCAGATGTTTTATATTTAAAACAATCAAAGTGCCTTGATCTTTTTATCCCATACAATTCTCATAATTCTTGTGTTTTAGAGAGCTACCTAGAAAATTTTGGGGACCAGGGAAAAAGAGCTACACAATTGGAGCTTCGGGAGTTCTTATAACCTTTCTTATTTTTCTAATGGGAAGCCTAAGGGTAATATTTTTAGTCAAGTTGGGGACAAGGTTGAATAGAGTTTTTCTGTGTAGGTCTTTGGCATAGCTCCATATCATAGATCTTATGCATAGTGGTGAAAAACATTATAATGTATTGTAGGCCTACGGAGGAGTTCCTCATTGTAGCTCTTCCGTGTCGGGGGTTGTGCATTGGGCTACTTGGGCAGGACCTGTCTTGGCCGCTTGATGCAAAGGTGTGCAACATAGGTCCCTGTACCTTTATGCTGAAAGGGTAGAGTTGAATTGAACTTATTATATACAAGTATTCTACTTAGATACCTTGAACTATATTTCTTTACTTCCTTTAAATTTCATTGATACTTTAAGATATCCCAAGTGATTCATCACAATCATTTTTCTGTCCTATGTTAAAAACGAGTTTCAACAGTCACACTAGTCATATAATTCTTCAAATTTATGTGTGGTTGATTCATACACATCAAAAATGACTGATGGATCACTTTCATAAAGTATCCATATAATCAGAATTCATTTTATTAGTTTTCATTATGTCACTTGTTATTTTTGCTAAATTTATTATTAATTTAATATATAAAAACACACTTAAAGTCATAACATTTACACCATTTATTATATTGAAGTGTGGTTTATTCCTACACATTACAAATGACTTATGGATCATTTTCCTAAAGTATAAAAATAATCCAAAAGTTTTTTCTCAGTTTTCAGTATGTCACTTGTTCTTTTTAATAAAAATAATGTTTATAAAAAACAAAAAGAGACACTTTGAGTCATACTGGTCACATTGTGTGTCATATTGAGGTGGGGTTGATTCCTAAATGTTTCAAATCACTTATGGATCCTTTCCCTAAATTATCAAAACAGATGAATGTTTTTTCTCAATTTTGGGTAGGTCAATTACTCTGATACCAACTATGTTGACCCGAACATTTAGTACATAGATATCACATATTAGTAGATTAATATCACTTATATAACATAATGATCCATCCAAGATAGTTTAGGTTTAATTCTTCTAGAAACATGGAAACATAATGAACTAGTTCATAAGAGTCTCTCGTTATATAATTCTTTACTGAAAGACACTACATTTTTAAAACCATTCATCATAACAAAAGGATATGAAACATAAGAAATGGTGACCATAGATACTCAATAATTTTAAACAGGGAAGATATAAATGATCATATAAGGTTAAAATAATTTTTAGGAATTCAACATTATACATTACTAAACCATTTACTTGTTGTCGTTATCTCGGTTGCGGCCTCAAAGTCCAATCTCTCACGAGCATGATCGATTTCAAACAAATCATCCCAACTCAAATAAAGGGATTCACCGTTATAAGGAAAAAATAATTATGTGAGTAATACTAAAAATAATTAATTTAATAATAAATATGAAACTATACACTACTTCTATAGAAGTCACATTTTCATGTTATTTGTGTACATTCTTCCATCAAGTATGCAGCCCATTAGTTTCTAAAAAAGTTTATATCATCTTGTGAATATGAGTTTTTCAATAGTCATAGTACCACTAAAAAATATAAATACATAAATTATTAATAAATATTTTAAATTTAATAGTAATTATCTTAAAAAATACCTCTTCAAGGATGCTAGTTTGTTACTGAAATATGATGTCTTTAATAAATTTATAAACATAATAACCACAATCTTTTCCTATTGTTTGTTTCGAACACTACAAAAGTATTGAGAAAAAAAATAATTTGTTTTGATATGTGTTTGGATATTGAAATATTATTATATATACCCTGATACTTGTCTGGTAATAGTACTTTTCATGTTTCTAATCCTTGACCCCTAGCATCATTCTATGATGTAGTTCATATTGATGAACTATACAATCATAACTGAATCCTCATTGAAAGATAATATAAATTATATTACTATATGTTTAGTTCTAAATTTTTTTGATGTAGTGTATTAAAAATTGAAAAAATCTATCATTTCTGGTCAGTTTTATGGATATCCATGCATTGAATCTAGGGAATAAATCTTTGGAGTATCGAAACTGACCGCAACGAGCATCCAATGATTCCTAAAAACACAAAAAGTAATAAGTAATAAATGAAAGAAATATATATTTGATATAATTAAATTATAGAGTTTTACTCATGAATCGTTGTTATTATGACGACTCTGTCATTCATATTTTTACTTTTAAACAATTTGAGGAAGGTCTACTGCTATTTGCGCTACTTTATTGGAATCTATTTTTTTGTTCTGTAGAGGTGATGTGAGGACTAATGAGTCCGAATTTTTTCAAGGGGAAATCCCTTCAATTTTTTCATATATACACCTGTGAAAAATATGAAATGTATTTAGTCATAATTATTATAGTATATTACCTTATGAATAATAAAATAATGAAAACATACATAATTTATAAATTTACAACTAATCTTCTTAGAAAATATTAATCATGGATTTCACATATATTTTTAACACAAATGATGTCTAGATCTTCCCCTTCATACATATTTTCTTCAAAATCAATTGTGTTATTATGACCATCTTTAAACTTTATATCCACATGAGCCTGCAATTATAATAAATGAGTAATTAGGATATATAAAGTTATGGTTCTTTTAGTAGATTGTTTCGATCAATTGGATGATCCTTGATATGGTTTTGAGTTGTTATTTATTTTCACCCCTTGATTTTTCCCAAATTTAATAAAATTCACTAGTTCATACGTTTATTTCATTAAATGTTTAAGTTTTATCTTGAACAATAAATTGTAAAAGAATACCTCCTTGTCGACATGTTTTTTAACAAGATGTGATTGCCATGAGATGAATGTCCCAATATCTTGTTCAACCTTATAAATGTCTTCATCATCAATTGGAATAGGTATCTTTATAATCGGATCATAGGATACATTAATTAACACTATTTTATGATATGTTGGAAGTGGTGTGTTGTGTAGCATGTCATTTTGGATATTGAACATTGTATCCCTCGCTACAAGGTGATGGCAGGGTGTTGATAGATATAAATCACAAAAATTTTCTCCCTATATAATATCAGTACAAGAAAGGTATTAGTGTCTATATAATTCACATTTCATATAAACAGTTATTATAACATTTATTACCTTAGCTAAGACATGTTTTTAGGGGAGTTTCTAGCCTCAAAGCTATTGGGGGGGATCTTCACACAGCGGGTGTTCTTGAGTAGTTCCTTCTCGTTGCATCCCCCGTCAATGTTTTTAGAATCTATCTCTACCATTGGAATAGTTATCCAAGGATAGTTACTATTTTTATAATATTTATCATTTATTCACATTTATCCACCACTTGTTTTTTTCTCAAAATATGTTCAGCGTGTCACCCAAAAACTTGTACCTCTGAAACGACCATACTGTTATTTCTACATCAAGGCCACTGAATTTATTTCTGCATCTGATGTGGGTGTTGCTGATTCCTGTGACCAAGTCTGAATGAAAATATAGTAAAATAAGTAATCATTATTATTTAATAGAGATTTAAAGAAAAATAAATTTTTATTATGTCATAATCACACATATTTCACACACTTTTGGTGTGTTTTCATCTATTTGTATCCCATATTTCTTTACACAAGCCTCCTTATACTACACATAGAGTTGGATAGATATGGCATGAGATTTGGATTCATTAATATTCATATCAATATAGGAACATAGTTATGGAATTTTTTATGTCTCATAAAAGTATTATGTTAGATTTAAAATACATACAGATTTTTCCCAAGTGAAGCATACCCCATCCTTTCTTTATGGTTGGGGTAAAATATTTTTACTCCTTGTTCCTTATTTTCAGCATTCAATTTAAATTTCATAAATAAAAAAATATAAATAAAATTAATTAATACTAGCATCATCAAAAAAATATTATCATACATTGTGGACCCAAAAAAGACAGTGCTGCATGACAACCAGTAAACACGTTCCATTAATTTTGGGTTATCAGGTGTGCATAAAAAGAAGGTGGGTGAAGGTTTATTTTCCCTTCATCATCATCAAGATTAGAATCATTAAAATTGTGTGAATTCCTCTGTGAATGCTTCAAGAAACCCTTAATACATAGTCCCAATGCAACTCATCTACTATAAATTCACTCTGCAAGGGATGATGATGAGTAATTCGATGTTTCATTATTTTATTTTTTATTAAATTGAATAAGAGATATCATAATGTTACCAGGATCTCTTTCCACATTATTTTCTTCATCCCGATGAAAACAAGGTGCCACGAATGTACATCAATTAGAACATGTTGTCTAGTTATGATTCTAATGCAACTAATGAACATGGATTTTTTTGTGTTATCATACTGGACCCAGATATTCCATTTAGCCTCTTATTTTATTCCTTCTGCTTTATCCTTAATGATTTTTTCTAACACCATAAAACTACGGTTCTCTTGTTTTTTCTACGCCATTGGTGCTTCATCTCCTACTATTTCTTCGAATTCAACGTCATCAATATCTTCCTCTAGAGCAATAGAATCTTCATGTGTAGATGTTGGTTGTACCTATGCACTGAGAACAAAAATAGTTTGAGAAACA
Source organism: Viscum album (assembly GCA_963277665.1). Taxonomy (NCBI): domain Eukaryota; kingdom Viridiplantae; phylum Streptophyta; class Magnoliopsida; order Santalales; family Viscaceae; genus Viscum; species Viscum album. The sequence continues at coordinate 2,051,657,474 of OY728119.1, forward strand.
TGTTGTACCCCTGCACCGGGAGTAGGATCAGGTTGAGAAATATGTTGTTCCTCCAAATTACAACAATTAGTTGGTTGAGAGTCCTGTTGTGCCTTGGGATAGGGAGCATCCACACTTTCGAAATTCATTATCTATGAAGTGGCATAACATTTAATTTATATAACATAAAATAATCAGTGTAAAGATAATAACATAATGTTACATGAAGTATATTAAAAAATATATATAACCTGATTATTGAACTCTCTTTTTTAATGGTTGATGGTATTTTAACCCTCTTTTGATGATCCAAATCCCTTTATTTTTATTTCCTATGACATACCAATGTCATTATACATTGGTAATACTATGAAATGATAGAAAAGTCTCAACAAAAGAGTCATCCTATGTTGAATTTTTATTTGGACCTTTAGTGGTTGAGATCATTAATAGATCAACTGACCCGTTTTAGTTTACAAGATCTGGAACAAGAAATACTTGTACATACTATGATTCCATTATTAATAGTTTTCATTTTTACCCTTAATTACTAAAATTAACTTTCATGAATCCCCGTTCACCCATTTTAATGGCACTCTTGTAATCAACCAAATTGCATTGAGAAATACTCACTTTTAATTTCATATAATCCAACACCCACATTTGATTTATGATGAAAAATTATGCCATATTCCTAAAATTGTATTTCTATACAGTGCACCAAAAACACATGTCACTACATCAATAAGTATAACACCACTATTCTCCATGGTACTGTCTTCATCTTGTTCATTAGTACAGAATGTATAATAATTATTTTCATAAGCACTGTGAGATAATATATACACACGTGTTCCTCCGGTTATCCAAAAAATTTATTCTAAAATTGAGTTTGGATTTTCATATGACTCCTTAAAAATATTGTCCTGAAACAATCCTACAAACTATTGATTATATGTATTGGATATCCATTTTCATCCCTTAATAGTTTCGAATGCCTAATTATTGTTCTCTGGGTTTCAACATATGGGTCAACATCCAAACTATTATGAAAAATGTAAAGTTGGGCCTTCTCCTGATCTGTAATATTGATTATGAAAACCTCAATTCCAGAAATTCATTCACCCGCAATCCACCCAGTGGGGTGTGATTTCAGTAGACTAATGCTTTCCACCCTGGAAAGGTATTCAATATAGAATAAAACACATTACTCAACAATATAGTTCTCCTCAATACAATCCTCTGGCCAACTTTGATATTTTACATTCCCTTTTATAATATTTATAAACTGTTCTATGGGGTACATTCATCTATAGTAAATAGGACCACATATTCAAATCTCTCTCACCATGTGAACCATTAAATGAACCATCATATCAAATAATGTTGGTGGGAGAAACATTTCCAATTCACATAATATTAACACAATTTCTATTTCTATAGTCAGAAATTTTATTAGTTCTATGACTTTACTGCATATATATTTGAAGAATAAAAAAAGCTTGGTTAATGTCTAATAGATATTTTTGGTAAAAAAAATGCAAAGAAATATGAATTTGGAAATTCATCAAAACAAGATAGTAATGTGATTTCATAACCTTAATCATTAAATCACTCATTGGAACAATGTTCTTGATATTCAATGAATACCCCCTGGAACCTTTACATCATTCAAGAAGTTTCAAAATGGAGATCTCTCATGCCTTGAAAGAGTGTAAGAGGAAGGAGGAAGAAATGTTCATTTTTTCACCATTCACTGGTTCCAACATTTCTCATATTCCCATGTCAACCATGTCCAATGTAGCCTTAATTCCATCATTTGTTTTTTTGCGTGCATTTAGCAACATGTAGATGGCTCAATCACATGCATATTTTTCAACATTCATGACATTAAGAAATTTTCTGACATATGGAAATTTTTAGTATGGTACTTTAAAGAAAGGTATCTTTCTTCAAATGGTTTTCGTAAGGTTTTTTAAAATAGTTTACCAAAATTATAGTCCACATATTTTACTTTCTAAAACAATTAATCACCTATTAGTGGATAAAGTGATGTATGTTCTTCTGATCTTCCAGCAAATGACGTCATCCAAGATCATTGCTTATGCCTTCAGGGCAGAAATATATGTTTTCCTAGAAACATAGTTTTCGATGAATGTTTCAACCTAATTGATTGTGTACCTTGTTTTAAAATGGGAAACCCTTTATTTACTTTAATTTTATATCCTGAAAAATTTCTATTTATAGGAATTTCATTTATCATCCCTTACAATGTCACTCTCAATGTGAAATTTTCATTTATGTAAGAATCATACAACATAACACCTTAATCAAACAATAATTTCAAATCATCAATTAATGCTTCCAAATAAATATCAATATCATTACCCAATTGTGTTGGAATTGATATAAGCCTAGATAACATGTTGAATATTTTTTTCAGGCATAACCATGGTGGTATGTTATAATTTACCAACATAACTGACCATGTACTGAATTATTCATTTAGAACCATAAGGATTCAATACATTTGTAGAGAATTAATAATGATGGTTTCTCAGATCATTTCCAAACTTAGGATACTCATGATCAGTTCTCTTCCTCTGTGTAGAGTCTACTGGGTGACATATTTTCACATCTTTATTTCTTGTATCTATGTTCCACGTCAATTGCCTTGTAGTCTCATCACTTATATTTAGGCACCTAAACTTTAGAAGGATTGGAATATATAATTAAAATTTTGTAGGACTAGATTTATATTTCTTGTATCGAGAAGAATCACCCTTTCAGAATTCTATATGTAATTTTTGGTCCTTTCGAAATATTATAGTCAATCGGGAAGGTGTGTATTCTTTCAGAGATCATACCCATTGAGCATAGAATTAATTTTTCATTGTATGTTTGGATAAGGATATCATTATATTCTTAGACCATGTCTTTTAGGAGAACAAGTAGTTCTATAAAACTAGAATCACTCCAACCATTTCCCACTTTCAAATTAAACATCTTTTTTATGACTGATAATGTTGTATATTTAGTGCAACCAACATACAGTTGTGTCTTTTCAAAACTCATTAACTTATTAAAAAAAAAATTTCAGTCAAAAATTTTATCTTCAAATGTCTATGTCATTTACTCGATTTGATCTTCATCACCATTCTCATTTTTAATCACATATGTGATATGGTCTTCTTAATTGCTCACACTTGTAATTATATCAAATGGTCCATTAAATGTAGTGATATCCTAGTCACTCCCTATATTCTTTTTTTCCCTGGTTTTATTCCATAATTTATAAATTTTATATATTCTGTGACAGATCAAATGTTCTTCCAACTCCCCTGGATTAATTTGTCTGGAATAACAATAATGTTAACAAATAAAAAGAATTTTATAAGGGTCATATGCATGATCTTTTGCAGACTTGATGAACTCTTCCAAACTATCTTCATACTTTTTTGTCAAATGATTGGAATTCATCCATTTTTTATTCATATCCATCCTTTTTATTAAATACTTTTAATATGTTCAAAAATCAATACAAAAAAATTAAAATAATGTAATTGTTTTCAAAATTCTATAATAATATAAACATAAAAGATTATGTAAAAAAACTACATTTCAGATGTCCTCTGAAAACTATTTATAAAATCACACTTGAAATCTCATAAAGACCTATCAATTACAAAACAATTCTCTTCAAAATAACACACCCTTTATAAAATAACAAAAATTCCTGCAAATAGTCTTTCAAAAAACCCAAATTAATTTTTTTAATGAATTCAAGGAAACTTCATGAACCAAAAATCATAATAATTAAAAAGGAGTGACAAACCTATATTTTTTATAAATTTTCATTTAAAAAATCACACACCCCTTGTTAAAATGAAACCATCATTAAATATTATTTTAAAACATCCACATACCTTTATTAAATCTAATTGGGTGAGTTGGCAAACACTTGGCATGCGACCTAAGTTGACGACTAGTGTTTAAATCATTTTAATGTTATTTACGACAAAAAATGGTATGTTGAACACATATAAATTTTTATGAAACATTTCAAAACACTTGAATAATTTTAAAAGAGACACTTAGTAATTTTCACAAAGTCATAAATCCAAAGAGAGGAACTTTATAAAAGATATATAGAAAACACCTCGATTCATCCCAAATCAATCACTGTTGTATGATTCCATCACATTATTACAAATGTTGGTGTAATAATAATAATTTACATAGTCTTTTGATATTGTGATCCTCACCATTGGATATCCTTTATTCATTCATCCATTACCAGTTATATCAATTATCCTTCACCACAACATAAGTGTCCCAACAAATTTGTTCCCTAGTCAATGATGACACTTAGAACCATGAATCACTCATGTTCCAGTTTACTACAAACACTCCATTATCCCAATGATCATTGGCTCATAGAAAATCAATTAGTTTCGTTCTTTATAAATACATCTAATAAAATCTATAATCATGATCCCATTATATAATCAAAAATTTCTCAAGTCTCATTCCTTTCACACAAATAATTTCTTTATGTCACTCATCACTAGAACAAACAATATATCTTTCTCGATCCTTTTTTGTAAAAATTATCGAAATTCAAAATAAGAACTGAACTATGGAACTAAACGAATGGATGGTATGATATTCCTTAGTCTATTTTCAAAAATCTCCTAAATGAATTTATAAATGACATTACAAAGACTAGTCATTATAAAATCCAAAAATGATCTCATATCAATAACCTATAAAATCAATGTTATTAGAGTATAATTATAAGTATCCAGAGAATTATTACCTCTCCAAAACTCAATCATTAGGTTAAAAAAATAAGTCCAGAAATAGTCTATAACCATTTAAAAAAATTCATAAAGAAAATATAGGTTAGGTACCTTTGATCAATCCATCAAACTAAATGCCACGATCACTTCCTATAATTGAATATCAATAATCAATAACTCATTCAAATAATTTTTTTAAGTTATAAAAAAATAATAATTTATATATTTAGATATAAAATTATGTTGAGAATAAAATATGATTTGATAATCACATGTATTATATCATTTGTACCTTTGAGGGGATTTAACAAAAAAGTGATTGCGGGTGGAAGGATTCATTACATGTGTTGTTATGGTTATTTAAATAGGATGTAAAGAAAGTTTCTAATATAGATTTGGAAAGGTAGAAAAAAAAGATATGATTCCCCTTATAACTCAATTTATCTATTAAAAATATAAATTTATTCCCTTATAAATCAATATTTTCATCCAAACAACACAACTCTCATGTGGTGTTCTTATTCTATTTAGGTCAAGGGATTATTCTTTACTGGTAATTTTCCTCTGGGGAGGTATTATGAAAACCATGAGGTTACAGGATGTAGAATGTAGAGATTTGATGTAGTGACTTAGTTGTTGCTTTACTTATATGTTATGGTATATCTAGTTTGGGGATTTGTTCCAATTCAGGTTTGTTTTAGAAATTCCTTATCTATGTGCATGTTATGGGGGTTTAATTTATGTTTTGGGGGTTTAACATTAAGAATATTGATGTGTACCAAATGAAACTAGTGGTATCGGATCTTTTTTTTATTCTACTATTAGTTACCAAAAAGTGGTATTAAATAATTGTTACATAGCATGTGGTGATTATTTAATCAAGGCTCAATAGAAAGTCTTGGTTTGAAGACTACTGTGTTTCTTCAAGTGAAGTGTTCTTCTATGATTCAGTGGAATTATAATAGTAATAATGTGGTGGTTCCATTGAAATGGGTATGATTTGGAATGATATTCAATGGTGCATGATTCATACCTTGGGGGTAAAATGGCCATGCTACTCTTGGATATTTCCATTGTTACATTGATTTTGAATTAGTCAGAAGTGAGGTGTTCAGTAGAAAGGGAAACCGTGGGATGAAAGCATTATGAATTTTTTTAAAAGTTGTGTCTAAGGAATCTGAATCCACAAGGGAAGAAGGATATGCCTCAATGATGTTGATCATTATTGGGGGATTTTTTGTAGAGGGAGGGTCATGAAGTGAGATTCTTACATAGTCAATGGAGACACCACCTCCAAAATATGTTCTACATAGAATATCATTGTGGATTGAATAAAAAGGGGAGAAAACATTCCTTCAATCAAGATCCGGCTATAAATCAGTTGTGGGTCAAATCATATTCATTACAACTACCTAAAAAATAATACCAAACAAGGAAAAAGTTTGAGTATACCTCACTGATGTGATCAAATTATCACTTTCCTGTTGGGATCATAAACATTGATTCAAGCATATGGGAAGATCCCTTTTTTAAAATCATTCTCACATAAAAAATATTTTGTAACATGTTTCACATTACATTCACAATTTAAAGTGCATTTATGGTACACAAAAAGGAATCCCACACACAATGAAAACAAATTTCCCTTGGAGAAGTCTATTTTCAAAACATTTTCACATTTAAATTTATTTTGAAAAAACAATTCTGACCATTCACACATGGCATAAAACATTCTCAAGGAAAACCACCAAAAAGAACATAAGAAATATAATCAATTACTTTTAAAAAACCTTATTTCATCACATATTCATGTAAAAAAATTTCCAAAACATATTTCACACCACATGAATAATCCATGAAACACATATAAACAAACAAACAAGTATATAAAAATAATCTAATTTTGTAGTGGCACGGAATCACCTAACTCCCACTTGGAAACCTTGGAAAATCAGTGTGAAAAAAAACCATACCGCAACATGAACCTATTAAGGAAAGATCCCAACTCACACATGAATATTTTTCTTAAGAACACATGATAAGACCAATTTTTTTTTTAAATAACCCATTTGAAAATAAGAACTCAATGAGGGGGTAAGAGAAACCCTAAAAAGAGAAATAAATCTAGTGAAATGAGACTTACTTGATGTTTCCTCGATGAACCAAAGTCTGAAACACAAAAAAATTGAGGTATAAGGGCTTAAAGAAAGATGGTTGGGGGGTGTGTGAAATAAATGGGTTCAAGATGGAGGAGGGTTCATAGTAGATGATGGTCCACAATGTAGGATGGTCCACATCGGAGGAGGGTCCATGGTAGAGGAGCGTCTGTGGTGGAGGAGGGTCCATAGTGGAAGAGCGTCAGTGACCAAGGAGCATTCACGGTCGGGGAGTGTTCACGGTGGAGGTGGGTTCACGAAAGAGGAGGGTTTTTAGTGAAGGATCATTCACGACGGGGGAGGGGTCAGTGTCATAGGGTTCGGCGGTGTAGGGGTCAGCTTCCACGAGATATTGAGTGGTATGAGAATAAAGGATATTGTTCGGGTTTCTTTATAAAAAAGGATGAAACTTTTATCACTGATAGATAAAAAGAACTTGTAAAGTATGTTTTATCAGCGCTTAAATAGAATACGCTGATTAAACATGCCTTTATCGGTGCTTTTTTAGCATTGATAAAGATAGGCATTTATCAGCACTAAAGAAGCCCTTACAAACGACATCATTATCATCAATAAAATTATAGTGCTGATAAAGACATATTTTATTAGCACTTTTTATAGATAACAAAGATATAATGTTAATAATTTATTTATATTATTATATATATATTTATAAAATTATATATATGATAAATATATATTGATTTAATTATAATTATAACTATAAATAAATAATATTTATTTATATTTATCAAATTATAAGAAATATACTTATTATATTTATAATATTAGAAATATATATAATAAATATAATAAATATATATATTTATAATATTATACATATATATAACTATATTTCTTCTAATTTTATAATTATTTAAATAAATATATATTAATTTATAATTATAATTATAAATATATATATATATATGTTGATTTAAATAATTATAAAATTATAAAAAATTTGTATTACAAATATATATAATTTTATTAATATATATAATTAATATATTTATTATTATTTTCCAATTATTTAAATATATTTTTATTTATATATATATAAATATAAATATAAATATTGGTATTTATTTTCCAATGTCTCTGTATATTTATAAGTATATTAATATAAATATATATAACATTATATATGAAATATATATATATATTATTATAAATTAATAATGATTTAAATAAATATATATTTAATTATATTTATAAATATAAATAAATATTTATTTATTTCTAATTTAAAATAATAATAAATAAATATTTATTTATAGTTTCAATTATAATTATATATATATATATAATTATAAAAGTATAAAAAATATATTTTTAACATTACAAATATATATAATTAATATATTTATTATAATTTTTTAATTATTTAAATATATCTATATTTATTTATAATTATAATTATAACTATCTGTATTTATTTATAAATAATTTTATACAAATTTATATAATATATATATATTTTTTATAAATTTTTAATTTTTTAAATATACCTATATTTATTTAGGAATTTTATTTATATCTATTTGTTTTTTAAAATATTTGTTTATATATATATATATATATATTTAACAATCTATATTTATATCTTTATATGTATAATAAATATATTGATTATAATTTTATAATTATTTACAAATATATATAGTTATAATTATAACTATATATATAATTATAATATATGTATTTATTGCAATTTAATAATTATATATATATATAATTAAAATTTCAAATAAATATATTTTAAAAGTATTTATATATAATTAAAATTCAATAATTATAAATAATATATATATATATACATTATTTAAATATATTCAATATAATTTTACAATAATTTTTGAGAACATATATAATAGTTTATATGGGTGACATGAATTAACCATATACCTTCTAAAGTATATATAATAAAAAACAAGTCATCACATATAGATAACAAGAATAATAACAAGGGCATAATGTATAAATGAACATCCATAATGATACCTAACAGATATGCAAGTCTACTGACGCCTGATCAATATATTTATTAACCAAATTTATTGGAAACATATATATTTAGCCTACTCTCGGAAGCTCTCCTCGTCGCCACCTCCTTCCCTCGGTTCTCATCGTCTCCTCCCCTCAGATCCGGTGGCTCTGGGGTTTTCTCCGACTCTCCCACTCTCATCGCTAGCTCGCTTTCCCAAGTTCGCTCGCAGGATAGGGTTTTCGCTGGAGGCGCGGCGTTGGTCAGAGTTCGAAGCTCAATGCTCTAGTGGGGACGGTTGGGGTTTTGCGGCGACTCTCTAGGTTGATAACCGCGGCGGCGACGGGATCTGGGTTCTGGGTTTCCGCTACTTGCAACGGTTTCTTGTTTCCCTGTTATTAGGGTTTTTTGGTTTGTGTTTTGCTTCGCTCTATGTGTGATTTGGTTTTCTGGATCTGTACCCAGTGTTTTCTGGACGGGGATGGTTATACTTCCCAATGGTCGATGGCTTATGGCTACGGTGAGATTGACGGTGTTTCTGGTTGGATCTATGGGTGTAAGACCGATCCTCTACGGCATACTCTACGGAGCGCTCTGGACCCTTCCTGGTACGCGTCGACGTCTTCCGCGACGGTCTGTTCTTGACCACGGGTGATGAGGTTGCGGACGTTGGTGTAGCTCACCTTCATTCCAGATATTTTGGTTCCCCTGCTGTTCTCTGGTGGGCGTGATGATTAGTGTGGCATGGGCGGTGGTAGTCTGTCACCGGTGATGCTCACCGGCGAGGAGTTCTTTGTCCTCCGGTGTTAATGTCTGCGGTGGCGCGTCGGGGTTGTTCGCCGGCGGTTCTGTCTGATCGCGCTGATAGGGTGTGGCTTGAGGTGGCGACTTGTTCGAGATAGCCCGGTAATCGAGACTCATGATGGTTTTCTTGTTTGAATTTGAAATTTGAATTTTCGTATGGTGGTTTGTGGTTCTAAGCCTGGTTACCAGTTTTCCTTAAACCGGCTTTGGATAAAATATAAAAAAAATGATTTGCAGGTATATATCTTAATTATAAATATAATAAGTATATAATAAATATAATAAATATAATGAAAATAATTAATATAAGAAATATTAGAAATATAATAAAACTAATAAATCTAATTAATATAAGTGTAATATATATAATAAATCTAATAATTCTAATAATTCTAAAAAATATATTTATTATTTACTAAAATTTATTATAATCATGTAATTATTTAAATATATATATATATATTTATTTAATTGTAATCTTAGAAATACTTTTTAAAAATATATATATATATATATATTTGAATTATTAATAATTATATATATTAATTATAAACATGTGTTTTTTATTTAATGTATACAAATAAAAATTATTTTTGAATATAAATATAATAATTTTCTTTATCAGCGATAAAAATATTTCTAAAAAAAATACCCTTTATCAGTGCTAAGAAAAGTACTGATAAAGGTTACACCTTTATCAGAACGTTTTTGGTTGTGGTAAAGCCCCCCACCCCTTTATGAACACTTTCTGTTTAGCACTAATAAAACCAAGCACTTTCCTTGCCCTGTTCTGTGGTAGTGTATTAAATTTTTTTGATTGAATATATAATATATACAACCTTAAAATCACTCTCTAATTTTAATTAAAAATATTTATTAGGGTAAAAGAGATTTGTGAGCGTAAAAAAATATTCTCCATTACATTCAATGGGTTTTCATATAAATTTATACTTAATTTGTAAGTAATGAAGTCATATTATATGTGTGCTAACCATAAATTTCAATAAGTTAGTTATTACTATTCATAATATATGGTTTATATCTTATTATATTAAATAATAATATTACAATAATATAATATTGTTCGGTAAAAACCTAGTCTTGCGTGTAATGAAATCCATCGAAAAATTTTCCACGTACATGTAATGCAAACTAACTCAGCGTTGCGTGCTCTACAAATTATAGAATATATTATATTTATTTGAGATAGTAAATATATTGTACTATAATTGGTTAATATATTCCCTTTTTACAGACATGGTTATGTTTCAAAAACACTACTGAATATAAAGTTGAACTTTAGAATTTTAGGGAGTTACAGCTAAATCCCTTAAGATTTGTTATATACAATCTATGTTTCCATTGACATTGGATGGTTGATAATAGTAAAAATTCATCAAAAGAAAAGTATGATATTCCATAAATAGAAGAGATGACTAAATACATTCCATATTATTAAAATAAAAATAAAAAATTGAAGAAATACCTTAGCATGGATAAGAAATAACATAATAAAGCATGTAATAGGATTTATAAACATAGTTATGAAATTTATGAGTTGAAATTTATGATATATGCTAAAAGTAAACGAGTTTCAACGCATAATGATTAAAGGTTTTTTGAAATACTAATGTCTGTAATTAATTGTGAAAAATATTTATTATCAAATTTTACTTTCAGGATGGACAATTTTTATAATATCTTTAAAAATTTTAAACCATGTAATACATCTTATAGAATAAGTATTATTTCTATAAAGTTATAATTTAGGGAAATTATTTTTCACATAAAAGGGTAGCATTTTTATTGAATTTTTTAGGGTTAGTAACTCTATGAAAAATATTTTTCTGAACAAACTTTTATATATTAGAAATCAAAAATCATATATTTTAAATGATCTCAAAGCTATATATAATCATAGATTTGTATTTATGTGGGTTACTATGGTTTTTTCTATCATCAAAATATGCAACCATGTTTGGGTAATAAAATTTTAGCCATGATTGATTCTTAAAGGTTATGTGTGTACCTATTACTATAAAATATAGTACATGTAATGTTTTTATTGTCAACTAATGACTGGGAAACAACCCTATTCCAAGAACATACAAATAGTGAATGGTGGAATAGCAACTTGTGGAGACATTATGTATGGTCCTATTATTTTTAATGGTAATTTTTTTATCAAATGTATTTAATTTATATTGTAACTCATATTTTATGTCTAAAACACAACCTAATTATAATTTTCTATTTTAGTGATTAAGGTGACTTTATAAAATTTGGGAGTTATAAATATTCAATTATAAGTTCATATGGAATTAATCTGTTATAATTTTATTTTTGTGATAACATTTACACTATTAATATAGAGGACCATGTTTTTTAGAACATACATTTCCTTATTGTGGTAGAGGCTTAATATTGTATTTCGAGTAGAATATTATGACATATTAATGTGAAAATCATAGTTAATATTTGTAGTAATAAAATATTATGTGATCTATAAGAACATAAATTTTATTCCTCTAGTTTATGTGAACCATGATAATATATTGAGAAATATATAATTTTTTTTAAATCTTTTGTGTGATGAACAATGTAAAAAATAATACAGTTTGTACACGTGGAGCTTTTTGGTCCAGCACAAACTAGATTTCTTGATGGAAATAACTATATTTATTTCATTGTTGAAAATTATACCATATACATTTAATTAAATATTCTTTCTCTTATGTAAAAATCACAGATGTTTTTTAAAACATTCTATTATTTCAAAAAAAATTAGGGAAATCTACCAATTGTTACAATCTAGGGTGATTATGAAGGAATGATTATAAATTATGATTTTAACACATTTTGTAGTGATAAGGGTATTTCACAGAACACTTTGTAACCTAGAACTCCATAGTATAATTCTTCAGCTAGATAGAGGAATAATAACCTTCTATAAGTTCCTCAATATTACGATATAAATACTCTATTTCTAAACAGTTTTGGGAAGAATCCATGATTACCTATTCTTATACTATAGGTTTCCTTTTACATCATCCATTATTTGACAAAACACCTCATGAACTATTATTGATGGAGAAAACATTAACATAGTTATTTAAAAAAATATAGTTGCACTGTTTTCATCCCTAATAGTAAATAGAATATTCATAAATTCGATCCAAAGTTTGGTCTATGTATATTTTTTGGTTATTCCATTTCATTTGAGGCATATCATGTCTTAAGAAGATATAAAAATATGATTAATGAAATGGTAAGTGTCATGTTTGATAAGACTATTCATTATTTTAAATCTAAATGCCTAGAATATTTTTATTTCGATAATAGGATCCAAATCTAATTTTTTAATTTTTTTTAAATTTAATCTAATACATTGGAAATTAAAATACTTGAATCTATAATAAAAGAATCTAATATACTAAAATATAGTTTATGGGGATTTAATTCTATAGTAGATGAGGGTTTACATTATCTTTTACCTAGAAATTAGTATATTATATAGAATCAAACTAGTGATAATATAATTAGTGATTTAATTTATGTTCCAAGAAGTATAAGTTAGTTATGAAATAAATATGACCATATTGAATTTCCATATCTATTAAAATATAAATTGGAAGATGATGCTTTGTTAAATCAGAGTTTTATATTTTTAGTGTAGTAGATCTTAATTAATTTGAATGGAATAATGTTTGGACCTAGGTTAATCATATATAGGATCATTAGATTATAGGAGTAAAGTGGGTTATCTAAAATATGTGTGATGAAAATTGAATTATTTTATGGAATATAAAGTTACTCATTTTAATGGGTTTTAACTCAGAAGCATAATGATCCATGATTTTTGTGAATACTTTCCCTTAAAATTAAAATTGAGTTTGGTAGCTTTTTTATAATAAAACATGAAATGAAAATTAACCGCACCAAATTTTTTTATTAGAAATAAAAATTTTATATAGTATTTTTTTAATTAGTATGTTACAATAGAGGTAAAATATATAAAAAATATACGTTGAAAAAAGGGTAGGTCTCTTTTAGTACTAAGGAACTTATGAATTTCAATTAGTAAATCTAAATAAGTAATATGATTATTTTATGCATAAAAATGTATTTATTTTGTAAAATTATTATTCAATTTGATAAAAACAATTATTTAAAGGAATTAAGTATATTATTATTATATATGGTAAACTATTTTTCGTATAAAACATAAATTAGTAATTGATAGTAAATAAGAAAAAACATTTAATAATTAAAAAGTCATTTTCATATAATAATAGTTTTTAGTATATTTTATAATGCCACATAGAAGTTAACATTATATATTTTGGAATTTAAATTTAATAAAATGAACTTAATTTTTTTATCTAGCGAGACAATAATACTATGTGATTATTTTTCAGTTTATTTTTGAAAAAAAAATAGTTAATAGTAAAAAATAATGTTTTTAAAAATATAATCGATTTTATGACAGAATTAGGATATAATCATAACATAAAATTTATGAACCCATTTTATCAAAGAAATATATATTTATAAGTAAAATAATATAATTAAAAATATTATTTTTTATTTGTTAAAGTACCTTTCATATCTTTGTATTGAAGTTATATTTTTTCAAAACTATTTTTAGTGTGTTATAAAAATTTTTATAATTAATTTTTTTCACTTTTATAAATTTTATCAAATAAAATTGATTTCATATGTGTAATCATTTTTTCCAAAATGTGTATTATGTTTGATTTTATTTTTACTCATAAAAAATGAATTACATAGGTAATAATTAGTTACTTTAGTAAATGAAAATTATGTAAGAAATGATTTATCTAGGGTATAGAGACACAAAAAATGTTCAAATAATGTCTTATAATGATTTAATGAGAATTATATTGACCTTAAGTCATCCCCTATCCATTATTTTCCATTATTCGATCAATTTGATCCTTGAATAGTTACTTGTCCTATATAATATTACATAAATTCCACTATCCTCACTTGAAAAAGGAAACTTCCACCACCCCTTCAGGGGAACTCTAACTTTGAATTACTATTAAAAAATATCATTTTACTTCACCTAGATCCCTCTCTTTATTTTTTATCCCCTTTATCTTAGGAAAATCCCTCCAATCTCTATTTCCAAGAAGTACTCCAAGGGAAATATCTAGTTCTCAACATGAGTACTAATATTTCCCTAACCTCTATTATTTTCAATCATTATATATAAAATATTATATTCCCATTCTTATAATATTTTATAGTATTTTTATAACTAATGTTCTGATTTTTAAGGAATAATCATTATCAACATTCCCCCTTTTCCCTTATAAATAAAATAACATCATTTGTTTGTATGGGTGAAAAACCTTCTTCATGAAAAAACACATGTCACTTTTCATAACCCCCATTCATGGTCATTTATAAAAGTAATTTTAATGAATAATTATGATATTTATTAAATTTTTATGATTCCAAAAATATTAACCATCTTATAATTTTCTACCATCATATGAGATTTAAAAAATTAAATTTGTGTGTACGTGTAGACTACAACCTTTATAGGAACAAATATTTCATATTTTACCACAAACCATTATGGACAATTATATAAATTTATATAATTTATTTAAATGTTTTTTAAGAAATTATTATGAATATTTAATTTTAATATTAATTTTCTACAATTTATTAGAATAATATGATTTATTAATCAAAACAATTTCCAGTATAAGCTTATTGAAGATCCCCTATTCGTGAATCATAAATAAAATTATCATGGAATGGAATTATTTCTCTATAAATTATTCTATAAAATATATTATATCACATTTTATAATATAGTAATTATTAATTTATTATCAATGAATTATTTTCGATGACGACATTTCAAATTAGGAATAAAACAATCAAGATCATTACACATCAGATGATGAAAATAAGCTATAACTAACTAATAAATGTATAAAAATGATTATAATTAATGTTTGGGTGAGGAAATATATATGAAAAGGGTTTTTAATTTTTTTATTAATTTTATAATATTAATTATATAATATTTTAAATACATTTGGGTAATTTTTGAGTAAAAGGTAATGGTTTTTATGGACTCAAAAACTTTTATTATGTTATAAAATTTATTTTTTAAAAGGATTTTAAAATATAATTGATTTATTTTTTATGATGATATTATAATGAATTTAGTAATTATTTTATATGGAATTTCATTCATCAATATCTTCATTTATAATTTTGTATGTTAATAATAGATCACAATCTCTCTAAATAAACTCATTCTCTTCAATATCGATATCACTTTTCCTGCCAATATTATCCTTTCTGATATTAATATCAAAATATATTTATATTTCTCATCATAATTAAAATTTTCTTTTACTATTTTAATCAAATGGTTTATCACTCTCTTTATGATGTGAGTTTTAATGAATTCTAGTTCAAAACATTAAAAATTATTTCCTATTCATGTTTGTATCCTATTTCCCCTCTATATTTCCATAGAAAACCATTATATTTTTTCAAGGATCCATTATTTTGAATTATTTTAAAGAACTGTTTTAAAATAGGTTTTCATATTACATTATTAAAAATTATTTTCAAAATTAATTCACAAAATCTTCTTTTATGACAATTTTATGGAATGTTTTCTGAATACACTTTTACGTTTCACTTATAATTTCACCTTTATAATATAATTATCCTTTATAGTTACATATTAGGAATCAATTTATAAATGGTTTAATTAATTTCTATTTTTTTGGTCATTTATCATTTTGTATAAACAAATCACCTTTTTTCTATAACGTTATTTCTTACCTTATAGAAATGATTTTAGGACCATTTTCCTCCCATGTGTTTTTATGATATGTTGAATGATTTATATAATATGAAAAATATATACAAGGGAGATCATGGGAGAGATCCTGTATCATCCTATAATGTATTTGTTATTGATAGACATCTTATGATATACTAATAGACCATATATTTTCAAAGCCTATTCTATGAATATGTCATAAGTTTCTGACACCTAAGCCTCTTACGGGTTGTAGGTTTGCAAAAACAAAGTCTCTAATGGGATATAGATATGTTATAACTAATCCACTAATAGTTTATATAAATTTGAATCTTACATAACTAATATTCAAAAGGTTTTTTATTTCTATGCAATAATGTTATGATTAACTATTCTTATGTTTATAGAAATGATCATTATTATGATTTTTTAATGGAATGATACGTTTAAATGTCATATTCTGATGATTAGGATTCATGGATCATGTTTATTATATCCTGGTTCAAAAATATTTTTCCATGGTATATGTATTTTTTTAAGATTATATGTCTTTCTATCGTGATGGGTGTAAATAGTTGTTATACAATGTTCTTTAAAAAGTATATATTTCCTCAGATCATGTCTTCCCCCATGCTTTTAATATATAACTTTATGAAATGATGATATGTTTTCCCTAAATAAAAAATTGAGATCACCACTTTATTTTGTTTCTATTACCAAGTTTATTAAGTTTGGTACAATTTTTGAGAAGTTAATAAGGGTGGGTAGTGTGGCTCCATTATAGAGAAATTTTCATAAGTATTGTAAACCAAATCTCTTATAAATCTTGTTACCGAACACACTAGATATTCATTCCTTGGATTGTTTGTTTATTATTATATAAAATGTTTAACTATTTGAAATTATATAAAATAGTGATATGTTTAGATATAATTATCTCACATTGTGTTAAAGCATATGTGTAAAGTATTCTTTTTTGCACTGGATCTGGGAGTGTGAGTCTGTATCCCCTCAGTTTGTATTAGATCGTGTGATAGTTATTTAGAGTAATAATTTTGATATTTTTAGGGATTAAGTATAGATACCATTAATTTACATTCTATCTATATGCATAAGTATATGGTTACACCACAAAACATTATATAAAATTTTTTATGTCTTTTTTCTACAAATTAGATCCTTAGCTGGATGTTGAAATTTCAATATTTTTGTGAACACATTCATCTTAGTATAACCCCTTAAAGTTTTTTTGGATAAATATAAACTCAATATTCACTCAGTTCATGATGAGTGGGCCTAATAATGAAAAACTAGATGAAATCTCTGAAGAAATATGGTCGGGTGATTCCTATGTGCTTTATGAACAATTATAAAAGATTTAATCAAATTTTATCTATTTAGGGATGCTAATAGGATATTACTAACAAATTACCTAGATTTAAATCTATAAATTTTTTTCGTTTTGATACGTATTTCATTTAAATTTTATTCAATTTAAGTTAATAGTTATATTATTTATATGATTATCGAATTCGTATTGTTAACATTCCTTTATTAATGGAAATGATAGAGAAAGGACAAAATGAGTTAACAATGTGTGTGATGGTTAATGCGATTATTTTCTAATTGTGAAACTACAAAGTATGGGGGATATACTACATAATATTATAGATATTATCACCCAGCTATCATATTATATGAATAATAATGAAAACCATGTTGAGATTCTGAATGAACTGAGGACAAACATGTTATTGATTCCATTATGTGGAAAAGTCGAAAATCCTTTGGGGAGCCTCCAATACACGATTTTCTAACCTATAAATCAATGATATAGAAAAGTTATTCTAAATTATCTTCTTATCAAATAGTGGTAATGTTTTATTAATAGTGTATCATATAGAAGGTGAAGCTGACTTAATGTAGGTTCTTAATAAAATATGATGAAGATGTAACACATTTACCTAATGGGATAAGAGGAAATTAAGAAAATATTCTTCCTCAAATAATTTACTAAAACTATTCAAATGAAAATTGAGTAAAAAATTCATAGTGGAAAAATAATATGAGGATGAATCTACTGGATCTTATGGGATAAATTCTTTAAACTCACAAGTTAGGCCTCTAGTTCTATTTCTAACCCTGCATATAAGATCGAAAAATTACGTTATGAACTTAAATAAATAATTAAAAAGTCATTAGACATGTGAGACTTTAACAACTTCAAATATATATTTGAAAGTACACATAAGGTGCAAATTAATATTGGGGAATCTCATTATCTTACAGACAAGAAAAGAAAGATAGAGTTTCATAGAAATGCAGTTGAAAAATCATAATGAATGAAGAGTGTTCATTACAAAAAAGTGTAATTATTATGAATAAACCCTAGGGTATTTTCCATAAGTAATTATAAAACTACATTACTTATAAAAATTAAGGATATCGCGAATATAGTTATCAATAATGGGAAAATTATGGTAAATGTAATTAAGGAAAATTAGGTCTTTTCTAATGCACTACGCACTTTATAATGATTCAGACTCAAGGAGTTTTATAATTATGAAAATAATTTCTCTAATATAAGGGTTAATGAGGAAAATAGGCCTCAACAACCACCAAGTACAAGGGATAATGGATGAGTGTATGATATAACTGTATTTAATGTTGGTCACTATAATGAAGTGATGCGCAAAATTAAACTTCTTCAATATAGTGTTGTAAATTACTTATTAAATTTATGTTCTTCAATTTATTTCTTATCTTGAATTTTTGCTAATATTTTTTACTCACTATGTCCAACGCTGTATATGAATCATTACATGATATGACATGGTTTCATGATGATCATATCTAAGATATATACCTCTTATCAAATTATGGTTTGTAGGAAAACACTTCAGGAAAATATCATTCATAATCAAGTAATATAATTAGATGTAATATAAGGTATGGATTTTATTTCCTGACATAAATAAAAAATAAATTTTCAGATTAAGGAAATCAAATTTCATATATTGAATCATCTTGTTATCAAATATAGAGGTAAATATAATCAAGAAATCCATTTGGAATAAAACTCTATAAAATGGGTCTTGATACCCAATAATGGGGGAATTTATGGTCAAATTATAATGGGGGCATGTCAACATTGGATACATTCCCATTAAATAGGAATATACTAATGTATTTCAAAAAAAAACTGCATGGTATTCCCCTTGGTTATGAGTTTGGATTTTTTATTGAACTCATCCATAGATCTATAAGTATCACATTGAGTAATTGTGGAATGGATGTCATTGAAATGGACTGATTATAGAATAAACCTTAAGAAAATATTTATACGGACCTTGTAATATTGAGTACTTATCCATGGGGGTTTTCAATTAAATTTTGTTAAGAAGAAATATTGATCAATGCATGTACGAATTAACTATCATAAAGGTGATAGCATCGTGATCAAAAAAATATCATCTAAGATGTATAATAAATATATTTGATTAACAATGAGAAGACCAATATTTTTCAATGATATAAATTTTATTCAGATATCATTAATTAATGGTGAGGAGAGAATATATACCCCATATATCCTTTCAAATAATGTATGGACACTATTAATCTTTTTAGACTACATTCATACATAAAAAATCTCTTACTATAATTGTTGATTTTATGAATAGAGTATTTACTTATGATCATAACAAACTCATGTTAGTTTTTATTGATGATTTTCTAAAATATTGTAAGGGAACGAAAGAAAATTTGTAGAATTTAATAATTTTTTTAATGATTCAATGAAATTATAAATTATATAAAAATAATAACTTGTGTTTATTTTGGATAAAAAAGTATCATTAAAAGGCCAAGTTATAATAATTGAGGGTTTGACTATAGACTCATCAATGAGTGATGCAATTGAAAAATAGATAATTATAACTTATGTGATAGGGTTCTATATTTTTCCAAGGTTAGCATGAAACTACATGTGATTTGATAAAAAAATTCATCCTTGTCCAATCGTCTAACATAGTTTACATAGACGTGATTGATGTTCCCTCAGAAGTCAAAATGAAAGGAATGGTTCAAGGATATGAAAAAGATATTGGTCAGTACACTAGTACATACAATACACTTTAGTGGGAAATGGTTTTTTAATATACAATTGTGCTCTATTAAATAATTTTGGATGAATCATCATGCCGAATGATATGAAAGTTTAATATACATCACACCAATTTAAAATTTAGGACAACACTTACATGATTCGCAATTTTGGGCTAGTTGTAGTGATTTCTATATAAATGATTTGGTGGTATTATCTTATTAGTGAAAATTGCGATATATACTGATCACAAGGGGATCAAATATATATCCACATAGAAAGATTCAAAAAATGTTCCAGATAATATGGTTTGAATTAATAAAAGACTATGACTATTTAATATATTACCACTTAGGTAAGGAAAAAAAGGTAGCTAGTGTCCGGAGAAGGAAAAATCATGCTACCTTATATATTAATAGGGTTTAAAAAGACTCAATTCTCAAGGATTTCTTAAGTATTAATTTTTAAATCATAATGGAGTTAGATAAATCATTTCTTACCCAAATTTTGGATCAACCATCCATTCATGTGATGATCAAAGAGACCTAAAAATATGAAGAGATCTAATGAATTTTTAAATCATAATGGAATTAGATAAATAAATTTTTACCCCAATTATGGATCAACCATCCATTAATGTGATGATCAAAGATACCTAAAAATATAAAGTTATATATTCAGTATCAAGTTATGAGGTTTAGCACATTTTTACGGAGAATACATAATGAGAATTGGATATATAATTGACTTTTATCATTTACTGTCAATATTAGATAGGTGGTTAGTATAAAAAACCATTAAAATTTCTAATTATATGTTGAGATATTGTTTAATGGATTTAGAAGGATATTGGGATAATCACCACTCTTATATAGATTTTTCATGTAATAACAGTTTCCATTCTAACATTTGTATGGTACTATAAGAGGCTTTATATGGGAAGTGATATAGGACTGTAACATGATGAGATGAAGTTTGAGAGAAACATAATGTAATACCAATCATTTTCAAACAAATTTATGAAAAAATGAAAACCATTCATCAATATAGTAAAGTGTATCATCATTTATAGAAGAGTTATGTGGATAATCATTGACTGGAACTAGTTTTTAATGTTTTTGTAAAAGTGTTCCACTGATTATATCCTTAGAAACGGGTTATGAGATTTTGTAATAAAGATATGTTGGGAACATAAAATATTGGTTCTTTCATGATCTGTGGTGGTGTTGGGGATGTATATTATTTCCTGTAACTCTATATAAACTTTTACCGAGTACATAAAGTGTTCCATATATCTATATTAAGAGTGTGAATACAAGAAAAATCACTTGTACTGAATCCAGAAGCTAAAAAGTTGAAACATGATATATTATATGAGGACCTACCAATAGATATATTTAATCAAATAGATAATTTATTACGGAATAAGACCAACCATCTAGAAAATGTTCTATCATGAAATCATATGATCAAGGGTTCTATATTAACTAAAAATAAAATATATTTTTAATATACCCTTAATTACTAATTGACATGTAATATGAATAAGGACAACTGATATTTAAAGATTCATTGTCATATAAAAAAGAGTTCTCTTGAATATTTTCTTATTTACATTTAATTTTTTAATAACACAATTTTATAATTTTAATTTGAAAAAAATAAAAATAATTTTTGTATATTGTGGAAAAATATTTTCTAGGATGATTTTTTAAATTTTTTATAAAATAGTTAATTCCTAGTAAAATAGTGAAAATTAACATTATTAAAAATACCATGACTTTTATGACATAATTAAGGTATGATCATAACATAAATTTTAAGAACATGTTTTCTTATTCCATTACATACTTCTTAAGAAAAATTCTTTATTTAAAATGTTATGTCTGATTTATAAATTTACATTTGACATTTTCCGGCATTGAAATTTTTTTGGAAATTATTTTAAAATTATTAGGAATTTTTTATATTATATTTAATTTTCATTAACTTTAAAAACTATATCTAATAAAATATATTTACTCTTTGGAATAATGATGTCTTAAAAGTTAAAAATTCCTATTTTATTTTTATAATTGAAAAATGAATAACTTAGGAAAAAATTATTTACTATGGTAAAGGTAAATCTAGTTAGAGATGATTTAAAAAAGGTTAAGATGCCAAAAACATGTCATAAACATGTATTTAAATTATTTTATGAGAGGTGTAACAACCATACCTCATCCACTATAAATTATTTTCCATTATTTGATATATTTGACCCATTAATAGTAACATGTCCCTTATATTATTACTAAAATGCCACTCCCTAAATTTAGAAAGGGTGACTTCCCCCACCACTTCAAAGACAATCTAAATTTGAATTGGCCTTTAGAATTTTATCTTTTAATATGTTACATGTAATGCGATCCCATTTTTTCATCCCCTTAATCCATAATAAATTTATATGTTGTCAATTATCTAGAAGTCCTCTATGGGAAAGATTTATTTATTATTATTAGCAATAATAATTCTATAAAATAATTTATTTTATATATTTTTTAAAGAAATATAATGTTATCATTGTTTTGTAATAAGATAATTATTTTTGTTCTATATAATTTCATTATTTTTGGGGAATATTCTTTACCAACCTTACACTTTTCCCTTTGAAAAATGGGAACATTATTTGTGTGTATCTGTGGAATACCACCTCCATGAAGAAAAATATTTTAGGTTTCATAACCATCATACATGGTTATTTATAAAATGAAATTTAATTAGAAATAGAATATCAATAAAATTAATATTATTAAAAGAATTATTCTATTTTCTACCTTTATCCCATAATATGGTAAACAAAATTATTGTATGTGTGTACGTTAATACTACCACATTCATAGAAAAAAATATTTATGTTTTGAACACCACCATAAAACAATGATTTAAAGAATTTATATAAATAAATATAAATATTATTATGTCATGGAATGGATTTGGAAGGGTTATATTAATATTTCATTCATTATTAATCTACCAACTATTATTCTTCAAATAGATTTCCTGTAAAAGAACATTAGTGATTTTGTATTCGTGAATCTAAAATAAATTACCATATATTGGAAGTAAATTATTTAAAATAATTATAATGAAAAAATTATGATACCTTAGATATTATAGGAGTGATGAAAATGTTATCAGGGAATGAAATTCAAAATAAATATTTTAAAGTATATGAAAAAAAATCAAAATTTCTAAGCATATGATGATGAAAATGAACTATTACTGACTAATAAAAAATAAAAAATTAATGTAAATAAATTATGGTATTGGAAATTGATTTTGAAAAATGGTAGGAAATAGGTTTTTATTTTAAATATTTTTTTATGCTAGAGGTTAAATATATTTTCTAGAAATACAGATTAAAAGGTAAGGGGTTTTACCGACTATAGTTCTTTCCTTGATTCAAAATTGCTCCTATTTGAATATGGTTTTACAAGATTAATATATTCTATTATATGAGGATATAATAAATATATTAGTACCTATTTTATTGGTAAATACATTTAAATATATCTTTCATTAGGTATTTTGTTGTTGGTAAGAATAATTCTCATTCTCTTTAAATAAGATATTTCTCTTCCATATCTTTATTCACTCATCCCACCAATATTATAAATGGTTGTTTTAGAATATAGTACATTATTATTACTAGAAAGAATCACATTTATATTTTCTAGTTATCAAATTAAATATTTATCACTCCCTTTATTAATTGGGTTTCAATAAAGTGAATTTCATAAAAATCGATATATTAACCATTCATGTTTATATTTTATTTTCCACTCCACATTTCTTATAAAAAACAAATATTTTTCTAATCCCCCATTATTTTTATTTATTTTAATTTATTTTTAAAAAAAATGATGGTAACTTCATGAAAAATATTTCTTAATGTGATTTTTACCTTCTTCTTTTATTATAATGTTAACAAATTTTTTCTAAATAATCTTTTACATTTTAATTTGATTTTACTTCATAAAATATCTAACTCATATAGAGTTATGTTTGTTGAATTACCATATTAATGGCTATATGAATTTATCATTTTGGATTATTAATCATTTTTTTGTATCAACTAATCTATTTTTTATATAACATAATGTGATGCAATTTTGAAATGATAAGAAACACTTTTTCTTTCCCTAAGGTTACATAATATGTTGAATGAAAGATATCTTATTGAACACATTTGTATAGTTGATGATTGGTGGGGTATTATATCACCACCCAAAGCATTGGTTAATCTTTTACATCACATGAGATAAAAATATGATGTAATTTTGTAAAACCAAAGTCATTAATGGGCTATATTTTTCTGATTCATAGGATTATAATGGTTTATAGGTATAAGAAACTATGTAACTAACGGTTTGTAGGCTTGTAATGCCTAATAAACTAATGTTTTATTATTTTGTTAAAAAAAATCACTAGTGGTATATAGGTTTGTGATTCGAAGTCCACCATGTAATGAATCCTTATGATTATATTTATTCCAGAATAATTTGTTACACTATTTTTCAAGAATATGTTATATTTCTATACATTATACCATTTATTATCCTAGATGAAACAAATTTATTATCTCTCAATTCCATACTATTTTTCCATGTTATATGTTTTTTTTATTTTATATTACATGTCCTTCTATCATGATGAATAAGAAACACTTACTTTTCAATGTTATTTTAAATAAGATATTTTACTTATTCATGTTTTCTCATAAGATTACAATCTAACCAATGAGAACATGAAAATAAGTTTTTTCTTACTTTGTGTTCATACTCACTGGTTTAATATTGTTGTTTTCCCTAGTTGTGAAGATGGGTATAAAATATTACTAGAATAAATGGTAGTCTAGTGTGGATAAATAATCATGAAGTGTTTACATGTTTTGTAAAATATTATTATAGCCAGTTCTCAATGTCGCAAAATATTAGTCCTTGGGATTGTGTGTTTATTTTTAGATGTATTTTTTAAATATGTGAATGATGTAAAATAAATATATGTTTTTTTAGTCATATCACTTGTTGTTGAAGAGTATGTGTAATGAATTTATTTTTATCACCATATCTAATAATGTGGGTTTGAGGAACCTCAGTAAGTGGACATAGTTTTTAGAGGAATGTTTTCTATCTTAGCCCATCCATCCATATTCTACTAGATTTTATACACCGAATTAATTTTTCAATATTTAAAATTTATGTAAAGGGTTCCTTCCTAAAAAATTATTTTTAGGATTATTTTTATTTATAATAACCCTTTTATGTTGAAAATATACTTTTTCCAACACATGTTTTTGAACATAGAAAAGAACCTTATAGATATAAGAAATCTCTAAGATCATAGTAATTTATATTTTTCTGGATTAATAATTTAAAGTTTTTTAACTGAATGATTAAAACAATAATTTTTTAAAAAAAATTAATTGAGGTCCCAAAGATTTTTAAAAATTCATGTTGAAGTAATTATCTTTTTCTTAACTCAAAAATCACTCATAAATTGTTTTTTGAACTTTTATATAGTGAGTTTGAGAAGACATTGATTGGGGAGATTAATTTTTTTTTTAGATTACAAATATCCCAAACACTAGAAAGAATATATAAAATAAAAATATATATATTATATTTACTTCAATGTTTTATTTAGGAAAATACTTCAAGTATTAGTACTCTGGTAGGTATATCCAATAAACATGAGCTTGATGAAGCAGAGAAACTACAAGATCGAACAACATATGGATGATCAGAATTATAATTTATATGTAACCTAGTTGATAAGAACTTATGTTCTATAAATAATAGTGTAAGAGGATTCATAAGAACAACAAATAATATAAACATAAGCTTCCCACGTATATCATCTATAACATTATAGGATTTCAAAAACATGGATTATTTTATATATATATAAAACTGTGTTTATTCATTTGATATATTATGATGGTATATTTTTTAGTTGTAAAATGGATTGGAATATTACTTATGATACTCATAAAAAATTAAACAAGTATTTAGTTTCATGGAGATTCATAAAAAAATTAGTTAGACATCATTATGTTGAAGGTAAATATATGGGGGATGGAAGTTGTTGCTATTAATTTTTGAAGATATAGTACATAATCATAGATTTGGGTTTTTTACTCAATGTTTTATTATATATGATAAAAAATAGGAATAACTTTGTCTGGGATCCTGACACATCGCCTGTGTGTGAATCAAATAGACATATTAAACAACCGTTTTTGGGACAGAACATAATAACAAGATATTATTCTCATGTTTTTCAGAAAAGTAAATAATTTTTCTAAACTTTTCACTAAACTATTAAATTCTTAAAATTTATAATTTGTTGAATTGATTATTTGAATGATATATTGAAGGTAAAATTAATAATTTCTTCTAAATTTACAATATCACTACCCTGAAAAACTCCTCATCAAAGGGGGATGACATTCCTTATTTAGAATTTTGATAAATTTACATATAGGTAATTACATAATACAAAATTATAAAAAAATTATGAGGTGTAATTTTAGATTTTTACAAAACCATGATTAATTAAGTTAGCTAATATAATTATGTTTATTGAAAATTAAATTCTTTAATGTGTGTTTGACATTATGATTTTTCTTTCATCATAAGAACCCATTATTTTATTTCAAGGTATGTATATATTATCTTTGCATATTACATTAGATATTAAATATATTATATATTATTTTTACCCAAATTCTCTAATGAATTTATGAGAATCTAGAATATATTATGTATTCATCCTGATATAATGATCTAGAGTATACATTTATTCTATGACATCTATAGATTTTTCAATTTTACATATTCATCATATTGATAAATTATTATGCTATTTGGTTAATCCTTGAAAAAGGGAGAGTTCATTTATATAATTTTAAATAAGAGTTTATTTATTTGTCATGTTAAAGATAATATAATTTAGTTGAACATTATACAGAACCAAATGTTTCAAACAAAAATTTCATTTATTGGTATTAGATGATAAATTCTAGATGGTTCAATTCTTTTATTAAAATAAATCATTTATGTCATATTATTGACTGTATTTATTTAAAAAGAAACAAATAATTTCTTCCTTTTCTTATGTAGTTTAAGTAAGTGTAAGTGTTAATTTCCATAGGAACCCAAATTTAGGGGTACATTTCATAGATGTTATGGTATGTAAATCTATTTTATTTATTCTTACATATTTTAACAACCCTATACATTCTTATTTTTCCCTCAATTATTATTTTTTATTTTGTAATTTTTAATGATCTCAAATGGGGATAAGTTATATAATGGTGGTGGTATGTTTTTCATACTTACTTATAATATGGGGGATTTTCTAAAGATGTTTATATAGGGAAGATATATGAATAAAAATATGGATAAATGTTTTAAGGGGGTTGATTATTCTAAAATAATGAATTTTTGCGGAATCATTTTTTATTATTGCTACTCCTAAACTTATGTGTTTCTAAAACGTAAAATATTAGTCTTATTAGATATAATACCCAATTGTTATTCATCAAACATTATAATGAGTTTTCATTTAAAATTTATTTGGAACATGCCATTTTTATTTGTGTCTTGTGATTTTCAAAAAGGGGAAGACTGAGGGGGATATTGGTGACTTAATCGACTTTTATCTTATCTTTGGTTTTAACAAGTCACAATAAACTTTATTTAGGTTATTATTTTAATTTTAGTTAGTATTTTTTAGTTTGTTTATATATATTATTACCATCTAATCATATATTATGTGTACTGGAGATGATATTTATATATATTAAAATATAAGAAGTGCTATAATGGAACGTAGATCTAAACACATTGAACCATAGGGATCATTCCAATATCAATAAAAACCTAGATTATTTCATCTCACACAGTTTCAACTATACATGAGGATAATAGAATTCAACTATTGGATTTTATTATAATGGAGTTGATAAATTAAGCAAAGTAATTCATGGTGTGATTGTTAAATAGTTATACGATATGATGATATATCATGTAATTGTTTTTCATTTTCCATCATCTAAATGGGAATGTAACCCAAGAAAGGTTAAACCACACATGTTGGGGGGGGATGAATCCTTGGGGATTTAAAAATAATTTATAATTTATTTTCATTTAATAAAATCCCATGACTAGTAAGGCTATGATCATCTTTGAATAAACACATAAACTTTAATGAGATTAGAAGAAAATAAGAGACATAAAAAATAAGATTTATATGGTTCAGCCTTAGTGATAGAGCCTACTCCTTGATAAATCAAAATACTATGTAGTTCCATATATTTTCTTATATAATTGTAAAAAAATATCCCTGGGTAGGGAGTTATCGTTTCTTACCTTTAGTTCAAACATTTTTATGAGTCACATGATTTTGTACATTATCTCTCTAGTGAAAGATAAAAAATAAAATCCATAATTTGATAATGAACTAAATATGTTTCATGTTTATCTAGAATCAAATATAATCCCTTCATTTACAGTAAGTAAATGTTATGAATATAGATATTCTAACATCTTCTTAGAAAAATTACCTTAAAAGAAAACTAATGAGGGTTCATACATGTTCTACTTTATTCCTTCCTTCTATATGAAAAATCCTTGAAATATTTCTACATTTGATTAAGTCATGATATAGAATAATATTTTTCTCAAAAATAGAGAACCGTCTTGATACTCAACTACCTCTTCTTCTTTAAGAGTGAACTCTAGACATACACTCCTCTCTTTTTCTTGGTTTCAAAAAATGTATCACTCATTAATACTCAATTATGAATCAGATGCAATGTTTGATTTTTTAGTATAAATTAATATACTAGATGTGATAAAATTATAAGATTAATTGAACCTTACCACAAAAAATTACAATCAATATATAACAATTTTAATAATCCAATATCATTTATACAAAACTCACTAAAATTTTCACATTGATTAATCATCCACTCCTTCCATACAATATTTATAAAATTAAATTTTTCCATAAAATGGGTAATAAACAATAGAAATTTTTTTTTTAATCAGTAAGCGAGTCTAAATCAAAAATAAATATAGTTTTGAATTACAAAAATACCCTCTTATTGATAACTTCATAATTCCATTAAAAAAACGTGATTCAAACAAATTTTTAGTATTCATATGGTGTGAAGTAGTTCTTGTCTATGAAACCACACTAGTCATCACAACATATTAAAATTTACTACCCTTGAGAATCATATGTTGGATCAAAACATGATTTTAATGTGATATAAAAATACAAAAATAACAACATCATCACACTTGAATTACAGAAATTGTTTTTTTTTTGTTTCCTTTAAAACATAATTATCTCTAATTATGTTACCCCTTATTTAGTTTTTCTTATGGGGTAAAATGTACATCATGATGTAATGATGTCAACTCATTAATATAGATTAAATTAAAATTGATTTGTGATGTTTTAACCCATAAAGATAACCTTGGACATCAACTAGTTTCATATTCTTTAGTTTATATAATTCTGTAGTTCATAAACATACCCACTTTAGGAAACTCATAATTTCTCAAAGTAAATGACACATACATTGTTCATATCACTTGTAAATAGCATCACATGAATCATGTAGAACACCCAATGACCCATACAAATATTAAAATGAAACATACATATCCTTCAATCACTCAATAATATATTCAAATGAAACATACACAACATCCAATCAATCATACACCATCACAAGATCACCTATAATGATTTATATTAAATGCTTCATGAAATGTAAAAAATAAGAATGATGCATTGAAAAATTAAATATCCAAATTTTATCTACCACATAGAATTATAGAAAACTTCAAATATCTAAAGAATCACTTCAAAACAATATAAGGACACTTCAAAATTTATTATACCCATTTTATCTAGGCCCAAAAACAAATCACTAGCCTCTAAGGTTTTTTCATTCAATGTTGAAAATAAATAAAAACCATTAAAGAAACCTTGAGAACATCAATATCTCCCTTCATTTGTTATAAACAACATTCTAATCCTATCATCTTAAACTTATAAATGTTTAGAATACTCAATTCCCATTATAATCATAAAACTCAATCCATTATCATATGAAATGTTTCATGATACTACACTAACATATAAGGCAATTTATTTAAATAATTTTATCCAAACATGGATTCATTTCTATAAATTAAAAAATAATTTATAATTTTAATAAAACAATGATGATATGCAATGCATATATTTATTAGGAGGGCATTCATTGATGTTTAATTATCCCAATATATATATATATATAACATGCATTATTGACATAATATTAAATAAAATACTTTTACAAAGGGTTGTTTATACCTTTTAAATTGTGATCAACCTTAACTTATCAATCCATAATTTATCCTCAAAAAAATCCTGATATTCAATGTTATTGAAACCATTCATTTGACACCAGCTATGATTCCTTGGAACCACACTCTTATATATGGTTCTCTAAAAAAATTACTTTACATTACATGCTTTGATAGCAGCTAAAAAGAAAATATTTAACCAACCTTGACTAAAAAATCATAACTAATTTTATATGTCTTTTATAAAAATGTATTTTTCTAGTATATAACTTTAGATAATTATGAAAAAACATAAAATGATTAATCCCATGTTCTTTGTATCAAATGGTCAATTTTCCCATTTAATATGAAACAAGTTAATTCATAACAACCCTTCAGCATTTACCACAAATTCTATCAAATGTGTTATTCTTATAAAATTGTAATGTGTACTAATTTTCACCATAACCATGGGAAATGGAAAAAATAAGAAGGGTGAGATAAAAAAATCAGTTACGGAAACATGTGACTAATGATATTATGGAATAAACATGAAATAAATATTATGGAAGGGACATGTAAACAACATGATTCAACAATCAACTTGAAAATGAAATAACACTATATCCATGATTATAAATGAAAACATGATTTAAAAAATCAGGTCACATACATAAGGAATTAATAACTATATACATAAAACCCTTCTATCAAGGCCTTGTTCCAAGACACTTTACATTTCATCGAGACCATAGTAAAGTAATCTTAATAAAATGGGAAATAATATGATGTTTACCCCAATCTATTTTGTCTTATGAGACCTATCAATACATTTAAGGGATATATAAATTTAGGACCCATAGGTCACTTGATAAAGTGAAATTTATTATTCATAAAAATAATCAATACATTTCATACAATACCTTTAGAAACTAATTACTAAATAAACCATAGAAATATATATAATAAAGAATAAAAAATATCAATTCATGATCAACTTCGGTTGGAAGTCAATAATCATCAAGAATTCCAATAATTCTCCCCATGTTAATAAAATAGATAACATGATCACATCCTATTCAGATAAAATACTTTTAGGGTCAAAAAATAAAAATTAAATGTTTTAGATGTATTGGACATTGGTTTGACAATAAATGGAACACTAATACTCTTCTGTATGTCAATAAAATAACCTTCTGTCTAGGTGATCATCACCCAATATGAATTATGTAAAATATGATGTTCACACCGTATAGAGCTACGAGTATAAGAATAATTCAATAATTGAAAAAAAGGATCATAAGAAACCCATAGGAATAATACAGATGGTTTCCAAATAACATATCCCAAGTGTAATAAAGAAATCATAGGACGATGGTCATATAGAAAAAAATACCCTTCCCAATGAATACTTGAAAGATTACACCCAAGAATGGATTGTTAATTGGATTGTTTGGTTTCCTGATTTCACTCCCCCAATATATATATATATATATTAGTGTATAAATAGTGATGCAAAATCTCTATTAGGTAAAATCCGTTTGAATGAAGAAATGGAAATAGATGTGAATACTTAGAAGAGATTTTAGAAAACAATTATATCATTTATGTAAATAAAGAAGTTACAGGTTACATTGAAAACTATTTTTCAAAATGTTAATTTAAAACAAATTTAAATCCATTTATTTTACCAGAATATCAAAATATGAATCCTTCAAAATTAATTAATGTTTTCTATAGAATATTTGTATCTAAAAAATTTGATTATGAAAGGGATATTTTTAATAATTTTAATCACCATTGTTGAAAGAAAACATTATAAAAACCATAATTAAACCTTAATAGTAATAAATCATCCCTTTCCAAAAGCGTTTTATTGAATACCATATAATAAAATGATAGGATCGGAGAACCCAATCATGTAATAAGAATATTCATTATAAAATAGTATAACAAAAAGAAGGGGATTTGAGTTACCAATGATCCTTACTACTAGGGAAAAACTATTTCATTATAAAATGGAATTAGGGAACAAGATTTTTTATATAAATCCCCAAATAATAAATGATCATGATAAAAAATACCCATGGGTATTCATGAAACCATACGGAAAAACATGATTCTTAACTTGTAATAGGTCTTAAGGAAAAATTATAGACACCATGAAAAATATTATGGCTTGAGAAACACTTTAAGAAATATCAATTGAATGATTGGGTTTGTAATTGAACATAAAATACAATGAATTGAGGAATTTAATTATATATTAGATAAAAGTTTTTGTATGTGTAGATCATATAATGAAAATTAGATGTATAATTAAACACATGTTTCAAATAATGGCAATTTAGATATGAAACCATTAACGCTTAAAAAACGTTTAAATCAGAGAAAATTGAGAGTTAAAACATAACATTTATATTTATATAACATTAAATAACATAATTAATTATACAATATCTTAAATTGGTACTATACACACCTTGAAAATGAAAAAAATATCATAAATACAAAACCTTTTTCAATAAAGGGAAATTGTGATGAAAACCCTTTACACTTCCTGATTCATTCTACACACATGCTTTACATTATGAATAATAATATTAAGGTTATTAGAAACATTCTTATAATAACTATAATTATTTATTTAACATAATTTGGACCATTTATTATCATGTTATCTCCATTTATTATATTTTTTTATTTGCTATGTCAAATACATTATGTTATTCAGTCAATGTTTTATAACTCCTCATGTCACTTGACCATGGTAGAAAGAATCATAAAATAGTTTCCCAATATAAATAACATTAATTATTTTTAGAAATAACTTTTTGAAGTTTAATAAATTTTTAACATCATCCTTGATATGTTGTGAAGAAAAATGAATCCCATTTCTTATAGAGGTGATATTTGGAATGTATGAAGGATTAATGTTTCAATTTTTTAAGGAATGATAGTTAAATGTGTTAATTGTTAATTTTACACTTTATAATAATATTTATATTATATAAATAATATTTATTAATGTAATATATCCTTTTTCTCATCCATTAATGGTAGTGTTGAAAAAAATATGAAATACATCAATTTGTGGTGGTGGTAGTTCGCACAATGCACTAATGACACTTTTATTTTTCATAGTGGATACAGATGAATAGATAATGGGTATTAAATTTATATAATAAAATATTAGTATAATTTTTATAGATATTTATTTATACTATTACTCATTTAAGATGTTTATTAGAGTAATATTTAGGAGAAGAACTTATGAAGGATATAGTACTTACGTTTGAGACTTGATCTTTCCATGAAATACTCATTGGAATTGTAAGGAATAGGAAAAATAGTGGTACCATAGGATTAATAGTGTTTGTGGAACATAAAATAGATAATATTTGGGAAGATTTTAAATGAAAATTGGAATGTGATGTTCATTTTTGAAAGGGGGTAAATAATCCCCTTTTATAAGTGAAGAAGAACGCACATTTGGAAACACCTAATTTATTTTCAAATGTTGTGAAACTATTCCAAAGTTAACAGATCGAATGTTTCTAAATAATAGATTATGGGATTTATTTTCATATATATAGACTAAAAAAATTATTACCACACTTTTTAAAACATATTACAGGGTTTTTACCATGACGTTTTTACATTTTACACTTTTTATTTTGAACTAGGTAACTAGTTTTTAACTAAGTTATTTATTATTTTACTAAAAATATTAAACAACTCATATAACAAAATTTTGGGGTGATTGAACTATATTTTACCTTTATTTAATAAAATTCAATTTCTAAATATTATATAATTTAAATTTTCTTTAAAATATATATTTTTTAGAAAAACAGTTTCATTATAAAAACTATTTTAGTAGAAAAAATGATATTTTTACTATTATGGATCATTGATATTATTTAGTATTGATTAAAAATTAAATAAGTCTTAATATATTTATTTATGTTTTTATAATTTATATTATATTCACTATTTTAATGATACTAATTTATTTTTTTATATAAATTCTGTGATATTAATAAAACAAAAGTTTCAAAATAATTGCTTCACCATTATCTTAGAAATTAACATTAATCATAATAATGTAAAATTTATAAATATTAATAAAATTATAGATATTAAATATAATTTTATTTATTACCTAAAAATTAATATGAATTTTATCATGTAAACATTCTATGTGTAGGCAAATTAAACTCAACTTTAGCATGCATAACAGGCAAAAACCACTTTTTAGAAAAATGCATTTTTAAGTATAATGTTTTGTTATAGGAAAAATATATATTTATTTATTTGTTATAATGATATTATAAATATTATAATTGATAAAATAAGAGTTATTTTAATGTAAAATATTACCATAATTTAATTCTCTCCACGTTCTATAATAATTAAAGAATCATAGGCAAAATATTTTTCATAAAACATCATATTTCCTAAAATGAAATTAATTGGATTTATAAATTGATAGGTTATTTTTATGTGATTTTTTTACATTATTGGTCGATATTGTTTATATAAAATTGGCTTCAATAACTTATATATAATATAAAATTTTATAAATTTTCAAAATCAGTATTTTTACCTAAAAAAGATTATTCAAGAAAAATATAAAAAAGAAATCATAAGATGTATTTTAGGGAAATTAAAGAATGAGGTTTAATTTATAAAATTTAAATTCAATTTTTTCATAAATTAAAATTTTCAAAAATAAAATATATAGTATAATGAAAACTACTTTTTTTTAAATAACCCTTTTTAATATTATGACATTTTAATTATTTATGTTCCAAAGGTAATAACATTTAATAGTATATAATATTACTGTTTTATTAATAATTTTTTACTAATATTTTATGGTTTTTACCATGTTACCAAAGTTATATAACTCATTTAATTATTTAATGGTAATCATATATTAAGATCTTGGTATGTTACATAGTTTCTCTTCCATGTTTATATTTTCCTCCATCCAATTTTATCAGTTTTTATTTGTAAAACCAAATAAACACTATCTCTTATAATATTTATATGTATATTTACATTATTTGAATATATTTTTTGGTTATACATTTTAATTATGTGTGTTTCAATAACGGTATTTTAAAAAATTTCTTTTTTACGAATTAGTTTTATCTTCCACTCCGCATTTATTATATTTTTCATTATTTATTTTCATGGTTCCATAAATATATATATTTTTAATAAATATTTTTTTAAAGCTATTCACTTTTCTATAAAAAATGGTCTCGAATAATTGTTTATAATATTTTCTCTCATGAAAACAGTGAAAATATTTTAAGAAAACACTATTATTTATGTTTTTCCTTTACTAGGATGTATCTCATACAGATAATTGTTATTTATAACCCTATAAATTGTCTTATAAAATATAATTTTATGTGATTAGATTTTGTAGTCATTTGAAAAAAAATCTTTATTCTAATTTTATGTGATAATAGTTTGAAATTCTATGATAATCAGTTTAATTATATGGGTTATTTTTGATATGATTACTGAATATTTTCTTATGGTACACATATGTATGGATGATGATGGTTGGGGACCACATTGACCTATAATGAATTTTTTACGGTTTTATGTCTCATGGTATAATGAGTGGAGTGATAATGATTTTGTTTTCTAACATTTTTAAAGTGTGAACATTATAATGGTTTTTTATAAATCATGGGAATGATTGGGATTGATTATAATTTTTTCATATTATAATTTTTTTACTACATTTATAATAGTGTGTGTTCTTTTTAGGCAATACCAAATATATATGTTGCATCATATTTATGACTATTTTAATTTTTTTCAATGTTGTGTTAAATATTGTATGCTTTAATGATGATTATTTTATTTAATCCCATTATACATGATGATATATCATTTATTATGATATTATATTATGATTCCAAACCCCATTTAATAATATAATTCTCCTATGATTCATATTTACTTATAATTTTATAATCTATCCAATTTGGGAATATTTAAAAGATTCACATTTGGGGTATTTTTCCAAACCCTTATTTTTTCCATTATATATGAAATTATATTCGTTAATATGTATATAAAGAAATATAATTTTGAGTATTTTATGCTTGTTTTTGATGTAATATTTTTTAATAAGTTTATTTTATTATTATCCCTTAATTACACAAAGCCTTAATCTCAAAAGATTCTATGATTATTTGAAAGTTTTAATGTTTATCATATGAAAATGATATAATATAATGATATGATTAGCGTGGTCCACCTCAGTTGGTATCTGAGAAAGGATTGTTTATTTATTTTTTTGGATTAGTTTTTTTATTTTGTGGGTTTAGGATGAGATAACATTAGTGAAAACCCTAGGGATTATTATAAGTATAGGATTAAATCCAAAAAATTGTAATGAAGAGATTTCATGGGTTCCTAGAAATAATATCCATGAATAGATAAAAAAGGGGATGTGGTCCTTGGAAAATTTACCCAAAGGGGTAATGACCCTACAAATGATGGTTTTTTATTAAATTGATATTCACCAGATTCATGGTAAATAGATCTAACAACAACCATAGTTTAAAACTATTGAGGAATATTATCTGATTGCTTCACATTTTATTTATGAAAATTTTGAGGGATTTCAATATATTTAGGTTATTAATCCTTAGAATAAATTACCTTGGATAACCTATAATGAACTTAGGGAATAAATATTTTATATGATATATTTCATTTACATCTAAATTTTTTGTTTTTTATATTTTTTCATCCCCTACATTATTTTTTTGAAATGGGTGGAACTAAGAGGATATAAGTTTCTAATTATTATATAGGAAAATGAAGTGATTTCCTAATGAACAACCAAATATGATTGGTTCTGGGGTTAAATAACTCAAGGTAATGTTCACTCAACTTTATCAAGAAATGAGTAATGATGAAAACCATATTGAGATACAAGAATAATTAAGGAATGAGAAATATTCTATCTAGTTCTTAATATGATAACATCCACTGTCATTTAATAGGGTATTAAACCCAATAACTAATGAGAAGTG
This sequence comes from Viscum album, assembly GCA_963277665.1. Classification (NCBI taxonomy): domain Eukaryota; kingdom Viridiplantae; phylum Streptophyta; class Magnoliopsida; order Santalales; family Viscaceae; genus Viscum; species Viscum album. Next base: position 2,051,695,597 of record OY728119.1, read on the forward strand.
GATTAATCAAATAGGTTACATGTTTTACATTCTCGTGTGTTATACCCTTGTGAATAATTTTCTAGAAGTTTTTTTTTTGGATATTAAGGTTGAACAATGGGGAACCCTCATTAATAATACAATGGAAAAATAAATATATTGGAATGGAGGAGTTTAAGAAAATATTCAACACCAATTAATTTCCTCGATGTATTCATAATAATATAGAATGGAAATTTCAAGAGATGAAAAAAATGAACATGAATCTAATGGTACATATGAATCGAACATCAAAATAAATTTGAGGTAAGCCTATAAATGTTTTAGTGATTTTGAAAAAGAATGATGTATCTATTTCGGATGGTCTAAAACCATTTCCTTGGGAGGCATTATTGATTCAAAACATTATAATAAATTATAAAATTATTCGATGTGTGATCAAGGTGTATATGGAAATAAGTGTCTCTCGTTATTCTAGAGAGACATAAAAGGAAAGTGGAGTATCATGGAAAATCTGATGATAAATCGAAAATGGGGAAAAAAGTACAACAACCTACATGTTGAAAGTATTTGAGAGAGAACCATAGGTAATTTAATCATGAGATTATGGAAGAGTTTTATTTATGATCAATTTCCTGACTATGCACACAAATGCATAAGCAATAATAATATTCCATTTTAAAAAATAAAGTAGAAGAATACATCTGCTAAATTTCTACCCACACACCAATGCTTAAAATTAATGGAGTTCAAATATTAGATGAATTAATTAACTTATTCAATGGTTTATGTAAATAATCGACATCAAAAAACTATTATGAAATGTGAAAAAGGAAAATCCTATGCTATGAGAACAATATAAGTGGGCCATGATTTTTGTTCTGTGAAAGGTATACATATAAACCACTATAGATCTATAAATGTTTTATTTTTTTTCTACAAACTCCCTTATATATGGAACATTTTATAAATAAATGAGATAACCACCACGAAAATTGTATACTAAATTATCAATGAAAAATCATGGTTGCATGATAATTGAATGGCATGTCTACCAATATAATCTGATATAAGTTTATGGGAAGGTGATTCCATAAAAAATTTCAATTTTTTAGCGAATTTTTTATGATTTTATGAATATATTAGATCTATTTATATAGATCCCATATTAGATTTTTGGATAGATAAGTAATATTTAATATCTAAAGTCATCCCACATTAATTTATTAATTAATGTTTTACTGTTAACCTCTTATGGAATCTTATTTTATTATTTTGTTCTTAATACAAAATCCTTAGTTGTATTTATCTGTAATTTTTTTTAAAAACTCAATATCCTAGGAATCCCTATTTTGTGGGAATATGATAGTGTATTTATTAAGGAATGCCTATTCTCCCCCAAGATCATGATGTTAAGTTTCTAATTGAATTTATTCCTAGTTATATATCGATATTAAAGATTCATTATTGAATAACTCTAAATTGTTTCAGGGTATTAAATAATAAAATTCACCAAAATATTGGGAAGTTTTTATATTCCTAGGAAATTTTCTATGACGTGAAACAATTTTATTTATTAAGTATAAGGGTCTATAAATGTGTATTTTTATTGTCTATCATTAATTTAACAAGATTAATATGATGAAAAACTTCATCAACCCATATTGATGATCAATTTGATCAGCCACTAAGAGCTCAATATTTATTTAAAATTGTCATTAAATGTAAATATAATCAATTAAGGGTGAAAAGAAATGATATAAATAATAAAATTTTTCGCACAATATATGGAAAGTATGAATTCATTTTTATTCCATTTTTTATTACAAATTACCTTGTAATATTCATAGATCATATGTTTATGGCCTTAGAGATCACCATGAAAAATTTAGTGTATTGTTTTTTTATATTATTCTCTAGTAGTTTATTTGGAAGGAAGAACAAGAAGGGAGTTGGAGGATTATTATAATGACCCTATGAAAAGATAAATTATATTCCAAATTCATCATTTGAGAACTATTGTTTCAAAATATAACCTTTATATGTCATATAATAGGAAGATATGGTAAATCCATAGATCCATTAAAGAATGACATTATTTAAGAATGACATGATTTAAGAATGAATGAGTCAAACAAGTGTGAAATAAATCCTAATATTTCATGGATTATCTGTACACTAGCAATGGTTTGTGATACATTTCCCACAATAGTTTAATATTCCATCAATTTTAATATAGAAAGGAGCGAATTTCCAATAAATAGAAGAATATGAGGAAATCGTCATGCAACATAAAGAAGATAATAGCCATCACACATGTGCATATATTAACTAGTTGTTAATAATGGTTTTTAATATAATATGATTCTTTATTAATTTTTTTTATGAATACTCAAACATAATGACAAGGTAATTGATTATGACTCATGTTAATTAAAAACCCTAGAGTAAAATTAATCGATATTTTTTTGATATAGTGGTAGTGATATTTTCATTAAATATTTGATGATATTATTATAACAGTGAAAATTGTGATATATATGCTTATCAAGAGGTCTTGAAAAATATATTCCCATATAAGGTGTTTAATATGAACCAATGAAGATGGTTATAATTTATCAAAGACTATGAATGGTTAGTACATTTCCACCTGAGGAAGGAAAACAATCTGGCGCATTCTCTTAGTATGAAACATCATGCTACTATATCCATGTTATGGTTTGAAAAAGAAACACTATTCCTATATTTTTCAAATAATTATTGTGAATTCATTAGTCAATGGGATAAATTATATCATTCCCAAATGAATTTTCAACCACTAATCAATGTGACAATCAAAGAAACCCAAAAAAAATATTTGGAGCTGTAAAAAAATATTGAAAATATTATGGATTTCAACATTGAAAAAATGAATTTATATGTTTTAAAACCCATATATGTGTCCAATAAAAACTATAAATGAAGATTTATATTTTTTATGATGCACGTATCCCATTCCTTTTTATTCATACAAGAATTACTATGATTAATAATGATCTAAACCAAAACATTTGGTGGGATAATAAGGAGGATATAATTTTTAGAATAACTATCTTGATGCTTTGTTTACCTAAAAGTTAAGGAAGAATTGTATAAGGCTACATAGAGTACTACTAGTTATAACTGATGGTGTAGAGGAGACACACTATTGATTTTTATCTTACCTATTTAAACCTTTTAGCAGTCACTACCATTTCACATATTTATAGGTATAGAACACGAATGCCCAGGGTGACCAACTTTACTACATTGATAAAAAGTCATGGGTACACTACTAGTTATAATTGATGGTGTAGAGCAGACCCACTATTGAGTGACACCTCCTCTGCTCCTATGATTATCATTAAAATTAATTTTATTTTCTTATGTTCCATTAGAGCTTCCACTAAGTGTAAGAGAAGAGGAATATTGGCCAATAATTTTTTCCACATTCATTTCTTCCATCAGATCCTTATCTACTATCTTTTAATAGGTTAAAAGATTCAGTATGAATACTTTTGCTCTAATATGTAGTCGAAATGTGATCAAGTACTTATGAGGATTAATCTTATTGTTTTTCACTACCTATGGATAAAAATAAACTAGATTCATGAACCAATTGATGTATGTTGACACCAAACATTATACCTATTACAAAGAGAGGAAATATAATGACTTTTCCATCATTATAGGCCCTATATAGAATTTCAGGATGAATAGGTTCCTAAAAACCATCCATTCTTATCCCATATTCCTATATTATCGTTCCATAGATTCCCACCAACGCTTTCTTAGAACCTCATGTCTTAATGTCATGTACTTGACCTTGATATTATCAATAATGTACAAGAAGTCAAAGATATGATCAATCTTGTCCATACAGTCCGATGACTCTTTGGGATCACTTGTAACATTAAAGGAAGGGGTATTATCACTTAATAACTCTATAAATAAATCCCCTTATCCTAAAGATATTAGTTATAAATAAACAAATAATTTATGTAATTGAGGTAAATTTTAGTCCATGGAAATAATATCGCACATGATAGCCTCTATAAGATTTAGATCTAGAGGTAGATTACCTTGAGGAGCATCCAATATACCCTCCATTGGAACCAGTGGAGGATGACTTAGAGACATACTAAGGCCCACTAAAAATAGAATAAATGATTATATGATAAGATAATATCTTCTTAAATAATCAAAATATAATCAAAATATGATATTAATATAAATAATTCATCAAAGGATACAAATATACCAACATCTCATTGTAACTTAAATACTTTTATGGAAATATATGGATCAAAATTCACTTAAACTTACCTCTCAAGTTAAGAAAATTATATATTTAGTCTAATAGAAATTAAAATACTGAGTTGTACCATGATATAATACCAATTTTCTAAGGAAATGTAATTAAATATCCTAAAAAACTGGCACACGAACCAGTCTGCTTTATACTCAAAGAGTGTTTCTAATCACCATAGGCTGACGACTATCACTCAACATTAAAAATGTAAGAGGGGACAATTTCTCCTATCCTGATGCTGGAAACCTGGAATATAAATACATAACAAGAAAAAATATTGGAAGGAATATATATGAAATATATGAAAATCTAGCGAGACCAACTCACCATAATCTATATAGGGGAAGTGGTAAGGCTACATGGAGTACTACTTTCCATTATATATGAATTATAATTAGTGTTAACCTAATGGTTTTTTAAATTTCCTAAAAAACATTGATGTGGACTTGATTTCCAACACTTCTTATCAACCTTAGATTTATCACCAGTCTATGAGGACAATTCAAACACTTGAGGATATACAGAAGTCCTACATAATGGATTTCCAATGATGTTGGAATTAATAATACCCAATGGTAGGGTTATTATATAAAAAAATATTTCTTTATAGCATTTAGATGACCCCATATGAGGCTTAGTATGCGAAGAGATGTAAGACTCCAATATGCAGGGATAAAGTTAGGGAGAAAGATGATAATATCTAACTTTGAATAAGATATGATGGAGGAGATCAACACTATTAAACAACATAGGAATGTGGATAAATTTTTAGAGAATATTTATTTGATTATCATTGATATGATCATGGATTTAAAATTGGAAACAAGGTATTTCTCCAGATATTTCCTTAGAAGTGAGTTGTGAGATTAGGGATAAAAGGTAAGTCAATATTTAGGTATATCAGCCCTTTAGAGTTCATTGATAGTATTAGGGTTTATATTTTTTTATAGAACATCCTAAAAAACACTATTAATTACAAGATGTGTTCTATATATCGATTTTCATGAAGTAAATACCACACCATTCAAATGAACATATCTCTAAATAAAATATGTGGGAACTTCATAACTCATGTGTGGAAGAACCAATTGAGATTTAGGATCACATAGATAATGTGACATAGAACACGACCACCCATTTAGTTAATATTATATAGTGGAAAAAAATTATTATATAAGCTATATGGGAATGTGATATTGTAATAAAAAAATCACCCACACCTAATTTAATGGATGTAAGGGAATTTCCAGGTACAGGTATTTTTAAATGGGTAGAATGAAACAATCTAAGAATATTGTAATTATCATTCAATAAATATTTTTAATAGATTAATAAACACATAAAAATGATCTAAAATGTAATAAAATAAATATTAATAAAACAAAATTGTTTTATATGATCATTATAACATAACTATTGTTTTAGTAGGTATAAATTGAGTTGACCAAAATTTTATATTTATGTTGAGATGAAAAATAATGGATTCAAAATGGTTAATAATTCCTTTTAAAGGTATTTTTTTATCTTGGAAAGGATGTTACATCATTAGGTTTTTCACTAGACTAAGCCCCAACTAAACTTCAATAATTACAACATGAGTAACATGGTATACGGGAGAAGCTCATGCTTGTGGAAATTACTATGAGATCCATGCTAGCTAAACCACCACATGAAACTACCACCACTTACTATCAAACCTTTAGATCTAATATAGAGGTATTAATGATTATTCTAAGATGGTGTTATCATTTTATGAACATGTACTAATTAAATAATAAATTATTATATTTATAATAAGGAATTGATTAATTTTATTCATTTAAATATCCTTCTAATTTTTTTCCAATTTATTTTTTCCTAAAATAAAATTATCTTTTCTTATATTAGAGATGAATTTGAAAAAAAGGAATATTTTTTAAATTAATAACATCAAAATTATCTTAAGGAAATTTTTTTTAACGTTTCTTGAAAATTTGAGTTTTAGGAAAATAATTAAGAAATTGATTATATTAGATTATAAGAACAAATATTAAAAATTATTTTTACCACCTCTAAAAATTGAATCATGAAAAATTGATTGTGTATTATGAATTTTAATATCCATATTATGTAATAATGTCAAATTATTTTTTGACCATAGAAAAACGTTATCATGGAAAATTTTTTTACCCCAATTATGCTTAAAAAGGATATAGAGGTTAACCTATGATAAAAGGAGCCAATTCTAGGAAACTCATGCATAACTTTTTTTTTGTGTTTTTTCTAAAAGTTTGGGGCTGAAGCCTCGTTTATTATTAAAACAAATCAAAGACCTATTTAACTAGGTAGAGGGAGACCCATTACATACGCCAAAGCCCCAGTGGGAATTTAGCCCATTACATGACCTATAGTACCATTTTTTGGCCCAAATCCCATTCTGTGAATAGTACTGCTATTGTACCATGCACTGCTATAGTACTACACAGTACCCGTCGCTGCTACTATAATCTGCCACCGCTATAGTTCCCTGTCGCCGCTATAGTGCCCGCCGCTGCTACAATGTCTCCACTACTACAGTAGGCTACAGTACTACTACTATAGTACCTGTGCCCAATGGGGTCTGAACCCCCATTTTGTTTAGTGTAATTCAATATTACATTATCCAATATTCAGAGTTAGAATAAAATCGATCTAATTTCCATGAGAAATACATTAATTATATTTAAAATTTCAAAATATTATCAATAATTCCCATACCTTCACTAAAAAAAGGATCCTTACACTAATCCATTAAAAACCCTCTAAAAATAAAAAATATATACCCTTTTTATACTTCATATTCTTTCCAAATCCGTTCCAAATCATGAAGTACTCCACGTGAAGATTAAATTGTTCTACTTAAATATTTTTTCATATCTTATGATTCAATCATTTATTCATTTATTCATTTTATTCCTCTTCCAAAATAATATTAAACACTATATTATCATGTTTTTAAATCACTATAATCATGTTATTGTAATGATTTCATTATTAAAGTTCGTTATTTTTTCCCAATTAATATAAAATGATTCAGTTTGGGGGGTCTTAACACCCACACAAATGGTGGTATATTTATTATATATTAAATGGTTCAAAAATTTTAAATAATGTAAAAATTACATAATAATGATGAATATGCACATTTCGCATAATTTTTGAATAATGACATATTAAAAAAACAATTTTATATTCATACTTATTCAATTAATTCTAACATTTTCTTATTTTTGTTGGTTTGACTACTTATATACACAATGATTAGAATTTGTATCATAAATGTTTATGGATAGATAAATTATAGTAATATTACATGTAAATATAGAAAAACTATTTAACATTCTTCTTGAATTATAATATTATGATTTATTCCAGAAATTAATACACAAAAAGTTTTATGATAAAGAATCCAAAAAGAAACACATTTTTTATTTTATCTATAGGAATATTACATAAAATTTTGTTGGAAATAACCTAAAACATCCTAAATGATTATTTAACAAATACTTATAACTAAAATACCATTTTATAGAAAAATAACACATAAAAATTGGGTAACAATTGGAACTGTTAATAAAAAATAATCACGGATTGATTAAAAGAACTTATCACTAAATATTAATATCTACTAAATAACTTGAAAAACATACCAAATAAATAAGAATATAAAATAATTTAAAAATGGGATATATGTGAATGAGTTTCTTAAATAGATTAATAATGAGTCTCAAAATATAATACATGAATTTAGGAGGAGTCTTATTAACCTGGAATTCACAGTATGTGATTTCATTAACTCAATTTTCTTTTATTGAGTCATAATCTATTTTTCCTTGAATCTGATCTTCCATGATATTTTATTCTATAATTTATCTATTTTATATGATGTTTTATATTCTTCTATAAAGAATTTATATTTTTACATCAAAATATTCCTCTTTCATAAATTTCTACATTCCAAGAAATGATACACTCATAAGAATTATTCATACACATTCTATTGGAAATTTTGATTCCATTTACATATTTTATTTCCCTCCAATGTTCCTTATTTTTAATATAATCCCAAATATTATTTATCTCCTAAAATATTTAAATTTACTTTTAATATCATTAAAAAATGATTTTTAATCTTTTTAATGATTTGTATTTCAATAATGGTATTTTATATGGAATAATATTTAGAACATAGATTTTTTTTCTTCAAATCAAAATTTATTATCATGAACACTACTTACCTTCATGTTTAAATTGAAAAAAATACCCATTAACATGAAATTTGTAAATTATTTTATTTTCCTTTAGTAAAAAATATCCCTACGATTTACATGAAATTTCACATATTATAACATTTTAAATAATATTATGACTAATAATTTTCATTTCACTTATATTTTCCAATATATAATCTATATCTTACTGATAAATATTACTGATCGCCCTCTAAATGATCTTATTTAATACTAATTTTTGTGACTGAATTTCTCATTCTTCCAATCAAATTCTTGATACCATTTTTATGTGATAATAGGTGGAAATCTTATGAAACCTATTCACATTCAATGAGTTATTTAGTAGATGATGAATGATTTCCTTCATTTGGAACAAATATTAATGGATTATTATATGTGGGGTCCTACATGTCCCTCTAATTCCTTGTTTAATGATTTATACCTCATATGATAGTGAAATGAAATTCTTTCTTGTGGTTGTTCCCATTTTTTGAACATATACATGATTGGGTTTTTCTACAAATCCTGAGAATTATTGTCTTATTTGAATCAATTTCCTATGATTATGTTTGTGAAAAAATTATAATGATTTCCTTACTTTAAGGATACTCAACATTTCTATGTTATTCTGTTTTTTTATTAGTTTCACTTATTACCTAGTTATAATAAATGATTAATTATTTCATGAAATACGTTTTATCTCATGTAATTATCCCTAATGATCTATAATTTTTTATAATTACCTATAATTATTTCAAGGACCATTAAATAATACTATTCTCCACTGATTCATGTTTTTTAATAATATGTTTATCTAACACATTTTTTAATTTTATTTTTCCTTTACTGATTGTTTTTCCTTAACCCTTCTTTTGTTTTCCATTATACAATAAATTATATGAAGCAATGTGTATGGAAGGAAATATTATACAGAGTTTACTAGGAAAGATATAGAATTAAAAAATGTATAAAAATTTTATTATGTATCTAGTCTTTTAAGACACTAAAACTACATTTATTATGTTTGTGAGATTATTTGTGTTTTTTAATGTTTTTATTATGGGAATAGTGTAATGTAATGTCATTTTCATCTTGGTTCACCTTGGAATTTTGACATATGCAATTGTGATATTATAGATCATTGAAAAAACCACAGGTAACTCATTGATAATCAAATCATAGTGTAATACGAGGCCATTGAATAATGATTTCCTCCAACATAGTATTCTATATATTTACATTATGTTAAAGGTAATACATTTTCTCTAAAATTATTAATCATTTATAATATGTTTTAAACATCATTCTGATATTTTCAAATATACTCAAACTTCTATTTATATTTTTAGACTAATTATAGGTAAAATAAACAACCAACTCCATTAATGTTTTCAAGAAACCATATTATTAGCCTAGATAGTTTTTATATTTTATTTTAATTAATTAGTGAGAAAGTAATATTATAGACAATGAAAACTATATATTTTCTGTTAGTATTCTCCATGAGCGAACAAGGTACAAAATATTTTACAATTCCCTCTTTAATGTCTATTTATAACAAAAATACTCTTTTAAGATTCATCTCATATATGAAACTAGAACTACAATTATGTTCCTTACAACTCTAATGATATTCATTAAAATAAATATGCGTTCTTTATCTCATGTTATAATTATCTTCTACAAAATATAGATTCCCTAAAAAATCCAACAATGTTTTGACAAATCAATAATATCATCTAATATTATAAATCTCATGAAATAATAAAATATTATTTATACTTGAACATTAAAAAAATGATTGATAAAAAATATAGAATTATATTTATAGTGGAAATGAAAATTAATTTTGATTAATAGTGATTTAAATATTGTTAAGATGAATAAGTAAAATATATAATGAGTATAATTTAAAGAGTTGGAGAAATAAGTGATGAGTTTAAATTACCCCATTATTAGTGATGGATTTTATGAAAATGATAAGACTAGATAGCTTGTATATATATAATGAAAATTCAAATTGGGTTAATGGGAATCAATGAGTAGTACTATGTTTGGTTTAAATAATTATCTACAATATGAACTCTATAATGTTTGTGAAAATCCGTCATATTGATTTTTGGGTATAATGAATAGTGGTTAATGTTGAAATGCACTTTTAGGTTATAGAGATAATTGAATTTTACATACTGGAAGTTGAATATGATAGATGAACATGTGAAAATTAAATCATAAATACAGGCATATGTGTATCTAGATGGGGATTATAGAGGAACCATGCCTAGAAGGACAATACTTGAGAATGTGAAAATGATTTCAATTTAGTAGTCCTGAATGGTGATATTCTAGCATGTGGATATATTTCTAGAATATGAACTATGAATTATATGTAAATATTTCCTTGAATATAAAATAATGGGAAGACATATTTATTTTGAGATAATTTTTAAAGTTGAATAACAATTCAAAAGGCAATTAACAAAATAAATATTTCCAGGGGTTGATAAGTGGAACATATTTATGATTAGGAAATGATGATTTGGAAAAGTTTTAAAACTAATAAAATACTAAAATATGTTTGGAATTGTTATATAACATTATATCGGTTTTACATAAACATAATTTATTGAAGTATTGATCTTGATAATAGTTGAAAAATGCACGACGGTGAACCAAATAAGTAGTTAAATCCAAAAGGTCAATCTAAAACTATAAATTTGAAGATGATTTTGAGGATAATATAATCATATTATTGATAATATTAATTATGATTGTTGCTTTTTAATGTGAGTTATTAAGTTTATGATGTTGAAGAGTATTTATTGGGAAGGTAAATATTGAAGGAGGGAAGAGGAAACATGAGGAGGATATCCATATTCCAGGTGATATTAAAAGGTAATTATTAAATAACTCCAAATTCATTTTTTATTTTACTTAAAAGAAACTTTGTGGAAAACTGGGAACGAGACAAAGTCATTCACCACAGTTCACATTATAGATGACCATCCAAAAACAAAGTTTCAAAATTCAAAAAATTCAAACAACACCCAACATCACCGTGCCTCGAACTATTTCCACGTACCCTAATTCAAATTACAAACAATATAACATCATCAATTCCTCGAGCCACGAACCATAGAGCCCATGTCAAACAAACACCATCAGTCATGTTAGTGACAACCACCATAATCAACAACCCCAGAGATGAAATCTCCACTAACAATCATTTTGTCCTCACCAAAAACCTCCTGAAGATGCCCACACAGACTCACTTCCCAAAGAACTATGGAAACCACTTATTAAATCCACATTGGAGTGAAAGGTAAGAACCTAGATCTAGATCAAAGAAAAATGTGGGCATCTTCAGGAACAATATCATGAATCTTCACAAAACATTAACTACATGGAATAGGTCATTGCACCACCGATGTCGAAATCCAAATTACATCACAAATAGAATCAACTTGAGCGACTCACCCTAACTAGACAATCACATCAGCCCAAACCAATAGACACCTGGGACATCGAAGATGGCCATCAAAACCCTCCTGACCCAGAAAATGGCCCTCCACTACAAACAAGGAAGACACCATCCAAGAATCATTGAGCCACCCAAGAAACTATTCATCACACCCTTATCGCTGATGACCAAAATGAAGGTGAGAAACCAGCATCACCAAACAACACATTTCATCCCAAAAGACAAAATAGATACTAGGAATCCAAGACTAATTTAGAGATACCCAAAACCATACACACGAAATATCACCGAGTAAATTCAATATAGGTTAATAACTCTTAGAAAAAACATAACAAACCCTCGATAGTGGTATGAGGAAGAATCCCGATCAGATCCTACTAACCAGAACTCAACCAATAAATTATCGATTCCATCACTGACCTCTTTCAACCATCCAACAAAGAAGAGAATTGAAGATCGCCGACCACTGAACCACTAAACCCAAAACCTCTTAGTAACCTCCTCTCCAGATATAACATGGAGAGGCGCAGATGAACGATAGGTCAGGGAAGGGATATAGTGGCCAAGGGATTCAACTGAAAACATCCTTCATCATCGGGACCCCAAACCACCCTAAAAGAAGACATCATTAACATGGATGAAATCCCTAAGCACATACACCAATGTAGTCCATGACCACCACCAGACCATCATCTCACCAAAAAATATGACCCTTCATTGTCAAAATGAAAATCCGAAGATGAAAGATTCATCGAGAGAATGATTAATGCCAATGAAGCATTGACGAGGCAAAAATACTATAGGAGAGAGAAAATGAGAAAAAGAGGGAAGTAGAAGGAGGATGGAGAAGGAACCAGAGAATGAGATCATTCCCCCTCCAAATCACCAGCGTAAAAAGCCCTAGGGCGAGAGTGGGAGGGGGATGATGTCACCTAGAGGCTAATAGTTAATTTAGTAGATGTTACAATATTTTATAATTATAAGTTGAAGTGAAGTATAAAATATAAATAGATTTATTAGAAAAACACTAAAAGAATCATATCTTTGTAACATTTAAATATCTAAAATTATAATAATCTTGAGTTAATATGGGAAAGTAATTTAAAATAAAATATTCAATGGTTTAGAATAAAAGAAGGTAAAGATACCAAATCATGGGGAAGTTTAAAAGTTCCATGTAAATAAAGATCAGATTCTATTCAAGGATATGTTTTATAGAATATAATTGAGAAATCATAATCCATAGTTTGAAGGATGTATGTAAATGTATAATAATAACACTAGTTCCCATGTGTGATGACTTGGGTTTCCACGAACCATTACATTATGTTTTCCTATAAGTAAAAGATTTTATTGTGAGTGGGGATGTTTTTTAAAGATATATAGTCAATTGTTTTTATCTCTAAGGGGCCAAAATTCTCATGGGGTCTCTTGTGATGGTATCTATTTTTGGGTATAATGAATTGTGAGTTGAAAATTTTCATGAACTATGTATTTTGGGGTTGTAAATGCCAATTTTAGTGAGTAACCTTTCCATTGAGGGTTACAATTTAATGTTGGATCTTGTTTCAGATATAATGCTTCGTAGGAAAACAATTATGGATTACCTTCAAAAAAATGGTTGATATTTTCTATTCCATGTTGGAAGAAACATTATGTATGGTGTCTTGGGGTTCTCTCTATACAAAAAGAGGAATGTAGAAATGGAAATTTTTGAGGTTATACTGGGTGATTATTTGTGGCAGTTTGGATCTGTATGAATCATTGAAGAATAGACCATTGTTATTCCATGCTATTGTTTGAGTTTTGGAATGATGGAAAAAGTTAGGGGAAATTCACAATACCATAGAGTTAGTAATGGTGATGGATAATACTATTTTTATGTGGATAAAATGAACACCAAAATAGAGAGAGACAAGCTACCTTGATTCATCAATATTTAAATCTGAATATAACTAGATCCACTATATCTGCCTTATGAGTATTCATGCTAGGGTGAAGGGATATTAGTTATTCTCCATAAATAGGGTATATGATTCCATTGTTTAGAATTTATTCTTTCCATAAATCACAATTCAATCCTAGGTTTATCTTTCATGACTTTAAACTAGTCACTCTTAATGGAAAACCCTCATATTCATGAGATTTTTTCTCCTAATCGAAGGTACCCCTATTATCATATTTATCTATTTATTCATGGTTATTTTCATTATAGAGGTTCTATCAGTGAGTTTTATCTAGTTTGATATTATATCTATGTATTAATTGATGGTTTACTATCCCACGTAAGAACATTTATTCTACATAGGCATTTATTAGATTATAAATTTATAAATCTAAAACATCACTAGACAAAAAGGTGTAGTATAATTGCAGCATAATGTCAAACCAAGAGAATAATCTAGAAAACCTGGAAACCTAGTGATTATATAATGACATATGGAATACTTATGTTACTATTTTAGGATTAGTTTTCTAAGGATTATGTAGTTTTGTTTTACAATGGATTAATGTGATGGGATTGGAGTAAATTTCAAGTCTTAAGAAAAAATAATTCCTTGATCCGGATAAGGATAGTCTTAAGGAATAGGTTGAAAAGTTGTGAAGATATAACCAATTGGTTTTTCTAAAACCAATCATATCCACTAATGTGAGAAACTAATCTTTGGTCTATAGATAGTCAACAACCTTGGTGCGATAATATTTTATTAAAAGGTATAATGAATCATAAGCTACTGGTCCTAGCTTTCTCAACTCCAATTAGGTCAGGGTAATTCCATTTCAATTCCCTATATTATGGTTTTGAAAAATAATATGATTAATAATAATTCTTAACCAGAATACATTCCAAAGGGTTACCCAAGTTTTTATTTAACGATTTATTAGTTTTAGGACACCCCTACTTTTGACCCCTATCCGTATTGGATTAGACCTGAATGATAAAAGAAGTATCAGATGAAAGAGAAATCAACAAAACTACTGAAATATTAATTAAACAATTTATATTTATGATATCCATAGATAAATTAATTTTAAAAAAACACATAATTGAATAAAGGAATAAGAAATGGAATGAAACTTGTGAGGTTGAAATAATATATAAAAGCAAACAGTAGTAGGAACAAGAAAAAGAAATCTAAAAATATTTGGATCAATTATTAGTATTTATATATTAATAAAATAAGAAAATAAACCATTTAAATGTATTTCTAGAATTTTTGGAGGGGAGAGAATAAAAAAATAATGTGTGTTCATCCTACATTCTTTGTGAGTGATTGAATATATATAAGCCTGATCATATCATGATGTGTAATTGTTTAACATTATGAGATTAGTTTAATTGAATTTTCCTCAAAATATTCTTGATGTGTATTTGAAATTCACATCATGTACTTAAATCCAAAAAATATCTAGAAATATTGTACCACCAAGATTTCATAGCTTCAATCTTTGGTGGTTCTAAATTCAAAACCCTCACATCAGAGAATTAATTCATGTAGAGTATTTGTTTTTCCTGTAGGATTCAATACTTTTACTGGTTTCATGGGTTGGCCTATGGATTGTAGGGGTCTTCTGCTCAAGTAAAACATGTTGTGAACATGTTTCAGGATGTGTAATGACTGAAATTTATAAAATTACAATAGCTTCTATTTTGAGAATTGAATCACTATTTGAAAAAAACTATAAAAACAGATTGAATTATCTAATAATGCATGAATAGATCTAAAATAAATGTATCCAATATATATATACACACACGTATATATGTATATATATATATATTAATTCAGTGTATAAAATTCATCTACACTTTAACAATTTCTTCTCCTCAAGAAAAAATGATCTTAATAGGGATTCAAAAGGAAATAACTTTTAAATAGGAACCAGAAATTAAAACCATACAAATATAAATGAGTGTTAGTGGAAAATGATAGTCCTCTAGAATTATACATGGAGAGAAAATTAGTTATTCCTCATAGTTATGTGCTTTATTCAGATCGTTTCTTAATTTAATTACAATTTATCAATTGTTCGTCAGAATCTATTCCAGTATAGAAATTTACCTCACCATTAATATTATCTCATAACCCAAGGAAAATGAAACTGGATTTATTCTCATTAGATAAATACATGTTCCTAACCATAGGATTTAATTGGTTCTAACATTTACACTTTATAAAAACAAACAAACAATTAAACGAGAGGTATTTATCAGTATGGTTGAAATGACTTTCTAGAAGAGGGTAGGTGGGTAAATGAAAATAATAAAGCTCAAAAAAGAGGGTAAACTCTCAATTATAATACATGATAATCATTAATAATGTAATGTAAAATATCCTCAAGAAATATATATCTCTACACTCTCAAAATTCTATGAATGGTCTATGCATGTGTCATAAAAGTTCAATTAAAATATCATGTTTCATCTTTTTTTTCCTTTCTCCAAAAGCCAAGGCTAGATGTCACATTCATCATATAACTATATATTATACATTATAAGATCCATCAGTCCTGTAATGGTGATATTTTTTCTTCCTAATAGCAAAACCATATTTTTTTCTTTAATTATTATATTTTAAATAGGATAATAATTTTTGGTATATCTGAAGAACCATAGACCACATCCCACATATCATGTAAATAAATTCATTGTACTTATAAATTGTAATAATACTACATCCATCAGTAATGAAATTCTCCCCCACTCTTATTCAAGTAAAAATCATAAAATTTGGTCAATATAAGGGTATGAAAGGATAAAATGGGCTTATAACATTCTTTATTCCTAATAAGATAGTTTATGGATTCTATGAGCTTAGGAAGGATAAATATATAGTTGGGATTTAAGATAAATATATTAATAAATATTGCCTTTATCATTTAGAAGTATATTTATTGATTAATATCCTTGATAAGATTTCTATGTATGTTTTGAAAGGTTTATATTCCCTGATTATCTCTAAAAAAATATGCTCAAAATAGAATATGAAAATCTATGCCCTAAATCCTCTCTAGAATGGGAATAAAAAAATAGGGAAATATTTTTGGGAATAACAACGAGTAATAATTTAATCAAAATAAATTTCATGAAATGAGAATAAGAAGTAAATTACTTAACACAACAACCAAGGTAAAATACTAAGAAAAAATAAAAAATATATTTCAAAAATTTCTTTCCAAACATTGTATTTTATTTAAATGGGAGTAATTATTTTTCAAGTTAAATAATTATTTTAATGAAACTTTTCACACTGAAAAATGAAAATAATAAACAATACAAGTGTACAGACAATTAACCTCAATAATTTCTCCCATATATATAAAATTAAATAGTGTCCACAAATTTTTGGAATGTGATGTGGTGAAGAATTAAAAAATAGAATTGAAAAAATAGAGATTGAAATTATGAACATTAGGTCCGGAATAAAGACCCCCTCTTCAATTAATTTCAATCTATAGGGGAAATGTTGGATGGTGATGTAAAACTAGGAACGAGTAAAAATTGTTAGAACTGAAATAGCTGCATTAGATAAAACATATGTACACATGATATAAGAAATGTGTAAGTATAAAATCACCAGATGCACAAAATAAATATTTGTAGAAATATTATTAGATAAATACATGAGTCAGGATAGAATGATGTCTCAAATGAATAATTAACAAAAAGTTAAATAATATGAAAAATAAATGATGCTATAAAACTTTGCAGAAACCGAGAAAACCAAAAATTTGGGTTGCCTACCATAAATCACAAAGATGTCATCATTACCCCAATGGATGGACAAGGATCAAGAAGTGGCATGTATTGGATCAACTATCATCTTCATATTTTAGAAACTATTAGTTATATACTTGATGTCATATGGGATCTTGGTGTGGTTTAACACTTTTGGAATGGGCTGATCAATGATATCATGTAGTAGCTCAAGAATCCTTTCATGTCATGGAGGGAAAACCTATATAGTATGGATATTTATCTTTTGGATACATCCTTTTATATCATCAACTCAAGGAAATACCTCATACAAGAATCTATATGTTATTCTAACAGACTTATTGATTAATGTGGGAGATATAGTAGATTGAGATGTAGCTGAATTACTGTATATCTAAGAATGATAATGCTATTAATATATGAAATCAAAAAATGTATCTCTTACATTATATAAAATATATGATAAAACCAGTAATAGTGAATACCAATAGTAAGAAAAACACATAAAACAATGTACAGTGGGGGAGGGACATCTTGGAAATGAGTAAACAGTGTGGACAGACTCACCCTTATCAATGTCAAATGTCCCCTTCCGAACAGTGGGTATTTGGTTCTAGCCTGCTATGTCAATGGAATCTATAGAGGTGGGAGAAGGTGTATGAACTTCCATAAAATAATCCTAGGTGTAGGAATGTATCTTGGTCATTATATGTGTTGGGGAGGTTCTGGTTTGTACTGTGGATGAATTTCTAAAAGTTGTATCTCCGAAGGGTAGCTAAGATGTAGACAACACAACATGGCCCTTTCACAATCGAGTGGGATATGTTAAAAAAATAATACTAAAATAAATTTCTATAAATAAAATTGGAAGGTTGAAATTTGTGGGATATGGGACTAAGGTTGATGGGGTGGGAATGGAGGTCGAAGAGGGGTCTATAGAAGATAGTTGTGGGTGGGTAGATATAGTGATTCGTGGTGGGGTGGCAGTACTAAGGTAGTGATGATTAGGGAAGGGGATGCTAAAATAAATGAAAATACATATCTATTTCTATATAATTATAAACAAAACATCCCACATGGATGATGAAAAATGTAGGGGTAGGTCTGGAATAAGACAGGGTGGTGTAATGGTGGAGTTATGAGCCAGTGAGTGGGTGACAACAATAATAGCAGGACGATCTAGAGAAGGTGTTCGTTCCATTTGAGAGGGAGAAGGTGGGGATGGATCACGAGGAGTTGGTGCCTCATCTTCTACCTCAAAATATTTGTGAGAATAATAATAATACCGAATTATCTTCCTCAATAAGCCTAATTTATTGAGAAAGATGAAATCAATGGAATCCATCTTCCCAATAGATTACATGGTATGAGGGGCATCAAAAATTCCCAAATTACATTAAGGGTTTGTAATGAAACTGACCCCATCAATTTACCATGATCCCTCCTCACTTGGGACTCATAGTAAAGTGATTATTGGTGAAACGGGTTGATGGTAGGCCCACCCATGGTAGAGGATAAAATGATAGCCTAAATATGGAAGATGTATCCATTAGAATTTCTTCTATATATACAAACATGGGCGATGATCTGATGAATACTTTATAGTGGTAAAACCCATATTTGGGTACTCTTCATTATCTATGGTCATGAAAACTGTTGGGGTTGTAGGAAATTAATGTCCAGTTTTGGGGAGTGTCTACCTTATTCAGATCAATCCTCGAGGAATTATAAGAAAGAGAAGTAATGAAATGAGTTGTATAGATACCTAGAACTATGTATAACTCTCCTAAATTCTTCTCCCATAGTCGGCCAACAAGATGAAATGCGATGTACATAACATGACACTCCAACATGGATATGAACTCCAAGAACATATCTTGATTTGGATCCTCACATTACTCTATGATTATAAAAAGGTAAATCTATCCAATGAGCTCTAGGACCTCATTAAGGAAGAGTATGTTCTCATGAATGGCCTGGTCAAGGGACTTTTTATTCATCATGGTCTTGGCCTGAAGATGGAATTTGAAAATATGCTAGAGAGGCTTAGAAATCTGTAGGTAGGGATGTAGCTGTGGGTGCTAGGGAACACCTTGTGACTGGATGGAAGAGGAGTGGGAATGGGAAGAGGTTGTGGGAGTGACAAAACCAAATGTGGATGATAAAGGGTAAGGATATACAAATTGGGATGGCGGAGCATGGGTTAGATGCTTTAGTAGAGGAGGACTAACATACAGGGTTGTGCACATAAAGGAAGAGCCACTGCTGGTTTTTTTGTGGCACATCACAGGTAAATGGAATGAGAAGGAAAACATGGAGAATAGTACTAGAGGTCCTAATGTTGATAAAGGGTGAGAGGAGGGTGTGGGGAGGTAATGGTCGATATGCCGAAGCATGCAAGAGAGGGGGGTCGATGATGTCGGTGGTGGGGGGTTAGGAATTGAATAGTTTTCACCTATTATATTGGGATTCATTTAATTTTAATGTATCCCGAAATTAAAATTTCATGTAAATAATTCACAATATATAAATTACTGAGAGATTTTTTTCAGGACGGAAAAAATCACATCATTTAAAGTGTAAAATGCCTATAAAAGTCCATTTCCATAATTCTTTCTCCAAACCCTCTAACCTATAGTTGATGTTGTTGAGCCTTCGAAAACCAAATAAAAACTAATAAAAAATATAGAATGGAACTCGGTATTTCTCATAGTAATTTATTCTTATAACATTGAGAACAAGACAATTATTTTGATATAATTGAATTTTAATGAAACAACACACCACTCTAGGAATGGTTCTTAAAAAAATTTTAACCTCTAAACATTAACCTTAGAGAGTGTTCTTCCACCACATTGGATTCCGATCATAACATTGTGGAAAACACATATAAGTTGAAAATGACCCATCCATTTGTATTTTAGTTTTTAAAGAATTTCTTTAGTTGGGAATTGAAGAGTAGAACTGTGTCCTGCGTTTTGAGGCATCATCAAAAAATGTATTTTTCTTTCCATTTCATTGTTTTTTCTTAATAAATTATAGAATTTTCCTAACCATCCCATCAAATCTCTAAAGCTCATTCATTTTCAGAATTTTTTATTGTGTATCTTTTTATCATCAATGTTTATTTTTTTCATTTAATAATTAGAGTAATGACTGTATTCTACTAGTAGGTGACATGGATTCCCATAAAAAAATTGGAAAAGAGTAGATTCAATTTATAACACCCTATGGATTTATAAATAAATTTAAAATTGAATATAGGAAACAATAAGTCTCTAAAAAACACCATTTTTTATACAAGTTAGTAAACATAATTTATTCACCTTTGTGATTTTAATTTTGAAAAACTAACTTACACGGTTCCATTCAGTATGATATTTATAGTCTTATGGGATCAACATAAATTTTTGTTAAATAGTTACTTCACCCTTAGGAATTGTAACATGATCCTTATAAATTTTATCATCTCCCATAAAGTATAAATAAAATTTAGACAACTTAAAAATGAAATAGATTATTTCACAAATTAATAATTATGTGTTGGTATTTTTGTGAGTACTTAATATTTAATTAAAATTATAAATTAATAAATTGATCCATTAAATTTATTACTAAATAAATGTTTTTTTCCTAAAATTTTAGGATAATTTTATATGAGATTAGTTATTTTTTCTGTGTATTATAATATCAGTTTTAGTTTTAAAAATGTATTTTTTGAGTAAATGGTGAATTTATTTAGAAATTCAATTTAACATATTTAGAGAATTATTTTGATAAAAAAGATTAAATATTTGAATTGTATAAATTAATAAATGGTTAAGGTAAATTTTTGTGATTTGTCTAAAATATTTGAATTTTTGGTGAATAGTAAAATACGATAATTTATGATAAATGATAAATGCATGATTTATTGAGTCATAAGTGATGTAAGGATGATGTAAGAACACATGGTTTGAACACACCTGCACTAATTACTATTTTTGGTCTCAAGAATCAACACTATTTCTTATCATGAGAAAAATAATAAAATAATAAATAAGATATTCAAAAATCCGTCCTCTCCGCTACTATAAAAAACACCCTCACCCCCTCTTCTATTCACTCCTCTAAGCCTTGAAGCATCAAAAGGTTCGGCCCAAATACTATTCCCTTGTCCCTCCCCATCACCACGAGCTCTTGGGTTTTCCAAAATAACAGAACCCCTTTCCTTAAAGAGATTTTTCAAAGATGTGTATTCAAAAGGTAAATCCACATCTTCTTTCTTTTAATTTCATTTAGAGTTCCTTTATTTTATTATCCTCTAGTAACCTCCTCTATCCAAATGATTTGTATAAATACAGTATCATCTATATAAAGTAAATATATTATATTAATGTAATAACCATTATCAGTATTCTTAATCTCTCTCTCTCTCTCTCTCTTTCTTATTTTATAAACGAAATCATCATCTCTAAGTCTCCAATTTATAACCTTTGTTGATGATGAAGTCTAGTTCTTCAATTTCTCTTTCCATAATGGTCATGAAATCCATTTTAATTTTTTAACCAGACTATAAAATAGGTATTATATCCTATTTATTATTTATGAACATGTATATTTACATAATACTAATTCATCTGACAAAACTAGTTCGTAATAATCAAAATACCGCCAAAATAATCTAAGTGGTTGTCATTAATATTTCATCTAATGATTCATCCTAATACCATGTAAAAAAATGTTATATATAAACATTAAAAACTATTTAATTTAATCAATAGTATATAAATTCAATTTTTGATAATCATATCCATTCCTCATGAATATTCATACTCATATACAAGTTTATCTATCGTGAAAACCAATGAAACAAACACTCTAGAATGACGAAATTCAATATTATAACGTATCAATAAGGACATAAATGAAATTCATAAGATTGTGATAAACTAAATAAATGTATGATAAGTTCTGAATTAATTTATTAATATTTATTATTTCATAGTCTAGGACCTTCATTTCAATATAGGATGATACTCAGACATAAGTAAGGGTTTTCTACCCAAACATCTATTTTATTCTTTTAGGTTACACATATTCACTACATACCACAGTGAAATTCTTATTTATAATTATTTACTACTCATAAATCCTATGTGAATGTTCTATATATGTGTACCAATAATAAACCTTCTTTATTTTTTGGGGAGTTTCGTTTTTTAAAAGGGTCTTTCAAAAATTATTCCTGTCAAATAAGCCTATTTCAAAGGAAATTATTTAATTCTAACCTATTTTAAAAGGAATTATATAATAATTTTTAAGAAAATATTATTTTTATAAAATCATAGTTTTTATTATTATAAAATACCTTAATTAACTTATTTTCTATAAAAAAAATTTTCTAAAAGAACCCATCTTTTCAAAGTAAAAGAGTATTTATCTCAAGAATTACAAAATAATTTTATAAGAGTATTTTCACATATTGAAACACTCTTGTTGATTATTATGTTTAAATGGGATCATTTTTTTATGATATCATCCACCATATTTTATTGAATGGTTTTTGATTAGATTGAATGTGGATATCATCCCTACCAATGTGGCGACTTCGTTGACTGAAGAGGAATCTAGTCCAGAGAAAACCACATCTACCCTTGGAACCACTCATATCCCTACTGTTAGAAGAGAGGAGACATCTGTTATGTCAGAAATTCTTTTTGAGAAGCTAGATAACAACAACTGACTTCCATTTCTATAATATTTATGGTTCTTCTCATGCATCGAAAAATCCTACGATGACTAATACTAACCTGGAGGCTATCACTAAAGTGGTTGTTTGGGGGATAAATTCCTTAGAGGAGTGTCATGAACCAACCTCTCCAAGTGTTCCCATGGGTGAGACTAACATAGGTCTTGGTATGGCACTACAATCTATGATAAATCCTGGCATGTATTTTGAAGAAGTACCAGAACATGTTAATATTCCCATTACTTTTGACAAATTTGAGGAACTATATACTAAACCAAATAAACCTTAGTTTTTCTTTATTTTTTCTAATTAATCTTATTATGCATGATTCCCTAATCATGATTTTTTGGAACATGTTTCTTTATCTATAGGATCTACTATAATGATGGTTCCTGAAATAGACGTTGAGATCAATCCCAATCCTACCATTGAGAAGGAATCGGTTTAGGTGACCCATGAAATGGAAAATCTTCATGAGGTTCATCTGGAGAATCCACAATTTACTTAAAAATGTACCCCTCGCTAAGAGGTTCCATCCAAAACTGTTAGGGCTGGAATGTTGGGTAGGGATCCTTTGAAAATGTTAACCTACTATTGGGTAATTGTTTCCAACCATTGTGATTGTGACCAGTCTTTCAATTATTTTAAATCTAACCATGAATTTGATTTATCTTGTAGGATTTTAATATTCTATGGCTAGGTCTGAAGGTGAAGCTTCTAGATCATCTTAACCAACATCAGGTATCCATGAAACCACTATTCAGGAGGGAGCAGAATAGGGAACTTCATTAAGTGAATTAATCCCAGAGTACATCCCTCCATATGACAGCGATTCAGAATCAGATTCAGAGTTTTAAAATTCTATTCTCCTTGCACCTAATATAGCTTCTTAAGATATATGGATTCTTGTATATGAAACATTCTCTGAGGAACTACCTTTATGAATCCAATAACTATCAACATTAGTCATCAGGTTCGGATTCATAGGTTTCGATAACTATGTAATCCATACCATGGTGAAAGATACCATTCATTGGTGGGAGATTGTGCACAAACTTTGTTAATATCTCATAAAATCTAGAATGCTTTCAAACATTGATTATTTCCAAGCTTTATTATCTCAAGCAGAGGCCAATCACACTACAAAGTTGGAAACTTTCAGGCATAAAGCTAATGATAATACCATTCAAGTGTAACATCTTTTGAAAGAGTTGGATAATGCTAAAAAATATCATGAAAAACATTATTACTCAATAGAATAAGACAAAAAAGAAGGGGTTAAATCCATTATAGATGCTAAGGAGGTGCTTCTTCAGAATGTGGAGACTGAGGCTGGTCAACTGAAGGAACGTAAACATGCGACAAATGTGGCTATGGATGCCATTAAACAAATGAAAAGATATATCTATGACCACTTTTAATTTATAATATAGAGACTCCAATTTGTGGATATTCCTCTGGGGACTCTTTTTGTTTTCTAACAAATGAAAATAATTTTGTTTCTAATAATCTATGTCTTCATCCCTTTTTTAAATTGAAATTTTGGAACTAATTTCCATAACATGAATTTTTATACTGGATAATCATGATTACAATGAATATTATGCAATTATCTCTAATTTTTACCTAATCCAATGTGCCTAGTTAGCATAGTTTAACTCATGCTAGTGACAAATGTACAACCTTACAAAATTTGTGTATTTTGTGTTATGCCCCTAATTTTTACCTAAGACCATTATGGAGGGGAAGTAGTAGGCGAAATTGTATTTTTCTTATGCTTCCCTTTTAGTTATTCATCCAAAAAATATTTTCCTCTTAACTTTTTATCGTTCGAAATTGCCTAAATCGTATAAAGTGTAGGTCTAGCAGGCTAAGTCTCAAATTTTGTCCAGAGTCCCCTTTGTAGGTTTTTAGCCTGGTGAATTCTATGTCTCTTTTTGTTATGTTTAATGTCATGAATTTTAGACTAATAAGGCTAGTAGTTTTAGTTGAATAGATTTGAAGATGAAATTTATGATTAAAACCCAAATAATACATGATGTCTAGGAAGGTCCTAATATTGTTCAGATACTTCCATGGGGAATCTTGATTCAAGAGTTTTATGGAAACGAAATCTAAAACTTGATGTTTAATAAAAGAGGAGGTATCTCATGATAATAAGGTTTCCTCCAAATGAAAAACTCATTATTGGGGTTGGTTTATGTGAGGCCAACTAAGGCACATATTGCATAGTCACATAGTGGTATCCTTAGGCTGACAGAACCGTTATATGAACAACTTATGCAAGGAAACTTTGGAATGCACTACATAGTTTAGTAAAGAGTTACCAAGAATTATGACATTCTAATGTTGATAAACAATGTGGTTTAATATTTGGATGTCTCAAGACCATAGTGGGTGGCTTTTCCATGTAAAGGTGTCTGAATACAAAGGGGTACATCTGTGCTGATATAGGCTATTAATGAGGAACCACTCCTACAAAAATTTAGTGTATAAATGAGGGTATATTTTTTATAAAGGATCTTTCTAATATTATTCTATGCATATTGATGTCATAAAACAAGTAAATTATTTTGTGTAGTTTTAATTCATGCAACAAGGACATTAAGTGATTATTGATAATATGCCATGTAGTTTAAAGTCATGTAGCAAGGACATTAGTGGGTTTTCAATTTAATGTCATGAAAAAATGACATTATTGTGTTGTTTAGTTTAAATTCATAGATAAACTAAATTATTATGTGACGTAGTTTAAAGTAAAAGAGAAAGGACATTATGGTGTTGTGAAGTTTAAATCCATGAAACAAAGACATTATGTGGATTTAATTTTAAGGACATTAAATCTGACCAAATATTTGATGGTTCTCCAATTCTTGGTAATTCATCTAGAAATGTGATACCGTATTCAAGTATGGAAATAGATAATTTTAAGCAATGATTTTGGGATTTATGAATCTGAAAAGTGATATGGGCATATAACTAATGACAGTAGTGGGTTTCTCTTCCAAGAACTAAGTCGCCACTGCTCGAAAAACCCGTTACGGGGGATGTATTATATAAGTCCAACTGGGGCATGTATTTCATCAACAAATAGTGGAATCCTTATGCTGGAAGGCCTCTTTTGTTGGAAAATTTTATGCAAGGCCAACTATGGCATGTATTTCAGTTCCCGATAAAAGAGCTCTCAATAATTTAACCATTCTAGTTGCTAAATGATGATGATGTTTATAGATATTCAGATATTCCCAAGCATAATTTATGGTTTATGGAGAAATGTGGATTAATAAAAAAGACATATTTGAAGTCATAATTTCCAATTAATTAGGATAATAAGCTCTCTATGAAGGTATAACCCAAGCACATGAAGTATGGTACCTATAGTTTTAGGTTATATGATTAGAACCATAATCTTAGGGAAACAATAGAAGATATGTGGTCAAATGGCCCAAGCTCATTGCAATAATCTTTGATTATATGGAGAGTGAATACGTAAACCATCGTCTTGGAGACTTTCTAGTCAAAATAAAGGATATAAGACAAATACACAAAGGATGGCTGCTTAAGATTGTGGGTTCTTGCATTCCTTCATTAAACCATAAAGGTATAGAAGAGGCTTCTCCCAAGAATGAAGTTACTACTGTTTGAAAAACCCATTACGGGGGCCTCATAATGTAGTGACATCTAGGGAATGTACTACATATCCAAATTTTGGCATCCTTTGGCTGACATTCCCTTAATGTAGGAAAAGTTTATGAAAAACCAATTGGGGAACAAAAAGTATAGTTAGGAAAAAAGATATATAATGTATCAATAATTCTATCATAAGAAACCAAAGAATTATTAGGAAGATCTGAAAGTATTTATAGATTAGGTTCATGACATGTTAAAGGGGAATTATACAATGCATAAAGCATGTGTTTGAACTGATACTTTCCATGAATTTAGAGTCCCTTACACAGACCTGACTCATACGTATAAAAGAGGACATTTCTTGTTTACATGATGTGGTCACTGAGGTGAGGGCCCAAAATAAAAGATCCGATATAGATTTTTATCATAAGAAGGAGAGGGGTAATTTTCATTTATTAAGTTGCTGGGACTTGTATTTGGGGACAATGTTTCACTATGTATCTCAAATGGGATGATAATTAAACCATAAATAGTTCTATAAATATTGTGTAGTTTAATGTCATACGGTAAGGATAATGAATCAACTGACGTGAAGGGAAAGGGTGGGTCCATGTAGTTTTATGTCATGCATTAAAGACATTGTACATACAGTTTAATATCTTTTAGTAACAACTCAAATGTTAAGACATGAAATGTCAAAAGGCAATGTGGCTGAACCAGGGCATAGGGTCTATGAATCACTATGTATCTCAAAGGGGTCGGAATCAAGCTACATGTTGTTCTTGAATGAAGGTCCATGTAGTTTATCTTCATGCATTAAGGATATATAGTGTTTCTTTTTAGTTCTTACAGTTTGTACCATTGATAACCCAATAGAAATTAAGACACCTTATTTGTGTAGAGAATCTATGTACCCAATTCCTATGCCCATGTGAGCTACTGTCTATATGAAAAACAAGGAGCGGGTAATGTATCTTCTATAACATAAGTGTAAAAAACTGAAGAATGGGATTATGATGATTACATAGTGGCTGAGAAGGGGTATAGGACCTTGGAATCACAACATATATTGTTGGGAAAAGAATCAATCCACATGTAGTTCTCAAAATGTTCCATCTGTAGGTTTGATTCATACACATAGGGAATGGGGAACTTTATTTTATTTTTGGATGAACCTGAGAAAGAAGACCTGTGTGTCACTACATATCTCATTGGAATGAAAGTCAATCCATATATATTTCGTAATGTTGATTCCCCATACTACCTATATTTTTATGTGAAGAAGTGGGGTTTTTTTCATGGTTGGGCCTGATATTGGAGATCTGTAAATCTCTATGTATCTCATTAGAATAAGAATAAATCCATACATAGTTCATTCTATGTAGTTTATCATTATCCAGAAAGGGTGTGGGTGACCTGATGTAAAGGAAACATTTTGGATGGACCAGGGATATGACCCATTCATCACTACGTATCTTGATAGGGGAAATAATCAAGCCACACGTAGTTATTAATAGGTTTCCTTTCTGGATCTGATTCAAACATAGGAAGTAAAAGGGATTAAAAGTTAATCACAGATGGACCCTGGAATGGAGATATGGGTGTCACTATATATCTTTATGAGGCATGAATCAAGCCACACATAGTCCTTCAAGGTGATCCCTTTTCCAGTTTTATTAGTATGCATAAAGGGTGAAGCGAATTTTTCAACATTGTGGATGGACCCAAGATTAGAGATCTGAGCATCCCTACATATCTTGATGGGGAAATAATTAGTACACGCATAGTTCTTGATGATGGTTACCCATTAAAATTTAATGTTTATGTGAGAAATGGGGTTTTCAATACTTACTGAAATAATGGTTGGCCCAAAAATAAAAAAATGGTATGAGAATCAAGCCATATTTTCTAAAAGGATTCCCAGTATATAATTTACTCATATACTAGGAAAGGGGAAACTATTTATTTTATGGTTGTTTCTAGTCCCAAGATAGTTGATCTGGGTGTCACTATATATCTCATTGGAATGATAATGAATCCACAAGTAATTCTTGAAAATGTGTCCTTATGCAGATCTAATTCAAACATAGGTAGAAATGGCGTTCCTATGCCACTGGGAAGTGGAAATGATGTGAGTAATGTTTACACCTAAAAGATACTCATCTATTAAGGAACCAAAAGAAATGTCAATTTATGTTATCTTGGGAGATTTATTAACTTCAAATGAAGGAGACATTAACTGTATACTTTAATGTCTTATGGTGAAGAGAAATGGTGTTTAGAAATTTCAAGTCATGTTACTAGGACCTCATGTCATTCAGTTTAACATCATGAGAAAAGGATGATTATTCTATCCATTTTAATGTCATATAAAATATATTTATATGGTGAAATGTAGTTTAACATCATGGAAATAGGATGTTGGTTTTTACACAGTTTAACATCATTAAACTAGGACGTGCTCTTTGTGGTCACACAAAGTATTTCTCCAGGAAGGTTGAATTTGTTGGAGTTTTAGTGATGTCTCTGTCCATTGAAATCAAGGAATAAAATCCATTACCGTAGAAATTTTGTATGGATTAAGGTCATTCCCACTTGGGATCATGTTTTGGAGACTTCTTTCCTGGTATTATTAAACTCCTAGGGACCAAAACCGATTCTCTTGGGAGGAATGAATGGAGGTGAACATGTTTAAATCTCTTGATATTATGTTCTGATAGACTCCCATGTGATGAAATGTATGAAATATATTTTTATCCAATCACTATATTCCATCTAGTCACATCTCAAACATCTCATATATAGATAACTAATCAGAAATAACAACTTAGTGTGAATGAAAATGAACTTCAATTGGAAGAACTGCTTCGGTCTCATATACCAATGTGTACTGGATTTACCATGTTTCAGTATAGGTAATTGTCAGGTAATCCCATAAGGCATGAAAGAGTTTATCATGCTAATGTTTCTTATCATTATAAACCAATTTCTGTAATATGTTGGACAAGGTTTTCATAAAAGCCTTTATCTATCCATTTTCCACTACATGATAGCGGGATGAATTGTTGGATTTGATATCATATTCTTTATATAACTTCCCTAACTCAACAGAATATAAATTTGTGTCATATTCCATCAATATGGTATATGGGACACCAAATATAGTGGTGATATTAGTTTTTAAGAAGCATATAACATTTTTGGCCCCGACTACCTTGAGAGGTATTTCCTCATCCAATTTAGTGAAGAAATTAGTAACAGTAAGGATATACTTGAACTACATAGATATAGTTAGATGATAAG
This sequence comes from Viscum album, assembly GCA_963277665.1. Taxonomy (NCBI): domain Eukaryota; kingdom Viridiplantae; phylum Streptophyta; class Magnoliopsida; order Santalales; family Viscaceae; genus Viscum; species Viscum album. The sequence goes on from OY728119.1 coordinate 2,051,726,020, forward strand.
GTCCTAGTACATCCATTACCCATATAGAAAATGGTCGGATGTATTAATCTATATGTAGAAACTTTGGGGGTTGGTAAATTATGTTTCCATGAACGTGGGAGGGATTACACTTCTTCGTGAAATTTTTTCAATGCTGCTCCATCAAAGGCCTAAAGTATCCATGCCTTCAGATTTGATTAGAAATCTTATACCTAGACTGGTGGGAACAATAGGCTCCTATATGTACTTCTTTCATGACAGATGCAGTTTCATCCTCATCAATGCATGTGAGGACAATTCTATCTAAGTCTCATATATAGAGGATCTTCTGCGTATTTGGACCATCATAATGGGTGAAATTAAATGCTTGTTTCCGTACATTCACTTTTCTAGATCTATCAAATTGAAGTACGTCATTTTTTAGATATTCCATGATGGGTGTCATCTATCCCACCGTAGGACCAAATGGTTTTGGAATGGGACTCATTTAATTGATTTCCTCTATTCCGATTTGAATAAAAGGGGAAACCACATGATGATGAGCAATGATAATGATTGTTACATTCTGGTTCAGATCTTCCAAGGTTGTAATTTCATTGGACTGTGCATTATCTTGAGAATTTTTTGATCATAAGACATAAGATAATGTTGGTTTTAAGGGAAATTCTTCCATTAACTTTTGTACATGACCACACATAGGGATTATTACTTCTTTTCGGATGGAATAATCTCAATTAATTCGTTTGATTATAAATTTTTAATCACTATTCACCTATAGGTTATCCATTGATACTTGGAGTGCTAATTCGAAACCAGCAATGAGAGCCTGATATTCTGCCTCATTGTAGGTACAACCTTCTGATAATAGGAATGAGTATGGAAACATTACCTTTTCTGGGGAGATAATTACAATTCTTATCCAATCTTTGATGAGTATAGGATCATCCATTATCTTCTATGTTGGACTTCTAGAAGCACCATCAAAGTACATTCCCCACATTTGGGGAGAATCCTAAATAGAGAAGAATTTTCCATTAGGTAATTCAGGATTCAATGATTCCACTTATATAGACGGGTTTTCAGAAGGGAATTCTACCCAGGCATGGACATTCATTGATTTCTAAGGAACAAACTGTATATCTAACTACTACAAAATAACATCCCACCCTGCAAAGAAACCGTTTCCACATAGAATGACTGAGGATAAATTTTAGCAGGTTATTACGAGAGATGAAGTGGACCTCATGATGATTTAGGTAGTTCCTCAACTTTTGAACAATAAATATTAATTCTAGGCATCTCTTATCAATATATGAATATTGGGTCTCTATTTTGATCATGGTTCAAATGAGATAATAAAAGTTGTTTTCATTCCCAAAATCATTCTTTTGCATAAGGAAAGCACCGAATGATCATTCCATGGATATTAAATAACGAATGTGTGATTTTCATTCAATAGGTTGCATTAATACCAGTTGACTCCAGTGGTATTTCTTGACGGTTTCAAATTATTCATGGTAGTATTTGGTCCATTGATAGGTGACCCTCTTCTACATCAATTTAATGATGGGAAAACACATTTCTTCTAGATTAGCTATAAAGAATTGGATGTAGGCCATGTTTCCTTGAATTCCACTCAATTATTTCATGTTTATAGGAGGTGAAATTCCAAATATAGATTTAGTCTTCTCAGGATTGACTTTGATGTCACGATGGTATACAACAAAATAGGGAAATTTTCTAGAGGTTACCCCAAAATCAAATTTCCTGGGGTTAATCTTCAAATTACACTATCGAAGCTTATGAATATGGTCTCCAAGTCAGTTAGGTGATCATAACATTATTTTTATTTGACCACAAGACCATTAACATAACATTAAATAAATTTCCCCAATATGGGTTCCAAGATGTTGTCCATTTCACATTTATATGTTTCACCAACATTATTTCAAGCTAAAAGGAATTACCCAAATGAAAAATACACCTTGAGGGAATTTTAATGCTATAGATTCATCATATTATGGTTCTATATATATTTTCTTACACCTAGAGTATCCCTCCATGATGAAGAGTGATTCATAGCCTAATGTTGGATCAATCTAGTGTCTTTTGATTGGAATAGAAAAGTCATATTTGGGAAAATGCCGGTTGACATCTTTTAAATCAATGAAAATTCTGATTTTCCCATTATTCTTTCTCACCAGGACAATACGGGCTAACCACTTTGTATATTTCACCTCTCATATGGAGTCTTATTTGGTATTATTTTTGACTTCAGGCTCAATTTTGGAATCCTGAGTTAGGTGTGTTCTTCTTGATGTCTGCTTGTATCCCCAGTGCTCTTCTGGAAAACCCAAATTTTGGGTGGACACTTCTAGAAAAATTCCTAGAATTTTATTATTATTTCATAAAAAAACATTTTGATATGTCTTTATAAAAGAAGTATGCACCTATTGATCTTGATAATTCATGGTCGCACTAATCAATGTGGGGAATATGTCTTCTTATATACCATGATTTATTTCTATGAGTTCATCCATAGTGGTGGAGACTCCTTCCTAAAATGCTGGAGGGGAATCTATAAGGTCTTCTTCCCCTCCTTCCTCTTATTCATGTTTTAATTCATATGCCTCTACATGAAGGTTTGGTGATGAAGAATGAATTTAAAATCAATCGGAGGAGTTGGTATTTGGACATCCTGAAGTTGAGGCAACCATCTTTAGACCAACTAATGATGAATAGTGTTTTTGATGCTATGAAGGGAAAATGATGTGATGGGAATTAGAATCCTTATCTTTTTCATGAGTGAGGAAAATTCTTCTAGACTTGCTATTGAATAAGAGAATTTATGAAGTTTAATTGATGGAATAAAGATATCTCTTTTTGGAATTTCAACACTGCTTGGTGAATCAATGAATTCTCCTATGCGGTCAGTCTCAGTTCCCATAACAGAAATTATGAAATCCACTTAATTATTGCTTGGATTTGGATTTACCCTTTAAATTTGATTAATGGGTAACATGTGATTTACATGGAGATGCTATAATGTGTTAGCTAGGGTCTTTTCTAGACCACTTAGATCATTGATTATTGTAAAATCAATAGCGATAGACAATTTTCACTTTGTGTGATAGAACTATGAATCACTGTACTAAGATTCAAAAGTTTTGAATGGGGAATTATCACCATGAAATGTCCCAATTTTTCTGTTGAAACAATATTTGAGACATTGGTGGTACACTTAAGGAATATCCACAAGTTGATATAGCCAGTATCTCCCCAATAGAATGTTGAAATCTGTGTCATGCGAAATAACCATGAACTCCGAATCAGATATAAGATCGAAAAACTGTGTTATAAGGGTAATCTCACCGATAGGTTCTTAATCATTATTATTATAACCCTATAGAATTAAAGTGGAGGGAGACAAGTGGGATTTAGTGAGGTCCAATCGGGGAAGTGCCTAAATGGGAATGAGGTTGACTCTTGATCCATTGTAAATGAAGGTTCGTCGGATATCAATATCATTTAACTTTCTATATAAATGGAAGGGTTTGATGTGTCCATGTAGAAAAATATCTTCATCCTAGTCTTTGAAAGATTTAACTTCATGGAATTCTGTTGTTTCAATCTCTTTATGGTAATCCTCAATGGTGGAATCCTTTGTGTCAAACTCTATAGGGCTTGAAAATTACCTAATAAGTGCTTACTGATGACCTTTTGATAGATTTAGAGCATCAAGGACTGATATCCTACCCAGTAATTGGGCCAGTTTCTTCAATAAATCATACTTTTGATCTAGAGGACTTCGTTTTCCAGTATGGAGACTCTATTTTTCATGTTCCTAGGAAGCTAATGCTCCTAATGTGGATAGACCATTTATCGATGCAGAAGCCAGAAATACTTCTTCACTTAGTGGATTAGGTTGGATAGGTCCTCCCACACACAAAGAATGTGGTGGTATAGAATAAAATCGATCTTCCAAGATGATCATGTTTTTCTAGACCCTGTCAACTGTGGGATAATTCCAGTTCTATTATTGAGCGTGTTGGAGGGCCCTTGCATGATTTTCAACTACATAAACAGTTGGAGAATAGGTGTGGTTGGAGTAGTTGCATCTATCATACCCACTTCTTACCATCTATCCTTGAACTTGATAAACTCTTCCCCAGTTCCTCAATCAAGTATATGGAAGTCTGGTTCATAATTAGAATCATCTTTTTTCTAGAGATCCATTAAGTGATTAACGTTGACAAACCTGAATATCAACTCTTTATCTGTTAAAGATTCTTCCTGAAAGGTTGATTATTTTTGTTCTATTTTGTGGGGGTAGTGACCATTCTTTTGAGAAGGTTGTAATGAGATGTTATAAGGTCAAGGAAAACTTTGGACTTGAAACAAACTCATATTCTTATCTTTCCTCCTATTTCTTCTGGCCATGCAGCTTCTTTGAGGACTTTCCTTAAAAGGTCTGGGATTTTAGTGAATATTGATTTCCTATAATGGAAGCGGCGAGAGAAACAGTTGGATGTTTAAATTGTGTTCATAGAATTTCTTGAGTTTAGTTTATTTTTTTCCTGACCATCCAATCATCAAATTTCTAATCATTCTTATTTTTTACTTCCTCACAATCACCTTCCATATCTGGATCGGTAGTACTAACACATGCTACCCTGTCTGGTGAATTTTTCAGCTTCAATTGCTCTAATTACACCTTATTTTGTAGTAGGTCCTTAAAAAACACTTTCTGATATGGTGCCCCAATATTTTATGGAGGGGTAAATAGTTTGGGAGGTCCTTGTATCTTTCTTTTTTAGGTCTATTAGGACTTGGTAATTGAACTAAGTTGTTTCTAAAAGCTGAGATGAAGTATCCATAGACTAGATCATTTCGAGTAGAATAGTTCTTGTTTCTCAAATCCTAAAACTGAATTTTCCTTTGACATTTTTGATAATATTGATGAGGCATTCACTGCTAATAATTCTTAGGAGGTGGAACCCTATGATATGAGAAGTGTTTTGAAGTAGGAGCGGGTAAAGGTATAACAACCCTACTCATTATTTAATATTTAAACAATATTTATTACATAAAATTTTACTTATTACAACCCAAAATATTTAGGAGTCTAGTGTATTTGGGTCATTAGATCATTACATGACAACTTAGGATATAAAATACAACATCTTTATTGATAACTTCATTTACATGACCAAAACATTCCTTCGTACTTAGCATTGCATGGGATAACCTAAGGAAATACATAAGAAAGAAGTGAGCTATAAAGCCCTATAATTGTGTAAATAGGGCATGAAATGAATAATAAAATACATGTTAGGATATATTCATATCAATGGAGCATAAGAAAAACATGAACATAATGGCATGATATAGCATGATTATCAAAACATGGAAATGTGGAAACAACATACAACATGATATTAGCATATTCCAAAGCTCATTGCACATGGATTATCATGAGTAAAACCTCATTTCACATGAATTAGAATGAGAAAACCCTCATTTAAAATTTCATATCATGATACTAAACATTACCCAATTCATTGGAGCGCTATTAGGGTACACCCTTCATATTCATTTCAATCTCATGCTTAAGTGTGCCACATATATCTTATAACAAGGATATATTCAATATCATAATTTTTTCCATGATAAAGGAATGTGGAATAAATACATGAAATATTTAATCAATATGTATAAGTGAATAAATTTTAATTCCCTTGATATATTAATGGGAATGGTATACACTACATGATGTTTTTGGCATGGAAAAACACGGTGCAATTTTTGCAGCCTAACGGTGTGACATAAAAATTAATAAAAATGGTTGATGTGTGAGAAAGGGGTCTCTAATAATATAGAAAGTTAATGTAATTTAATGGGTTCATATAAATAAATTCCCCAAAAAAATTAATTTTTAAATATAATGCGTAACATAAAAAATAAACTTGGAGAGAGGGGAGAAATGGAATAACTCTTACGAAATTTCTCCATGGTAATGGGTGTAAACGAAAGGCCTTAATGAGAGCTAAAGGGGTATATAATCATTAAAAAATAAGAAGGGAAGTATGGGGAGGTTATAAAACAAACCAAATCATTTTTAATAGATAATAAAATGGTGTAACAATATAAGGAAACATGGATAAAAATGAGAAAGGAAGGAATCCCTTACAAAGATGTGTGAACCCAAAGGTTCGGGAGAGGCTTGAGAGAGGATTATTGAGAGATTGTGGAACCTTAAAAGGACTATATAGAGTATATAGAAGAATAAATATGTGATTAATGGTATTTTAGTGAAGTAGAATGGGAGCTTGGGTGGATTTATATAGGAAATGAGAGGGGAATTCTTTAATATTTCACAAACATAGGTTTTGGAATCCATATCAATAAATATTCAAAAACACAAAGCATCCAATGTTTTTTTCCCATAGTTCATGAAAAAGATGAGTGGAAAAATTATTTTATATGTACAATGACTTATAACCCTAAAATATTATCCTTTCTTATGTGGAGGTGAGTCACACCCTCAAGGAAATGAATTTAAAATCATAAAATATATTATACATTTTGGATGATTCACTAATGCATTATGAAATAAGTCAAATAAATATAAAATAACATTATTTTAATTTCATAACCTATATTGGTATTATGATACCCATTATTGTATTTATTACATCATTTTTGGTTCATTATTATGTCATAAAACCCATATTTTATTTATACTGTATTTAATTTTTACCCAAAAATTTCATTGTCTTAGAAAATTATAAAAAATTCACCAATTAATAATTTCAGTGTCCTGATTCCAAAAATATTATTCATTTTATCTACATAATTTTATAAATATTTTAATTTTTACTTTTAAAATAAAAACTGATATTTATTGAAAATTTATGGGTTTTGATAAAAACTATTTTCAAACCTTAATAAAAATTGCATTTGAATTCATAAAAATTATATACTCAATTATTATTCATAAAAGTATATTGTTAATAATATTTTATTAAAATATTAATTAATTAAAAAATTCACTAATTCCTTCTAATAAATTCTTTAAAAAATACACTTTCTATCTTATCGCATAAAAATATAACTCCTATCAAACTGATTACCTAATCATTTATAGATAAAGAACTTCTATAATCATCGTTCATAATATTTTTTTATAAATTTATCAATAAAAAACCATAGTTTAATATAATAAAGTATATATTTCTCAAAAGTTCCATTTTTACCCAAATAATCAATTTATCACATTCATCATTTTTTAAGAAAGACTACTCTCATAAAGGAATTGATGGAATAAGTTTTTTATTTATAAAAATGAACTACATCATATGTAACTCATAACTCATTACATAACCCATTATAACACCCTCATAAGACCTAAGGGTGATGTGTACGATGTTGATAGACACTTAGGGTGGATCAGATAGCATCGCATGGGGGTAATCTCTATTTACTTTAACTTCTCCCATGGGAAATTCCATTCAAGAATAACATGTTGAAGCGCATCTTGGGCTTGGTCAAGATAAAATCCTAATGACGGTACCTCCTTTATGACCTCCAAAAAATTAGCTTTGTATGGCCTAAGTCTACTGGATTCTGCCATCCTCTCCTTTTTCTATGTTGAAAGGATTTTTTAAAGCCTTATATTTATATCAGTTGTGTGACCATTGTTCAACGACTATATTATGAATGATAATGGTACTTAACAATAATTTATACCATAAAAGTGCATGTGTTTTATATATCCATAATACATTAAAAGAAATGGAATTTTATTCGTAAATGATAGTGTCATTATAACATTCCCCCTTAAGAAAATTTCCCCACAAAATTTTCTTTTCCCACACTTTAACGATGGTCATCATCATATTTCGTAGAACTTTTTCTCTGGGATCTAAAATCTTCACCATCTTCTCTTCATAGGAGAGTTCATTCTCCAATGGTAACACCTTTGGATTGAGTACATGTTATGGGTTGGGTATTTACTTACTCAAGAGTGATACATGGAATACATCATGTACTTGAGACATTTTCAGTGTGAGTTCTAGTAGATAGGCCATTGATCTGATGTGATCAAGGATCTCAAAAGGGCCGATGTACCTTGGACTAAGCTTCCCCTTAGCCCAAATCTCATAACACTCTTCCATGTAAATATGTGGAGGAAAACCATATCAGAAACATCAAACAGAAAGTCCTACCGATGGTAGTCAGTATAGATCTTTTGTCAAATCTGAGTACCTCTTTTGTGCTTTTGTATAGTCATAACCTTATCAACCACTTCTTTGACCATATCTTGTCCTAGAATTTTTCATTCCCCAAATTCACCCTAACATGCCAGTGCTCTGCACCTCTTCCAATAAAGGTATTCATAAGGATCCATTTAGATTCTTGAGTGGAAACTATTTTTGTAAGAGAACTCAACCAGAGGAAGATATTGATCACATTCTCCTTTGAAGTCAATTGAGCATGATCTCAACATGTCCTCAAGTGTTTGGATATTCCGCACATATTTACCATCAGTTTCATGATGATAAGTCGTACTGAAGTTCAACTCCATATTCAAATCATATTAGAGACTCTTCCTGATGCAAGAGTTGAATCTTGGATCTCGATCGAATAAAATCTATAGTGGTACTCCATGCAGCCATACAACTTCTCTGATGTATATCTGTGCCAGTTGATCCAAGGAGAAATCCACTCGACTTGAATTGAAGTGTGCAGTATTTGTAAGGAGATCCACAACAACCCTGATGGAATTTTTTCCATTGGATGTATTCTAATGTCTAGTGACAATGTCGATGGTGATGTTCTCCCATTTTCATATTGGTATGGGTAATGGTTGCCTAATTCCCTTAGACTTATTCCACTCATCCTTTCACAAGGTCTCTAGTATAATTCATAGATTATCCTCATGTTCCTCCTTGGTATTGAAGTATATTATAATATCATCTATAATAAATATCACATATTTGTCAAGGTAATATCTGAAGACTCTATTCATCATGTCCATGATAATTGATGGAGCATTAGTGAGTCCGAAAGGCATTACAATGAATTCATAGTGCCCGTACCATGTACAAAATGCAGTATTGGGGATATCCCCCTTCTTCACCATAACATGGTAATATCACCACCATATATCCACCATGGAGAAGTAATGTGATCTATGTAGATTATTGAAAAATTCTTCAATTCATGAAAAAGGATACTTGTTCTTTATTGTGATTTTGTTGAGCTCACGATAATCAGTGCAAAGGCGCATTTACCCATCCTTCTTCTGGATGAAGAAAATGGGTGCAACCCATAGTGACGCACATGAGCATTTAAACCCTTTATCCAGATTCTCATGTAGTTGATTCTTTATCCCCTCAATCTCCACAATATCCATTATATATGGATTCTTTCATTTTGTCAATTCCCCCGGTATTAGATCAATCAAGAATTCAATAACTATTCTAGGAGGAAGACCATGTAATTCCTCAGGAAATATATCAGTGAATTCCATTACAATAGGAATTCCTTCAAGGATAGTTCAATATTTAGACTCAATCATCAATGAGAGATACATATTCTCATAGGGAATTACTATAAATTTTTGAGATGATGGTGCTAAAGAATATTTATCCTCCTCCATCCTCTTGCATAGAATCAGAGGTTAATTCTCCATATGGAGAGTGATTTCCCTCTAAAGTAAATTTATGTTGGAACTTTATAGTAAAATCCAATCCATTCTAATAATTTAATCAAATTCCACTAGAGAACATAAGATGAGGTTTTCCAGGATGTTCCAAAAAAATTGTAATAGGGGGATTTATATTCAGGAGATGCAATAGTTTCTCAATTTTCTATTCTCACCGACATCTCTACTTCCATGATTTGTAGTGGTGTTTGGATTTTTCTACTAAACATTTGGGATATAAAAAAATGTTTAGAACTAGAATAAAAAAGTATATTTTTTATTATTGAATGAATGATTATAGTTCCTCTCACCACTTTATTTTTGGGATTCTCTTTGGTGGTAGTGATGGAAAAAGCTCTCCCTTACAACCTCGGAGGTTGTGGGTTGACTCGGAAAACCCTTATCCTAGGGTAGTGGTTCAAAAAGTGCATTGGTTATTTGTAGTTGTAGCAATGAATAATGTGTTGAGGCTCAAATGGAGAATTCATTTCCTTTGTAACAGTAGTAGGTTTTTCCTGTCAATATTTATTGGCCAGGTTCCCTTCTCTTCCAAACCTAAATAATATCTTTGTCCCCTTTAGGAAATTTTAAGTTCTCTTCATTCCGAATCTTTGGAAAGTGGGGTGTTTGAATTTCTTAGCACTATTGGACTTATCCATCGGACCAATATAATTATTTTACACTTTCTTCTTCTTATCTCCATGAAACCCCAGATATTTTCTTGTCTCCATATCAATATTGAGGGCATATCAGAAAATCTCCTCATAGATGTCAAAGTCACATCTCACTAGGGATTTTTGGGGGATTTGTTTTAGCCCTCCAAAGAAGTGGTCAACCATGCATTCAAGGTTAACCAAAAAGATGGAGGCATATCATGCAAGCCTTGTGAAGTTTTCCTTGTTCGCACCCATGGATTTTTCATCTTTTGACTTGATAGAAAGGAAGCCCCTTTCCATCTTAAGACAGAGGGTGTGTGACAAATATTTATCAATTTTTTCTAAAAATACTTCCGTTCAAACACCTCAATCTCTTCTTCGAGATTTTTATTTCTGATTAATATCCACCATTGATCAGCTTCACCCTCCATATGATTAGTATCCATAAGATCTTTCTCTTGTTCGGAACATTGTAGGATAAAGATAAACTTTTCAATGCAGTTGATACATTGTTCGGTGATTGAGGTATCAGATGATCCATTGAAAGTTGGGGGCCCATGTCTCATGAAGCTCTCGATTGGGGATTTTTCTTTCTTCGGGGGGGGGGGGGGGGTGGATATTCATATTGACCCATGTTTATAATCAAAACATGAGTAAAATGAAAGAGTATCATGACAAAGTTTTCAATTCTCACTCTCATCAGATTGGGAATCTCATTAGAATTATCATCACATTAATCTTCTCATCGATTGTTATCCTGACTCCAAGTATTACTATCAATTGGATAAAAAAGGAAATTTAGGTGTATGCATTTTAAACTATTAGAAACATAAATAGGAATCCAATGAAAAAAATGGATAACTTATAAATTACATTTATCTCCTTAACATGTGAATTTCACGGATTCAATCTATGTTATCCATCATATATTTTCTAACGTATATTCTTATGGGATTTTTTTATTTCGTTCTGTTATAATAGTTCATACTATTCCTATGAATTGGCCAAAGCATAACCCTTGGGAGTGTCAAACCAAGAGTGCAGCAAGGCTGATTGTCGTTCCCCAGTTACCATTCGAGTCCAGCTCAAAGCGGTGTTTTCAGGGTTTACCCCTATATACATCTAGGCCAATTCCACCACTACTTGTTTGTATCCAGACAGGGATGTATTTTACCGATAAACCACATGCTGTATACTCACCAAAATTTAGGGATGCTTTTCTTATACATAATCTTATCCCTCAAGCTTTAACTAAGATTCTCTAATCCTGATCCAAAAAATATCTAAAAATTTCCTTTGATACCAACTATAACAACTTGACTCTTTATTTCATATTTAATAAAGTTTTATTAAATTTACTTGAACTTATTACAACCTAATAGATAGAGAGGTATAGTGTCTTTGAGGATTAAAAACATTACATGAAAACATAAGACATAAAATAAAACATATTTATTGAACATTCTTTTACATGACTAAAACATTCCTTCGTACTTAGTATTGCATGGGATAACCTGAGGAAAAACATAAGAAAAGGGTGAGATATAAATCCTAGTAAGGTATTAAACAAGGACTGACATGAAGAATTCAATACATGTTATGAAATAGGAATATCAATGGATCATAAGAGAAACATGAACATAAAGGCTTGATATAGCATGATTATCATATCATTGAAATGTGGAAACAATATACAACATGATATTAGCATGATATAAGGATCATTGCACTTGGATTATCATGAGTAAACCGTACAGACATAGAAATTTCAAGGAAATTGTTTTCTTAATTTTTTTGGAATTTTACGAGTTCGCAGTTTCTGATGGCACCTGATTCCGAGGCCCTGTGTGCCTGGAATCAATTTCTATAGTTTTGTTCATGTACGTTCAGTAAACATACATGTGGGTTTTTCTATCTTTTGAACCGGTGCTCGGAATTGAAATCTGAGGACACTGATAAACTCACAGCACCGATATTCGCTTAAGGGGACCTTTACTGCAGTTGCGTTTTATGGGGGTTGAAAGTTAATTTTTGGGGATTTAGAATAAATTAAATAAAATTGTGGAACACAATTTTATTTATATCTAGTAGTTATATCCTACAAGGAGGAGTTATAGGTGGGGCCCAGATCCACATAACCTCTCATGAGAGGATATTTAGGAGGTGGGGCCCACACAAACCCCTAACTTTTCACCTCCCCTCAACCCCCCAATTAACCCCCATTCATTTATTATGAAAACTACTCTTTTTAATGTTATCTCTTCACCTCCTTCACTCCCTATTAAATATTTCCAACACATCTCAATTAATTAAATGAACTCTTCAATTAATTAATAAAAGGGTTTGAATTAATTTTATTTGCATGGGACTTCTTTAAAATTGGAGAAGTCTATTATAATATTTTCTTAGCAAATATTTTTTTGGGGAACTGCTAGAGGATTAGAGGAGCTTCATTCTTCCTCAAAAAACATCATCCTCTCACGGCGAAGAACGCTCCATGACTTCTCTTACATTCTTCTTCCTCTGCATCATGGGTGAAGACGCCGCTCATGAGAAGCGTCGCCTATGTCAACGACTCTTCCTCCAACATTGACGGGATGACACCGTTCTACCACGACTCTTGTCTTCCGCGGCTCGATGACGTGCGACATCAATTTCGAGGTTGGGGTCTATTCAATTTTAAGTGAATAACATATACCCCATTCTTTGTTGAATTTTATGATTTGTCATCGGCCAATTGATACCACCTAACGCGGAGGGTGAGAGCCGAATGCACACGGCCCGACGACCCTCTGTAGTTTGTTTTATTTGCGATGGAGACCATGTTGGGAAGGTGGAGATGTGCGAAGGCAGCGGCTGTGCGCCGGCCGCATGCGGAAGAACCGCAGCCCGCAGCTGCAGGCCGCTCGGCCGAAGGAGAAGCGGCTGGCTAATGCTGGCCGGGCCGAAGGGAGACTGCGGCGCCACAAGGGGCGCGACACTATGCGGGCCGCTTCGGCGGAGAACTAGCAAGCTTGTCATCCATCCAGGATGAAGGGGCCATGGTACCCGCAGGTACCACGCAGAAGGACCATGGCCCGCCCGGGCGGGCCGATTTCACCAGGAAGACCGGCTGACTTCGGTCGGCCGGAGAGGAGGGTGGCGCCGCTTGGTGACGCCGTTTCAGGAAACCGAGGGGTCGTGCCCCCCCTGCAGCGCTCGTCTAGCCAGGCGGAGCCGCAGCTAGCCGGGCCGGGCCACAAGGCACCGGGCGGGCTGGGCCGCACGCATCATCGGGTTGGACCCACCGAACTAGGTCGGGCTGACCCGCCAGCCCACTGGGCTTGACGGGTCGTGCCCGTTACGCTTAAATGCGAATAACTTTAAGACCTCACATCTGATCGACGGTCCGTCTGTGGCACTGGGACCCTTACGACGAGGCGGTCCTTTTTAAGTAATCTACGTGAGTTTTGGACAACTTTGGAATATAGACAGGTTTGGAACGAGCGTATTTCTAACCGGGCCCCTCGAATGGAAAACCCAATAACTCTCAGACCGAGCATCCTATTAACGCGTCTTCTGTCGCGTTGGGTTTCTTTTGACAAGACATAACTTTAGGATATATCAACTCTGGACTTCGTGATAGTTTATGTATCGACCCCTTGGCTCGAGGAGTAGCCCCTCTCGAAATCGATTGTGTTGTGTGCGGGAATCCTAGAGCTGGCTGCGACTGCAACAACAACTGTACTAGAATCCTCTGTGGGTTCGGCAGTGACGAAAACTGTACTGGAATCCTCCGTGGGTTCCGCAGCGATGAAAACTGTACTGGAATCCTTCGTGGGTTCGGCAGCGACGACAATTGTACTGGAATCCTCCGTGGGTTCGCCAGCGACGACAACTGTACTGGAATCCTCTGTGGGTTCGAGAGCGATGACAACTGTACTGGAATCCTCTGTGGATTCAGCAACGACAACATATGTACTGGAATCCTTCATGGGTTCGACAGTGAAGAAAACTGTACTGGAATCCTATGTGGGTTACGTAGTGACGACAACTGTACTGGAATCCTCCTTGGGTTCGCCAGCGACGGCAACTGTACTGGAATCCTCCGTGGGTTCGAGAGCAACGAGACTGGACTGAATCCTCCGTGGGTTCGACAACAATGAGACTGGACTGAATACTCCGTGGGTACGATAGTAACGAGACTGAAGTAAATCCTCCGTGTGTTCGAAAACAACAAGATACTGCTATTTTAGGTTTCTGCGGGTATCTGCCGTTCGACAGTGATAGATGATTCAATGGCTATAACTAATCATATATTACTCTCTTAAAGTTGTGTAAAACTGTGTGAGTTGCGTCTTGACTTTCAATCATTATCATGGATGTGATTGACTTGCTTTACTATGTGGAATGGGTTTTCCTTGGGCTCTAGAGATGGATCCGAACTATGATTGATAACTTAGGTATATGTATGGGCATATAACTAAGTATAGTTTGTTGATACTTCATACTTGTTTCTTCTTTTTTGGTTTATCCTTTTTGGATTCTGGGAGACCTTCAGGGGTCTCGGGTCCCATACTTAGTATCGTATACTCACCCTTGTATCGGCTCTGCCCGCACTACGTTGTGTTGGATACAGACGATGGACAAAACTGATCGATGTGGGAGCTTGTGGAGCTGGACGGTACCCGGAGGTGGACCACTTGGCGAGACATACACGGAGCCGACGGCCGGACCCGAGGTGCTAAGGAGGCCATCTGTACCCACCCATCTGGTGGGATTTTCGGAAGAAGACTCAATGGTTGCTATTTTACTTTACTGTAGTTGTACTAGCTTTTCAGTTCTACTGTACTTACTGTTGGGCTTGTATTTCCGGCCTCTTTCCTTTCAACACTTACTTTTGTAATCAGTATTACTTAGTGCTTCCTTCTATTGCATACTCTATTGTGTTTGTTTACTTTAATAAAGTCAATGCCTTCCTTTTTTATCAGGATTTACGCCTTTGGTGCTAGTCGCATGCCCCTGTCCTATGGAAGGCGGGCTTGGGGTAGTCATGGCACGAGCCCCGAGGGTGGGTCGTGAAAAATTGGTATCAGAGGAGTCGGTTCTATCGCAGAAATCAGGAATCCGATATTTCTTTTCTATGAAGCAATAGTGTTAAGAGTATTGAGTGTGGTTTTAAGTCCAGGTAGTCCAGTGTTGGTGTGGCTACCGACGTATCCATACACCAGGACCTTGATCTCTAAATTCTGACTTAGTGTACAAAAACACTGATTGCGTGTGTGTTTCCTTTGAAAAAGTTTTCTTCACGATTACTTTGTGTCAGCTCACCAGGTATAATATTTCAATCGTGGTGCACATGTTCCTTTTCAGGATGGCCCTACGAAGTCATACAACTAGGGTTCCGAGTTATGTACGGGATAGTAGCCCACCGAGTGGTAAGGCCTCGGTGTAGGGCCCCATCATAGTGGCGGTACCAGCAGCACCTCTACCTTCTGGACCACTGATACCACAAGCTCCAGCAGCAGAGAGTGCATGCTTCTTGAGTGCGTTCCACGAGTTCCAACGATAGAGGCCTCCAATGTTTCAAGGTGAGACAGATTTTCAGACAGTAGGGTGATGGCTGGAGGTTGTAGCACGAGTTTTCCACGTAGTTGGGACACCCGCTGACTTGATGGTGTACCTAGTTGTTAGTCTCTTTCTGTGAGAATCTGAGATGTGGTAGAGTCTGATGCTCCAGTTTTACGATGAGGTGACTCTCACCTGGGGAGACTTTTAGGGTCTTTTCAGGGCGGAGTTTGTACCAGTGACTCTACGCTCTGTGCGGGCTCAGGAGCTACTGCTCTATCCGCAGGGATTTCTGACTGTAGCGAAGTCTTATGCAGCCCGTAGTAGACGGATGACATAGAAGTCCAAGAAGACTAGTCTAATAGGTGGGAGACCCTAGAATACAGGTATGGTTGTGTGGGGAACACGAATTAGATCCAGCCATATGAGGAGCAGGTTGTGTTATTCATGCGGCGAGTAGGGTCACTTGGATCGAGACTACCCGACCCATCCTGCAGATGAGTAGCAGGCAGTAGAGGTACCTTCCAGGAAGAGGCAGAGGTTCGACCATGGAGGTCCGTCAGGAGTAGGCGGACGTGGTAGAGAATATGGTCGAGCAGCAAGTGGACAAGGGCAGGACTAGATCTAGACTTGGAGGCCTTTTTTTATAATGCTTCTAGATTCGTTGATTTTGTTGTTTGTGGATTCTTTGTTTCTTTGTACTTTGAGCTACATTAATAAAAGACACTTGTTCTTGTGAAATTTTCTTCCATGCCCTTTTTATGTTGTTGATACTGAGATGTTCCAATTAAAATCATTGACTTCACCCTCACTTTCCAGATACCTACTGGGGGAGACCTAGTGACCACACACTAATGCCAAGAGTGTGACTCGTCCCTTGGAGGCGAGATTAATGGTTGGATTTCTTGGTAGTAGCGTCGAGGCCTTACGACACAGTCCATGGCATGAAATTGTACCATTCATGTCAGGATTGACTGTATTAGGCATATAACGTGGTTCATCCAAGGGATTGGACCAGATTTATCTTTCCGACAATGTAGAAATCTTAGCTTCTCTTGTAGGACGTAAGCGAAAAAGGGTGTAGTAGAGTTCTTTACAAATGGATTGTCACACCCATAGTTCATTGAGTGGACGGTTTATAGTTTAATCTTATCTCAAAAGTATCAAGTGCGTCTTCTCATAGAAGGACCTGGACCTGAGATGATGATGTTGGCTCGAGTTACTCCAGAACGATGACTTCGAGATAGTCTATACTATTGGGAAGGGGAACATTGTAGCTGATGCTCTCAGTTGAAGATCGGGCATTCAAATTCTAGGAGAGGCGACGGAGCAACTAGCCGTGTTGCAGATATCCTTTGTTGATAGAGATGAATCAGCCTTTCTTCAGTCTCTCACAGTCACTCCTCCACTTCTTCAGTGAGTCCAAGAGGCACAGCGTGGGGACGTCGACTGTGAGACGTGACGTGCTCATATATCCTCATGACATGCAACTGATGGATATTCTGGAGGGGAGCATGTCATACTCTTCAGGGGATGTACCATGGTACCAGTCACACTATAGGAGGATGTGCTGAGGGAGTTCCACACTTCCCCTCGAGCGGTACATCCAGGAGTGGCGAAGATGTATCAGGATCTCAGACGACAACACTGGTGGCCATGTATAAAGAAGGCAGTAGTAGAGTTCATTTCATGATGCCTAACTTGTTAGCAAGTGAAGGCGGAGTACCAGGTACCAGCAGGCTTGGTATAGCCCTTAGAGGTCCCAGAGTGGAAGTGGGACGGGATATCCATGGATTTCATGATGGGGCTTCCACATACCTCCAGATGACATGACTCTATCTGGGTGATCATAGACCGACTCACCAAGTCAGCCCACTTCCTACTGATTAGAGAGCAGGTCTCAGTAGAGATCTTGGGACCCCTCTACATACAGGAGATCGTATGGCTTAATGGTGTTCCATCGTCTATAATTTAGGATCGTGATGCTCGACTCACTTCCTGTATATGGAAGGGGTTACAGGAGGAATTTGTGATGTAGCTACATCTGAGAACCACCTTCCATCCTCAGATGGATGGCCAGACAGAGAGGACCATTCAAACTCTCGAGGACATGCTCCGTGCATGTTTTTTTGACTTTGGTCACAGCTAGGAGGATCTCCTACCCTTGGTGGAGTTTTCGTATAACAACAGCTACCACTCCACCATCTGGATGGCACCTTATGAGGCACTGTACAACCAAACATGAAGATCACCTCTGTGATGGATTGAACCTGGGGTGTCAGCACTTGTAGGACTAGAGATGGTTTAGGCTACGTCAGAGAAGGTACAGATCATCCAGGAGAGGATAAAGAATGCACATAGCAGACAGAAGTCCTATGATGATCGGAGACGGAGACCACTAGAGATTGAGGATGGTGACCACATCTTCCAACGGGTCTCACCTCGACTAGGTCTATGGAGATTTGGCCGGGGCGGAATGTTATCTCCGCGTTTCATCAGGCCATTCCAGATCCTCAGCAGAGTAGGCGAGGTGGCTTACCACCTGGCCCTTCCACCTCAGTTGCACCGGGTGCACAAAATCTTCCACATATCTCAGCTGAGGAGATACATGCCTAACCCGACCCACATCATCGATCACAGGGAGCTGGACATCGATTACGGGGAGACATTCATGGAGGTCTCAGTGGAGATCGATGATCAATAGAAGAGGGTCCTATGTGGACGGTCGATTCCTCTGGTATGCATTCGCTGGCAGCATGGGAGCCTCCAGGAGAGCACATGGGAGCGGGAGGCTCAGATGCATTATTAGTACCATCTTTTGTGTCCCTAGAGTAAGTTAAAGATTTACGGGGACATAAATACCTGAGGTGGGGGTAATTTAAAGTCCCGGAAATTTCAAGGGAATTTTTTTCATAAATTCTTTGGAATTTTACGAGTTTGCAGTTTCTGACGGCACCTGATTCCGAGGACCGGTGTGCCCGAAATCAATTTCTGATGTTTTATTCGGGTGCGTTCAGTAAACTTACGTGTGGGTTTTTCTATATTTTTAACCGGTGCTCGGAATTGAAATCTGAGGACACCTATGAACTTGCAGCGCCTGTATTCTCTTAAGGGGACCTTTACCGCTGTTGCATTTTATGCGGGTTGAAAGTTAATTGTTGGGGATTTAAAATAAATTAAATAAAATTGGGGAACACAATTTTATTTATATCTGGTAGTTATATCCTACAAGGGGATTTAGAAGAGGGGCCCACATCCACATAACCTCTCATGAGAGGCTATTTGTGATGTGGGGCCCACACAAACCCCTAACTTTTCACCTCCACTCAACTCCCCAATTAACTCCCCTTCATTTATTATGACAACTTCGCTTTTTAATGTGATCTCTTCACCTCCTTCACTCCTTATTAAATTTTTCCCACACATTTCGATTAATTAAATGAACTCTTCAATTAATTAATTAAAGAGTTTGAATCAATTTGATTTGAATGGCACTTCATTAAAATTGGAAAAGTCTATTATAATATTTTCTTAGAAAATATTTTGTTGGGGAACCTCTGGAGGATTAAAGGAGCTTTATTCTGCCTCGAAGAACATCATCCTCTCATGGCGAAGAATGCTCCATGACTTCTCTTACCTTCTTCTTCCTCCCTATCAAGGGTGAAGACATCGCTCATGAGAAGCGTCACCTATGTCAATGACTCTTCCTCTAACTTTGACGGGATGACACTGTTCTACCATGATGATCGTCTTCCGTGGCTCGACGATGTGCGACGTCAATTTCGAGGTAGGGTTTTGTACAATTTTAAGTGAATAATTTGTACCTCGTTCATTGTTGAATTTTCTGATTTGTCATCAGCCAATTGATACCGCCTAACACAGAGGGTGTGGGCCGAATGCACATGGCCTGACAACCCTCAGTGGTTTCTTTGATTTGCGATGGAGACCATGTTGAGAAGGTGACAATGAGCGAAGTCAGTGTCCATGCACCTGCCGTGTGCGGAAGAACCGCAGCCCACAACTTCGGGCCGCTCGGCCGAATGAGAACCGGACGGCTAAAGACGGTCAGGCCGAAGGGAGACCGTGATGACACAAGGGGAGCCGCGCTGTGGAGAACTGTGGCCCGTGCTCCATGGGCTGCTTTGGTGGTCAACCTGCCGGCTCGTCAGCCGTCCTGGATGAAGGGGCTGCGGCACCCGCAGGTGATGCGTCGAAGGACCGCGGCCCGCCCGTGCGGGCCGCATTCCCCAGGAAGACCGGCTGGCTTCGGCCGACCGGACATAACGGAGGCGCCACTTGGCTCCGGCGGTTTGGGAAATCGGGGGGCCGCGGGCCCCTGTAGCGCTCGGCCACCCGGGACGAGCGCCCCCATCGCGCTCGGCCACCCGGGCCGAGCCGCTTGTCCAGACGAGCTGAGCCGCGGTCAGCCGAGACTATCCGCGCCGCGCCGGGCCTAGCCACGCCACGCCACGCCAGGCCGGGCCACGAACTTCCCCTGGCCGGTCTGACCCTCTGCCGGGTTAGACCTGTAGAACCAAGTCAGGCTGACCCGCCAGCCCACTGAGCTTGATTGGTCGGGCCCATTACGCTTAAATCCGAATAACATTAATATCGCACGTTCGATCGACGCGCCGTCTGCGGCACTGGGACCCTTACGACGAGGTGGAACTTTTGTGGTACTCTATGTGAGTTTTGGACATCATTGGAAAATAGCCGAGTTTGGAACAAGCATATTTCCAACTGGGCCCCTGGAACGGAAAATCCAATAACTCATTGACCGGGCGTCTGATTGACGTGTCGTCTATTGCGTTGGGTTTCATTTGACGAGATGGAACTTCGGGATACATCATCTCTGGACTCAGTGATAATTGATATATCAACCCCTTGGATTGAGGAGAGGACCCTCTCAGAATTGAGCGTGTTGTGTGTGGGAACCCTAGAGTTGGCTGCGAGTGCAACGACAACTGTACTGCAATCCTCCGTGGGTTCGGCAGTGAGGACAACTGTACTGGAATCCTCCGTGGGTTTGGCAGGGACGAAAACTGTTCTGGAATCCTCCGTCGGTTTTCCAGTGAAGACAACTATACTGGAATCCTCCGTGGGTTCGACAGTGATGGCAACTGTACTGGAATCCTTCATGGGTTCGGCAGCGATGAGAACTGTACTGGAATCCTCTGTGGGTTCGACAGTGACGAAAACTGTACTGGAATCCTCTGTGGGTTCCACAACGATGAAAACTGTACTGGAATCCCCCGTGGGTTTGACAGTGATGACAACTATACTGGAATCCTCCACGGGTTTGACAACAATGATACTAGAATGAATCCTCTGTGATTTCGACAACAACGAGACTGGACTGAATCCTCTGTGGGTTCGACATCAACGAGACTGGAATGAATCCTCTGTGGATTCGACAGCAATGAGATACTGTTATTTTAGTTTTCTGCAGGTATCAACTGTTCGACAGTGATGGATGATTCAGTGGCTATAACTAATCATCTCTAACTCTCTTAATATTGTGTAAACCTGTGTGAGATAAGTCTTGACTTTCAATCATTATCTTTGGTGTGATTGACTTTATTTCTTGTGTGGATTGGGTTGTGCTTGGGCTCGAGAGTTGGAGTCGAATTGTGATTGATAACTTAGGTATATGTATGGGTATATACCTTAGTAGAGTTGGTTGATACTTCGTGATTGTATCTTCTTCTATGGTTTATCCTTCATGGATTCTGGGACACCTTCAAGGGTCTCGGGGTCCCAATTGAGTATCGTATACTCACCCCTGCCCGGGCTATGCTTGCACTACGTTGTGTTGGATGCAGACGAAGGACAACACTGGTCGAGGTGGAGTCTTGTGGAGCTGGACGGTACCCGGAGGTGGACCAATTGGCAAGACGTACACGGAGCCGACAGACAGACCTGAGGTAATGAGGAGGCCATATATACCCACCCTTCAGTTGGGATTTCTGGAGGATGAATCAGTGGTTGATGTTTTACTTTACTATAGTTGTACTAGATTTTCAGTGGTACTGTACTTACTATTAGGCTTGTATTTCCGGCCCCTTTCCTTTCAGAACTTACATTTGTAATCAGTATTACTTAGTGCTTCCTTCGGTTTTATACTCTGTTGTGTTTGTTTACTTTCATAAAGGCAATTCCTTCCCATTTTATCGAGATTTACACCTTTGGTGCTAGTCGCCAGCCCCTGGCCTATGGAAGGTGGGCTTGGGGTAGTCACGGCACGGGCCCCAAGGGTGGGTCGTGACATAAACGTTCATTTCACATGAATTATCATGAATAAACCCTCATTTCAAATGGCATATCATGATACTAAACATTACCCAAATCATTGGAGCGTGATCATGGCACACCCTACATAATCATTCCATTCTCATGCTTAAGTGTGCCACATAGATCACATAACATGGATTCATTCAACGTCATCGTTAATTAAATTATAATAGAATATGGAATACATACATGAATGTATATAATGAATAAATATATGTTCATAAAGGTGAATACCCTTGATAGATAAATGGGCATGGTGTTCACTACATGGTGATTTTTGTATGGAAAATCATGGTTCAATTTCGGAAGCCTAACAACGTGACATAAAAAATCATAAAAATGGTTGATGAGAGAGAAAGGGTTTTTAATAATATATAAATATAATTTAAAGTAAGGGGGTCATATAAATACATTTCCCAAAATATATAATTTCGAAATAGAAGTCATAACATAATAAAGAAACTTGAAGAAAGATGAGAAATGGAATAACTCTTACGAAATTTTAGCATGGTAATGGGTGTAAAAAGAAAGTATTAATGGGATATAAAGGGGTATATAATCATTAAAACATAATGAGGGAATTATTTTTGAGGTTATAAATATTACCCCATTGTTTTTAATTGAAAATAAAAGGGTGTGATAGTATATGTAAATGTGGATAAAAATGAGAAAGGAAGGAATCCCTTACATGGATGTGTGATCCCAAAGGCTTGGGAGAGGCTTGAGAGAGAATTATTTATAGATTGAGGCACCTTGGGAGGAATATAGGGAGTAGATAGTAGAATGAGTATTTTTTCATGGGATTTTAGTGGAGAGGAATGGGAGATTGGGTGGTTTTATATAAGAAATGAGAGGGGAATTCATTAATATTTCAAAAACATAGGTTTTGGAATCTATATAATTAAATATTGAAAACCACAACTTTTCACATGTTTTTTTCAAAAGAAGAGTGGGAGACATTATTTTACAAGTCCAATAGCCAGATATATTAAAATATTATCCTTTCTTATGTTGAGGTGAGTCACGCCCTCAAGGAATTGAATTTTAAATAATAAAATATGTTATACATTTTGGAAGAGTCACTAAAGCATTATAAAATAAGAAAATAAATATTAAATCACATTATTTTAATGGTAAATATATATATTAGTCCAATAATACCCATTATAGTATTTATTAATCCATTTTGGGATCATTACAATGTCATAAAACACATTTTTTTTATATCGTATTTAATTTTTACCCAAAAATTCGACTATCTCAAAAAAATATGAAAAATTAAACATTTGATAATTTCAGTGTCCTGATTTATAAAATAATATTCATTTTATCTTATAAAATTTATCATTTTTTGGAATTTTCAATTTTAAAATGAAAACTACATTTATTGAAATTTCACGGGTTTTGACAAAAATAGTTTTCAAACCATAATAAAAAATACATTTGACATAAAAAAAATTATATACTCATTTATTATTAATAAATATAATTTTATAATAATATTTTATTAAAATGTGAATTATTTAAAAATATCATTAATTCATTAAAATAAATTATTTTAAAAAATATAATTTCTGTTTTATCGTATAAAAATATATCATTTTTTATACTAATTACCAAATAATTTACTAATTTAGAACTGATATGATAGAAATTTATATGAATTATTTTTATATATTATTAATAAAAAATCCTTAGTTTAATATAATAATCTATATATTTCTCAAAAATTACTATTTTCCCAAACAATCAATTTATCACATTCATCATTTTTTAATAAAGACTCTTCTCATAAAGGAATTGATGGAATATGACTTTTATTTATAAAAAGTTATTAAAATAATTAACTAATACCTTGTTACATAACCTCTTCTAACAACTGCATAGGACCTAAGGGTAAGGTGTGTGATGGTGACAGACTCTTTGGGGGGGGGGGCTCGGATAACATCACCCATGTTTTAATCTCTATTAACATGAACTTCTCCAGTAGGAAATTCCATTCAAGTTTAACATGTTGAAGCTCGGCTTGGGTTTGGTCAACAGATAATCTCAATGACACTGACTCATTTCAAAGCATCAAAAAATGAGCTTTGTATAGCCCGAGTCTACTAGATGAGACCTTCCTCTTCTTTTTCTTTGTTGAAAGGATTTGTTAAAGAATTATATTTATATCAGTTTTGTGAACACTATTAAACAGTTATATTATTAATGGTAATGATACATAACGGTTATTTAAACCCAAAAAAAAAATTCATGTGTTTTTTATATCAATATGACATTAAAATATATAGAATTTTATTCATAAATGATAGGGTTGTTACAATAGGGGCCTACATAAGTGTAACTGTAGCGGCCTTCTAATTTCCAACTCTTCTTCATGGAGATGATGGGATTACTCGGTATTTGGATCTAGTATCTATTATGAAGTCTTTCACTTGTTGAAGAATCTAGGAAAGATCCGAAAACCCTCCTATGTATTTCAAAGGGATTAATGGTGTGTAAAAATCATCACCAAAATTTTCTACACAAATGGGTAGAAAATCATCTTGAGGGAGTGGTATATTCAAGAAGTATGTTAATCCTTTCCACCATGTAATGAAATATGTAACTCTTTCATTATCCCATTGCATGCAGTTTGTGAGATCAAAGACTGTTGTCTTCAACAACATTAAGCTGAACTAGAAAATGAACTTCTGATGGGGATCTTTCCATCCAATTATCTATCAAGACTAGAAACTTGTGTACCATACAAAGCCTATAACAGGCAATGAATGCATGAATCATTTTATTTTAATTAATTCATGTTTCTCAGGGGTCCGTATTATGGGATCACATCGAGAGATGAAATGTTTCAAATGTTCCTCTGTATCTCATGAGCTACTAATGATTGTAAATAGGAGATTCCAAAAATTTGGCAGAGGAGGTGTCTGATCCACTAATTCAGGATAATCCTTCTTGTCTGGATTTATTGGTGCACATTGTCATTATATATCTTCCAATATAGTTTTTAATGACTCAATGGTAATAATAAGATATTGGGAAACATCTAGCTGATCTATGACCTGAACAGGTACGACAGCTAGAGCCTAAACTGGTGCAGTGACTAGTAAGACCCCTGGTTATGGTGTTGCTGGTATTTGTCTTGGATACTCCATAAGTACAAGCCCATAAGGATATGTATGACTCTGTTATGGTCATACATGAAATGGAGGGAATTCATTATCTGCATCAGTAATTGCATCAATCCCTCTTTGATGAGGTTCTTCTATTGGAAGAGAAAGCGTAAGATATTCTTTTGGAGCATGTTTGGAAGGAGTGTTGCATCAGAGTAACTCTGTATTGAGTCTTCTCAACTCCTTTATCTCCTACTCTTACTGGGAAATTCATTCCTTATATGAAAGGGATTTACCTTCAATTGGGAAAGGAGATACATGGTATGACCTTTACCTTTTCTTTTATTAGGTTAATTTCGATTATGTGGAAGTTGATTATTAGAGTGAATACCTAAATTTTGGGTAAGCCTCTGATTTCAGGTTTTCACACCTCATTCATTTGATTCAGTGTGGAATATAACATGATCATGAATTTCAACCTTTGAATCCCTTGAACCAGACTCATTTTCTAGAGGATCATCCATGATTTCATTAGTTATATTCACTGACGCATAATGCATTACTGAAATTATGTCGATATCTTTGTGAGATCGCATTCTTCTATGCCCTCCATGAGACCTTGACATCCTATTTTATAGTTCCCCAATATCTATTTGGTGGATAGTAATATGAATGGAATCCTTATATAATTTACTTGTGCATTCTTTTTTTGGATTCTTCCTTAATCAAGAGAAAACTTACTTTCTCTATGGAGGGGATTGTGAATGTTAAAATTCCCCAAACCCTGTGGGCCAAGGATATTTCTATTCTTCTTCCTTAATCCATTGGGATTTGTTTGTTGGATCTAAGAGTTGGGTTAAAAAAACAATCATCCCTATGAGTTGGGGTGGATCTAGAACTGTTATGGCTGATATCAATGCAACTCCTCTTCTGATTTTACTAATTCTAGTCTCAACGTTATTTGGGTTCATTATTCGGAACTCACATAAATCACCTGCTTTGGAAGACTGTTGTTCAATTTCAGAAAATTATGAAATATAATGATGAAAATCCTCTAAGTGAGAGGACTTCTGATGTTTTCAGACACTTGATGTAGAAGTATATCAATATCTTTCTCTCTTTGGGCCTGGCTTTGGTGGAAGCTAGTCGAGGCTTGTTCTTGGTGATCATCTCTTCAGTCATAAATATAATTTTCTTATTATATCCATCCTAGGGTAATAACATTTCATGAGACCACTTTTTGTGGGATTTTCTGGCTTTGGAGTGTAGTGAGATAAATTGATCCATGTGCACAACCTATGATATGAACACAATATAGGATATCTACGATGACTACTCGTAGCCTCATTAATTCAATAATACATGCATGTTGAAGGGATCCTTGTTGATTTTTAATCATTGGATGTTGGGAAGACATGGGATATTTCAAGTCAAATTTTTCACTATAACCCTTATATTACCTTGACTTGACTTTAGTATTCTTCATATGGTAATACATTTTATTTTAGATGATGAAGAGTCTTCCAAATGTTGAAGTGGATATCATGAATACAATCTTCTTCCCACAAAAAATGAAATGTTTTGTTGAGAGGTATCCAAAGGCTATAACATGATTGGTATTTCACCCTTAGAAAATTGTTTATTTCTATTCAATATATCTTGTTCATCTTTTTATAGAGGGTTTCCTACTTGATTGGACCAACGATGGAGTTTTCTCTCTTCTTTATCAAAATCAGTAAGATCCATAAAGAGCTCCTCTATTGCATTGGAAGATAAATGGTCCAAGGGTGGTTTGAAGAATGATTGTTTCCCTAGGATATATTCTGGCTGAGACATAATTTCACCAACCAATTACAAGGTCTCACACATGACTTTCCTTGTATAAGTAAGTGCCTCAAGATTAGTGGGATTTCTCATCACTATATAGTCAGTTAAAGAATTTTCATGACAATGAAAATCACTACTATAGACATAATATTCACAAGGAATTCCATGTTGGGGAGGACCAACATGGTGGATTGTAGAAAGGGATAAATACTATTTCTTTTTTTATTCTCAACACACATATTGTTTCTGTAGATCTCTTCTATAGATAGGTTCTCAAGATTGAATGAATTGTCATGAAATAACCCTTCATGAAATTGTTTTGACAAGGACCTTCAGAGTTAATATTAATGATCTAATAATTTGGTAATGAGAGGGTGGGATCTTAAGATGCAATAGAAAAATGTCTATAAGCCTCAAGAACTCCATCATTAAGTGAAGCTAAATCACAAACTGGATCTTGATTTTCCAACTATGTTTTTAAGACTTCTTTTTGGATTCCTTTTTACAAAATGTTGGGGCCAACTACATGGAAAAGTGGTTATCCTGGGCATGTGTATATAGATGCAATAAAGGTTCTTAATTTTTTTTCCAAATATCCATAATTGGAATGGGTGTTTTTTTCGATATGGTTTTCTATATGATATGAGGGAATATGCCCCATAACCCTTCTGGATGGTAATAGAGGTATGTATCTACTCTTGGGAGACATGCTAATGAGACATCCTTCTTGTGGGGATAGAGGTACATTCTTATCTCTTAGGAATAGTTGTTTCCAAAATGATGAAATCTTGGAAAGTCTCTAGGATATGGGTAGTAATTTTCATCTTCCCTTTCACCATTATGAGGATGTGCTTGGTGACTTCAGTTCCAATAAAGAGAATATACGTCCTTTCCATTTCTATAGTAGGTTTATATTTCTTCTCATATCCTCCCTTTTCTTTTAGTGGATATTGGATGTACTCATGTTTTGGGGTAGAGAGTTGAGTATGCCCTCTTCTTTTCACCATTTTTTTTTCAACTGACTTCTTTAGGTGCTACCAAACAAGGATGTTGGAAGACATGATCAGTGTAGATAGGTGTAAGTCCCTGCTTGTGGGGTGCATCCAAAATGGGCTAGTGGGATAATTTTAATGCTTCCAAATGAGTCTGATGGAATGATTGATGATTGTCAGAAAGTGTATGTTCTTGCTCATGATACTCCAACAGATTTGAACAGAGGGATTGGTTGGTCACTTCCAGACGAGTCTACTAGAAAATGGAATGAAGGTTGGTGGGTGTATGTGTCAGCTCACTATTTTTCACAAATCAAGGTTGGTGGGATTCTCTAGAGGGGGGAAAAGGTATTACCATACTCCCTATTACTTGGTTATTTTCCCCAGTGGGCTATCTTTCTTGACCAGGTCTGAGGGACATGGGCCGGATAACTGAAGGAAACACCATCATCATGTTGATGAAATACTACCGCATGGTCTTGGTGGAAGAAATTGTTGGCAGGAGATCTTGGTAAGGATACATGTGTCTTCAGGATGAGGTCATAGGTGGCCTATCCATTGACCGCCCTAGAATATGGGAGGAATTTTTTATTATTTTCTATGGAAAATCTCCTGAAAGTGTTGAATATTGTGGTTGGAACCATCTTCTTTTAGACCACTGATCATCGCTGACAAGATGATCAATGTTTATTCATGATCTGGAGGGCCTATTGAGAAACCTAAAACATTGGAATGGTACCATGTTGATGGTACTCTCAAACCTGTGTATTATATAACTAGAATTGAAGATTTTGAGTTTGTGATGGCATGCTTCGAGTAAATGATAATCCATCTTGCATAGAAATTGGGGATTTCATGGGTGTTAACTTAAAGGAATCCATTTGGAGTGAAAAGAGTTCTTGGATGAAAGTGAAAGTATATATAAAAAATACAAACAATGAAATCTGAAAAACTATTATCTTTTGGGATGAATTTATGCGTGATTGATTTTCTTCTTTGGACCTCCTTTATCAATTTATAGGGGCCTGAAAGATGGGTAACACTATCTTCTTGGTTGAGGATTCACATTGGGTTCAACATTTGTTTGTTTGCCTCATAAATGGTACTTTTTCATGAATCATTATCTCCAAACAGTTTCCAACAGGTCTATTTTTGGAAATGAAAAAACTCAATGGTTTTGTATCCATAGGGATCTGTTTCCTAAAGCTAGGCCCTCATTGGGAATTTTGGAACATGATTCTTAAGAACTCACATTGATCGAGAGGATGGTTGGTCGGGCTCATCACACACATTTTAGGGGAATTTTTTCCCATTCAAGGTATATCTTACATATTTATGATATGTTCATGAATCCTTATTAATTTATAAAGTGTAATGTAGGTTTACCTTGAAATTTTCTGTCAATTATTAGCATGTCTAGAATTTAGTATCATCTGTATGTATTCATGGTTCTTTATCAATGATAGAATCTATATTTATTCGAGGTTATCCATCAAAAGTATCATATTATATACTAATTAGATATTCCTTAGTCGTTTTTATAACAATGTTGGTTTTTAAGCAACATAGTCGGGATCTCCGGAGTTGATGGTCATCCAGGTAGATGAATGTCAATATTGAATATATCATCAACTAGGGGGATGTGAGTTTTATCTAGAATTTATTTTCAACTAGTATGTCAAATGTTACACTAGATTTTATCAACATCTAAAGATAAAGAAGTTGTTTGGATGTTGGAATTGAACCCATAGGTGGGATTACTACGTATCCTTGTGAAAGGAATCAGAACCCACATTGGTCGGTTCTTCTTAATGGGACACACCATACCTTTTAATTTCATGGGATAAAGACCAAACCATACAGTTTAATTTCATATGGTAAGGACATCCAGGAGGAAGGATCCTAGCTAAAACTTGGTGTGGGACTTATTTCAAAATAGCCCAAGGAACATGGAAAGGATATGAGATTCCAAGTTGAATTAGAACCTAATGAGAATTTGGTCCAGAGAGAACATGGTTGATTTGGAGTTTTGGGTTTGAACCATAGGGTGGCTTCCTACATATCTCGTTCAGATGGGAATCAAAGCCCATATAGTTTGGTATGTCTCGCAGGGGGGTGTGGCCCATTGAGATAAATAGTTTGGGGTTTACTCCTAATGAGGATTCCTTTGTAACATATCCCATGGCAGATGCCTTAACTCCTAGAGATTTAGGGGGATTAATTTGCGGCTTAATCCTATGGAGGATGCTCGGGTTAAGGGAATTGGGGTTGGAAACGTGAGGAATATGTCCAGTGAGCTCAGGCCTAAGGTGAAATCTTCCTATGTATCCTAATTATGATGGGAATCAGATTTCTCATAGTTCATTAATTCAGGAGGATTGTGTGGGTGTTGGAATCATCACAAACCTCTTAGCCCACATGAGACATGTTCGGTGTGAGAAACAAGAGGATGTTAAAGATTCAAAAAACCATGCACAATTTTCTACCTTTGTTGGTGGAAAAGGTCAGGCCTACAAGAGAAGAGTCCAGAGCTATGACAGTTCCCTATGTTCTCGATACATTTGATGAGGGTCCAACGTAAGGAAGGAGAAAAAGGTGAAGGATATAGAGAGGAGGAAGACTGAAACATACTACATGAACGGCTAGGGGCTTACCTCAGGAGGAGTTCCTTAAAACGGGCCCCATAGTGTGGGGGGGGGGAGACTTCTCCATTGTCCAAAATGGAAAGGAAATGTGATCCTTACCCTCCCTACCTGGGACCAGAGGCTTCATGTGTCAGATATGAGACGAGGATGTTGGAGTCTTATACCCTAAATCTGAGACCAAGGAATCCTAAACACGGTCCCTAGGGTAAGGTTCCATGTGACAGTAGATATAAAAATATATATATTTCTTGAGGATCCTAACCCTTTTGTACGACAAGTGTGCGAAACCTCTGACTGTAGAAATACAATTCCAAATGGGAGACATGTTGGTGTTCATTTACATAATATTAGGTAAATCTGGAGGTCTTGGTGGAGGTGTCAACATTTTCTATTTATAACAAGACATCCATAGAAGAAAATTTCATACCATGAATGGATTTGAGAGAGGCCAAATGGATAGATCGAGAATGATGAAAGGTAGGGAGAACATCAAGGAAGTGTGAAGAAGAAAGTGGCATGTATTTATGGGGAGATCAAGTATGTTTGGTTGAACTGATGTAACCTTAATTGATGAATAACCTGGATTACTAGACTTGGGTGAGGCTTGGTTCAATCCTTCAAGATTCTTCACAGGTATTCCAAGAAGTGGGGGCACCAGTTCTTGTTTGAGGAATGGAGGGCACCCTAGTCTTCTTCAGTTAGAGGGGTTGGGTGATTGGATCATGTAAGTGTTGTTAATTTTAACACTTGAATAACCTAAGTCTCACTATCCCTCTTTAATTCCCTCGCTTCAAGTGTTGAGGAACTACCTTGGAGGTTTTGGAGGACTTGGTCGAAGCACCAGGGCGACCAGAGTAGCAATCCGACATCATGGAAATTCATATGTACAGATGAATACCCCAAGGACTTATTTATTAGAAAATATGGTGCCCTGAGTGATTGAGAATTGGTGTGAATGTGATGAGGTGGTTCAAAAGTGAGGTGGTGCACAAGTGCTTATGTTCCACTGGTGATTCGGGCTATGTTGGGTGAACCCAATTATGAGCCTATATAAATCATGATATCCTCAATCTATTTTATCCTCTTTTTCAATGGAGTTTCCTTTTGTCACTTTTTTAATCTCGGAGATAAAATAGAGTGTCAACTATAATATGATCATAATAAATATTGTGAGAATCAATCATTGTGTTTAGATAACATAAATACTATTGTTTAATATTAAACTGTATTTAGATAATGTTGAATAAATTTAGTTGGGAGTTACAGATGTTCAATCTGGATGATATACATATGGAAGTTAAATATAAGATTCCTGAATTTGTATATTTAAAGGGTAATTCTAGATGCACAATTTTATGAAGTAAAAATAATTTTTAATGAGTGTATGTTATTAAAGAATCTTTTCTATATAGATATATTATAACATGTGGTCACATATGTGGAATATCAATTACATATGAGTACTGATGTATATTCAGAAGATGAATTAATTAGAGGGAACACTGAACATTATATTATATTTATATCCATATAATAGTTTATAATACAATTATATAATTTTATAATTCTTGAACCTAATTTTTAGAACCAGTTTATTTTTTGGATTTACTGAGTTTGGGGTTTTCAATGAATTCATAATGGGATAACTTGTATTTTAACTTGTTATGTTAATTTAAAAAAAAAATTATTCTTGAAACCATTGAATATTTATATAGTTTGAAAAAAATTAACAAATTCATAGTGTATAACCAAATAATAAGAACCTTGATATGAAAGGTGAATCTGAAAGAATCAATATGTGGATTAACTAGAGGATATAAGAAACAAATTGTTAAGGATTATATTAAAGCATTATAATTCAAAATGTGAGTCTAGAAGTTCAATAAGTTGAAGTAGGTATTTTAATAATGATTATGTTAAAGAATATAATAGGTATAGAAGTGGGAGTCACATATTTATAATGATATAAATGTATAATATCCCAGTTAGAAGTTGTTCAAGAATTTTTAAAGTAAAAGATGAATCGTAATTCAGAAGACAAATACTATTGTGAGAATATCCCAAAATGTTTCAAAGTGATGTAAGAGTGATATTACTCTCATATAATAATAATAATCATGAGTTTAAATTAGAATGTTTTTAGATGAAAATATACCAAATTCTATAATATAGAATTTTGGGGAAAGATAAAGATGAAGAAGTTCAATAGTGTAGATTCCAAGGAGTTTAGAATTTGTATAAGGATATATTTTTTGAACGAATATTGATATATAGTAAAACAAATAAAAAAATTAATACATCTATGTAAAAATAAAACTATAATCTCATTACTTATGCTATATTATATTTGATGTTCCAACAGATATGTTACAAAAACCTAAAATTTTTATAAGGTCAACATGATGTTATGAACGATTACTTTTGTAAGTTGATGAACTATATGTGATGATACTGATCTATTATTCATAAAGAAAAATTTATGGGTCAAAATAAATGACTCAAGAAATAAATTGATGATGTTATGATGATGTTTGATTGAGAATCGAATGAGAAAAATTATTGATCAATCCAATTTTATATGAAGAATTATATATGGAAGATTAGGTCATTAATGAAGTGGGATACTCAAGGTGATGAATTTTTATAGTATGAAATTTCATGTTATATATGGGTTTAAACTCACTATACTGATTATGATGATATGAGATATAATTTGAAAGATAAATGGTGATGATGAGGAGTGAGAGAGGAAATAGTGAGATGTTGACTTGTACATTTTGGAATATTGTTGAGTTAATGAAGTGTGTCTGGATTTCATGTTTTTGAATAACATTTTATATTGAGGAATAATTTTTTTGGACTACATATTCTAGGGGATGTATTAATTTATGAAAGCAATTGAGACTAACAACATTAATCTTCTATAAACTAAAATGTTTGGATGGAGTGACAATTCCAAATCCAAGAATATTTTGAAGAACAAGTTGAATTTTGATTGGATTAGAAGTATATTTGATTTCGAATGTGAATTCTTGAAGAAGAAAATTTTTATTTTCATGTTCTTATGTAGACATTGATAATTATGAAATTTTTAGAGAACATGGCCAATGTGGATGAATTTGAAGTTATACATTCAGTAGAAGTCAAATACGTACTATATAAGAAGAATAATCTTACATTGGTATTTAGGTAAATACATGGGAATCCTAGAGATTTTATTCATTGGGATTGATGTTGGAGCATTGGTGACTAGAGGTATTCTAGAATAATGTACTTGTTGAGAGATAGAAAACTATTGAGTGATATTATTGGGTCCAAGATGTTACTTCCCACAAATAGTATTTATTGATTTAAGGATTACTATTTCCCACCCATTGTAATTAATTTTCAACATTAATGATAAAATATGTGTCTCAAACTCAATAAAATCATATAAATGATTGATACCATCATTTGGGTTAAACCATGGAAAATTATAGGGTGTCATGCTCTCTTTACATTCTATCCTACAAAAGGTTTGAATTTGTTTGTTGATGTGTAAGAGGACTATTCATACTAAATTTTTATATGTTATAATAATAACATAGGAAATGATTATTTTCAAATATAGGACCCACTGATTCACTCCACTTCTATGGGTGACAATACATGGTCCCATGGAACATTATTGGGAATTAATCATTATTAGATACATAGGCACATACATTTCAACTTATATATTTATATGAAATATTAAAATCATATATCTCCACCATCATAGAATTTAATTCATTTTTAAATATCATATATTCATGTGAAACTATTTTAGTAACATAAAGAATTTATTTCCTGATTTTCATCAACACGCCTATTTTAATTCATCAAAAAACACTTTGTATTTATTTTACTTTTCTCCCCTTATGATAATATAATTAAAATAAAAATAGATACTAAATGATTGGTACTATACCTCATAATCTCCACCTTTATTATTTTGAGAAATTTCACTCCTTTCGAGTAATGGAATCTTCTTCACTTTTTTGGATGTCTATGAAAATATTTCCCCCTATCTATTTTCACCCAATAATGTTGGTCAAACAACATTTCATTTTCAATGGTTTGAGATTAATGAAAATATTTAAATAAAAAATAGTCAAATGAGTGTATAATATTTACACTTTTGAGGGATAATTAAAGTAAATATCATCCTTAAAAAGTTCCTCCTCTAAAAGTTCCTCATCAAACAACATACATAATTCCAAAAAATTCATGAAAAAAGTTCTATTAATTAATCGATATAATACATAAAGATAAAACTAATTATAAGTGAAAAGAATAATAAATAACTAGTATATGTATTACATAAAATATATTCTATAAAAAATATTATTTATAAACCCTCTTTAATTTTTTAATTAACAATCCCATTTCATGTTAAAACACAACTTTTAATTCATGAATAAAAATGAATGATGTTTCAAAAACTCATACATATATTTTCACATTGAGAAGGAATCCTTATTTAGAAGACTCTTGGATTCACAATATATTTTACATTTACTTTTATTACACTTCTCTACTTTTTATTATCATTTTTATTATTTTTTCTATAAATTTTTTTGGAATATTATAAACAAGATGGTATCCTCATTTATTTATTTGAGTTACTTCATTTATCTTCTTAACCCATTTAATTATTTCAAATTTTCAAATGATTTTTCTACATGTTAATAGTAATCATCACATGAAGATTATTTTATAGATCAAAATAAAAATAAATAAATATCCATTATCTGTTCAATGTTGGTTGAACAAGATGAAAAAATATTGAATATTTCTACAGTTCATTGAGTGACTCAATTATTCATCCAATTATGATACACCAATTTTTTTAAAAGATCACATTTTTTACTCATCCCCATTTTCAATATAATTATTATTTTTACACTTGAACTATGATTAAAAATAATTATATTTACTAAACAGTTCATGCATCCATTTGAGACATGTTTGGGTCTTGTTTCTTGATTTTTTTAATTATCTAAAATTCTCCATGAGCATTGATTTGTAGGGAGTATTTTTTATTCATTAGACTATAAAATTAATATATTACTATTGTATTTTACTAATGGATCATGATAATGGTATCTCATCAATTAGTGTTCAAAGAGACCACATAAATTGGTATATCATAGGGGCTTTGATTATTCCACAGATCATGTTTTTCTATCATATTTCAATAGTTTATGTCCTTTTATATTCCCATTGGTTATAGTGTCCTTCATATTCAATCCAATCTAATTTTTTTGATATTTTTAGAAAAACCAATTTTATAGGGTTATGTTGGAACTAAACAACACAATGACCAGTAAAACAAATAAATCCCAAAAAATATTCAAATTAAAATTAAAAAATACAAACCTAAAACGTCTTCTATTGACACCATTATTAAGAAGTTAACCCACCAAGCTACCACTGTCATAACTATCTCTTCAAAAATATGTCCTTAATATAATATGAAAAACTTTTTATATTTTACATATTATGGGTACATCTCCTCAAAAAATAATTCCCATTTTTCTACGTATAGATGACTTCACAACTAGGAATCAAATTATAAAATCACCAATACTAAATATAGTGGTAATTCTCAAAGTAATTATCACTTTTATATATCCAATTCAACGTTGAGTAACTTGTTTTAGTATTTTTTGGATTAGAATAAATCATAGTAATATTAAAAAGTTTTCTAACATTATCAACAATCAATTTCAACTAAAAATGTTTCTTTTAGAAGTGATTTTTTTCATTTCTTAAGATAATTTTTTTTTCATATAATTGAATAAAAAATTTATTTACTTGTTTTTATTTAAAAAAAATATTTAATAAGTTTAAAATTAAAAATATCATCAATTATAAAATGAAAAAGTTTAGAATTCATATAATTGATCTCTATTATTTTTTAATTCTCTAATTATGAAACATAATGTTAACTGTTGATTCAATTAAATTTGGTCAAATTGAGTTCCTCCCATAACTCATCAATGATTGATTTATTTATTATCAAATAATATTTTTGAGATTCTAAGTCATCTATGATTTGTGAGGAATATTTATTCATGACACAAAAATACCCTTAAGTTAAATCAATATTATGTTTATGAAGGAATACTTTGTTATATTATTATCATTTTCTTCCTCAATCGCCGCTAATTTTTCTATAATTAATACATTCAAATTTCCATTGGTATAAATTAATTTCCATATTTTTTTCTACTTTTTTCCTTTGGTTATTCACTATCCTTGAATACATATATTATAGTTTGTTATTAGAAACATATTCTCAAAATATAGAAGAAATATCATTATAATTTCACATCAAAATTTGATAGATAAATCGGCAATTACTTTTCATTAAAAAATAAATTATATATTAATATAATTTCTGCAATGAATATATAAAATCTTAACATCCAAATGAAAAATATTTATTCACTAAATAATTTTATAACTCCTTTAATGAAATATAATACCATTAAAATAATGATTTCTATATGATAAATCAATTACCAATAGAGGATGACACATTATTTCATCTACTTATGATCCACTTCAGTATAAAAAATACCTTCAAATTGTTGTCTTCCATGATGCCAATTATTATGCTTGATTAAGAGATACCAGACCATTGAGTGGGAGTGAATTATTGGTCTGAGTCAAACATGATATTTTTTTCCTTTTCTAAACTATTTTCTGATAA
Organism: Viscum album; assembly: GCA_963277665.1. Lineage (NCBI taxonomy): Eukaryota > Viridiplantae > Streptophyta > Magnoliopsida > Santalales > Viscaceae > Viscum > Viscum album. The sequence goes on from OY728119.1 coordinate 2,051,763,518, forward strand.
TAATTGTTAGTATATGCATCACATGAAAAAAATATGAAGATAATAATTATGTTGAGAGATATGAAATTTTAACATAGAAAATAATATGAAATGAGACATTATAAGGCTAAAAAACTCTTATTATTGAGTTTATTTTCATTATAGTGAAATATATATTGTATTATTATCTGTTTTAATGTATTATTATCAACAACATATGAAGTGCCCAGATCAGTGTGAATCACTGAGAGGGGGAGGGGGTGAATCAGTGATCCTTTAAAACTTTTTTACTAATTGATTCTTAATCAATTAAACCTCTATGGTTGGTTAAGGCCTCGATCCACTCTTCTTGTATCTCTCAACCTTTCCCGGATAATGCAGTAATGAAAAGGCACAGGACACAAGGATTTACAAGGTTCAACACCAAAGGCCTACATCCTTTCCATGCTCTCCCAGCATGGATTCTCCCATTATAATCTGTTAGTATTACAATGGTCGATACAGCTTCCCACCGTATCTCTCCTGAGTCCCACAGGAGGGTCTTTATACTGCGTCCCACAGTGTTACCAGAGTCCCACTGGCCTGCTCCAGAATCCCACTGAAGACTTCTTCTCCCTGAGTCCCACAGGGTCTTCTCCTGGCTCCTCGAGTCACACGAGTAGCTCTTCTTCACTTTAAGCTTCTTCAAGTATCCTCAGCAGCCTGGGATAAAAGCTGCTGGCCTTGCTCTGTACCTCTGATCACTTGTGATGATCAGGTCTTCTCGTCTTGCTCAGGCTTTATCACCTTCTTCTAAGGATGACCTGGCTTCTCTCCAACTACTGAATACTCAGACAAATGATGTCTTTAACTTCAATCTGGTCCAGTCTCAGTCACTTCAACTTCATGCACTGAGTGCATGGAAACTCTTCATCCTCATGCACTGATAGCATGGCCTTCTCAAATTCATCAAGAACCTCCTGGTCTTGGTCAACTAAAATGCACACCACTGATGTGGCTCTGTTCACGTGTGCACGTGCATGCATGCATGCATGCACTCCCCTTCTTCTCTTCTTGGTGCAGTAAACCCTCAGAGGGTGTAATTCTTTTCAGCACACACCTACTTCTCAATCTTCACACACTTTATGCAATTTGTCTACACACATAAATGTGTGTTCTTCTTTGTGTGGATATCCTCCCTTTTCTTCTTCTAAGTGTATCCACACTTCTTAGTGCACACACCTAGGTTCGGCCAACTTGTCTCTTTACACACACTTGTTTCATTTTGCACACACTTGAAGCTTGGCCTTCACTTCCTCTTGCACACACACAAAGTATTCTTTGTTCTTCAAAGTGTGCACCCCACAAGGGATACGGCCTTCATTTGTTCAATTTTCATACAAAGGCACTAAGCCTTGGCCTCCCTCTCTTTGCACACCCACTGCTCGTAGGGTGTAGTGGCCTTCTTGTTTTGCACACACTTAGGCTTAGCCAACATCACTTGCACACACTTGGCCCGTAGGTGTTCTTGTCCACTTTGCACACACACACAAATAGTGTGGTCTTCACTTCACCCACACAAGGCTACGGCCTTTCTTTTGCTCACTGTCCAAGTGGGTTCTCAATTTGCCTGAACCACTGCCTTCAAAGAAGGCGCGCAAGGTGTCTTGGTGCAAGGCTCCACGGGTGCACAAGCCTTCGATCGTGCAAGCTCCTCCTGCCGCGGGGCGCGCAAGTGCTGCACCCGCGGGCACTTCCTCCTGCCGCACAAGTATGCGGGCAGTGAGGGTGACAATCCTTGAGCGCGCAAATTCAAGCGGCTCGAGATCTTCCTGTCACGCAAGATAGGCGCGCAGGGAACTCTTTCGGGCCTTGGGTGGCACCGAGATCTTCAGCCGCGCAATTACTTTGCGCGGCGGCTTCTTCTTCGCGAGGCAGAGGCACACGCGGGACACAAATCTTCCACAAGGTTTCAGCAAGCATATTCATGCCTCGGGTCTTCTTTTTATAGGCGAGGAAGGCTTCAAATCCTCCGCGTGATTTAACTTCAAAATCCCGAAGTTTTTGGTTCTTTAAAATCTTCAAATCTTGATTTTTATACTCTGTTTCAACGCGGGTTTCCTTTTCTTTTCCTTCGGTTTCCTCCACGTGCATGCGACTTAGAACGCATGCACGGCCTTCTTTTAGGCTTATGCATGCACAACATGCTCTCCACGTGGCCTCGGGAACTCCGTTTGCCTCGGCTGAAGTCCGAATTCTTTCTGGATGCATGCATGCAACATTTTAATGCATGCATGAGTTCAGTGTGGCCAGACGAGAACGAGGGAGCCTTCGGCTTCGAAAATGGTGGCCGGGAACTCGAATTTTGTCTTCGGGGAGGCTCTGGTTCAGCGGCTGCTCGCGGGTGGCCTTCGGCATGGCTCGAGGTAGAAGATGGACGTCGGGCCGTTGGATGCGGTGATCAATTATCCTCGGATGGCCTGGATCAAATCGGGGGTGCGGCGGATTAGATGAGCGGTCCAGATCGAGCGCGCGATTGCTCAGACGACGGAGATTTGCTCCCGGGGTTTTTTGCGCGTCCCACATCGAATTCTCCAGCGGTTTATCTGCGCTTTATCAATATGCCGCTCCCTGCCACTCTTCAATTGTTCCTTCTCCCTCCACGGTGCCGCCCTGCACCATGTTCACCCTGCGGGCGCGCTCTGCGCCCACTCATGCCTCCTTGCGGGCGCGCACCTAGCGCCCACTATGCATCCTCCGGGTGCGCGGGTTTCACCACCGCGTGCCCTCGGGGGCTTATACACGGCCCCCTGCCGCTCGAGCTGGCCACATGGGATCCCCCCTTGGGCGTGGCGCCTTAGGCCCACATGTGCCTTGGGGGTTGAACCCTTAAGGCTGGCTTGAGATGGCCTATTTTTTGGCAAAGGACAGAATATTACTTTGTCAAAAACAAAGTAACCCATGAATATAAGACAAGTGCCAAATGCCAAATTCCTATCTTTCTCATTTCTCCTTCTTCCTCTCTTCTTCTTCATTTGAAATTCTTCCATTATCTTCAACATGTATTCATCACTTAGGAATGGAATTCCAAACGGTTTCTTCTTAATCTTCTTCATCTCCTCTTCCATATGTGTTCAATACTTAGGAGGGACTTCTTCAACTGAATCTCATGAATCACACAATTCTCCAATATTCTTCAATGATCCAATTAGAGATCAATTGGAATATCTTCTGATTCACATGCACTAAGTGATAGTGCATGAACTTCATTAATGCACATCATCAACTTAGTAGTTGTGGATGGAACTCCTTTCATCTCCTCATGCATTGTCAATACAATGCATGGTCTTCTATCATTGTTGTGACTTTGTATCATCAGGATACAAGTTCTATGAACTTAAAGAGCAGCTCAACAACCGTCTGATGTGCTTAGAGAATGTTTCAACCATCATCTCCTATGTCACTTAGTGAATCTCCTAAGTGACATGCATATTAGTACTATGGCCATTCTCTCTTCATCACCAACACCATCACAACCTTTGTCATTCACCTCTTGACAATTCTTGACATCCATTCATTCTAAGACAACAACATGTCTCATTGACAACAAATGCAACACAATGCACTTCAATCTCCCCCTTTGTATTTGTTGTCAATACACTTCTTCAGCACATATGAATGGGTCAACATGTGTGCCAATATTTTCTCCCCCTCATTGGCAATCAAATGCAAAGGTGTGGTGTGGTTCACTTTCAAAAATATCGTCCTCCCTTTGAAAAGTATTATCTTGAAAAACACTGAGAGAGGGATGATGTCACATGTTCACTTGAGCAATGAACCTTTAGTAAATCAGCTCTAAGTCTACTTGGGCTAACCCGGTGTAGAAAACAAGAGTGATATGACCAAGGAATTCAAAGCTGTCCACATTCACTGTAACATGTGAGATCATGGTTTAGGGGTTTGAAATTTTTCAGATATAACAATGAATTGCTAAATCCTGCACATACTTCACAAAACTCATTAGAAAGTTCAGGTGCAAAGATAAAGCTCCCCCTTTCATCCATTTGTCTTCAATCAATACTCCCCCTTAATTGACAAGATAAACTCAATTAAGAAACAAGGGATGAAAGTATGATTGGAATACCTTCACTTTTCTCAAGATGGAATTAAATATCAGAATCCCATCTTCTCCAGATTGGCTCCCCCTCAAGGGGTGCACTCCATTCTGTCCAAACCATCCTCCAGCTGAGAATGATCATCATCTTCAATTCCCTGCAATGTCAGCACATGTAAATACCAATAGTATAAGGGAATAATATGGAACCTCCTTGGTTCATCAATGTGAAAAACAAGGTTGAGAAGATTCTCTCAACCGAGATGTCCCATTTTCACCAGTCTTCACACTTGCACATTTGTTCTTCATTGATGATTGTGCTGGTGTGGCTCTCAAAACATCTTCATGTGAAACCTTCTTCTTCCCTTTTGCTTTAGCAATTTCCAGAGCTTCATCTTCAACTCTTTGTAGTTCTCTGGCAAGTTGCAATTGATGTGGCCATTTAACAAGTAAATCATTTGGAAGAGTGGCCTCAGTTTTGGAAGTTCCACATGGTTCTTTGGATGCTGCTAAGCTACCTCTCTTAGGCAACTTATTTTCAATCAATCCCTTATTGTTCTGGATTGATTGTCTTTTGGAGTTCAGTCTGCTTCTATTTAGTTTCATGGCTTCTTTACAAAGGTCCATGATGTGTCCTTTCTTTCCACAGTAGAAGCATGTTTTCTTGGTGGTCCTACTGGATGCATCACCCTTCTTGGACTTAGACTCCAAGGTCTTCTCTTCCTTTTTCATAATCTTCTTGGGAGCATCTTCCACTTTCTTATGCTTGCTTCCCAAGGAATCTATCTTAGCCAGGTTCAGTGATCTTCTCTTCATTCCAGCTTCGGATACATTCGGAGATTGATATGTATCAATTCTTTGACCACTTTTGCAACCATCCCAGATGTTGTCAAGTAATCCAAATCTGTTAGCAGTAAACAGATGTCTCTGGACCTGTGGATGCTGCTTCTTCTCTTCTGGCTTGCTCCCCCTAGGCATGGGCTTCCTCTGTGCTTTGGCATTCAGTGGATTGTACCAACAATCCTTTGCACAATGCCCATACTTGTTACAACACCAACATTGACCCACAAATCTTGACCTCTTGTGTACTTCTGATTGTTGGGTACTTTTCTTGACAAGTTGTGTTGTTTCAGGAGAGCCCTGCTTCTTCACTGTCTTCATCCATATTTGTTTGGAATTATTCTTCCATCCTGCACTTTTTGTGGAAACACAATTAGAAGCATAAGTACAAGATGGTATGGATGGTACCTTCTTTTTAGAAGATGTTTCCCTTTCATTAGAGGATGTCTTTCTTTTAGAATCATCCTGCTCAATGCATACTTGAGTAGCAACATTTCTCCTTTCAGCTAACTGGGAGGCTTCATCTTTGGGTGATTGCAGATTTTTCAATATCACCTCCAGTTCTAAGTATTTCATGTTGAGGGAGTTATTCTCATCCTCAACAGTTCTTAGCTTTCCTTCCCAATTCTCCACCAGTTGTTTCATCTGGTCTTCATGCGCCTTCTTCAATTCTTGCAATGAATTTTCAAGCTCCATCACCCTTTTGACTTTGTCTTCTAGTTGAGCATCTCTGACAACCATTGAAACTTTGTGCCTCTTTTCCAGTGCATGGACAACATCTTTGACTATTATCATAAAGAATTCTTTCTCAGAAAGGCTTCTTTGCAATTCTTCAGCAGTGTCTTCATATCTTTCATTGCAAAGAGATACTGTTTCATCTTTGGCATTTACCAGCTTTCTGAGAGTGTTGGATATGCCGACCCTTTTAGCCAGCTGATCCTCCATAGCATTGGCTTCTTCTTCTAACTGTGATTTTTCTTCATGAAGATCATGGATGACTGTAGCTATACACTTTGCCACTTCCATGGGAACTATCTTCTGAAGATATTTGGGTGCACTCTGAAGATCATTCATTGTTTCAACTTCATCACAGCTAGGACATGGTTTCTTCATCTTCATGGCCTGTTTCTTCTTTCTATTTTTTTGAGTCTTGGCAGATATCTCCATTTGAGGCTGGTCGCTCATTTCCTCAAATCTGCACTTCATAAAGACTCCCTTGGATCTTTTAGAGGTAACCTCCCTCTGATACCAATTGAAGTGCCCAGATCAGTGTGAATCACTGAGAGGGGGAGGGGGTGAATCAGTGATCCTTTAAAACTTTTTTACTAATTGATTCTTAATCAATTAAACCTCTATGGCTGGTTAAAGCCTCGATCCACTCTTATTGTATCTCTCAACCTTTCCCGGATAATGAAGTAATGAAAAGGCACAGGACACAAGGATTTACAAGGTTCAGCACCAAAGGCCTACATCCTTGCCATGCTCTCCCAGCATGGATTCTCCCATTATAATCTGTTAGTATTACAATGGTCGATACAGCTTCCCACTGTATCTCTCCTGAGTCCCACAAGAGGGTCTTTATACTGCGTCCCATAGTGTTACCAGAGTCCCACTGGCCTGCTCCAGAATCCCACTGAAGACTTCTTCTCCCTGAGTCCCACAGGGTCTTCTCCTGGCTCCTCGAGTCACACGAGTAGCTCTTCTTCACTTTAAGCTTCTTCAAGTATCCTCAGCAGCCTGGGATAAAAGCTGCTGGCCTTGCTCTGTACCTCTGATCACTTGTGATGATCAGGTCTTCTCGTCTTGCTCAGGCTTTATCACCTTCTTCTAAGGATGACCTGGCTTCTCTCCAACTACTGAATACTCAGACAAATGATGTCTTTAACTTCAGTCTGGTCCAGTCTCAGTCACTTCAACTTCATGCACTGAGTGCATGGAAACTCTTCATCCTCATTCACTGATAGCGTGGCCTTCTCAAATTCTTCAAGAACCTCCTGGTCTTGGTCAACTAAAATGCACACCACTGATGTGGCTCTGTTCACGTGTGCACGTGCATGCATGCATGCATGCACTCCCCTTCTTCTCTTCTTGGTGCAGTAAACCCTCAGAGGGTGTAATTATTTTCAGCACACACCTACTTCTCAATATTCACACACTTTATGCAATTTGTCTACACACATAAATGTGTGTTCTTCTTTGTGTGGATATCCTCCCTTTTCTTCTTCTAAGTGTATCCACACTTCTTAGTGCACACACCTCGGTTCGGCCAACTTGTCTCTTTACACACACTTGTTTCATTTTGCACACACTTGATGCTTGGCCTTCACTTCCTCTTGCACACACACAAAGTATTCTTTGTTCTTCAAAGTGTGCACCCCACAAGGGATACGGCCTTCATTTGTTCAATTTGCACACAAAGGCACTAAGCCTTGGCCTCCCTCTCTTTGCACACCCACTGCCCATAGGGTGTAGTGGCCTTCTTGTTTTGCACACACTTAGGCTTAGCCAACATCACTTGCACACACTTGGCCCGTAGGTGTTCTTGTCCACTTTGCACACACACACAAATAGTGTGGTCTTCACTTCACCCACACAAGGCTACGGCCTTTCTTTTGCTCACTGTCCAAGTGGGTTCTCAATTTTCCCGAACCACTGCCTTCAAAGAAGGCGCGCAAGGTGTCTTGGTGCAAGGCTCCACGGGTGCACAAGCCTTCGAGCGCGCAAGCTCCTCCTGCCGCGGGGCGCGCAAGTGCTGCACCCGCGGGCACTTCCTCCTGCCGCACAAGTATGCGGGCAGTGAGGGTGCCAATCCTTGAGCACGCAAATTCAAGCGGCTCGGGATCTTCCTGTCGCGCAAGATAGGCGCGCAGGGAACTCTTTCGGGCCTCGGGTGGCACCGAGATCTTCAGCCGCGCAAGTACTTTGCGCGGTGTCTTCTTCTTCGCGAGGCAGAGGCACACGCGGGACACAAATCTTCAACATGGTTTCAGCAAGCATATTCATGCCTCGGGTCTTCTTTTTATAGGCGAGGAAGGCTTCAAATCCTCCGCGTGATTTAACTTCAAAATCCCGAAGTTTTCGGTTCTTTAAAATCTTCAAATCTTGATTTTTATACTCTGTTTCAACGCGGGTTTCCTTTTCTTTTCCTTTGGTTTCCTCCACGTGCATGCGACTTAGAACGCATGCACGGCCTTCATTTAGGCTTATGCATGCACAACATGCTCTCCACGTGGCCTCGGCAACTCCGTTTTCCTCGGCTGAAGTCCGAATTCTTTCTCGATGCATGCATGCAACATTTTAATGCATGCATGAGTTTAGTGTGGCCAGACGAGCACGAGGGAGCCTTCGGCTTCGAAAATGGTGGCCGGGAACTCGAATTTTGTCTTCGGGGAGGCTCTGGTTCAGCGGCTGCTCGCAGGTGGCCTTCGGCATGGCTCGAGGTAGAAGATGGACGCCGGGCCGTTGGATGCGGTGATCAATTATCCTTGGATGGCCTGGATCAAATCGGGGGCGCGGCGGATTAGATGAGCGGTCCAGATCGAGCGCGCGATTGCTCGGACGGCGGAGATTTGCTCCCGGGGTTTTTTGCGCGTCCCACATCGAATTCTCCAGTGGTTTATCCGCGCTTTATCAATATGCCGCTCCCTGCCACTCTTCAATTGTTCCTTCTCCCTCCACGGTGCCGCCCTGCACCGTGTTCACCCTGCAGGCGCGCTCTGCGCCCACTCATGCCTCCTTGCGGGCGCGCACCTAGCGCCCACTATGCATCCTCCGGGTGCGCGGGTTACACCACCGCGTGCCCTCGGGGGCTTATACACGGCCCCCTGCCGCTCGAGCTGGCCACATGGGATCCCCCCTTGGGCGTGGCGCCTTAGGCCCACATGTGCCTTGGGGGTTGAACCCTTAAGGCTGGCTTGAGATGGCCTATTTTTTGGCAAAGGACAGAATATTACTTTGTCAAAAACAAAGTAACCCATGAATATAAGACAAGTGCCAAATGCCAAATTCCTATCTTTCTCATTTCTCCTTCTTCCTCTCTTCTTCTTCATTTGAAATTCCTCCATTATCTTCAACATGTATTCATCACTTAGGAATGGAATTCCAAATGGTTTCTTCTTAATCTTCTTCATCTCCTCTTCCATATGTGTTCAATACTTAGGAGGGACTTCTTCAACTGAATCTCATGAATCACACAATTCTCCAATATTCTTCAATGATCCAATTAGAGATCAATTGGAACATCTTCTGATTCACATGCACTAAGTGATAGTGCATGAACTTCATTAATGCACATCATCCACTTAGTAGTTGTGGATGGAACTCCTTTCATCTCCTCATGCATTGTCAATACAATGCATGGTCTTCTATCATTGTTGTGACTTTGTATCATCAAGATACAAGTTCTATGAACTTAAAGAGCAGCTCAACAACCGTCTGATGTGCTTAGAGAATGTTTCAACCATCATCTCCTATGTCACTTAGTGAATCTCCTAAGTGACATGCATCTTAGTACTATGGCCATTCTCTCTTCATCACCAACACCATCACAACCTTTGTCATTCACCTCTTGACAATTCTTGACATCCATTCATTCTAAGACAACAACATGTCTCATGGACAACAAATGCAACACAATGCACTTCAACATATAATTTAGTGAATATATTGGTAAGAAATTCCAATCATCCTAAAATTATATCAAATAAAAAAACAACGGTTAATGAACTATATAAATCATGAACATCCTATGCCTTTATCAATTCACATTATACTAATAGATGTTCTATGAAATGTTCTTCTATCATACACAATCCTGTTTGGTGGTCTTCTCCTTAATGATCTCATAATGTGTTGTTCATCTCACACCCCTGTCTTATATAATTATTATAAATTATAAAAAAATTAGATCTTCTATTTATAAAGATATTTAATATCTCTATATCTATATCAAAGACTTTTATCATTCCATGAATCTCATATTTTCATATCTTCTTCCATATTTCATCTCTACAACATCCAAAGTAAAATTTTCATAGTATTATTCCAAAAAAAATGTTTTATGTCTATAATCCACTCGACAATGATAGAATACAAAATTCGTGATATTCTAGTTTTTATAACTTATCGTTTCATAATTCCCTATATTTTATAGAGTTTAGAATAAATATGATTAAAAGAATTCAATATTTTTTAATGAAACATCATAATATACTCCAAATCCATACGAATTATAAAAACACTACATCAGGATGATTATTATCATGGTGTAATATTTTTTTCTCTTAATAAATTGAGTAAGCCAAAAAATATATTGTGGCATAATATATATAACTATAAAGTGATTCAGTTTCTTTTAATTCATGCGGAAACTTCAAAATACTACATTTAGGATCTTGTGGTGTGATTTCGACTATTATGGAGTGATACATGAAATTTTTATTTTACTAGATGACGATAATCCATATCCTATCACATAACTAAACTTATCTACCACTCTTAAATCATGAAATGTTATTGTTATGTAATTCCAATATAATATTAAATCCCTAATTTCCATTCTCCCAATGTATCAAGTCTCCATAAAAAAATCATGGTTCTTCGATAATATATAACATTATAATCAATTTCATATGTGAAAGAATCATTCCTTAATGAGGACTTGTTTAATCATTAATTTTTGTGTGATGAATTTGTGATAATATACACCCAACTCCATTGGAATCAAATAATTATTTAATAGAAGGTTATTATATAGTGAATTCCACCATTCTATTATTCCATATAATTACTAGTCAAAGGTTCTACTTTGTATCCAACCTTATCTTGCATCCAACATATGTTCAAAACATCATTACAATTCATTCAAATTAATTTAAAACAAATTTTCAATTTTAAGCCTCATCATACGTATAATTTAAATAAAACTTTTGTGGAGTCTCGTTCCATAGATTAATGTGATGTGATATTATTTTTGAGTGACAACCATACATTAGTGAGAAAGAATTTTTATGTCCAATGGGACCTCTTTTTATTTATAAATCACCTCTTTGAGGAAACAAGATTGATGATAGTTTCCAATACCTTCATTGATATATATATATATATTGTAAAATTCTTCTTGACTCATCTGAAATATAAATATAGAGCTCCAATGATCTTCTTTTCCATCCCCATTTTATTATTTATCCTCAGTTCATCTCATCTAATAATAATCTCATACAATCTCTATCTTCTAAAATAAATAGCACATTTATATATCAATCATAAAACTCCCTTGAGAACATAAATCAATTAAATGAATAAAAGGTCCAATATTATTAAAAAAAATAACAATAAACATATATAAGGAAATATAAAATTAAATTCTTGGATTTTATCATCAATAATTTCATGGGAACATAAAGGGTTTTAAAATAAAAATTTCCAATATCCCTCCCACACACATACATTTAGTGAGGCTTGAGAAAGGCCATGAACATTCTAGTATACTTCAATTGGAGTTACCATAGTAGGGTATATGGGCTAATTCAATATCTAACCCACCCGAACTCCTGTCACATTCCATAAATTTTCTAATGGCTTCCTATTATCTCCAACTATAGTTAATTACTCCAAAATTCTATTGAATTAATCCACCGATCATGTCCAAATTAATTTCTATTCTCAAACATGATTGAATTTTACACTAAAATGATTTACAAACCACATATCCCTCATGAACCATATCAAAAAAAAATTATATACAGACTAGCTCTATTAGATTTAGGATAGTTCACTAACTCTACTAACTCCTGATGTTGAAGGTTGTTACAAAATCTAAAATGTATCACTTGTCATTACCATATGACCTCCTTATACATCTCCTATGAATCAATTCAATCATCAAGATATGATTCCTGATCATATTCCCAAACATCTTACTATTTCAGATATAATCAACTATAATCAACCTAGGTAAGGTATTCAATATTTGGATGCATCTTCCACTTTTGATCATCCATGATATTCATTCCCTCAAACTGGATGCATTGATATGTATATGAGTCACTACACTCAGTCATTTGTGAGGCATCCAATAAGAACTCTACTACTCAAAATACCTCAAAACACATTTCATACCCTATTTTATGGTGTTGTATAAACACATTGATTCTCTAATAATTTCACAATTCTAACAATATTCACATTTTTACAAACCACCAACATTGATAAATCAAATTTATAATTTGTGATATGTTGCCGACCATAGGTCACATTACATCACACTCTGGCATCTCCTGATGATACACATTAACAATTTATAGTATCCCATCTGGACTATATTTATGCATAGAGCCACATTATATTAAACGGGTCATCAAACTCTATATAAACAATTAAAAATCACTAAGTTGGTCAACTAAAAAGGATGTTCTCTGAAATGTAGATATAAGTTTTCAAAAAATATAATGGACCTTGTTAAATCATTACAATAAATACCACACTTTTATAGTTTCTCAAACCTATTATATCTTGGCCTCAAAAATATTTGTTTCCACTAATTTTTACTAAAATTTTGTAAAAATTAATTGTATACAAACAAGACATATATAAAAGTTCTCCCCACAATAAATTTTTCTATATTCTTAAACTAAGACAACCGACCAATCTATAATCCACTATCCTCGAAATGGAATCATTGATGATCATAGCTCTTCATTCCCTAATATACCTTTCCCACAAACCACAATCTATGTTTCTTAGTGGCACAAAATCTTAAATTCATTGATGATACATTTACATTAAACCAAGCCTCTATGGATAATCCCAAAGGTCAAAAGCCAAACTCACAACTAAGTGAATCTGGTGTTCCATATTTTTACAGACTCCCACAATCCAATTAGTATCTCCATTATTTAGCTGTTGGAAAAATTTTTGTTGTTGGAGAACCCTCCATACTTCTTAACATTCACAATCATCCACTAAAATCATTAGTATTTTAACGAAACTAGTATTTATCTCTCTATATATATTTTTCAATTAAGGTTTATATATCATCAGCCACATGAGAAGACCATTTAATTCAAATAATGATCCTTGTGAAAACTCATTTATTTCCATAATAACATTATAGATACCTTATGTATTATTTGGATTCTACCATAACCCATAAATATATATGATCAATATTTACCTTACTACCCACAAATCCGATATATCACTAACTATGACAATTTTTTACAATTGCTAACAAAATTTTTCATTTATTTATCAAGAAAATGTTTCTTAGTCAACTCAATGGGTCTTCTCATACTACATTAGCCATAGATTCGTGATCACTCCCCAATCCTCATATAAATCATACGATCTAGCTCTAATAATACAGAAAATATATAATCAATGACTTTAGTACAATATCATCTAACATGAGGTTATCTATCATACTCTAGGAAACATGCCTCTCAAACTATAGATTCTTTCCATTCATAACTAATCACTAATATCACCATTTAGAGAATGAGTTTAGTTTTCCCCCAAACACACACAACATATGTCGGGTAACACTAAATAGTGTAAGTAAGAGAGTAAACACAAACCACTATCATAGTGGTATGTAACTACTACTATTTTTTATTGATACTTCTACCCAAGAAGACATATATTATACTTTGGTCCAAAATCAATTCATATTATCATGAGTTTCATCCCATATATCTTATAGTTATCTAGTATGTAAACTAATCACACATCTTAGATATGTTATTTATATCAATCACATATATAACCAATTGTTCTTCAATTTTTTACATATAAATGTTAGTCCAAATTAATAGAATAATATAGGAACACAACTCTCTTGTATGTTATTCCCATCACATGAAGAATCTATGAATGATCCTAATCTATATGGAATACCCTTGTCTAGGGTAACACATCACTCCTAGGATACCCTAGCGTTTAGAAATATTTCATAAATAATAGTGAATAAACCATACTTATATTCCAATATACACAAATCCATATTTGAATGTCATCATAGTTCAGTTCTCTTTCCTAGTATATAGATCATACACTTGAATTGGTCATTGAGAAAAGAAGATTCTTTTATCACATATACAATAAGGTAATCTATATTTCCATATAACTATCCTAAGGATCTATTTTATATTGGGCATTTATTTAAAAAAACCACCCACTCTAGGGTAATCATTATCAAGAACCTGTGAATTTCAATGACATCACTCTGTTAAGATTCATATCTAAAATTTTATCAAAAATAATTATTGATTATGTTGAGTTATGCCAATAAATTATTTTATAAAATTATAAATAATTCATTTTTGAATCATTAAATAACAAATAAAAAATTCATTACTTTGATCTATCATCTTAATCACACATAATCATGAACATTTCATGTGATCATATGTGTCAAGTATGGTTCCAGAATACACAACCCTTTATATCTCTACTAAAAGCTAAATAGTCAACCATAACAACACAATATTATAATTCTTCAAAACCAATAAAAAATATTGATACCTAGGGTTGATTTTGGAATATTACAAGATATATAAATTTATAAAATATAAAAAGTAATTAATATTTTTTGATGTTTTAAAAAAATCCATTTATTAGTTTTTTGTAAAATGGAAAATGATCAAAAATGTAATAGTGGATTCATTAATTTTATATGACTTTTTCAAAGTAAATAAATTATAATACACCCATAATGTTTAGTTTATTATTTGAGGTGAAGATTTTTTGAAATATTTTATGCACTTTTAAAAGTATTTTATTTTATTACAATTAATCTAGAGGTTTTTGTTCTTTTGAAATAATATATTTGGAATTGATCAATTTCTCTGAGTGAATCAGATTAACTTTACATATATGGGGTGGAAATACTATTATTTCCTCCAAGAGTATGGTTTCCTTTAATATGATGCTTAAGGATTTTTTGTAAAGGTTTACTAAATATTAATTATAGTAAAAGATATACTTTAACATGTATGATTTTAGAGTTAATAAGTAAGATTTTTTCAATGAATATAAATTTGTAAATAGAAGATGTATCCTTAAGATACAATATGATTTGGTTGATAGGTAATTTTTTCATACAGAATAAATTACATATATATTATTTTCAAATATATTGAGTGGTTAATTTTTTCTAGATTTTAGGATATTTTTAATGGTAAAAAATTAATATATTTTGAATTAATCATGCAGTTCCAAAAATTATCACGCATTTTATTAGGTCCTGAGAACTACGCTTGTGATGGGAAAATGTTTCCATGAATTTATTATGTGTAAAAATATAAACCTGAAAGAGTGTTGGAAGAAAAATGTTTCAATATTCCATGATGGAAAAGATATAGAGGTTATGTATATAAAACATACATTATAGATCATTGAATAGTATTGAATCTCGAAAATGAAATCATTTATTTGATATAATGGTTTCTGAAGGTTCCTATGAATGAAACTATATCGTTTGCAAGGAAAGAAGCCGATTTCCATCCCTCGTAGAAGATCATAAACCACAAACAAAGAATCCATTTTTATATGGGGATTATGTTTTCCATTCCCTGTAAACAAATAAGTAGTTGTAGGTACATGATGTTTTTTCTATTCCCCATGAATGAGATCCTTGTGGTCCATTTTATATGGTCGGCCATCCTGATAGTCATTTTCTCCACTTCTTTATAGAAGAACAAAGGGGGGTAAGAGGAAACATTGGATAAAAATAGATGAAAAGTGGATGAAATTTTGAGAGCCATCAATTTCAGTTTGGTAAACCAACTACATATAATTAATATAGAAATGAGACTCAGCCAGCCATCCATAAACCCAAAACCCTTTGTGGATACGAATTCACGAATCATAAGTGGATAGCCCACTTACCGTCCACCCCACTATGTACTAAAAATATATGGGAAATGATCCCAACCCCCAAATATAAATTCACTACATGGTATGAAATTGGGCCCACAAAGAAAAGAGCTATGTTGATGGATCTCAAATACATATAGAAAAGTGTTACACAGACATCACTCTAACTAATGTATAAAATATCTATATAGGGGGAACCCACACCAACATAGTGAAGCACCACACGGAGTTAACCCCATACTACACCGGAATATTCTATGTAGAATGGATCCTCTTACGTTGTTCTTTAATTCTTCTCTTATGACATTTCTCCAAAAAACCGTTCTTCTCCACATATCCCCCTTCACAAGCCATTATAATGGTATCATTCCAAGGCCCCTCCCAAATCCAATATATATGTATGGTAACATTAAAGTTTCCTCTTTATAATTTATTCCCATGGTAAATGAGTTCCAATTTTTATACTCATTAATAATGGGGATCCACATAATGTTCGTGAGCTTATATTCCCATGGTAACAGGGGTCCTGACCATGATGGTAGTCATGTGGGCCTTCTCATTCAAGGTGGGGAGGGAGAGCATTATACAATACTTTACCTTTGAGGGTTAATGTAGTGTTATCCTCTATTATCTAGAACCATCATAAATTAATGTCTCTTAGAGTAATCCCCTATTATTTCTTTCATGATGTTTCACTCTTGATCCTCTTCTCCTGTCGGGTCGTAGTGAGGAGTAGATGCCACATTCCCAGTTACTAAAAAAAGAGTTGATGGGAACCCAAATTATATTTCTCTCTATCCATTTGGAAACATGATGCGAAAATAATAGAGGATATGGATATCAAATCCCCCCCTTTTCCCTCTTCTATTGAGTCATGTCCTTGTCTACTAACAATCAAGAGAGATAGTTTGGTTTTTAGATCAACTACATTCTCTTGTTTCTCACATTGAACATGATTCATGTGGGACTAGAGGTTAGTGGTGATCATTTCAACTAAATGATCCCAATAAAATGGGAATCCTACTTTGTGTAGTACCCAATAAGACCTCCAAATAAAAATTTCTTCATATTTTCTATAATTTCTAGAGGCACTCACTCAAATGGGAATCCAACCAACTATAATCTCCAATCAAACCTCCATATTTACATGATTCTTGTCTTTCCTCATGGATCCAGAAGAAGGGCCTAGTAATATGTATAATCCCTAATACCATATTCCTTATGAGACAAAACTTCAAGGGTCCATATTCCTGATGAAGTAATCACCCGGTCCTCCTCAATAGGTGTAAGTCCAAACATTTTGAACTATGTGGTCTCTATTTCCTGATTAACTGATATATATAGGAATCCTCCCTATAGTCCAAATCCAAAACCCAATTTCAACCTAATGTTAAATGGGATAAATCCTTAATAGGTTCATGCTCAACCTAGAGGAACACACTCCTTTTAGATCTATTTTCACCACTATCCTTATAGGGAAATATTCTCTATACGATCATATACCCACCTAGGAGGCCACATCTCTTCCAGGCACTTCAGGATGCCTTTTCATATATCCCACACCAAACATTAACTAGGAACCTTCTCCCTAGGTGTCCATGATGCATAAAATTAAACTACATGGTTTATTCCACATCAAAAGACCTTAAAAGGTATGAATAATATTGTCTAATGGAATTGAACTATGTGGGTTTTGATTATTTTCACAATGATATATAAGAATCTAATCTAATAGGTCTGATCCCATCATAAAAAAAACTTATTTCTGTATATATGATGATAAATTTTATAGTTCCAAATAGTGTCTCTTAAAACTAGTATCATAACAATAATTGAAACAAGGATCTGGGGTTCCTCAGAAACAATGATGAAGAACCTAATATACATATAGATTATTCAAAATCCATGCTTTTAAATAATTGACTATTAAGTCAAGGGTGATCCACTTCATACATGGTAATGATAAAATTATTCTTCACATGTCTTAAATAAAATCTATAAGTGATTCATTGAATTGGAAACAATTTCCCCTAAAATGGTCTGATGATCCAAGCCTCCCTACCTATAAACCAATGTGATTTGTTAAGTTTTATTTGCTATGTTACCCAATTATTTCTTACCTTTGGAAAGTAGTTTCATGAGTCATCATAGATATAAGAACCATTTGGTGTTTCTGGATCCAGTAAAAACCCATTGGAAGTCATTCAATGGAAATGGTTAGCCCGAAGTGAATGATTGTGCAATATTTAATCCCCCCATAATCAATCATATCAGAAAAAATGTCTGTGGCTCTTTAATCGGAAACAAAATGGTGAATGTTTTGTTAATAATAAATGAATATGACTACATCACTAAATTTTTATTCCCTTTTCACATCCAAAATGAACGTGGTCCTTGAGAAACAATAAATTACTCTAGGGTTAGTTTATAGATAGGATGATTGAATGAGGTTTTATTTTCTATTTTCTTCACATATATTGCATGCCCTTTTCCACCAACACTCTCTTCAGTCCAAATGGAATCTCAACAGTTCACATATAATTGTACATCAAACACTTCACATGATGGTTCCTCAATGAAAAATGGATTCCATCACCCACCTAATGTCTCAACACTGGGTTTCAAAAACATTAGTCCATGAGTAACCACAAAATGGTATTTCCCCAACCCATGAGGCAACTCGACTGAACCTCTAGGTTCTGAAGCCCCATGAGCTATCTTCTAAACAACAGTTGGCGGTCTAGAACTAGATTACACTGATTTCCATATCAAACTACATACAAATCCTATCCCTAAAACACTATAATGAGCTCCTCCATTACATTGGGGAAGACAAATAAGTGGTCACCAATGAATTCCTATTGGTGACATTGGGGTCTTATCCATGGGACCGTACAACAATCTTCACCACCAATGTCATTAGTCCCAACATCCTCACCATGAAGTTGATATATCCCCATGTCCCCAACAAAATTCCTTCATAAAAGGGCCCCTAAGGTGGCATGCAGATGTAAATTGTCAAAAAACAAGGGAAAAACCATGATTCATGTCCCAATTGACAAATCCTACAAGTAAAATACTCTAGAAAATGAGTATATGAAATTACCTACTCATTCATATCCATATTCTCTGCCAAATACAATGGAAAACCATGAGAATATATAAATCCCAACTTCCTCATATCAAGACCATCAAAAAATATGATGGAAAATTATGAGGAATTGAAAATCCCTACCCATGAATATCAATCATGTCAATCAAATACAGAGGAAAATGAGAAGATTCAAATCCTTGATCACATATATCAATCTTGATATCCAAATATATAGGAAAACATTGAGTTGAAAAAAAATACTTTCTTAGACATATCAAAAACATCATCCAAATACAGTGGAAAATATGAGTATATGAAAATCACCACTCACACTTGTTAATCTTGTCGGGTAAATATGGTGTAAAACTACATCATATGAAAATACTTACTCATGAATATCAAGAATGAAAAACAATATTGCATAATAACATGAGAAGATGAAAATCCTTTCTCACACATATCCACTCCATCAACTTAATACGATGAAAAATTATGAATAGAAGGAAATATCTACTCGATCATATCAAGTATGTCAGTAAAATACAACTAAAGAAGAGAAAATGAAAACCACTACTCATGAATATTAGGAATATTAGTCAAATATAGTGAAACTAAACAAACATATGCAAATCCATTTTCACACATATCAAGCATTTCCGTCAAATACAATGGAAAATAGAGGACCTATTTGACATATTTCAGCTATGAACCAAGGGAAGACTCATATTCCTACCCCAGTGTAAGAATTTATGTATATTATTATTCCTCCTTGATATATTTCTCATCACATACTAGAAATGGTTGTAGTTAAGAAATCAATTCCTAACCAAATTTTTCAATCATTCCAAAATGAAATTTCATCAATGAAATCATCTAGGAGTCGGGCCCATGAACCCACTTTCTTAAGTGGGATGACACATCCATACAATTGATGGATCACTAAACCACCATAGTACATTCATTCTATCATATCAAAGGTTCATAATAATATTTTTTAACAAATGGATAGCTATATGGGGAACAAATACCTGTTTATACAAGGGATTATCAGCCCATATCAGGGGCCTCTCTAGGGTAAGTATATATCACAACTAAAATTCTAGAAACATGTATGAATACTCTGACATCATCCTGGGATCAATATGAATCCACTCCTGGGAGTGGGAATCGCCATTCGAAACCCGTAGTTATATCTTCCCATGGAAGGTCATTGAAAAATAAATCCCACCTCGGAGAGTTCAAAATTTCATAGCAGACCCACAAAACCTCTCTCTTAGAATAAGGATTTATTGATTCCATCAAACTATTATCAGTGTTAGATAAATATCTTTCTAATATGCGGACAAATTATATAATTTTAAGTAGAATTCAAGAATTCCCTCCCAGCAACATAGATACCAGCAGTGCTGGAGGTCCTCTCTATAATGATTACCCTGAATGATTTCCTCACTAAAAAAATATATCTAATCATGGGTTTGCATATCGTAATGTGAACTATGAAAACCTTCCTCATGTCCATAAGATTAATTAACAAAACGTTCCTCCCCTTAACAGATCAAATAAAAGAAGGATTCATTTACAAAGGTTCATGGAAGCATAGGGAAATCCATGCTCAACACCATATCCATGACAGGTGACATTCCTTCTCAATCAGAAGATGGTCCGAGGCAACATCCATCCTCATAAGCACATCTAGAACATTTACATGGATATAAGATCCCTAATATACTATCTAATTAAGACAAAATATCTTGGAAACTCCCACATTGGGCTGAAAAAGTGGAGGAATCTCTGGTAGACAAATAGAAAAATACAAGAAGATGACTAGATGGGGATAATATAACCATCATGTTTTGGCCCTCAACCATTACTTAGTCTCATAATCTAGAGGTATTATTATAAGAGTGAATACACGACATCCATTTGAATTTATAGACAACTCTCCACAACCTCAATGGAAATATCCCACCTTACGATGTGTATTTAGGTTTCACAAAAGTATTGGGAGATCTTTATCTTGACATGGAGACCCTTATGGTTGCAAGGATAACATATTCACAGAAGTTCTAGGATGATCTTATATTTAAATTCCTTAATAAATTAAACATGTTTATTCATCTAATCGTTGACCACCCACCCAGTTTTCATATTTGAGGATGGGGTGAACATGAGGATTTTCATTTCACCCCACACCCTAGTAATCAAAATCCACTATAGGCGAAAACCTATAATTTCAATGCCCCATGGAGAAAAGTAGAAATGGAAACCAATTAGGGAAGATAGAAAACTCAATAAGGGGTAGCCTTTAATAAATCTCAAAAGCATCAGACTCATTAATATAGTACCATTGAAAAACAATTAGTTGAGCAACTGATAACATTAATCATGGTTCTCTCTTAGGGAATTCCAATCAACAAGCATTGTCGATGTCCTCATAAGAAAGTGTTTTGTGAATAGATCATGTATTGCACATGAATCATACTTGAACAAGGGTGTTCCAGATTAAGAGAGTAGTGGAACAACCAATATCCACCATAGTATGGGATTAACCATATCCCACATTTTTAGGGGAAGTTTTGTAAAAAAGTTCCCCTTCAATGCTAAATATTTTGGCCCATGGCTTGACAATGAGGGAATAAGAGAAACCCCATCCCATAGAGCTGGTGGAATTTTTACCTCAACCTCAACCTCAATAGAAATCAGCTTATTTTTTATTGTGGGAAACACCAAGAAATGAGGTCTCCTAGTTCATATCATCCCATAACCCGCATCTCTCAAAAGGGTTGCGTACAACAAGGTTTTAGGGAAGTTCCCTTAGAGACACTCTTCACTAAGAATCTCTAAGAGGATACCAGAAAGTGAGAAAGTGGTGTAAAAAAGGAATCCAATGACCCACTTATCATTTTATAGCAAATATTGCACCTACAACACATTTTGAATATGTGAATTTCATGGGATTAATCCTTGTGGATGGAGTTGAAGATGAGGACAAGACATGAGTGAAAGAAGGGGATGTTTGAACCTAGAAAACAATCCACCCCTAGGAAAATGATTGAGGTGTTCTTAAATGGTACTAAATATTGGCTATGAATTTTTGGATTCCATTGACCACTCCATAATTCCCTCCTCATAAAATATCCACTAAATATAAGGGTAAGTGAAATGCTACATAAAACCAACCTTATGAATATTTCGAAAACCTTACACATAAAGGGAAATTATATTGATAGGATGAAGATCTAAAAATTTTCATAAGACTCAATTAAAAACATTTCTGAGGTAGAATTATTATCGAATATGTTCCATGGTGAATGCCTCAAGACAGAGTTCCAAATACAGTACCTCCACAAAGAGGATTCTCCCCAATAGTTGAAATAGATCAAGTACATTCATTCAACCCGGGGCCTAGGCCATCAGTTTACCTAGACCCAATGGATGGATGTAAATAATTCCATACACTAAGGAATCAACCAGAACTGATTCTAGAAAAACCTCAAAATATTTTCCATGGTGGATATTATACACATATATTGGTAGATAAAACATGTCAGAATTTGAATATTAATTATCATGTTCTATATTATATTAAACCAAATATTCATCATGGTATTATTGACACCATTAAATAATTTCAATATCTATTGGAAGTTGTGTAGAATCTATGCACACCAATACATCCAGAACAGAAACAATACCATTAATTGGTGAATAATATACCACCTCCACAAAATTTTGAGAGTCATACATTTCCTATATTAAATGTCTCGGGAGACCCATAATGGAATCTAACACAATATGTGTCCTTTTTTGATCCTATGTTGGGAACCTGAGTGCAACAAGAGGCAGTATAACTTAGATTATTTTTTAAAATTCTATAAGGGACGACCTTCATATGGTACACATGTTCTCTAGATCAGTTAATCATGTGATTAGAAGACCAATGTCAGAAGTTTCTCATCCAATGAAACTCAATAATATAAAATACAATGATCCTTGACCACTCAAATAATAAAAAATGAAAGAAATATTGGTTCTCAGGTTTCATTTTCATATAGAAAGGTATAACCTTCTAACAAAGCCTACAACATCCAACAAAAGATTTTATTTCGCTATGCACTGAGAACCATCATAATGTGCTATGAATGCCACTCATCCCGATTAGATATATAGTAGGGTTTTAGGATATCACTAAAATTTATTAATTAATAGATCATTCCATATAGTGATATAGATGACTTTTTTAATGATTCCATCAACCTCAGGAAATAGAACAAAAAAAGAGGATGATGCATTACTCCCACTTAGGCTAGCCTCTGTACTAATTCTAGATCCAAAGCCCACAACATGTTGTGTGGTTCCCCAAGGTGTCAAAAAGAACATTAAACTCACTAGGTTGAAAAAGGGTACCCATGTGAAATCAGTTAGAAGATTAAAGGAATAAATTTTACACATTACAAGATGTGAACATCTGTGGTTATTTTATAGCAGCTATGGACAGGGACTTAGACCATTTTCTAGAGCCCAAGAGGCCTGAACATGTGGGTCTCAATTAATAGGTATAATATTTCCCCCTTTCACTAGATGAGGGGGAACATCATTCAGGAATTTTTCATTTTCAAATAAAACCTTAATAAGAATTTATACTTTGGGAAAGTGAAGACAAAAAATATGCCACCCCAAGAAGTGTATGTTTCCTCTACTACTCTAGAGGAAATGGACGAATAGTACGATGTTTCTAGTTAGGGTTTATATAATTTTTTTGATTGGATATCTTGAAATACAATCAACTAAACTCATTTCATCCTTTATGTATAGTTGAGAAAACCAGCTTTGCCACCGACTTCACCCATTAAGATACATCCAAATCCATTGGTAATACAGTCCACAAGAATCCAATCTTTTACGAAATGATATGACCAGAGGTGTGGGGAGAAAAAATGAAGATAAAGATTCACCAAGGTAAAATTTGGATTTGGGCCTCTCATAACTTAATCCTATATGTTTGAAACAACATCCACTACCCCACCTAATGGTATCACCGAAAATGGTTAACCAGAAAAAATTATCATCAGATGAAGAATAAACTTATGTTCTATTAATTTCATTCACCTAATGGATCCCTTATCCAATGAAAAGTTTGTATATTAACATGAGTTCCCCACATCTAATTTCAAAACTGAAGGAATACATCATTGGAACCGATGGAATAGGTGAAAATGTAGTCGTCGATAAAGAAAAAATTATAGTTGTGTTCCTACTCTAGATTTAAGTGTCTTGGAATCCCATGAAAGAGTCCTCCAACAAGTCTAACAAGAATAAGAAAATACCTTGGAAAATATCATAATCCACCCTAACCAATCATTTTTTTAAATCAATCAGAATGGTTATGTGTTTTTTATTACCCAAAAAAGGTAGAAAGGCCTACTCTGTTCGACTTATCAAGAATTTGAGAACCCAACATTCCTATTTTAATGGATGATCCATCTAAATCCAACACTCTATCCCCTAAATTGTTTGTGAGAGAGAATCCACACACCGGTAAGCATAGGACTTTAGACTAGAAGTGTAAAATCGTGAATAAATACCCTTAGTACATAACAAGTTTTCAATAATTGACCCCCATTATTTATCAAAAGATACTAGGTATGTACTCATAGTGGCTTTACTAATACCTCATTAGTTTGAAGATAATTTTTTTGATACTACGTTCTATCAGATAAAGAACAATTCAGTATAATTTATTTTTCTTATGTCCTGTAAAAATCAAGATCAAGATAAGACCCTTGTACATGTCTAGTAGAATAATTGCAATCAATGTTCGATAAGATTCCATTGAAAATGGATTGGGAATTAATATCATTCATGTATGAAAACTTCAATGGTTAGGATACAACGTGTCTAACCAGATACGATTATCTTAGACAATATATGGTTATGAAAAAAATGAACAAAATTGAGGGGGCCAAATCAAGCTAATGGATCAGTTTGGGGACCCCATATCTGATTTACAATTTCTAGTTTTTTTTGAATGATACAAAATTCCATGTTTTTCATGGAAGGTTTAGGTTCCATCAACATGAAAGAATCCCCTCATCAAACCATCATTCCCACAAATACGACTTTAATGTAAAAATCAATACATTTTACATATAAAATTATTTATTTTAATCTTAGGAGTCACATTGTATTGGTTCATGATTCTATTAGAGGGAAGGGAAGTGGCCCGTGGTTGACATCATCTCTTGGGTCACTACCTAGAATGATCTAGAAATGACCATGGAAAACCCTTTAAAATATATCAGATAATTTTATGTGTTTCCCATAAATCTATTCGAGAACATAGGACCATGTTTTTGTATATATGAAATGAAATTCATAATATCCGTCGTGATAACCAACCCATTTAGTGATGAAAATGACATTGAATCTCCAGATAGTGGTAAAATATCTGATGAAAATGACCTCATCTCGTCTCACCTGCATCAAAATATCAATTCTTCATCATTGAGTAAGTGAAATACATCATTTCACCAGTTAATGTAAGGATGCTCATTCTATGTGCCTCATTTCTCCTTCAGAAAATTAAAGAGACACCAAATTATTGGAAAGGTCAGTGTAAGTCGCTTCTTCATCTAGATGTCAAAACATTGAATCATCTCCTAACACTAAGGAATTTTTACATCTCCTACTTCTCCTAAGGATGAAGTATATGATAAGGAGAAAGAATAAGATGAGGAATATGTGGAAGTGGACCTCATGTACACCCCTCCAGTATTTGATGAGGGTGTCTCTACCACCATTTATGTTCTCAGAGAGACAAATCCTGGTATGGAAGAGGTCCCATGACCCACATTAATCTGTTTATCTAGGATTATTAATATAAATAAGTATATACTTACTTCCTAAAGAAACATTTAAATGTGTCACATATAACTAACCAGATATTCCAAGGCATGATCCCATGGTGGCCCCTCACTACTTGGGCTTTCTAGATAACCATCAGGGATATAAGCATGAATCCATATGGACACACCCAACTCAAGATGCCAAATTTTAAGTAGATGTTGATAATATTATCAAATCCAATTTCATTTGTGATTTCTAATATCCAAAATTGTAGGACAATATACTCCCTATCAAGAAAATGAATGGTAAAATCAGAGTTTCCATAGATTTCATAGATCTTAGTAGACATTGTCCAAGGGATGATTTCCCATTCTCAAAGAGTTCCTGATTGATGAAACAACCAAATATGAGGCTATATCCTTCATAAATGAATATTTTAGGTATAATCAAATCTTAATGAACAAATACGTTAAAGAATACATTCCCTTCATGCCTCCTCAGTGTGTATTTTTATATCATTTAATTTCATTTTTCGTGAAGAATGACATCGCAACATGTAAATTTTCCATGCATATCATCTTCAAACCATTTTGTTTTATGTTTTTTGAATTATAAATTGATGATTTGGTGGCTAAATCTATTAAATTCTCTAACCAACTTATTAAAATTCAAACCATATTTGAAAGAATATTAAATCACAACCTGAAAATAAACCCATTGAAATTGGATCTCAATATTAGATAAGGGAGAATTTTTGGCATCATCTTACTCCATCATCGAATCGATGTCATATTTGAGATAAAAAGGGATATCATTTTCCTTTACCTATTAAACTTTAAATTGTTGAGAGGCATTTAAGGGAAATTATCATAAATTTGTCACTTTATATCCAACCATATAGGAAAATGTTTACCCTTCACTAGGTCAATGAAAAAAGAGGTTACATATCAGTGTACAGATGGCTATTAGGATGCATTGAATAGTCTCAAGGTGTATCATTTTATTCCACCACTAATGATTCCTTGTTTTGAAGGAAGACTAATAATTTTATATGTGACATACATGAAGCAATAAATGGGTTCATTCCTCCCATAAATGAATGTAACTGTGTGGGAAAACAATAATTATTATCTAAACAAAACAATGCTCTATGTTTAGAATCATTATTCAGATATCGAGACAAGATGTTTCGTGCTAATCTTTGAAGTACAGAAACTGAGGCACTACCTACAGTATCTGGAGGTACATTTGGCCTCTCATAGAAACCAAGCAAATAAAGTCTCAAACATTTGATGTTGACCAGACATTTGTCATGGTGGGAAGTCATCCAATAGTAGTTTGAAATATAGTATTTCCTAAGAAATAAGTTAATGAAAAAGTGTTTGCAGACATCATTACAGAGAATCCCTTGGTAGAAATGACATAATAGGATGATGAACTTCCCAATAAAGGGATCGTCCCTATTCAAGAGTACCCAAAGGTATGGAAGGTGTATTTTGACAGAGGTATCTTGAATCCCAATGAGGAAGGTAATGGAAAACCCCAAGATAAAAAATATTGGGTTGAGAGTCATGCTCATTTCCCGAGAAAAAGTTTGTCCTAACCTACACCTTACTTCTATTAGAAGGCAACATGAATAGTAAAGGAAAACATTTGTCTCTTATTATAGGGATATACTTGTAACTTTAGGTGAAATTAAATCCCTTAATGATAAATAGGGATACATAATCGGTCCTCAAGTAGGTCAATGATGATTCTATAATAAAACAGTTAGATCTAATCACCCTGCTAGTCTATGTCTAGGGAATAATGGTAGAATTCCCTTTAGAAATGACATTAACTTACATCACTTTCTAGAAAAAGGCCTAGTTAAATACCTTGTAAAATGAATCCACTACTCCATTATATCCAGACTAATATTAAACCTTCATCTGTAATGTGAATCATTGAATGGTGTCACTAGTTGTTTGAGCCATCATGGAAGATACAAATGATGTTAGTCTCACCCCCAAACCCTATGGTTCTACCACTCAGTTGACGATACTCATTATATACAACCTTTAAAATGGAGTTCTCCCATTATATAGATATGTTAAAGAGAAAATATGGTGAATAGAAATTAACATTATACTATATGATGGCCCAAATCCTCAAAAGATCCTTTATAAGTGAGGTCTTGATGGAATATTTCTTAGGTTCATTGATGGAGAAGAGACTACTGGTATAATGAAATAAGTGAGCACCAAATATCATGTCACCGACATGTTATGGTTCATGATTTCCCATAAAATATAGAGGATTGGGTTTCATTGGCCCACTACAACATAATATTGCACAAAATATACCAGAAATTGACACTCCCTTCAGGTTCATCCAAACTTTATTCATTAACCCCCTACATTTCTACATATAACCAAACACTATTATTCATATTCCATATAGGTAATAGATTTCATGGGAACATATCCACCCTAAAAAAAATTCAAGTACATTCTCAGGGAAATTTACTTCTTCTCTAAGTGGGCCAAAGCAATATCCATCAAAGAAGTCACAGAACATAATATTTTTATTTTTGTGAAAGCCATTATCATTACCAGATTTGGTGTCCCTCATACAATACTAAGGGAAAAGAAAACCAATTTATATTATTCTAAGTTGGATAAGCTATGTCATGAGTATAATCTCAAATAAAACCATTCAACCCACTATCAGGAAGTGGAAAACGGAATGATAGAGTCATACAAAATAACCCTCTCAAATTTAATCCAAAAGGTAATAGATAAGGAAAAAATTAATTGGGTCTTCATACATTGTGGGATTACCATCCCTAACCTGAACCACCACACAAGTGACCCCATTATAATTGGTAAATGGGATAGAAGAGGTCCTACACATCAAACTTCAATTTCCCTTACTCCACATTTCCTTCTGTGACTATCTGTCCATAGATAATATATCATAAAAACTATTTAATGAATTAGAGTGACCAGACAAGAAGAAATTTCATACTATGAATTAATTAAAAGTCCAAAAAAATTGGACAGCAAGGCCTTTAAAAAAATACTTCACCACTGGTCATTCCTTGATAGAGAGACGGTGTTTTTCTTAAGGACTCCAAAGACACTCAAAAAGAAACCTCAAATGATGAAATAAAAATGTGAGGGACCCTATTCCATACAATAAGTCTACTCCAATAGATCTTATTCATTGGTATTGAAGGATGGACAACTTACCACAACCCCACCAACACAAGGTTCATAGAGAAGTATTTCAGGAAATCACATGAGCAACTTATTTACCATATAAAGTAAAACTATGTGGTTATCTATGTCCTAAATGAATGATGTTAAACAATGTAGTAATTATTTTTCCCATGGCCTTAAAAGGTGTGACATATCACCCATGTCGTGGGATAATAAAATTTGTGATGCAAACACCTCACTGTATAATGTTAAAGTGCATAAAATTATCATTCTCACTACATGATGTAAAAATACCTGGGTTTATAAAACAAGTTACAACTTGATTATCATACGAATGAGATACATATGGATTTCTAGATCTTATATCTTAACCTATCCACCGCATGATAAAAAATTACCCATTCTTTTTTCCATTTTCTCCTCTGTCAGGGGAAAAAATTTCATTCATTGTTTCTCACACTGATATTAGCTAATAAGATATTAGGAATTATGGTAGGGGATTCCCCGCATGATCGAGACATATAAGATCATAATAGGGTATTCATGGTTCTGAATGTAGGACTATAAAATTCAAACCATGATTCCCCACCACATGATGTTAAACTTCATGGTTGATGTCCCTTGCATGACATAAAACTGAACATTACTATAGACCTCAACCAAGAGGGCCACTACCCTTGGTGTTGGTCTCCTTTAAAAGTTAAGTTCAAGAAAAATGTGTTCCTTGATTTTCATCATCATAGGATACATTTTTATGCCAAGGCCTCTAAAATTAGGCTTTGTTGCAAATTTTCCCTCATTCATAAGATGGTTTTTACCAGCCATTGGACTCAAGGCCTCTCTTCATGTCAGGTTTTTTCTATTTTCAGTTAAAAAAATTATCTTTTCCATAACTATGATCCGTCATAATATGAAAAAAATGCACATGACACCATCAACATGCTACAAGGTGTTGAACTATAGGTTCCACATCCTTGTTTTGTAACGCAATACTACATAACATTCCCATCCACAAATGAATGGATCCCATCCTTGGGTGATGTTCTCTTACTACACACCTTCCAAAAATGATTTATAGATTTATTCCTATCATTATTGGATGCAAAATGACACCCAAATATCAAATCGTGGTTCCATCCACAAATAATAATAATAATAAATTATCCCTCATTTTGAATGGGTCAGACCTACATAGGGAGCCTTTCAATACTCTGTGTGGATTGATTCCCATAATCTTGGGATATTAAGTGAATCTCAGGTCTCTTATCCTGGGTCCAACCCTATTGTTGACTTGTTACAAACTCATTTACGTTCAGTATCATGGCTATGTCACATTTGAAAAATTTCAGGATAAATTTTGAGGAAATGGGTCCCCTGGTTATCCTTTTGCATTAGTTCAACTCTTATTCACTAAACAATGATAATTATACCCATCATGGACAATGTTATGCAAAAATAAATTATAGAATTATCCCATGGAAAACCTAGGATGCCTTAGGTGACCATGTATGAGAAGAATCAACAAAAAAATACTCAAAAAATGATGATAAAAGTAAGCCTTACTATGATCCATAAATAAGGGATGCCTCACAACAACCATGGGATCAGTCAATTCCCACACCAGAGAGGATTCCCATTTTCCAACATCAGACTTCTACCATGATGAGTTCCAAGAACTATGTGTGTCTCAATTCCCCTCAAAATGGGATATGTTGTGATTCCAAATAAATATTACAGGGTCTAGCTAAAATATAAAAATGTCCCCCTCCCAATTTATGGGTCACACCTACCCAGGGAGCCTCTTTCAGAACTATGTGTGGCTTTATTCCTGCCCACACAAGATATATAGCGATTCCCAGATCCTTTACCTTGGACTAATTGTAGTTTTAAAATAACATTCCCTTACCAACATATGAGTTATATCTATGTAGGGAACTCCATAATCCATGGCCAAAATCGGCCACAATACTTCTAACGTACTCATACACATTCCTTCCACTTATCATAGTTCATGTCCAGGGAAATTCCAGATCTCCACAAGCTATATTTGGCCATGTGTAAGGGGATGTTAGTGTCATGAGGAAACATTTGTTTGACAGTGAAGAATATTCCACAATTTCAATGATGAGACCCAAATCTTGATGTACATGGATATTATATTACTTTTGTGGAATACTTAATACATAACAAAAAAATGCCCAATGACTGATTTATTTTAGTGTCTTTGGAAACTCAGAACAAAATATTCTAATCATGGTGAAAGATCTTCAACATATCCCATAAAGTTATTCCCCTTTTTGTTTTACCTAAAACATTTATTTATATCCTGGGGAAAAGAAAACATAAAAACGGTGAGCTCAAATGCTTATTAAGGGTAAACATGGAGAATATAAAACAATCCATAAACATTTGAACGTAAAAACATGAGCATAAAATTGAAACATCAAAATCATGAGCAATGACATAAAACATGGAAGTACATAAGGCATAGATCATAAAGGAACATATATCATGAATATAATAGCATGGGAATAAAACATGTATTTGTGCCACCCATTAATCACATGATATGATTTCCATAGTATCCAAGGCATTGCTTCCAAGACCATCATAGTGTACAAAGTCCCTTACTGAATCGAGTTCACTCCTCGTTCCAGTCCTGTATCACTGAACCAGATTAATTTTCCATTCCATCCATGTCTATCTCATGGGATATAAATCTTTACCCAATGCATTGGAGGGAGATATAGGTCCCACACATCTCATAGTGAAAATATTCTTACTAGTGCCACAAAATAAGCATAAATCATTTATCATAACCCAATGAATAAAATGGGTTTCATAAACATCATCCCATATTAACATAATCCATATAAAACAAATGGATATCATTTAATAATAAGAAAAGTGAAACCATGTAAATCATAGAGACATTATACTTGAAACATACACATATGAAATAATGTAATCTTATATGGAAAATGGTTTTGATAAAACACTTTAAATGAATTCTTGAGGAAAATATCATTTCTTCTTCAAAATCATTTTCTTTTCACAAACTGCCACACAATTTTAAAAGAAAATAATTTTATTGAAAATAATAATGAAATCTTATAGAATAAGTATCATTATGAAAAGGAGTTATGGAACCGTAAAAATCTGTTCAAGCCGTATAAGTTAAAAAACATTCTCCTCATACTTTTAAACGAAAAGTCAAAAAGTACACCGTATGGTAGTCAAACACAATATTTCTTCCATAACACAAAGTAAAAGTCAAAAAGGGGTAAACATGACTTTAAAAATACATATAAGAATATTAAATACTTTATGAAAATATTTTTGTGGACATGGATGAAAAATATAACCCCAGTAAATACTTACGAATAAATAGTCTCGGATGAGAACGAGATTGGAATAATTATCCCTTACCTTAGGTCCAATTTCATTCGTACATGTCTGAAACTACTTTATAGTGGTTTTAAACATATTATTAACTTGTAACAGAACCATAATAATATTTATCATATCATATATGATTCACTTATGACTTTATATTACTCGTTCTTTTGTCAATTCCATGTTAAAGCATCATTTTGGGTAAAATCGTTTCATTTATTGTACGTGTTTGGACTTGTGGTTCTTGATATTATTTATTATAGCCTGATGTACATAATTCAATAATGTAAAACATGATTTATATAACATATATTTTCATCATATAAATATATACAATAGATCAATAAATGGAATGAAATACACCGTTAATGGAGACGATAGGCCGTACGTACGCATGAACGCTGTATTCGTTTCCTTATTGAATTGAATGGAATTAAGTAAATGAATCTTATATGTACATAAATACAGTATAATTATTATTTCATATAATTAATGATTATTTATTATATATACTTTATAATCATTCTTGAATGGTTAACATGGAGAATGAATCTCATCGCGTTGTGGAGACGGTAATCCGTACTACGCAAGAGTGATGATATCATTCCCATAATTATTGAATGGAATTGGAGTGGATGAAATAATATCTCAGAATACATATGATGTTATAATAACCATATATAGTTATTATTTACAACATTATACTCATCCAAGTAAGGTGGGGGTGGAAAAACAGATTACACCACGGCGTGGAGACAGTATTCCGTACATACGCACGCCCGGTGATTTCGTTTTCCGTAGGATGGATAGAAGGTGAAATGGGTTTGTTTCTTATTTATAATAACATATCCGTATATGAGGGATACTGATGTTATTACTTTATAATGAAACAAATAAATAAGAGGATGTAGGAGAAGAAAGAAACTTGAAAGAATCGGTAGAAGAGATTACCTCTTCCTCGACGTGCCTCTTTTAAACATCCTCTTAGGGCACTAGATTTGGTCTTTTGAGAAAACCAGAACCTCTATCATATAACTAGAGATGTTGATAAGGGAAATGGGCACGTTTTGTATGATATTGAAGGCTCAAAAGTGTGTGAGGAGGAGAAGTAGGTGGTTCTCTTTTATAAGGGAGGAGAGGGGCACCTTTGGAATCCAAAGAAATGTTAATTTATAATAAATTCCAAACCCACTTAAAAACCACAAAAAATGACTCAATTAAAATATGAGATGAGATAGGGTTTTAATATCATCAAAAAATAAAATTTAGGCATGTTTTGAATTTATTTTAAACCTTATCAAATTGATTTATCCTTATTTAATCTATTTAATTTTATTTGTGGTAATAATATTCTAAATTTTAAATTGTTATAAATAATTAATTATGTGTTGTGAATTGTATATAATTGGATAATTTATTAAATTTTAGAACATATTAATTTAAATTTATAATTTTTAAATATATTTGTTATTTTTAAACAATTTTAAAATATGTTATTTTTATAAAATAGCAATAGTGTCAATTTTGACACTATTCTTTTATTTGAATTTAAATAAAATCTACACAGAGGATATATTTGAAAAACAATATTTAATAGATTAAAAATATGTCATATTCATCTAGATAATTCTTGGAGCACATTAAACAATTCATATAGTATTTATTTTAATATTTTTAAAACCATTTATTTCATATTTCAATCAATAAAACAATTTGAACATCACTATTTTGTCAACATTATTGATAATTATTTAATCCCTAAAAAATATAAATAAATTCAAATAATGTATATAATTTTATAATATTTATAGATACTATTCATGTTCTATGTTTTATGAATTTTATCATTAATGTGAAATTATTACACTTATAAGATATAAGAGAGTGACATGTTGTCACTTTCTTTGGTTTTAATTATAATTATATCATTTTCATCTTCAATAGTCCATGAAACGAATATATTATGACCCTTAGGTGATATGGGTCTACTTTTATTCATCCAATAGAATTTTTTCAGGTGTTAGGGTAATTTTATAATTTTAGTTTTACCCTTAATTACCCGATTTAACTTTTATGTGTAGTAAATAAAAATTACCGTAGTTACTATTCATAATGTCAAAAAAATAAAAGTAACCTATTAACATAATTTGGACCTAATTAATCAAAATATGGAATCCAGTTTTCAAAATTCAAAACACATAAGTTTCAGTAATTAATTTAAAATTAATCCCGTTGTTAAGAAAATGGGTTTTAAAAGTTAAAACATTGTCAAAGATTGAAATGTTTTTACCTATGAATTCAATATAAAATTAATGGTAATGACATGAATTATATTAAATGGTAAAAATATATTATATTTATACATTAAAACCATTAAATATTATAATTTAACCATATAAATTATTACGGTGAAAAAAGTTGTTTTTAATTAAAATATTGCGTGTTTTTACTATTTATTAAAATAAGAAAGTTATCTAAATAATATGAAAAATTTATCCAAAGTAAATTTTTATATCCTGATTCCAATGAAGAATTTTATTTTTTCCAATTTTACTTATAAACATGTAAAAAACAAGATTTAATGTGGGTGCACCATCAAAAGGTGACAAATTTTCATTTTTTGAAAAAAACTTATTTTAACTAAAAAATTTATTTTGTTCTCATACCATGTTCTAGAAAATGATTAAGATGAATAATAATGTTATAAAATAAAAAATTTAGTTAATACTATTCATAACCTCTAGTTCATAATAATATTATAACAATATATCGTTGTTTAGCGAAACCCGGTATTGCGTACTACACACGCTATCGAGGTAGGTCGCAATTGTGTGTAATACAAGCCAAGTCAGGGCTGAGTGTATTGGAAGCTCCCTTTGGTGTTGCGTATAACGTAATAAAAACTTATTTTATTTATACATTAAACAAAATCTATACTTAATGTTGTGTAGAATAATTTCTACAAAATGAAATTGAAATTGTGTGTAACACGAGCCAAGAATAGTGTAGCGTATACTGCAAGCTAATATGGTGTTGCATATAGTACAAGATAATATTGGTCTAGTGTATAATAGAAGACATAAAATAAATTAAAGAGAATATATCTCATTAAATCTCGGGGTTTTACATTCAAATTTCATAAATTACCCATAAATAATTATTTTTAACCAAAGAAAAATTGTTCCTTAGGAGATACCTCTTTTATCTCTATAGTCCCCATTGAATGTTTTGTCCCGTATAATTTTTTCCTGATCTGAGAACCCCCAGAATTATGGATTAAATTTTCAATATTTTCATCCTAAAAATGTATGATCATATTTCCCTTATTATCAATGTACCAGTCATGGTTTCCCTGAATTTTGGTCCCAGACATATGACCTAAAACTACATGAAATCATGTCACCAGAGTCACATGACATTAAACTGTAGGACAACGTCTTCAACACATGATGTTAGATTGTATTATTATATAGTTTACCAAGAATATGATTCCTATAACCACCATATCTATATGTTTAATGTCACAAATAAGAGATATCTCTTATAAAGTGATTCCAAAAATTTCTAAATTGAATTTATGGGGCTTTATGCCACATTTTTCATAATAGGTTACCTTCTTATTTACATTATGATGCTAAATTGTATGATTTGAGTCCTTCTTATTCAGTATTAGGGATAAATAACTAAATGTACCTTTATTACTACCACTACAAGATTAGTAGTGATAGTTGGATCTACAACTTTGAGTAAAGATACCGAATTTAATTTTTCACATCAATTCACCAATGCCCCTACAACATGATGATAAATTACATGGTTGATGTCCTCATTATAGGACGCTAAACATAAAAATTTCTAATAAATACATTTGGCTTGATTCTTGTTATCATAGGGTACGTATTGATGCATGATTCTCCAATTATGGGTCTAGTTGCAAAATAAAAATATTCCCCCTTTCTTATGTACATGTCATACCATGGCAAGAAAGTTATACACTAGAAATACATATGGCTTCATTCTATTTATATCAAGATATGTATTGATTCATGAATCCTCTATCTTGGTCCATCCACCATAATAAAAAAAATTCCCCCACTCTGTTATGTATGATGTAGATATGCATTGGAGGGTTTAGTATGAGTTCTCACCCCACTTGCCAGCCCATATTGAAATGAAAAATGACCCACCTTAACCCAATATTTAGATTAGTGTGGGGAATCTTCCCTGTAACTACACATGTTTTTATTATCCTTATGAAGATATATATAGTGATTCATGAACCTCATGTCTTATGACCGTCCATAAAAACTATAATTTCTCCATCCAACTTATGGTTCATACCTATGTGAGGAAATTACATCAATCGATTCTCAAATAATTTGGATATGAAATACAGCTTCCATATTAGTGAACATTCTATACACATAACAAAAGCTATTTTTGGGAAGTATGAATATCCATGAGATTTATATGGCCATCGGGAAAGAAGTTTAGTTTCCTAGTTACACCTTTTGTGACTATGCATGAAATACCCCAGTTTGATTTTAAAAAAAATACCCACAAAAGGCCTTCCAAACAATTTAAAATTCATCCTTGGTAGAGACTTCATTTGTCTCTATATGACCCAATGAAATATTCATTCCATGAAAATCATAAGATCCAAAAGCCCATAGATTTTTTTTAAAACCTTCTCCTTCATGTCAGATGATGGTGGAATATTCATGGTCAAATCTCCAACAAATTGTTAGATACTGATTCATCAGTCAAAGATAAACGACATTAAAATTATTTCCACCAACATCATTGTCATAAGATGTTAAAATGGAATGTCTATATCCCTATCGTATCATGTTACAATACACAATAGATATCCTTTTCGTAATATGTTAAACAACATTTTCTATGTCATAGTCACATGAAATTAAACTACACTGTGCTTCAACACTCCTTTAGACAATCCAAATTTGTGTATGAGTCAATTCCCCCATTCATGGCCAGTACCAATAAAAATACCATTTTCATTATAATACATATTCCTTTGAAAAACAACCATTCCCCATTATATTAAATTCATATCCTCACAAACTAACTATCCATAGGTAATATAACATTGTTTTCTTAAGGAAACCTTTGCATTAATTGTATATAATACACCCCTGTTGTTTTTTCATAAATTTACCACAAAAAAGTCCTATCCGCAAAAGGACACTTCATTGTCTTCAGAAAACACTTCTATCTCCATAAAACATAACAGAAATGCACAAGAAATATTTCTTTCAAACATGCATTGTGGTTACTCATTTTATACATTTCCAACATCATTCATTAAATCCAGAAATCCTGAAACCATTACACAAAAAACCCACATCATATTTCAATGAAGTGTCGCGACATCCTTGGCCTATCTTCCTTTCCTATGAAGTTATCATATAATTCATGGTCAATATTTTTGACCTAAAATTCCAATTGCATTATTTTAGAATGAAATATCTTAAACTTCCCACAAAAAGAAAAAAAATACTTTCCATGTTGAAAACCCATAAAGGTAACCTTGGATAAAATGTTTGTTCTAGCTCTCTAGACCTATAATATTCATGGTTTGGTATGAATTTATAAATTAAAATATAAGAGACTCAAAACATGTTAGGTTGAAAACTCACAATGGTTAGCTTAAGAAAAATTCAAGTCATGCTTTCTAAGTATAAACCACAGTGGACATAGGACAAAATTAGGGTGATAAAATAAAATATGTAAAGTTAATAGGGTTTTCCTTGTAACACCATAAATATTAATACTATGCTCACTGAGTCCCATGGATCTAAAATAATGTAAAGCGTTACAAGATATTTCATCCAAAAATGTTGAATCGAGTAATATAATGATAATAATCAAGATTTATAGGTCAATGAGAAATACTCTATAATATATCATTTCACTTTGATTTCCTTAGGTTATGATTGATATTGAGATCTAGTGATAAAACCATTGACTACAGTGACTTGCTAAGATAAAACATAATCAATGGAGGGTGAATTTGTTTCATTTATATATTGAATGGGAAGAAAGATGGAACATCCATAGCTTTGAGTCTCTCTATAGTAATATGTTGGAAATGAGAAACAAATAAAAAAAGTCTATAATTAAACTTGAATTTATTTAGTTAGTATATTAGATAACACATAGTATTGTCCGTTAAGGGATTGATCAAGATTGGTTCTCATCCCTACTTCTGATTTAGTTAACAAATTCATTTTTAATGAAATCCCTTAGCTCTTCGTCTTTCTATTTGATGGTTTCGAGTCCCATAGTTGCAGATGATAGATTTAACTTTATTTTAGCTACATGAGCCTTGTAGAATCACACCTCCATAGTTTGTGGAACCATTTAATCATAAAATTATGTTAATTAAACAACTATGAGATGAATATCAAAATTAGTGTCCCTTGAAGCTTCCACTTGATGATTGGAAAGATTAAACTATATCATATCACACTCATGAGTGGGAAAGTTCTCCTAATATATGAGAACGTGATAGAAAATAACATGCATGTTCCAATAATCTATCCCACATTTAAAAAAGTTGAGGAAAAATTGTCAAAAACTATCTTCTATATTTGTGATCTTTAACAAAGGAGTCTCCATGAAGATAGAATAAATTTGGAACCATTACCATATCTGTACAACCTGAGGTTCAAGGAAATCATTGGGATAATAATATTATTTTTACCACTACTATATGTATATAATCTTGAATTATGTTTTTTATGGATATATTCACCCTAAAATTTGGGTCCAATGTGGGAAATAATCTATATTTTCCTCCTATTTAATCTCAAGAATTGAGCTGACTAGATTTTCATCGATCGTAGGGATGACCAATATTATTACACTAGGAACAATGTTAGTAGGGATTAAAAATATTCATATTAGAAGTGTGGGGTATACACCACTCCCAACAGAAAGAGTACATGAGGAGGA
This sequence comes from Viscum album, assembly GCA_963277665.1. NCBI lineage: Eukaryota > Viridiplantae > Streptophyta > Magnoliopsida > Santalales > Viscaceae > Viscum > Viscum album. The sequence goes on from OY728119.1 coordinate 2,051,802,822, forward strand.
AGATCCCTAGAAACATAGGGAATGTCAGGATTCAAGTATTTATCCCTTAGAAACTGGTATGGAAAGTGTGTTAGGATAAGAAAAAGGAAAAGCATATATTTTATGGGCCCATCAAACTGGCCTCCCTAACTCCTAATCAAGATATTATTTATAGTGACCCTAGACATTTACACCCACCATTAAATTATCTCAAGAATAATTTAACATCAAAATACAATCCATGGATCATAAATTCTAGTGTCTTTGGAAGACTAGGAACATAATTAAACATCATAAAAGAAAATTTTATTTAATCTCCATTTTGATCTCATAACGTTTATTGTGTTCATGCATATGTATAAGATAACTAGGGGATAATATGAACAATGGGATGAGCTAAAAATCCTTGTAAGTGAATAAATAAAATAATAATGATTTAGCAAATGGTTTAGAATGAATGACATAATGATATAAAAGGGCATGAAACAAGATTGATCATATGGAGTAATGACATGTAAAAATGGGATCATATAAACATGGAATAATTGTAATGTGGAATAAATATAAAACATGAATTTAGAAAGATTCAAGTTTTGTCACACATAGAGTAGCTGAAGTCAAGGAAAACCACCAAGATCATTGCACATAGAGAACGAGTCAAGCCTAACCACCAAGACCATTGCATATAACCCCTTAGGAGAATAAATTTTACCGAATGCATTGGATCTCTATTTGGGAAAAAACATAATAAAATGTTGATGAATATTTTTCCATATAAATAATCATATGTAATCAACAATACATAAACATAGGGGTACCCTTTAAATGAAATGGGTATCATAATCATGTCATAAAGCGTAACAAATGGGCGTATCATAAAAGTGACTATGAGGTAAAGTAATTAGATAATGCATGGAAATAAAAAGGTATAATAGGCATATATCACAATAAGTTATGTCCAATTGAAGTTATATCATCTAAAAAGTGTATTTATGATTTTTAATATTAAAAACATTGTAGTGCAGTTTAAGGAAAATATCAAAGATCATTTAAAATAGAAAAGGGCATAATATTTTTTATATGACCATAATTTAACCAATAAAGTTTTTATAATAAAATAATTTATTTCATAAGTATAATTGTGGCTTAAAATATATTTAATAGTGCACATTAAATGGGGTATCAATTATGGAATATCGCTTAAAATGGGCATGCTTATCAAGAATAATTGAGAAAGGAACCACTAAAAAATATTTATATGCATACAGATGATGATGAATGGATATTGATACATGAGTTTGTAAAATATAAAACTAATTTATAATATATATATATAAATAATGGATTACTTAATTTGGGTAGAAATAATGATAGATCAACCTAAAAGAATAATGGAGGTTTGGGTAGAATCCCTTACCTTCAGTCTGAAGGTGTTCTTTAATTGATCTTATTTTCCTGGAGAATAAAATTGTATTAATTAGTTAACAAATCCATAACCTATTATAAATTTAATATATTTATCATAACCTTGTTTTGTTCATTCATCTACTCTTTTATGGGTTATGAGGTTCAATTTCATTGTTTGGGGGCATTTTTTTTCTTGGTTTTCATGATTGGTTTACTTATGTACAATTATGGATAATCATGTATAATAAGGTTGTTTTCCTAGAATTGAAATTATATTTTATTAGGGAAAATCAATAATAGAAATTTATTATAAAATTTATTTGGTTAATTTGAGTGAGGATGAATCTTTATATAAAAAGGTAATGATAACTTTTTAGCCTAATTAGAGGGTCTTTTACAACAACAAACTCATTTTGTTTTATAAATGAATTCCATTTGTAAAAAATGATTTCAAAACATTAAATATGGTACATAAAAAAATAATTATCAGAGTAAACTATAAAAATGGTTTCATGACCATAATTGAAGATGGTAATAAAAACTGAAAACCCATAATCCTTGAATGTCATAAATTAACACATCTCAAATGGTGTTTCCATTTCTTGTATAAAAGGAGGGGAAAGGAGAGATAGTGATAAATTATTAAATTATCATAAAATAATTGTATTAAATTTAAGGTAATGGATTTATCACACCATTTGGATTAGGATATGTGAATATATAAAGGAATACAAAGGAACATGGAAAGAAATTGAAAGAAGACGGAAGAGGGTTTTACCACTTGATTCCTTCCTATTTAGAACCTATTTTGGAGAGTGTTTTTGGACTTTTGATCAATACAAGAGCTCCTAGACCTAGGATAGGGGATTATATATATATTTTAGAATACTTTTTTCATGTAACATGGCTTGAAATTTGTGAATATAAGAGGTGGTGAGGGGTGGTATTTATTGTGGAGGAGAGGGGAGTTTTCTCAATATTTAATTCATTGGATTATTATTTTTATCAAGACAAGAAATATTGATGATTATTTAGTCTAAATAAAGTAATTAGAACTTATAAGTTTTAACCAACATTTATTAAATCATCTGTGACTCAATAAAGAGTGTATTTAACTTATAATGTATATATAACAACCATGATATTTATTTCAAACTGAAACTTGATTTATTACATAAAATTCAATTGATAAAACAAAGAAGATCGAGAGTTCTAGTGTCTTTGGGGCTTAAGATCATCACATAACAAATTAAAACATGAAATACATCATCTTTATTGAAAACTTCCTTTACATGACAACTACATTCCCTCGTACTTAGCATTGTATGCGATGACATGAAGACATGCATAAGAAAAGGGTGAGCAATGAAACCCAGTAAGGGAGTAAACTTGGAATAAAATGAGGAAAAAAATACATGTCAGACAATAAGCATATCAATAAAGAAAAATAGAAACATAAACATAAAGTCATGATAAATCATGATAATCATAACATGGAAATATGGCAACAATAGTTAACATGGAATTAACATGAGCTAGGGCTCATTGCACATGGAGCATGAGTAAATCCTCATTACACATAGAGCATGAGTAAAACCTCATTTAACATGAATTAGAAAGAGTAAACACCCATTTTACATGATTTATCATGATACTATACTTTACCCAATGCATTGGAGCACTATAAGGGCACACCCTTCTTAAACATTTCATTTCATGCATAAGTGTGCCATAAGGATCATATAACATGGATTCATCAAACATCATAATTTATTCCAAGATAAAGGCATGTTAAGTTAATACATGAACCTTATTAATCAATTAGTAAATGTGCATAACAGTTAATACCCATGATAGGGATATGGTCATGGTATTCACTACACAGTGACATTGTCTTGAAAAATCGGTGCAATTTCTACGGCGTAACGATGTGACGTAAGAATTCATAAAAATGGTTGATGAGAGTGAAAGGGGGTGTCTCATAATATTTACATGAAATGGAAACTAAGGGGGTCATATATATACATTTCCCAATAATTTTAATGGAATTTAGATTCCTGATTCAAAATAATTACTTGAATGTAAGTGAGGAGAGATAAATTCCATTTGAAATTTCGACATAGTAACAGGTGTATATGGGAGACATTTAATTAGAGAGAAAGGGGTCTACCATCATTAAAAAATAAATATTAAATTATGGGTGATGTGAGAAACTATACCCCAATATTTATAATTGAAATTAAAAGGGCATAACAATTTAAAGAATATTAGACAAAAATGAGAGAGGAAGAATACCCCTTACATGGAATTGTGCTTCCAACAGCTTGAGCGAGGCTTGAGAGAGGCTTCATGGGAGCCTGGTGAACCTTGAGAGGATTATATATAGAGGAGGGAAGATTTTTTAAGAACTCCATAGGCTTTGAGTGATGAGGAAGTGGGAGCTTGGGTGGGTTTGTATAGGAAAGGTGAGGGAATTCTTTATTATTTAGGTTTGGGACATATCACATTAAAGTAATCCAAACAACAAACCAGCCCATGGTTTTTGCCCATGGTTTTTTCCAAAGGGGAGTGGAAAACAATATTTTATAATTCCAAAGTCCAAAATGCTTATAATAATGGGGATGTTTATGTGGAGGCGAGTCACACTCCCAAGGAAAACAATTGAAAAAGACAATGTGTTTAATATGTCTTGAAGGGTCCACTAAAGCTCTGTAAAATAAATCAAAAAAACCCAAAATCACCTTATTTTAATGGTAAAAAATATATTTGATGAAAATAATGTTTATAGTATTTTATTACATCACTATTGGGTCATTATGATGTCACAAAACACATTATATATTTAAACGGTATTTAATTTTTACCCAAAAAATTGACCGTCTCAGAAAATTATGTAAAATTCACTATTGGATAATTTTGACATCATGATTCTAGAAATAATATTTATTTTATCTAAATTATTTTCTGAATAGGTTAATTTTCAATTTTAAAATAAAAACAGTCATTTATCGAAAATTCATGCGTTTTGACAAAAAAGAATTTCGAACATTAATAAAAATTACAATTACATTCATAAAATTAAACGGTCATTTATATTTAATAAAAATTAATTTCATAATAATAATAATATTTTATTAAAATAATATTTAATTAAAAAATACAATAATTCATCCAAATAAATTTCTTAGTTGAATATTAACTAAAAACACTATTTTTTGCTTTAAAAACTATTTACAAGGTTACAATAACAAAATGAAAGTATATTCATTTTTATATACAGAAATAATGTACATAAACATAGTGCTAAGGTCTTGTTACATAACCACTTATAACACCCTCATATGACCGAAGAGTCAGGTGTGCAATGGTGAAAGGCTCTCGGGGTGGCTCAGATAATTTTAGTGCTTTGGATATAAAAAATCAATTTTTTCATTTCTGAGACTAAGTGTTGAATTATTAATTGATCAAAGAAACAAACAGATGAGATTATTATAATTTAATGTAATTAAATTAATTATGTATATCTTCTCATGAAAATTTACCATCTTTAAGAAAAATTATCTTGAAATAAAAAGTTACCCTATTGACATAATTTTTTATGATATAAATGAAATCTTTCACATATAATTGGTTTATGGATTTTTGTTGTTGCTCAATTTCACTTGATCATTGGATTTATTGTGATCAATAACCTCTATAAATCTCTATATTTATTTAATCTTTTCTTCTATGTCTATATCTTCACTTTCCATCAATGATATCCTACTTTGAAACCTAGTTATTTATTCTTCCATATGACCTTTATATTTACCTTTCTGTCAAAGTAAGAGAACGTTTTATCAACTCTTTAATGATGTCAGATTTCTATAAATGTAATTTAAAATGTGAAAACATTTATTATCATGATCAAGATTAAATTTCCAAAAGTTAGTTTATTTAATATGTAGTGAATGTAACACCCCAATATTTTTAAAAGAGGAACATCATGTTCGCCAACATATATGACACAAAAAAACAATATTAGAGGAGAATATAACATCCCAAGACTATAAGATATACTGATTTTTAAATAAATTAAATCTATTTTATAACTTGAAAATCATACAACACTGGGTTTGAATGAAGTATGATATTATATTAAATATTATTATTTTAAAATTAACATTATAACCTAGCCATTAAATTGGTGGGTATATATTTTACTAACTAAAATATGAAAATTATATGGTTTAATCTTGTATAATATAAATAAAATAGATATATATTTATTAAATATAAAATTATAACCATTTAAATAAAAATATTTGTTTTATGAAAAACTATATTTTTCTAAAAGGCAGTTTAGTCGTGTAGTGGGAATATAATTTTTAATTAATATTTTCCAATTTTATAAAATGTATTTGATTAAAGTAAATTAACTTATTAAATTATAATATCAATTTTTTCTTAGGGTGAATGTTCCATATTGTTTTGAAAAGTTCAACTTTTTGATGCATATTGAAAAATACTGAATTTCAATTGAAAACCACCTTTTGTTTAAATTATTTATAATGATAATTTTTTAAATTTTAATTAAGTTAAAATTATATTAAAAAATATACCTATCTATCAATCCAATATCGGTCATTTTATTCATTTTTCATAATAAAGTTTAATATGAAACCTTTTTAAGCTTTTCAGGAGTTTCCCTTTAAAAAATGTTTTCTCATCACGTTTGTGGGATTAATTTTGATTTTAATTTTCCCATTATTGTGAATGTAATTTTGAAATTTGTATTTAATATTTTTAATTAAAATAATTTATATTATATAATAATGCAAACATAATTTTTCAACATAATGAGTTGTAAAAATAGTGAAAACTTATTTATCATAGTTAATGTAAAAATGATTTAACGGGGGTAAAACTAAAATGATAAGTGTTAAATGACCAATAAACATGTCTAAAATCTATTTGAATGCAATACTTTTACCATATAATTTATATGTATTGAGAAAAAATAATTAGGGACACTTTTGGAATGTGAAAAACATTGATACACATTTATTGTTTTGAAACATTATAGGTCTGCCACTAACCTAACTTATAAAAGGCCAAACCATTCCAATAATAGTCAAACATTATTCTGGATTTTTTATCAAAAAATATATTCCAAAATAATTTAAAAAAATAAGTACTATCATTATAGAAGTCTTATTATCACAATCCATCCCTCGGGGCCTGTTCCATGACATACCCCAAGCCCACCTGCCGAATGGTAGGGGCTGGTGACTAGCTTTGAAGGCTTCAGCCTGCAAATGGGGGGAAATTGCCACAGTACCTTTACGCACGCACACACAACTACACCCCAAATCTGGACATGTAACCATGCGTGCCACTAAACAACCACTGAGTATATGTACAAACTGTAGGTCAAATGGAAAGAATACAAACCCAATAATAGATAAACTGAAAACAGGAAAATACATAGAAAATTTGATTTCCATCCACTGGAAACTCCCCATGATGGGTAACTATAGAGCAGCTGGTGGAAGCCATAGAAGAACGTCCCACAAGCGTGAAATCACTAGGCAGTTCTCATTCTTGGGCCACTAAGTCCTCTACTAATTTGTTGGTCATCTGCACTAGACATAACACATGCGGGCAAAGCCCGTGCAAGGGTGAGTAAAAAAATACTCAGTAGGGACCCCAAAACCAACTCGGATCTCACATAAATCCACAAAGTAAATCACAAAATAAATAAAAAAGATTAGAGTAACTAGAGTTATCTTGACATAGGTATAACTTAATGTATTGATAGAGAAACCAAAATTTTCAAACACTGAACATCAATCACTGCAAAGGAACTCATCCCCGATGAGTATTTCGGGCATTCTAGGTCACCTTGACCTATTCATTAGTTATGTCATGAAGCCTCACTGGGTAGATGAATCTAGAGCCTCACTAATATCTGAGTCACACATTCTTGCTGGGTAGCTGAGTCATGGAGCCTCGTTGTTAGCTAAATCAAAGTGTATTGTAGGGTAGCTGAGTCACGAAGTCTCACTGGGTAACTTAGTCATGAAGTCTCACTAGGTAGCTGATTCATAAAGTCTCTCTAGTTGCTGAGTCATGGGGTCTTGCTGGGTAGCTGAGTCACACAGTCTCGTTGGGAAGCTGAGTCATTGAGTCTCAATGGGTATCTGAGTCATGCAGTCTTACTGGGTAGTCAAGTCACACAATATCACTAGGTAGCCGGGTCATGACCTGACCAACCCATCCTAGGGTCCCGCATGACCCGATCTAGTCTGTCTAGCCCATTGGGCCTCATTGGACCTAGACGAGGTTGGTCGTTGGTCCAGTCTGCTCGATCACCTAGTGACCTGAATTTATCTAGCCCAGCCTCCACTGGAAGGCCGATCTGTTTTCCTTGCCCGAGTCACCCCGCATCCCTTCATTATCCCATCTGACTGGTCCACTAAACTGGACAGACATGAAAATTTAGCTAGGCCACTCAAGAATCCCGGTTGACTGGCTCGGCCCGATGGGTGGTCCAGTTCGCTCCGGACCAGCTTGGCCGGTGGGGTTCGAGCTAGCTCTGACAATTCAGTCAGGAATAGACCAGCCAGTCTAGTTGGGGATTGTGTAGCTAGATAGACCCCCCCAGTCAACACGTTGGACGCTCCTCCTAAGAAGCACCACACTGGCACTACGTCCAGCTAGCTGTTGTGGTCGATGGGCCACGGCGCAAAATGTATGTGCCGCCTCCGCTACCGCGGTTGGTGAGAGCTGGTCGCATCATCCCACATGAGGGACCCAGGGTGGCGATGCCACGCTGGTGGCACCTTCTGCAGGCAACCAGGTCTTCTCTAGTGATTTGATCACAGATCCACCTGCACCATCATGCCTCTTGGGTCACCATCATCACTTCCACATCCTTGGATCCACGCTGTCGCCTTTTCGAGGATGTGTCCAAAAAGAATGCACAAGCGGAGGGGCTCCGACATTGTTCATGTTTGCATGAGCCCTCTACGTTAGAAGATTAAAAATAGGGGAGGATTTGCATCATAGTTCTATCTGATAATCACTAATCTTGGTGCAAAAAACCCTAGGAAAACACCCTATTACAAGAACACATAATCCACATATCAACCTATTTATGGAATAACCCATGTTCGTTGTTTTAGAATAATAATGAAGAAAACACAAACAATTAAACCCCAACCTGGGTCAGGTCATTCATTGGTGATGAAGGGTGCCACTACGTTCATCGTTCTACGATCCTCGGCTAATGGCCAATTTTCATTTTTCATTGGTGATGATCTGTTTGAAGGGTGAAAGAATAACGCATCCACAGTTCATCGGTCCCCGATCTGATGTTTGGTGGTCATTGGCGCTCGTCATCATCAAACCCCAAAGCTCCATAGCAGAACTGGGATTGTGCCAACAACCCAGCGTTGTCTTCTTGACCATTAAAGGATGAAACACGAATCAACATTTTGGTTCTGCTTATGTAACGCAGTCATTAAGCTGTTTCATTTAATGAAACAGTGTATTCAGTTTCTCTTTTTTGTGAAACCATTGAGATGTAATGATTTGAAAATTCATAAAAATAAAATAAAACAAGTTTATTTTATTTTTAACTTTTTCAGTAGAAAGTCTGAAAGATAACTTTTTCCCTTAACCCACTTCTGTCGAGGTTAAGTCCATTATAGGTGAATTCATCCGTTCTGAGTTCAATGGTTCCCTCATATTTTTCATCTAAGGACCGGTTTTAAAGTTTGAAAAACATTCTCTCATTTTTTTTAAATGAACCTTAAAAATAGTTCAAAAATTTACCTTTACCCTTGACCTACACTGGTAGAGATTAGGATCTACCTAAGGGGAACAAGTCATCACAAGCTCAACAATACTCTCTTTTTTCCAATCCAATTTAACACTTATGAGTTATAAGTATTTGGAAATAAAATAACAGTTACTTAATTATTTTATTTATGTCCAAAAACTAACTTCCACTATTTGCCTACACTGGCCAATGTTAGGATATTTATAAAGAAATCATCCCTTCACAAGCTCAACTATGGTCTCAGATTTTCAATATGATTCATTTTTCATGAATTATAAGAATTTTAAGAGTAAAATAATTTTATTTAGTTATTTTATTTATAGTTATTCCATTTTCATGTTTTCTCACAAGAGGCATGCGCTGACTAAATGTAAGTCGCTCCTAGGGTAAACACGCCATCCAAAATGCAATGGTGCCCTCTAATTTATGACCCAACCTCATGTTTATGAGTTATTATACATTTTTTATGAAAACCCCTCATGCATGATATTTTAAGTTCAAAATTTTTGACGTATCATTCCAGGCACTCCGGGCCTCTGAATCTCTTGTCGTCTTAGTGCCTGGTCTCGAAGTAATTCCATATAATAAAAACATTACATGGAATTTCTGTGACATTACATAAATCCCTCATTTCTAGGCTTCATCTCCTCATAATCTAGAACAAGGATAAACAAAAAAATGGGGGTACTGAGAACGAATATGAGCCTCCCACTCCCATGTTCTCTCCTAGAGATTTTTGTTCTTCCACTTAACGCACATTAGAGGAATAGACCATCCATGAAAGACTTTCCACTATTGATTCTCTATCTCCACTGGAAACTCTGCAAACATCACCCAATAAGCAATTTACAAATCACCCCAACTGAGGGCACGCTATTGATCATGCATGTACCTCCTCAGATGCGACACGTGGAAAACATCGTGCATCCAGTGCATCTATCGGGGAAGAGCTAGGAGGTACACAATATCACCAAGTCAATCTCAGAATACGGAAAGGTCCAAATAACTTCATAGATAACTTTACACCCCATCCAAATCTCTTCATTCCCTATTGGGCTGAGTCTTGTAGGAACACATGGTCTCACTCCTCCAACAACAAGTGCCTATTTCTCTTGTCCGTATAGGATTTATACATTCTTTGTGATGTCCTCATCCACTCCTAGATCATTTACACCCTCTCAGTGGTAGCCTATACCCACTCAGGACCCACGATTGTTGATTCCCCAAGGTTTTTCCAGAATATAGGTGATCTTCAAGGCTGACCGTACAAGGCCTCAAATGGTGTCATGCCAATAGTGGAGTGATAGTGGTTGTATTCAAACTCCACCAGTGGTAGTTTCTCCCCCTAACTGTGACCAAAATCAAGGATGCAAGCATGAAGCATGTCAACCAAGTTCTATATAGTATAATCTGTGTGACTATCTATCTAAGGGTGAAAGGTTGTGCTCAAGCGCAGGTGATTCCCGAACGACCCCTTCATTCCCTTCCACAGCTAGGATGTAAAGCGAGCATCACAGTCTACGATGATTTTCACGGGAACCCCATGAGGTCGCACTATCTTTTGGACATAGAGGCATCCCAATCCCTCTACCATGTTTACCTTTCTATGAGTTTAGACTACTTCAAAGTCATAGACATAGGGAAAATCCAGCCATCGTACCTATCAAAACTTCTGAAAGGCCTATTATCACCTTTCCATCCACGCAAAAGGATACCCTCTTTTAATAGACTGATGTTCCCATCGAACCTTTGGTATTGGGTACTCGTTCTCCATGACCAATTGGTTAAAGTGCTGTTAATCCACACATATCCTCAAACACTTGGTTATACTAATCCCTTCCTTTTCATGTCCCCCACTTATTCCCCATACTCGTGATGCTCTAAGAAAATCATCTGATATACTGATGCAAATATCGGTGCAATCTCAGGGTGTAGAATGATATAGAAGTCCATCTCCCTATGGGGAGGTAATCCTTGATACATATTTTGAGAAGAATTTACCACACTCTTCCACTGCTGTTGGGAACTGAAAACATAAAACTTCCACTGCCATGATGGTAGGGATGACCAACTCAAGAGTGATTGGCTACACCCTTCTATGCATGAGTTTATCCTCTACTGCCTGAGTTTCTATTTTCACCGACCAAGGAAAAACCCATTCAAAAATTGTAGATTTACCACATCCTTTTTCTAAAAACATTGAATCTGAGCACGATCTATTGAGGAGAAATCCATACCTAAACTAAGGTTGTAAGGCCTCGATCCTCTCACCAAGTGGTTTCAACCGAAACCCTTTCCTCAAGGTTTAGGTCACACCGTCAGCATAAGTGTGATTATTGAGTCTCCTCCCTTTGGTATATATAGACATAAGGATCATGTTAATGGTTTACCTAAAAACTATAGTTCTTGAACAATATTATTGACAATAATGAATGAGTAGAACCTATGTCTATTAGTATATCAACTCGTAATAGACACAAACCTTACCTCGAATCATTTCTATAGCCCTTAGGCCATACTCCTTGACTGCATGTAGCTACTCCCTTCCCCAGTCCACTAGCACCGTAATTCTAGTGTAGACCACGTTGGGGTGGTGGTTGTATCATGTCGAAATTTACACCTCCTCTAGCTGCTCTCCCAGCTCTTCTTCCAAATCTGCTGCTCGTCCGATTCATCTATTTCTATCACCTCCTCTTATTTGGTGCCCCATCCACCATTTCACTGTCAGCACAATGGGATAGAAAATATCTAGATAGATTTCCCTTCCATCTTTCGAAAAGCATTACCTCTTCCTAGGATTACTGGAATCACCCAATGAGTCGTGATTTGTAGAACCCTCACATTGGGACCTCTTCTTGGAACATCTCACACGTCCATGTATCTAAGACTAATGTCGGCTACCTTCTTTCCCACTTCTAAAAACCACTAGCTATATCTATTCAGCCAAAGGACATCCAACCATAAGGGTTCTCTCTATCACCCTTGCATAAGCAGGAATGCACAGTTGAATCGTTTTTGATTAGATGTCCCTAAACACACCTTTCTCAGTGGTCTGAGCCCTGAATAACTAGTCATATTGTATTAATCTAATACCAATAAAAATTTGAATGCCTCGATGAATACTCAGATATCGGCCTATTTTCCTGTATAATCTATTGGGCACACATACCTTGTATCTTTTATAGAAGGATCCCTTTCTCTGAGAAAGGTTCTGAAACTCTTTCCATAGAAAAGTCACATCATCGTAAGATTGAGTATTATAAACCCTTACATCACATTACGGATCCATGTCGAAGGCTCACTACTAGGACCTCTATCAGATCTAATGGTTCCCTGACTAAATTGAAAACTCGGTCACCACCTCAAGCTAGTCCTTAGCCGTCTATGAGTTGGGCTCCCCTCAGAATCTGAGGGGTTTTTGTTGCTGAAACTTTTGTAAGGCACTAAGCCTACATGTGTCCTCTATCGGTAGCACCGGTAGTAACTACTGAATAACAAACATTGGTGTAACATGGAAATCCCTCAATGGTACCATCTTGGGCAACGATCCTTATATTGAATCCTCATTACTCTATGAACCATCCTCATGGTCATGCATTGTAATCCTGGTTTGCTCTATGTGTTGAGGAATCATGAAATTGAATGAATATGAACAAAGTTAAATTTATTATACTGGGTGAGTTGACTCGGAGTAAAAAAAGATCATGTAAAATACTTAAAGATGCATAAAACTTGTGTTTTCAAATACTAGGTCAGGAAACAGAATTCAGGGTCGTGATGTATGGATACGTTGGCCAGCGCACCAACACTAGACTCTCTGTCTTGAAATCTGAACTCGAAACACATAACAATATTTCCCCATCCAAATTTACTGACTCATAGTTCTTCCGGTAGAACAAACCACCATTTATACTACTTTTTCATGACCCATCACCCAAGGCCTATGTTGTGACATACCGTAAGACTACCTCTTGAAGTCCAAGGGTGGGAAACAAACCCCAAAGGTGTCAACCTGCAAAAGGGAGGTATTTTCATGAGTACCTGTATGCACGTGCACACAACCACGCCCCAAAGTTGGAAAAGTGAACATGCATGTCCCTAAAAAACAATAAAGTAAAAGTACAAATTGTAGGTCAAATGGGTCAGAATACAAACCCAATAAAGGATGAATTAAAAAAATGAAAATACTAGGAAACTATGATATCCATATGCTGAAAACCCCACCTAATGGCTATGTATAGAGTAGCTACTGTAAGTTATAGAAGCACATCTGGCCTGCCTAAATTCACTAGGAACCACTCGGTCCTAGGCCACCAATTCCTCTACCAAGTCTTTAGTCATCTACACCAAAGAAAACATGTACGTGCAAAGCCTCTGTATGGGTGAGTAATGAAATACCTAGTAGGGAAACAAAACCAACTCGGGTCTCACATAAATCCACAAAAAAATATCACAAAAAATCACAAAGATTAGATTCTATAGAGTCATCTCGACATAGGTAAAACTCAAAGTGTTGATAGAAGAACCAATAGTTCCAAACACTAAACACTAATCAGTGTAATGTAACTCATCCCCGATGAGTCCATGATGCTAGCTAGGTCACCTATACCTATTCAGTAGCTGAGTCACAAAGCCTCGCTGGAAGCTGAGTCACAAAGCCTCATTGATAGCTAACTCATGAAGCTTTCCTAGGTAGCTAAGTCATGGATCCTCGCTGATAGATGACTCACGGAGTCTAGCTGGGTTGCTGAGCCAAAAGGTCTCACTGGGTAGATGAGTCACAAAGTCTCGTTGATAGTTGAGTCATGGTGTCTTACTGGGTAGCTGAGTCATGAAGTCTTGATGGGTAGCTGAGTCATAAAGTCTCACTAGGTAGCAAATTCATGAGGTCTCACAAGGAAGAAGAGTCATGAAATATCTCTAGGTAGCTGAGTCACGATGTCTCACTGATAGCTAAGTCACGGAGTCTCATTGGGTAGCTGAGTCATGCAGACTCGTAGGGAAACTGGGCCATGAAGTCTCATTGGGTAGCTCAGTCACAAAGCCTCACTGGGTCAACTTCCACAAAATCTTACACAGAGGATTTCACAATGGACCTCCCCATCAAGTGGGTTACAACATCTCGGATGTCGCGTCAATTGGACGTGTGGTTTGAGAGATATGTCCCTTTTTGAAAACAAAAGGCTAGCTGTGTCTGGGAATGATCTGACTAGTTTAGACCGACTGGAAAAACCCATCCCAGGGGCCCACATGACCTGATCCTCTCCATCTGGCCAGTTGTCCTAGCCCATTGGGCCTCACTGGAGCTGACCATGGTTGGTCGTGGGTCCAGTATGTTTGGTCACCTAGTGACCCAAATTGATCCATCCCCACCTGCACTAGCAGGCTGATCTCTTTTCCTAGTCGGGGTAGCCCCGTGGCCCAACTTGAAAATTTTGTCGGGCTACTCGGGCGGCCCAGTCCACTGGCCCGGCTAGGCAGATTTGGTCTGGACCACCTCGATCTGTCTGATTCATCCCAGACTGGCTCAGTCTGTCTGGTTTGGGAGCGGCCAGCTAGCCCCCCCAATGGTCAACATGTGGCCCACTTCTCCTACAAGGCACCACGTTGGCACCGTATCTAGCCGGCCACCATGGAAGGTAGGCTATGACATTCATTCTTTATGGCACAAACCTAGCGCACTACCTCAGCTAGCACAGCCAGTGAGATCCGTCCACTTCGTCCCGCACGTGGTACTCGTTGTAGCGCCACCGAACCTGTGGTACCTTATCGAAATCCCCTTCTGTGGGCCACTGGGTGTGCTCCGGTGGTTCGATCTCATATTTGTCTACGCCCTTTTTCCATTTGGGTCACCATCATCACTACCACGACCTCAGATCCACCTTGCTTCTATTTCGAGGATGTATCCATGAAGAACGCATAAGAAGAGGGGCTCATGCCTTGTTCGTGTTGGCCCGCGCCCTCTGCCTTAGACGTTTAAAAATTGGGGAGGCTTGGGATCATATTTCTATCAGATAATCATCAATATCAATTCAAAAAACCCAAGGAAAACACTCTCCCACAAGAACACCTAGTCCACAGATCAACTTGTTTGTGGGTTGATCCACCTTTTTTTTGAATAAGAATGGGGAAAACATAAACAATCAAACCCTTACGTGGGTCAGATCATTTGTTGGCAATCAACAGCTTCACTGTGTTCGTCATTCTTTGATCCTTATCTTTTGGCCATTGGTCGTTCATTTTTGGTGACAATCTGTTCAAAGGGTGGAAGAAGAACACATCCTTCATTCCTCTGTCCACAATCTAATTTTTGGTAGTTGTTGGTTCTCATCATCGTCATCCCCCAGAGCTCCAGTGAAGAATCAGCATTGTGCCAACAATCATGTGTCGTCTACATGGCCATTAAAGGATACAATGTGAATTAACATTTTGGTTATGTTTCTATTACCAAGTCATTAAGCTGATTCATTTAATTAAACAAAATATTCAGTTTCACTTAGTTGGAAAACCATGGAGCAGAAAGGATTTGAAAATACAGAAAAATAAAATAAAACATGTTTATTTTATTTTTAACTTCATTTTAAAAAGTCCGAGAAATAAATTTTTCCCTCGACCTATGCCGGTCGAGGAGATGTCCATTCTAGGAAAATCTCTCTATTCTAAGTTCAACAGTGCACTTGGATTTTTTATTCGAGACCGATTTAAAAGATAGAAAAACCTGCTCGCACGAATATTTAAATGATACTTAAAAATAGTTCAAAAATTAACTTTCACCCTTGACCCACGCCAATCAAGATTAGGCTCTGTGTAATGGGAACACACCCTCACAAGCATAACGGTACTCTCAAAATTTCAATCCATGTTACCGTTTTGGAGTTATAAGTATTTTTAATAAAATAATTTTTAATTAGTTATTTTATTTACATCCAAAGACTAACTTCCACTATTGGCCTATGCCGACCAATGTTAGGATCTTACTAAAGAGAACATCCCCTCATAAGCTCAATTGTGATCTCAAATTTTCAATTTGAGTCATTATTCGTGAGTTATATGTATTTTAAAAATAAAATAAAATAAAATAATTTATTTATTTAAGGTTATTCCATTTTCGTTTTTTCTCACTAGAGGCCAGCGCTGACTAAACTTAAGTTACGCCAGGGGTAAGCCTGCCATCCTTAACCCAGCGGTGCCCTCAGATTTCTGATCCAAGCACCTGTTTAAGAGTTATTCCTCTTTTCTATGAAAACCCCTCACACACATTATTTAATGTGTGAAATTCTTCTAGGGATTATTCTGGGAACTCCGAGCTTCAGAATTGCTCTCCATCTCAGTGCTTGGTCTCGAAATAATTCCATATGATAAAACAAATTACATGGAATTTCTGAGACATTACACATTTTTTGGGCATTAAGACAATCATGGAAGGCCTTTGGAGAATACCTGTGGTGGTTAACCAAGGAAGAGGTAATATACTTCATCGATAATTTTTACTACATTTACTCTTCCACTTCATTCAATTACTTTCAAACCATGATGATATATTATAGAATCAATATTACATAGAATGATATATTTTTATTTTTAGGGAATGACCTGCAACCGAACCCATTTCAATCAAATGGATTGTAAAATCACAATTCATGTGTACTGTGGACTACCACCTCTTGAAGTGATGTCATTAGTTTTTTCCATTACCACATTTCACCATTGGTTATGATGAGGTATATAAAGTAATATATGATATTTATAACATAATTATACAAATTGAGTCATTATATCATATATATATTTATTTTTTTTCCATTCCACAGGGGGTACGATAATTTCACTCGTGTGAACGATGAACTACTTCCTCATGAAGCGATGTGGATCATTTTTCTATAAATCGTTACATGGAAGGTAATAAAGATGATTTAAATGAAAATATTTGATATAAATGGAATAACTATGATGATAATAAAATATTTATCATCACTAAAAGCTAATATATAATTACTAAATGATAATATATCATTTTATTTCTTACACTGAAAAATGATAACATCTTTTATGTATGTATGGTCTACAACTTTCATAAGGTAATGAAAATATCATTTCATCAACTAATAACAAGGATTCTATATATAAGTAAATTTAAATAATAAATATGATATATTTTATGTTATGATCATTCTATAAATATTGAATATTACTTATCATCTTTATAAAATGATCATTGAAAAATAGAAATGTTACCCATGCATATGTATGTCATCTCTATGATTGTAACACGATTAATTTTTCTTAACCCTATTTCATAATTAGTCAAGAAATTATTGTTTATGTATAAATATTATAATTATTTCATGATTATTAATATGTTAATGTTTGAATAATGAACTCTTTAACCATAGGAAACCTACCAAATTCATTTTTGACACATAAGAAAAATAACACTGAAACATCTCAAGTGAACTTAATCGATTATGTAATAATATAAAACATGGTAATAAGTGAAATAAAAGGAATAATAAACTAAAAAAAGTTAATAATTTTTTTAATAACTACCAAATGATTATTCATTAAGAAGATAAACAACATTCTTGATGATTAAGACTCAAGGTAATATTTTTTCATCTCCCTTTTACTGCCATGAGACATATATAATATTCACCAATTATTTATTTTGGGGGTTTTATTTATTATAACATTGATATGATATAAAATGAATATATTTATCTTATGGTATTTAATGTTTCATTTGATATAATTTAATTTATGGGTATTATGATTCAGATTTTAACAATGTGGTAAGGGTATAATTCATATTCTGACCATTATTAATGATTATTCATGTTTGCATATCCCTTGGGGGATTTAATTGATATTTAAATATTAAATTAAATATATATTATTCCACTCTAGTTATTCAGGAATATTTTCATGTGATAGTACCATTTTCCTACACTGGTATTTAAAATGATTGGGAAAATGTTTTCATTAAAATACTATATTAATTTTATCTTCGATCGGAAATAATTTTTTACCAAAACCCATTTTCTATAAAACAATTTCAAAAATGATTTTAAAAAATTTTAAATTCCTTATTAAATACATTTTTACCCATTTTAACCTTTTACAAATTATTTGTAAATGAATATTCAAGTAATTTAAAAATAATTCCCTTTTTGATTTTACCAAAAAGTAAATGGAATATTTGATTTAACATATATGATATGAACAAACTTTTCCACTACAATGACAAATATATGATTAAAATATTAATTTACATGTTTTAAAAATTTATCTTCAGTGAAACTTGTATTCAAAATTCTATTTGAAATTTTTATAAATGTTTTTTTTTTCAATATAAAAAGTTCGTTTTCCCCAAAAACAATTAATGAAATTTTTATGGTATATATATTCATCAACTACATTTCCCCTCAATTTTACATATGATCAACTGAGAATATGTTTCATTGATACCTTACTTATAATTTATCTGGATGGTTTATGAACAGTTTGAATGGGGATATACTATGTTGATACAATTCATTTTAATCTAGATGGTTTATGATTATGTTTATTGATTTGAAAAAATTTTATCACTTCATATAGTAGTTTTTATATGTAAATATATTCATTGATTAAGTTTCAAATATTTTACATAAGGAATAAATTATACTTATTAGGTGACAAGTAGGTCCTTATATCCCCTCGATGCATTATTCGGTCTCATAAGACAAACAAGATTTGGTTTTGGCTGAGGCCTTTCCCATTAATATATATTTCATGGAACAAGGCCTCGATGATCTAAGATGTCATGGAATAAGGCCTAAATAGTATTATGTGTCATAGAAAAAGTTCTTTATGTCATGGTTTTGATGTCCGTTATTATTTATTCCATAATTTTGAGATCAATTGTTGATATTACATGTGATTAATTGATTCGTTATAATATCGAGGGTTATGAATCAAGATCATGTGATAATTTAGATAGAATTATTTGATCATAATTTATTCCAACCAAATTATGTTCATGTTTTTGATTAAATGGAATTTTTTTTAGTTATTTACATTTCTATATTGTTTATGCCTTATTTATTCAAATCGTACAGCGTATTCATACCCTTACTGAGCATCTGAGCACACCTCTTTCTTATGTTTTAATTTCCCAAGGATACCCAAAAGAGTTTTGTGACTTCTATGTAGGGATATGATAATGAGAATAATGGATTCCTACAATAAAATTCGTTTTATATTTTATGTTTTCAATTGTAATAGTAATTTCAATTATTTTTCTAGTTTACCATGACTATTAAACTACTCAACCCATCATGATGAAATTAAATGTATCTTATACCAATGCAATAAAGTAGACACCCGATCCTTGATAGGTGGGTTGTGGTCACAAACAATATCACAAAGGTAATTCTCGATTCAAGTTGTGGGAGAATATTTTCACACTATGGAGAGGATTTCCAAATTATGACGAAGGTTATGTGTCAATGATTTAATGCAAGTCATGCGATGATAGAAAGATATGTGAAGTGTGATTTGAGATACTTTAATGTTGTCTGATATATCATAATGAAATTCATGGTCTCACACTACATCAAATAGTCCTGGTAAAAAATTAGATTTTTCCTGCACCTTGATAGAGGTCTCATTCTATAAAATAAGAAGTTGATAGAGATAAATTTAGAGCAACTAGTTTGTCACATCGTATCAGATATAGTCATGTCATGATTGATACCAATGATCACATGGGAATATTTAATGACAATAGAAGTAGACTAAGTTGAGAAGATAGTTTAGAGGAAGGTACTTGTATTATTATTTGATATTGAAATTAAAATTCAAAGGGGGAAACTAGTGCTTTTATTAAAGATAATTACTATCCAGAATCTATCATAAAGTAAGCGGAGTTATTAATGAGAATAATACATTATTATGAAGGTCCATTTCCTATTGTATTAGGGAAATCATATTTCCATGGAAGGTAATATTCTCTTTAGATTTTGAAGTTATAGATTTCTCGTGGGTTTTAAAATTTGGTCACTAAATTTCTATTTTGAATTTTCCTATCATAATTCAATGAATATTAAGGGGGTTTGTAAGAACCTGATTATTTATTAAGGACTGGAATATTTTATTTTAGTAAATTTTCAGTTTAAAAGCATAAATATGAACTATGTGAATTCTCTTTGAGGTCGTGAAGTCATTAGGGGAATCTGAGGCATTTTCGAAGACAAAAACGCAATTTTTGTGGAAAAAATGGCATGTTATATGGTTATATGTAACCATGTGGGGATGTATGCATGGTTACTCATAACCATGTGAGGATGGAAAGTGGGATGGGGGAGCCTACAATGTTTGGAAAACAATGTGATTTGAGGCACACCCCCATGGGGGTACGTCAGTTACTTTTGACAATGAGTTGAGATGTGGTTTGGACATGGTTAGTCAAATAGTGTGTGAAAATTATGTGAATTGACTATCCTTACAGTATTGGAAACATGGTCAGTGCAAGTTTTGTGTAATAGACCAAAATCCAAACTCTTACATTAAGCACTAAAGGCAAAAAATATAAAAATATTACCCATTTTTTCAATAAAAACCTAAAAAATAAAAATGAAATAATGGATCACATACATACCCCAAGGCCTTTTAGGTTTAGAGTTTTAGAAAATTAGGAAAAAAATATTATAAAAATTGGTTAATAAAAAAAATGGTTCTTAAATAAAAACACACAATCTATCACTATGAAAATCCTTTTATATTTCACATTAAGTCATCAACATCATCCATGTGAAATACTTCTTGTCAAAATTCATTTTACATATTTCCTCTTAACCAGGGGAAAAGAAACATAAGAAAGGCTGATCTCAAATGCTTAGTAAGAGTAAAAGAGAGATATAGATAATCATAAATATGAACATATGGGTAGGAAAACATGTTAATAACAATGAAGTATAATTCCTTTCTTATCAAATATCATTAACAGGAGTCATGGAATAAATATTGGATGTACATGAATCACAAGAAAATGATGAATATAAGCCGTGAAGTCTTAACATATGAATAAGACATGGATTTTTACATAGAAAAATAATCAAATAATATGATTTCCATAGTATATAAGGTGTCTTTGTCAAGACCAACATAGTGGAAAATGTCCCATACTCAACTGAGTTCCCTCTTCATTCCATCCATTTATTACTAAACCAGATTTACTTATCATTCCGGCTCAGTATTACTGAACCAGATTAACTTTCCATTCTAGTCAAGCGTTTCTCCTGAGATATAAATATTTACCAAATTTATTGGGAAGATATATTGGTCCCATCCATCTCATAATGAAATAATTATTGAATGTTCCATAAGAACATAGATCATTCGTAACCTATGAAAAGAAATGGGTGTCATAAAAGACTTTATCATAGCATAACTCATGTAAATGAAATAAAATTCACAAGTACCAATCCATAGTAAATTTAAACAATTAAAATAATATTAATAATGGTATAATTGGTTCATATATCTAATAAAACATAAGAAACATAAAATAACGTGGTCTTAGATGGAAAATAATTTTGAGATAACTCTTGAAAATAGTTCTTAAGGAATATAACCCCTTTTGTTTGAAAATTATTTTTAGAACATAAAGCCTTTTTTAAAATATTTTATTTGAAAATATATTTGAATAATTATAATGGAATAATTAAAAACATAAAAAATTTATTTATAATCATTTTCCATGAAAATGAGCTAAGGGTATCCTTTAAAAACATTCCTTGAGGAAAATAATCATCAATCTTTTCAAAGTGTCACATACCACTTTGAAACATTTTAATAACAATCCCCATGAAATAATAATAATAAAATAAGTTAAGAATATTATTAAAAGAAGGAAATTTAAGATATTACATGTCAAATGTCTGAATATACCCCTTGTATAAGAATTTAGTTTCATAACACAACATGTGTCTCAAAGAAGGAAAATTGAGACTAAAACAACCTTACTCATTTGGTAAATTTAGAACCGTGATACCCCATTAAATAGATATAATAATATGTGAATGTAAATAACCATAAATTAAAGTACAAATTCATAAAATACATTCATGGGAAGTATGTACACCACACCAAAAAATGAGTGTTTAATATGGCATGTAACTCAAAGAAATATAAAGTGAGATAAAATTACCTTACCATAGGTTGGGGTTCCATTATAGATATAAAAAATTCATGTATAATTGATTCAATAATTTTATTGTCTTATTAAAAAACCATATTAATATTTAGTATATCATATATTTTCATATTATCACATTTTTAATAATATTTCATTATTACTCTTCTTTCGGGTATTAATTGTTTCATCGTTTCTAAGCTTGTTTTATCATAAAAGCCCAACATATTATTCAAAGGATACAGTTATATCATTGTCAGAATGTAATTAAGGTAGTATATATAATATTTATACATTATTTATAGTTATTTAATCATTTATGGATGATGAATAATGAAAACTAATCTCCATGCATCGTGGAGATGGTAGTTGATGCATACACACAAGTGATAATTTCATTTTCTTTAATAGTAATAATTAGGAAAGTGAATGGAATATATGTTGTTTCCAGAATCAATATAATGTTATAATAATTATATATGTGTATTAATTCCATAATTATACCCATTTAAATAAATTTGTGATGAAAAACAGATTACAACATAATGTGGAGATAATAGGTCATACGTACGCACGCGTCATGATTTCATTTTTTCATTGGATGGATAGAAGGTGGAATATGATTTTTTGATAACCATAATAACATATCATAATTTAGGTAATATTTTATTTATTATATTATAATTTAAAAAACATAAGTAGATGAAGTAGGAGAAGAAATTATTTTGAAAAGTCGGTAAGGATGTTACATCTTCTTCGATGATCACTCTCTAAATATCCACTTAGAAACACTAGAGTTGTTTTTTTGACAATACCAAAACCTCTAGAATATGACTTGGTATTTTTAGAAGTAATATGGGTAGATTATTTTGAGATTCAATGCTCAATGGGGTGAGAATATTTGATGGAGGAGCTACCCCATTATAATTGTGGTGAGAGGCACTTTTTGAAATTTATGAAAATATTAATTTATAATAATTAAAAAATCAATATAAATACCTCCAAAATGATATATATTTTAATATAATATCTGATAAAATTTTAATATCAATAAAAAAAATAAAATTTATACATTTTTATGTAAATTTGAACATTATCTTATTAATTAATCCGTAATGATCTATTTCAATTTTTACTATGGTAACAAATTTTCGAATATTAAAAGCTTTTAGTTTTACTTATTTTATATCTACTAAACCATAATTGAATAATTTATAGTAATTTGTATCATATTATTATTATTTTCTTTTAAATAGGTCTTATGATTTTTATGTAATTTAATAAAACATTATTTTGACCAAATATCAATAGTTTCATTTTTGACACAACTCATTTCATGTTTTTTTAAAATATAAAAATAAGACGATAAATTAAAAAATAATTATTATATCCCTAAGGGGTCATGGGATTATATAAAATTCATTATAAATATTTATTATCCAAAATTATATTTATTTTAATATTTTTAATATCATATATTTGATATTTTCCTTAATAGAGTAATTACTAAATCGGTTTTGATTAATTATTTAATATACATACTTGTTCACAAAATATTAAAAATAAAATATATTAATTAAGATAATTAAAATATATTCTAGACAAGTATTTATATCCTAATATTTTTTTAAACCTATATTTATAATGATAAAGTATTAAAAATATGAAAGTGACAACGTTGACTCTACTTTAATTAAGGTGCTATAAATGTCATAATCCATTCTTTGTGGGTCCAAATGGTCGATAACACAACCCTTATATGATTATGGTATACATATAATCTAGCAATAATATTTGGTAAAGTTTTTATATATTTTAATGGTTATTATCAATTTAAATAAAATGTTTAATAGATTTTCATCAATTAAATAATTTATACATCATCATTATATAAGCCTTTATGGTAATTATATACTCTCTAATAATTATAAATAAATTACCTTGATATAAATTATTTCACTATATTTTGGTAGAATATTTATTGTCAACGTTTTATCATTTTTATCACAATATTAAAATAATTATACTTATAAGAAATATGAGGGTGACAGTTTTCTCTTTCATGTAACTTTGTTTTATTTTAACAAGATTTAAGTCATTTTCAAAGATGAAATTCCATTAAATGAGAACATTATGATCATTATGTGTTAAGGTTATAAATTTATTCCTTTAATAAATGTTTTTCAAGTTTTATGGAAATTTATTTGTCCTTATCATATTATTTGTTACTATAATTTACCTGATTTAACTTTGACTGTGGTAAATAAAAATTACCAAAGTTATTATTCATAAAATTCAAAAAATATAAGGATCATATTTATGTAATTTGGACCAAAAGATTCAAAATATGGTATCCATTTTTAAAAATGGGAAACATAGAAGTTTCATTAATTAAATTAAAATTAATCTCATTTCCAGAATCAAAATGGGGTTTAAAAGTTGAAACATTGCAAAATATTGATATGGTTTTACATAAAAAATCAAGATAAAATTAATTTTAATGACTAAAATTATATTAAATGATAAATATATATTATATTTATACTTTAAAACAATTCCATAATTTAATTCATCCATAAAAATTATTTCGATGAAAATGTTGTTTTCAATTAAAATTTAGTATATTTTAACTTTTAATCAAATTTTAAAACATATCAGAAAAGTGTCAAAATTTTATCCAAAGTAAGTTTTTATATCCCACTTCAAAATTATAAGTTTATTTTGTTAAATAAAATATATAAATCATTCAAAAATTAGATTTAAAAAGGGTATGCAATCAAAAGGTTGAAAAATTACATTTTTAAAAAAGTACTTCTTTTATCCATACAAATTAATTTATTCTTAATTGATATATATAAAATATATAAGATGAATTTTGAACACTATATTGAATATATTAAACATATATTTCATTAATAAAATCCAAAAAGAGTGTTTTTATTTTTTAATAAACTCACTTATTTTCATTTAAATAGTTTTTCATTAATTTTTTTTATTTTCATTTATAATTAATTTCACGCTAAAAATTATGCATATTTTAATAATTCAGTTAATAATATTCATACACTCTATTATAATTCTTAGGTTATAAGGAAACATGATATTATTTAGTTTTTCGCTTAAACATTATTTTTTTGTAAATTGAATTCTATCAAAAGAACTTGGAATTGCGTACAACACAAACATATAATAGTGATGGATATACCACAAGCTAGGACGGTGTTTCATGTATTGCAAGATAATCTCAGTGTAGCATACAACACATGAAATCATAGAAATTAAAGTGAATCTATATCATAAAATATCGTGGTGTTACATTCTACCCCCTTAAAATGAACTTCTCCCCCGAAATTATTTGGGATTATAAATGAATAGAAACCCACATAGTAAAAAGGATTAATGAGACTATCATTTTAAATAAAATAAATGGAAGTGTTATGGTCACTATAGATAACAAATTCTATGGTACCATGTATGAAAACATGAATATAGAAGAAAAAACTGACCATAATGTTTTGATGGGGAGTGATAGAAAATATTGTTAGGTGAAAGTTAATCATTATAAAACTATAAATTTGTGATGGCTTAGACGATAATTGATTTCGTAGGAGGAAAATTAAAGGGAAAAACAATTTTATAATATTTTTCTTAGAGTTGAAGAATTATATTACCACCTATACGAAATTCATAAGGAAATATACTTACAAGAAATGTAGAGTTTCATACTTTTTCCAATTTCCACCACAAACACATCCTTTCCTAGAAATGATGAGTATTCATAATGCATTTCTTGACACCTGATGTTCTAGAATAAACTTCTAGATAATCATAAAATCAACAAAATATTAACTATAAATTTCTTCTTTCTTTAGACTTTGAACAAAATGGTTAGTATAAAAGAAGATAATTCCCAAAAATAATAAACCTAATGTGGTGGGAAACTAATTCAATCCACAATATTAATTATTAATACCCAATGTTCAACATAGAACATTCAACAAATAACTGGCCTCAATAATTTCCGGAATAATATTAAAACCCAAAATGTAGAAAATTTTGAGCACATAATCTTTCAAGAAAAATTTTGACAGTTAATACCAAATAAAATCAACCACTCATAATGTTTTATAGAAAATGTAATTCACCTAATTGAATATTCTCCATCATAGTTTAATAAGTTACATAAATAACATAATTCCCCATAACTCCAAAATTAAATCCATACAATCTTCCAAAATATAATTTCCCCATTAATCCTCAATTAAAATTTCATATTATTCTATTTACCTTAATCATATAAAGTTCTTAAAACTGTTAATGTTTTCCAAAATAATATTAATCACCTCAACA
The DNA here is from genome assembly GCA_963277665.1 of Viscum album. Lineage (NCBI taxonomy): Eukaryota > Viridiplantae > Streptophyta > Magnoliopsida > Santalales > Viscaceae > Viscum > Viscum album. Next base: position 2,051,829,557 of record OY728119.1, read on the forward strand.
ATAAATCGTTTTTCAATACTAAGGATATTCATTTGATAAAACATAAGATCCCATCATAAACTTATTCTTATTCCAATGACTTTTTTAACTAAAAATAAAAATTCATACTAAATATGGACCTCTCATAGGCCAGTGGTTGGTGATAAAGCCATGTTGGCCTTCGATTAGGGGTTTCATTCCCACATCCGTGTCTGGTCGGATGAGTTTTCATCCTTCTAGTGGGTTTTCCTTTTTACAAAACTAAATAATTCTTATATCATTCCCAAAATGTGATAAAATCCTCAAAATAACCATACAATATTTTATCCATCTTGGTTGGATCATACATTTCATTTGGCATATAAAAAATGCAATAACCATTAATTAACTCAAAACTAAATGTATCCAAAATACCATTAGAGACATTATAATTTCATAACCTTAATCCTAAAAAGGGGTTTCTAAGACACTAATATTATGTTCAACCCTAAAAATTTTAATCCCGTGATGATATGAATAACTCTTAAAAAAAATTAATCTCTAAAGTTGTCTAAATCATCCTCTGATACCAAATTTAATTGCCCAGAATCCAAAATTCCAGATTCATCACTGAAGACAAAAAATTTACAATTGTGAACCAATTTCTACCATCAAATCATACAACATAAAAATGAAATAATGGTTCACAGACATACCCAAGGACCTTTTAGGTTTACAGTTTTATAGAATTATGACATACTCTGAGAAATTTTGGTTTATAAAAAATAGGATCATAAATAAAAAAATATTATCTCCCACTATGTTAAGATTTTCATATTTCACATTTGGTCATCAACATCATCCATGTGAAATATTTCTTGTCAAAATTCATTTTAAATGATTCATCTTAAACTGAGGACAAGAAATATATGGAAGGGTGAGCTCAATTACACAATAAGGGTAAAAAAGAGAGATATGTAAACATAAACATGAACATAAGGGTATGAATACTTGATCATAATAGTAAAATAATATACCCTACATATCAAAGAGCATAAAAAGGATTCATGGAATAAAAATTGGAAGTACATGAATCAAAATTAAATGAAGAAGATAAGCCATGAAGTCATAACATGTGAATAATACATGGATTTTTTGTAGAAACATAATTAAATAATATGATTCCCATAGTAGTGAATGAATTTCTTCCAAGACCATCATAGTGTAAAAAGTCATATACTAAACTAAGTTCACTCTTCATTCCAGTCATGTATAACAGGACAAGAATTACTTGTCATTGCAGCCCTGTATTAGTGAACCATATTTCTTTCCATTCAAGTCATGTCTATATCTTGAGATATAAATCATTATCCAATGCATTGGTGGGAGATATAGGTCACATCCATTGAAAACTGAAATAATTCTTATGTTTTCCATGAGAACATATATCATTCATAACCCATGTAAAGAAATGGTTTCATAAAACACTTCATCATAGCACAACTATTGTAAAAGAAACAGAATTCATATGTACCAATCCATATTAAATTTAAAACATTAAAAGAATAATTATAATGGTATCATTGTTTTATATCCCAAATAACACATAATTAACATTAAATAAAATGGTCTTATATGGAAAATAATTTTGAGAGAACTCTTAAAAATAGATCTGGAGGAAAATATCCATTTTTCATTGAAAATTGATTTTTAGAACATAAATAATTTTTTAAAAGATTTTACTTTGAAAATATATTTGACAAATTATAATGGAACACTTTATAAAATAAACCATTCCATTAAATTAAATTTCCTTGAAATTGAGATGTAGAGTTCTTATAAAAATATTTTTTGAGGAATATAATCTTCAAACATATCAAAGTGTCCCATACCACTTTGAAACATTTGAATCATAATTCCAATGAAATAATAACAATAAAATAAGCATTTAATAACATTAAAATAAGGATACTTCTGAAATAAAATTTCACATGTTAGTATATAATTCTTTTATTAGAATATAGGTGCATAACAAAATATGTGTCTCAATGAAGGAAAATTGAGACAAAATTTACCTTACTCATTTGGTAACTTTAGAACCATGAAAACCCATGAAATAGAGATCATAAAATGGTTATATAAATTTCCATAAATTAATGTACAAATTTATATAATAGATTTATGTGAATTATGTACACCTGAAAAAATAAATTAGTATTGAATAAGGAATGTATCTCTTGGAAATATAATGTGAGATGAAGATATCTTAAATTAGGTTGTGGTTCCTTTATACATATCAAAAAGTTATTTATAAATGATTAAATAATGTTTTTACCTTATTCCAAAACCATATTCATATTTATTATATCATATATGATCATATTATCACATGTTTAATAATATTCCATTATTACTCTTCTTTCGGGTGATAATTGTTTCATCTTTTTTAAGAACTTTTTTGTATAAGTCCAACATATTATTTATATGTTATAGTTATATATTTATAAAAATGAAAATAAGGTATTATATATCATATTTATTCATTATATTCATTTATTTAATCATTCAAGGATAGCGAATAAGGAAAATGAATCTCATCCCCTTGTGGAGAGTGTAGTCCGTACGTACGCACAATCAATAGTATCATTTCCTTAATAGTAATAAATATGGAAGTGAATAGTATATTTGTTGTTTCCCAAATAAATTTCAGGTTATAATTATTATATATTCTTATTAATTCAATCATTAAACCCATCCAAATAAATTTGTGATTAAAAATAGATTTCACCATGGTTTGTAGACTGTAGGTCGTACGTACACATGCGTTTGTGGTTTATTTTTTTAATTGGATGGATAAAAGGTAGAATATGGTTGTTAAATTCCCATAATAACATCTCAGAATACAAGAAATAAAATATTTATTATATTATAATTCTAAAAACATAATAATATGATGTATAAGAAGAAATGATTTTGAAAATTTGGTAAGGAAGTTACATATTCTTCAACGATCACTCTCTAAATCTCCTCCTTGGAACACTTGAGTTGATCTTTTGAGAATAAAAAATACTATTGAATGTGAATAGGGATACCTATATGGTAAATGGGAAGATTTGTTTTCAATCCTAAATCTCAATGGGTTATGAATATTTTTTGGGAGAAGGTTCCCTTTTATAATTAAGGTGAGGGTAAATTTTAGAATTTCAAAAACTATTAATTTATAATAATTTTAAAATCCATATAAATAACTCCAAAACGATATATATTATAATATAGAATATAATAATATTTTAATATAATAAAAAATAATATTTTTATAAGTTTTGAGTTCAATTTAAGCCAAATCTTTTTAATTAATCCTTAATTATCTATTTTAATTTTTACGAAGATAACAACTTTATGAATATTAAAAGTTTTTAATTTCACTTAGTTTATGTAAAAGAAAGAATAAATTATTAATTTAGAATATTTTATAGAATATTATTATAATTTTGTTTTTTTTAATATGGATTAGGATTTTTAAATAATTTAATAAAACATTATTTTGACAAAATATCAATAGTGTCAATTTTAACACTATTCATTTCATGGATTTTAAACAACACGATAAGATGATAACTTCAAAGAAAATTATATACCTAAGGGGTCAAGGTATTATTTAAAATTCATTAGAAATATGAATTATCAAAAATGTATTTATTTTAATATTTTTAATATCATATATATTATAATTTCCTTAATAAAATAATTACTAAATTAGTATTGATTAATTATGTAATATATATACCTATTCACTAAAAATTTAAAATGAACTATTAAGATGAATATTCATATTTTATATTCTAGAAGATTATTTATATTTGAATATATGTTTTCTTTATCCCTATAGTTAAAATTATATAGTATTAAAAATATTAATGTGACAACATTGACTCTACATTAAGTAAAATAATATAAATGTCATCATCATTTCAATGTGGTTCCAAATGGTCAATAACTCTACCCTTAGATGACTATAGTTTCTATATACTCAACCAATAATATTTGGTCATGTTTTTGTGTCTTTTAATGGTTATTATCATTTTAATAAAAAAACTATTTATTTATTTTTCATCAATTAGATAATTTCTCTACCATCATTGCATAAGGAAATAAGGTAATTATATAATCTCTAAAAACCCTAAATAATTTCCCATGATGTAGATAATTTCATTATATTTAGTATAATTGTAACGCCCCGACCCCAGTTACCCAGAGTCGGTGCATTATTACATAACATTGGCATGATCACAAGAAAGATCAAATCTCGAAAGACCGATTGGTTTAGTAGCCTTGGAAACACTAGATATATTCATAAGTTTTACATTACATCATAAAATGAAAAACTAATACAACAACATAATGTTTCCACAATCCACACTATTAACCCCTTATAAAATCCCTGCAGGTCATTCATAACTTACTTCTTCACATCATGGGAAAAATAAAACATAGAAAAGGGGTGAGCTCAAATGCCCAGTAAGGATAACAATATAGCGGAAACTTTCATAAATAAGAATAAACATTTAAGGCAATGTATAACTAAAACAAAAGCCTTTTAAATATCAACTTTCAACATGGTATGGCATAAATAAAATGAAATAATGCCATTTACTTATTCACATGGATATTCTACTAATCGAATAATCACATGCAAAAATCAATAACCACTTTCATAATGTTGGAATGCATAATGCCAGACTATCATAACCACATAGCCAAGGCCTCGTGCCAAGACTACAAATAAGATTTTGTCAAGGCCTTGTGCCAAGACACTAGTTTGTCTCATGAGACCTACCGATGCATCGAGGAGCTATAGCGGGCTCCACCCATCACTTATTAAGTCCAATGCATTCCCATATGAAAAGGTTTAAACATAACATAAACATTCGTATTAAAACTAGCATACAAAATGTCAATACTTTCACCATAAACTATGAATGGTATAAAAATATCACATCCACAGTCAAACATATCACAAAACCTTCAATACAATATAGAAGTTTTGTATCATAATAAATCAACTTCAAATAATCTTAAAATCCATCAAAGGATGTTGACATAGATGAAATCAAAATTATTTTAAAAGAAATATCTCCTTTTATTTTGAAATCATTTAAGATCCATATAAAATAAAACATTTTCTTTGAAAATATTCTTATAAGCTTGTAAGGGAAGCTTTGAGGATTTTATAACGGCGTAAAATAACCGCACCCGCCGTATAAGTTAAAAAAACATTATTACCTCAATTCTGTCGAAAAGGATAAAAGGACCTTGTTTTGAAAACGACTGAAAGATTCCTTTATAAACCTCTTATAAAAAGTCAAAAAAGGGTATAAATGACTTTAACCCATATTCTTGTAAATAGTAAAAATGTTTTGAAATACATTTTTAAGAAACATGGATGTGGATGATAAAGATGTCCCAGTAGATTATTACGTATAAACAACCTCGAATAATGAAGAGATTGTGAAATAACCCTTACCTTGTACTTTTCCTTGGTTGGGGTAGGTTAACCTCCTGTATAATGGTGAAATAGTTGTTATTAAATTATACAAGAATCATATATAATAATATGATATCATATATGATCTTTTAACATTGATTTGTTAATAATATCTTAGAATTATCGTCGTTTCGGGAGTTAACTTACTCATTTTCTTTTATATGTTTTGTTACATAAGCCATGGTTGTTGTATCTTATTCATATCCAGAATGATATCTAGTCCTTAAACATCATTTTTAAATCATCAAATGATAATTATACTTGAATGGATACGATGGAGAATGAATCTCATCGCGTTCGTGGAGACGGTAGTCCGTACGTACGCACGAGCGACAATATCATTCTTTAGATATTAGAATAATATATAAATGGATGGTATATCATATATACAGAATCATTAACATGTTATATTTATTATTTACATGAGTTACACATCATTATTATACCCATCCAAATAATATTATATTGAATAACAATTACACCACGACGTGGAGACGGTAAGCCGTACGTACGCACGTATGGTGACATGTTATTCAAAGGGTGGATAGAATAATGAATATGATTGTACCATATTTATAATAACATCACAGTATATGTGAGATACTGGAGTTATTATTTTATAATGGTAAGAACAAAGGAAGAAGAAGTGGAAGAAGAAATGAACTTGGAGAAGGGTGGTGAAATCATTACCTCTTCTTCGGGTTCTTCCATTTGATTTGATCAAAAGGGCTCCTTAGGTTGGCTTTCTGAACAAACTAAGGCCTCTAGGTTGTAGTGAGGGATGTTGGGAGAGTATTTGGGAAGATTTTGGCCGAACAAAAAGGCTTTAAAGGTGTGAAGAAATGAGAATGAGGAGTGCCCTTTTATAAGAGGGGTGAGGGGCACCTTTGGAAAAGCTAGAAATATTAATTTATAATAAATTCATATTCGGTTTCTAATGGCTCCAAAGCTTATTATTCAAAGGTTAAGGTGGGGATAGGTAGAAAACTACTCAACCAATAGAATTTAGACAGGTTTGGGTACTTATATTAACCTTATCTTTATGTATTAACTCTAAGTTAATTAGTTTCACTTTTACAATGTCTCTTTGTAATTTTATATAATATGGTTAATAAACTTACTATATACATCCAAGAGACCCCCAAGTGGTAAATTAATGATGAACCTATCATGATATAAGTCTCTTGGCCGAACCTTAGATTTTTAGGAATTTAATATCAATTAATAATATAATATTTGTTTTAAGAACTCTTTTATGTCAACTTTGACACTATTCAATAGTTTATTTTTGTGAAACTTATAACAGATTGATTACTTCGAAAAAAGTCAATTAAATCAATCCTAATATATCATATTATCCTATAAAATTAGTTTAATTCATTAAAAGTTTCATATTATATTTATTTTGGTATTTATAATATCAATTATTTTAATTTTTCACTATTATAGTAATTACTGCATCATCATTGTGTCATAAATAAAATAAATTATTTAATGTCTAAAAATTATAAATAATATATCATTATGTAGGAAAGCTTTTTAGCTTTCTAATGAATATTTATAATCTAAAAGCCAACATATATAACCCTATGTAACACTTGTTTTTCTAAAAGATATATGCTTGTGTCATTTTTGTATTCATTTTAACTTAATTAAAATAAAGTGTCATTATCACTTACATGTGGATCCATGGGGTCCCCAAATAGACCCAAATATTCCCATGGTCGACCATGTATCAACCAATAGGGTTAAGACAAGTTTTAGGGTAATTTAGTATTATTATAATATTATTTTTTAACCCTTATTTACCGGATTTACCCTTAACCATGGTAAATAAAATATTTACCGCAGTAATTATTCAAAATGTCTAAAAATAAAAGTTACCTATTTACACAATTTGAACATACTGATTCCAAATATGGAATCCATTTTCCAAAATTCAAAACACAGAAGTGGCAGAAATTAATTTAAAATTAATTCCCGCTGTCAAAACAAAAAGCGTGTTTTTAAGAGATAATAACTATCAAAAGATTGACAATCGTTTATGTTCGGTTTAATTGTAAAATTATGTCCAATGACCAAAATTATATTAAATGGTAAAAATATATTCTAAATATACTTTAAAACCCCTCAAATTCATAATTTATCACTATTAATTATTTTGATTAAAAAAGTTGTTTTTAATTAAAACTTAGTAATTTTCACTATTCATCAAAATATGAAAGTTATCCGAAATGTACCAAAATTTCACCTTAGGCTAAATTCGATATTCTGAATCCAAAAATGAAGTCCATTTTCAATTATAAAATATATAATTTCAAAAAGTAGGTATTACTATTCATAACGGCTAGTTTGATTAGTTATGGTGTGTTAGAACTCGGTGTTGCGTACAACACACGCTATCACATTATTCAAAGAGAAGCGTACCGTAGAAGCTTGGGGTGTTACATTATCCCCTCCTTCAAATAATTGCGTCCTCGCAATTTCTAGGGTATTACTGCATAAAAATACTCGGGTGGTTCTTCATCATAAGTTCCTCGGGTTCCCATGTTGCCTCTTCCATCTTATGGTTTCTCCACAAAACTTTTACCAGACGCGTCGTCCGGTTTCTCAGCACTTGTTCTCTCGTATCAAGAATCTTGACGGGCTCTTCACAATAAGACAGATCGGGTTCCAGTTCTAATTCCTCACAGGTGAGTACATGCGTCGGATCAGGCATGTATTTCCTCAATAGAGATACGTGGAACACATCGTGAACTTTGGAGAGACTTGGCGGCATTGCCAATCGGTAAGCTACAACCCCAATTCGTTCTAGAATTTCGAAAGGTCCGATGTACCTGGGACTCAATTTAACTTTCTTACCAAAAGGTATGACTCCCTTCCACGGAGATACCTTCAGAAAAACATGATCACTGACTTGAAATTCCAAATCCTTCCTTCGATTATCGGCATAGCTCTTCTGCCTACTTTGAGCTGCTTTGATGTGATTTTGGATTACTTTCACCTTTTCCACCATTTCCTCCACCAGTTCTGGGCCTACAAGTTTTCTTTCACCAACGTCATCCCAACAGGTTGGTGTACGACATCTCTTTCCGTATAACGCTTCATATGGTGCCATCTGAATACTCGAATGGAAGCTATTGTTATAGGAAAATTCTACCATAGGTAAATATTGATCCCACATACCCTGAAAGTCAACTGAGCAAGATCTCAACATGTCTTCTAAGGTTTGAATAGTCCGTTCTTATTGTCCGTCTGTCTGAGGGTGGTAAGCAGTGCTCAAATGAAGTTCAGTATCCAGGGATTTCTAAAGACTTTTCCAGAATCTTGAAGTAAAACGGGGATCACGATCAGAAACAATCGATATGGGTACTCCATTAAGTCTCACAACTTCATTAATATATAGTCTTGCTAGACGTTCCAGTGGTAGATCTTCTCTTATAGCAAGAAAATGTGCTGTCTTGGTAAGACGATCAACAATAACCCATATTGCATCATTCCTTCTAGGAGTCTTTGGTAGCCCCATGACAAAGTCCATCGTAACATTGTCCCATTTCCACTCCGGTATGGGAAGAGGTTGCATGACTCCTCCAGGCTGTTGCCTTCCAGCTTTCACTTGTTGACAAACCATACATCTTGACACAAAATCAGCAATCTCCCTCTTCATGTTGTCCCACCAAAAATGTTCCTTCAAATCTCTATACATTTTGGTGCTCCCAGGGTGTATAGAGAAATTGGAACTATGAGAATCATCCAGCAATTCCCTTTTTAGATCAGGTATATTGGGAACACAAAGTCTCTTCCCGAATTTCAAAATTCCATCTTCATACACAAAGTCTCTCAATCTACCATCATTCACAGCTTTAATATTCTTTTGGAATTCTTCATCATCGGTCTGAGAACTCTTAATCCTTTATAGTAAAGATGGTTTGGCAACCATTTGAAAAAGCATTGATGTTTCACCTTCCCTGGTTATTCCCATGTACATCTTCACTAGATCCATGAAAATTGGATCCCTTTCAATTCTCATATTGTTCAAAACTCCATGGTCTTTTCTACTCAAAGCATCTGCCACCTTGTTTGCCTTCCCTGGGTGGTAGTGTATCGTACAATCATAATCCTTGAGTAATTCAAGCCATCTCCTTTGCCTCATGTTGAGTTCTTTTTGTGATAAAATATACTTCAAACTCTTGTGATCAGTATAAATCTCACATTTTTCACCATAGAGGTAGTGCCTCCATATCTTCAAAGCAAAGATCACTGCTGCTAACTCGAGATCATGAGTAGGATAGTTTTGTTCATGAATTTTCAACTATCATGATGCATAGGCAATAACTCTATCATTCTGCATAAGGACACAGCCAAGTCCTTTCTTCGATGCATCACTATAAATAACGAACCCATCATTCCCCGATGGTAGAGTCAATATAGGAGCATTGACTAATCTTCTCTTCAGTTATTCGAAACATTCTTCACACTCTTTTGTCCAAACAAATTTAACCCCTTTACGTGTGAGCTTCGTTAATGGGTTAGCCAATCGGGCAAAATTCTGGACGAAACGTCGATAATAACCTACCAAACCAATAAAACTACGTACCTCAGTTATACTCGTAGGTGCTGGCCATTCTTGGATTGCCTTGGTCTTAGAAGGATCAACAGAGATTCCATCTTTAGAGACAATATGGCCAAGAAAAGAAATCTCCTGAAGCCAGAATTCACACTTGCTAAACTTCCCATATAATTCATGCCTCCTCAGAGTCTTCAAGATAATGCGCAAGTGATTTTCATGATCTTCGTAGGTTTTGGAGTATACCAAGATATCATCAATAAATACCACCACAAATTCATCGAGATACTCCTTGAAAACTCTATTCATCAGATCCATGAATACAGAGGGTGCATTAGTCAATCCAAACGGCATTACAGTAAACTCGTAATGCCCGTACCTGGTTCGAAATGCTGTTTTCGGAATGTCTTCCTTCTTCACACACAACTGATGGTATCCAGATCGAAGGTCAATCTTTGAAAAGTATTGAGCTCCATGCAGTTGGTCAAATAAATCATCAATACGAGGTAGGGGATACTTGTTCTTTATTGTTATAGCATTGATCTCCCTGTAGTCGATACATAACCTCATAGATCCATCTTTCTTTTTAACAAAAAGAACAGTGGCTCCCCATGGAGAAACACTAGGGCGAATAAATCCCTTATTACTCAATTCCTCTAGTTGTTTCTTTAGTTCTACTAACTCTACAGTGGCCATTCTATAAGGGGTCTTCGATATAGGCCTTGATCCAGGAATCAAATCAATAGAAAACTCAACTTCTCGTTCTGGAGGATGTCCAGGTAAATCTTCCGGAAATACATCTACAAATTCTTTCACAACAGGTACATCCTCTATTTGAACATTCCTTTCCTCACCGACAGTTATTTCATTCTCTTCCTCCCCAATAATTGAATTAAGTTGATCTACTGGGGGTGGATCTAAATAAGAATTAGGTGGTGACGATTCTGCTCTAAAAATAAGGTGTTCCTTATCATTATCATCAAGAATCGTAACCTCTTTCTTCTTACAATAAATCTTCGCATCATAGTCCGAAATCCAGTCCATACCGAGGATTATATCAAACTCAATCATAGGTATGACGATGAGATCAGCAGATAAAGAAAATTTATGTGCTCTAATGGGGACTGATTCACAAAACTTTGTTGCAACGATACTTCCCTTAGGAGATTTAACTGACAACTCCCTTATTAAATCAAATTGGAAATATCTAATTTTCTTAGCAAACTGGGAAGATATGAAACAATGTGATGATCCAGAATCAAATAATGCATTTTCTAAACTTTAGGAAACCATTAAATTACCTGCCACCACGTCTTTCGGAGATTCTACCTCAGCAGCAGTGATAGCATAAGCCTGGCCTTGATCCCTTGGCCTTTTCTGAGGTAAGTTCTCCTGACGCTTAGGGAATTCATTTGCATAATTCCCCATCTACCTGCAATTGTAGCACTGAACGTTGGTAGTTTCCTTCTTCCCCTTGCAATCATGAGCTTGGTGGCCTTTTTCACCACACTTGTAACAGACTCCCATTCCCTTCAAGCAAGTACCAGGATGTTTCTTCCAGCATTTACCACAAGATGGATATTCAACCTTTCCCTTCTTCCCCTTATTTCCATTCCTAGATTGATCAGCAGGTCTCTTCTTCTCTTGCTTTGCATTAAAGTCATAAGACTTAGAGAATTCCTTTTCGGTCTTGATAGCACATGAGACAATGTCTTCGTACGATGAAAAGGATTGTGAGACTAACGCTCGACGGAGAAATGGTTTTAACCCATCAAAGAAACGATCAATCTTACTTCTTGGGTTGTGAATATAATCTCCAGTATACCTCGCTAACATTGTAAAGTTATCCTCATACTTTGTGACATTCTCATCCTCCTTCTGTCTCAGACTCAGAAATTGCCTTTCCATATCTGCTCGATGGTCACGAGGGAAGTATTTTTCTAAAAACAGATCTTTGAACTCCCTCCATTCCATATTTGATACTTCATCATCTTCCTTCGTATTTTGAATCAATGACCACCATTGATCAGCATCTCCAGTGAGGCGGTAAACTGCCATGATAACTTTTTCCCTTTCACTGCTCCCCAAAGCCTGAAATATTTTCTCTAGGGAAAATATCCATTGCTCAGCTACTAAGGGATTTGTATTCCCATTGAACGTTGGTGGTTTTTGCCTCATGAATCGATCTAACATTGATCCTCCATGTTGTGGATCAGGGTGCTCCATACGGGTAAGGTTATTATTCATAACCTGAGTAAGTTGTCCCAGTATGGTGATTAGCTGATCAGCACCAGTTGCATCACCAGCCCCACTATAATTATCTTGAGCAGGAGGGCAATCCCTACATGGAGTGCGTGCATTGATACAGTTTCCATTTCGTCCACTAGGCGCCATTTCTAAACAATGGCATAAACTAGATCAGTTTATGAATCAAAATACATAATCCCATACTTATAAAACACTTAACATAAATTGAACTATTTATGGATATAATCCATAATCATAATAATGTTTTCTTTGAGGAAGTATATACTCATAATCCCTTCAAAATGATTTGTAAAGAAAATGAGAGTTATCCTAAGCATATCCCCCGGGAGTGTCGTAACCAAGAGTGCAGCAAGGCCCGTTGTCGTGCACCAGTTCCCGTTCGAGTCTAGCTCAAAGCGGTGTTTTCGGGTTTTACCCCTAGGTACATCTGTGCCAGAGCCGCCTCTACCTGCTCGTATCCAGACATGGATGTATTGCTTGGAAAACTCACAAAATCTCTACAATACCAAAATTTTAGGAAGTTCTTCTATACTAATCCTCAAAGTTCATCTTAGGTCTACGTGCTCTAATCAGAGTTTATCTAAATCTAGCTTCCAAGGTTTGTATTAAACCTCCCTCTGATACCAACTGTAACGCCCCGACCCCAGTTACCCAGAGTCGGTGCATTATTACATAACATTGGCATGATCACAAGAAAGATCAAATCTCGAAAGACCGATTGGTTTAGTAGCCTTGGAAACACTAGATATATTCATAAGTTTTACATTACATCATAAAATGAAAAACTACTACAACAACATAATGTTTCCACAATCCACACTATTAACCCCTCATAAAATCCCTGCAGGTCATTCATAACTTACTTCTTCACATCCTGGGAAAAATAAAACATAGAAAAGGGGTGAGCCCAAATTCCCAGTAAGGATAACAATATAGCGGAAACTTTCATAAATAAGAATAAACATTTAAGGCAATGTATAACTAAAACAAAAGCCTTTTAAATATGAACTTTCAACATGGTATGGCATAAATAAAATGAAATAATGCCATTTACTTATTCACATGGATATTCTACTAATCGAATAATCACATGCAAAAATCAATAACCACTTTCATAATGTTGGAATGCATAATGCCAGACTATCATAACCACATAGCCAAGGCCTCGTGCCAAGACTACAAATACGATTTTGTCAAGGCCTTGTGCCAAGACACTAGTTTGTCTCATGAGACCTACCGATGCATCGAGGAGCTATAGTGGGCTCCACCCGTCACTTATTAAGTCCAATGCATTCCCATATGAAAAGGTTTAAACATAACATAAACATTCGTATTAAAACTAGCATACGAAATGTCAATACTTTCACCATAAACTATGAATGGTATAAAAATAGCACATCCACAGTCAAACATATCACAAAACCTTCAATATAATATAGAAGTTTTGTATCATAATAAATCAACTTCAAATAATCTTAAAATCCATCAAAGGATGTTGACATAGATGAAATCAAAATTCTTTTAAAAGAAATATCTCCTTTTATTTTGAAATCATTTAAGATCCATATAAAATAAAGCATTTTCTTTGAAAATATTCTTATAAGCTTGTAAGGGAAGCTTTGAAGATTTTATAACGGCGTAAAATAACCGCACCCGCCGTATAAGTTAAAAAAACATTCTTACCTCAATTCTGTCGAAAAGGTTAAAAAGGACCTTGTTTTGAAAACGACGGAAAGATTCCTTTATAAACCTCTTATAAAAAGTCAAACAAGGGTATAAATGACTTTAACCCATATTCTTGTAAATAGTAAAAATGTTTTGAAATACATTTTTAAGAAACATGGATGTGGATGATAAAGATATCCCAGTAGATTATTACGTATAAACAACCTCGGATAATGAAGAGATTGTGAAATAACCCTTACCTTTTACTTTTCCTTGGTTGGGGTAGGTTAACCTCCTGTATAATGGTGAAATAGTTGTTATTAAATTATACAAGAATCATATATAATAACATGATATCATATATGATCTTTTAACATTGATTTGTTAATAATATCTTAGAATTATCGTCGTTTCGGGAGTTAACTTACTCATTTTCTTTTATATGTTTTGTTACATAAGCCATGGTTGTTGTAGCTTATTCATATCCAGAGTGATATCTAGTCCTTAAACATCATTTTTAAATCATCAAATGATAATTATACTTGAATGGATACGATGGAGAATGAATCTCATCGCGTTCGTGGAGACGGTAGTCCGTACGTACGCACGAGCGACAATATCATTCTTTCGATATTAGAATAATATATAAATGGATGGTATATCATATATACAGAATCATTAACATGTTATATTTATTATTTACATGAGTTACACATCATTATTATACCCATCCAAATAATATTATATTGAATAACAATTACACCACGACGTGGAGACGGTAAGCCGTACGTACGCACGTATGGTGACATGTTATTCAAAGGGTGGATAGAATACTGAATATGATTGTACCATATTTATAATAACATCACAGTATATGTGAGATACTGGAGTTATTATTTTAGAATGGTAAGAACAAAGGAAGAAGAAGTGGAAGAAGAAATGAACTTGGAGAAGGGTGGTGAAATCATTACCTCTTCTTCGGGTTCTTCCTTTTGATTTGATCAAAAGGGCTCCTTAGGTTGGCTTTATGATCAAACTAAGGCCTCTAGGTTGTAGTGAGGGATGTTGGGAGAGTATTTGGGCAGAGTTTGGCCGAACCAAAAGGCTTTGAAGGTGTGAAGAAATGAGAAGGAGGAGTTCCCTTTTATAAGAGGGGTGAGGGGCACCTTTGGAAAAGCTAGAAATATTAATTTATAATAAATTCATATTCGGTTTCTAATGGCTCCAAAGATTATTATTCAAAGGTTAAGGTGGGGATAGGTCTAAAACCACTCAACCAATAGAAGTTAGACAGTTTTGGGTACTTATATTAACCTTATCTTTAAGTATTAACTCTAAGTTAATTAGTTTCACTTTTACAATGTCTCTTTGTATTTTTATATAATATGGTTAATAAACATACTATATACATCCAAGAGACCCCAAAGTGGTACATTAATGATGAACCTATCATGATATAAGTCTCTTGGCCGAACCTTATATTTTTAGGAATTTAATATCAATTAATAATATAATATTTGTTTTAAAAACTCTTTTATGTCAATTTTGACACTATTCAATAGTTGATTTTTGTGAAACTCATAACAGATTGATTACTTCGAAAAACGTCAATTAAATCAATCCTAATATATCATATTATCCTAGAAAATTAGTTTAATTCATTAAAAGTTTCATATTATATTTATTTGGGTATTTATAATATCAATTATTTTAATTTTTCACTATTATAGTAATTACTGCATCATCATTGTGTCATAAATAAAATAAATTATTTAATGTCTAAAAATTATAAATAAAATATCATTATGTAGGAAATCTATTTAGATTTCTAATTAATATTTATAATCTAAAATCCAACATATATAACCCTATGTAACAATTGTTTCTCTAAAAGATATATGCTTGTGTCATTTTTGTATTCATTTTAACTTAATTAAAATAAAGTGTCACTATCACTTACAAGTGGATCCATGGGGTCCCAAAATAGACCCAAAGATTCCCATGGTCGACCATGTATCAACCAATAGGGTTAAGACACGTTTTAGGGTAATTTAGTATTGTTATAATATTATTTTTTAACCCTTATTTACCGGATTTACCCTTAACCATGGTAAATAAAATATTTACCGCAGTAATTATTCAAAATGTCTAAAAATAAAAGTTACCTATTTACACAATTTGAACATCCTGATTCCAAATATGGAATCCATTTTCCTAAATTCAAAACACAGAAGTGGCAGAAATTAATTTAAAATTAATTCCCGTTGTCAAAACAAAAAGCGTGTTTTTAAGAGATAATAACTATCAAAAGATTGACACTCGTTTATGTTCGGTTTAATTGTAAAATTATGTCCAATGACCAAAATTATATTAAATGATAAAAATATATTCTAAATATACTTTAAAACCACTCAAATGAATAATTTATCACTATTAATTATTTTGATTAAAAAAGTTGTTTTTAATTAAAACTTAGTAATTTTCACTATTCATCAAAATATGAAAGTTATCCGAAATGTACCAAAATTTCACCTTAGGATAAATTCGATATTCCGAATCCAAAAATGAAGTCCATTTTCAAATATAAAATATATAATTTCAAAAAGTAGGTATTACTATTCATAACGGCTAGTTTGATTAGTTATGGTGTGTTAGAACTCGGTGTTGCGTACAACACACGCTATCACATTATTCAAAGAGAAGCGTACTGTAGAAGCTTGGGGTGTTACAATAATATTTATCATCTATGTTTTAACATGTTTATCACTATATCAAAATTATTATACTAATAAGAAATGAGAGGCTTACATTTGTCACTTTCATGTCACATTCTTTTATTTCAATAATATTTATATCATTATCATTGATAAAATTCAATTAAATTATTAAATCCCTATAACTAGGAGTTTAGGGTCGACTTCTATTCATCATTTAAGCATTTGGATGGTTTTAGGGTAATCTTATTGTCCTTATCATATTATGTGTTACAATAATTTAACCGATTTAACTTTAACTATGGTAAATAAAATTACCAAAGTTACTATTCATAAACTCCAAAAAATAAAAGGTGACTATTTACATAATCTTTACCCACTGATTCAAAATATGGAATCCAATTTTAAGAAAAGTAAAAATATAATTTTCATTAATTAAATTAAAATTATTCTGGTTTCGGAATGAAAAATGAGTTTTAAAAGTTAAAACATTGTAAAGGATTGAAATGTTTTTACATCAAAATTAATGCCGAAATTAATTTAAATGAATAAAATTATATTAATAGTTACAAATATATTCTATATATACTTTAAACATATTAAATAATATAATTTATCCACATTAATTATTTGGATGAAAAATTTTGTTTTCAATTGAAATTTAGTATATTTTTACTATTCATCAAAACATAAAACATATTAGAAAAATATCAAAATTTCATACAATTTAATTTATTATATCCTAATTCCAAATAAAAAGTTTATTTTTTAATTTTAATATATAAAATTTTTACAAATCAAATTTAAAATGGGTGTTCCATCAAAAGGCGGCAAAACTACATTTTTTGAAAAATTATTCTTTTACCTGATGAATTGAATTTAATATTTATTCATGTATAGAAAACATATAAGATGAATTTGGAATAATATATTTAACATATTTAACATATATTTCATTAATAAAATCCATCAAGGGTGATATTATTATTTTATAAACTCACATATTTCAATTAAATAGTTTTTCATTAAAAGGGTTTTTATTTTCATTTATAATTAATTTATCACCAAAGAATTAAGTATATTTTCATAATTAAGTTAATAAATTTCATAATCACTATAATAATTGTTAGGTTATAATGTTACATAATAATATTTTGTTTTTCACTTAAACTTGGTTTTGTGTAAAATTTATTTGATCAAAAGAACTCGAAATAATGTGTAACAAAAGCCAAAAATAGTATTGTGTATACCGCAAGCTAAGATAGTGTCGTCTCTAGTGAAATCTAATCTTGGTGCAGCGTACAACACATGACATCAAATATATTCAAAAGAATCTATATCATAAAATAACCGGGTGTTGCAATTTTTCTAACCATGTGTCCAAACCATACAACCCATGCTTTTATGTGAATTTGACAAATCACCCATAATGGATCATATATTGTAAACCTACATTTTCCCTTATTCATCCGTTGATAGCCAAGGAATTCTGAGAACTTTCCTATGGAATTAATAATAAGAATCGATCGGTCTACTCTGTTTAAGAAAAGAATCGAGATTTGTCAGAGGCATCAGATCCATCTCAGTAATATCTCCCTTCATTTTTTTAGTTCCTTATTCTTCTTGGAATCAATTGCACTATTTAGGTCCAAGCTAATATACCCTAATTTCATGTTCTTCATCTGTTCTTCTATTTTCTCCCAATATAAGTTGAATCAAAAGTTGATACTAGATGATCACTTCACTGTGGACCTATGATACGTTTTATAATCCTTTTCCATAAAATTGAAGGTGTTTATATATATCTCATCATGATGCATGCCTAATTATTGGAGCGACATCCTTGAATTTTATTTTAATCCTTAATTTAAATTTATATGTATGACCTATGGAATTATTGAGACCTCTGAAAATTGATTAAGGTTATGGAATGTGAATTGGAAACACCCATTGGGTGTGTTTTATAAATAAATAGACCACCATGGGTGTCATATGAATTGGGTTACCTTTTATGTGTGTTTTTACCTCTTTCCATTAGATGTTTAATAACGTATTTTTGAATTGTAATTTTAATTTTAAACAAATGGTGATTTTAACTGAATAATGGAAGGGGGTGGATGATCATATACTTAGAATTTTTCCATGTATTGTCTTTTTAAGCATGATTTACTTTATTTAATAAAATTACCATGTGAGGAAATTTAGAGGAAATGCCTTCTAAGATTCTCCATGACTTCATCAACCTTTTATGGTGATTTTTAAATTAATTTATCACTATAATGACCATGATATATTTAAATTATATTGAATTCTTATTGTAATATGCAGTGGCATTTTTTACATTTTATCCATGTGTTTTACCAATTCTTTGTATACCTATTTTGGATGATTAGTAGACACATTAATTGAAAATAATGACCGAAATTTTTTATATAATATTCTTTCTTATATTGTTTATTTATATTTATCTTGGATATTTCTTATTTACTAATTGATTTGATAATAAAAATACTTTCCTGTTACAACATTTCTATTTTTCAAAAACATGTTGACCAAGGCATAGTCTCACCACATAAACACCTTAGTCCCTTTCAACATGTTGGAAACCTCTAGAGTTTGGAGAGATGTGCTTGAGGCTATGTGGCCAACTGAGAATGGCAAACCTTTTAGTGGTATCCAGGTCCGGGACATTAATAATTGTTATTAATGCTTTTCTTGTCTAGTTTGAATTACATTTTTGGGAATATATAAAGGAATATATAAGAATATTTAATTTTTTAATGATCTATTCCTAGGAGTAGCTAACCCACATATAGGAAAATAAAAATTACCTTGAAAGAACATGTTTTTTGGATTTTGACAATTTCAATTGATCTCATTCCACTATTAGGTGATGCAGTTGAAGTGTGATGTTTTAATTGAAAAGATTGTGGGTTCTATTGTTTTTCAACCTGATGAGATGATGGTATGAAAACTCTTTATTCATCTTATCCAGTTTACAAGATTCACATACAATGCATTATGTGATACCATATAGGTTTCATTTCATCATTACATGATGTTTTGATATGTTCCACGATTGGTATACCTACTGTTTGATAGATATTTTTTTATAATGGATTGAGGAATCATGGTTGGAATATAGAGTGCCACCTGTATCCTAAAAAGTGTATTCCTGGTTAGGAAACAACAGACACCCTATAAAGACAATTGTGGCATGTTGATTCACAGACCATGTGTCACTTGGAGTGTATTGTGTGATTTTATGGATAAGGTGGATACCATATTTTAGTTCATGAGGAGTATGGACCCTTATATATCAAAAGTAATGAAACATTTGGATTAAAAATTTAAAATAAAATGTGAACTAAATATGAACTCAAGTGAAATGAAATGGAATTGAAACTATTCTAAAAAGGGAACTTGACACAATCCCAAAATTATTAGTGTGCTATAAGAAGTATCTTTTTATTTAATATATGATCTTCACATCACCCAGAAATGAATCAGGAGTTGGTAGAGGAGTGTTTTCTTATATAGAGAGGATTATTCATATCATATTTTAAAATCTAGTCTTTAAACAGTTATTGAATATTGATCTGAGGCATGCGATTATCAATTGTTGAGATATTTCACCATGATGTCCTCTACATGAAAAATACGTTGGTGGTGGTTATCATGCTCAAGAGATGGTGGGTCATAGGATACAAGAAGATCCTCGATTAGTGACAATAGAAGAACCAAAAGTTTTTCCATACACAAGTGTTGATGCATAGTTCTGTGAGGGATTTTTGAGTTTTATGAAGAGCATTCAGGGAGCTCCATGACCTGGATTGACTATGGCAGAGTTGACACATGAGTTATTGTAATATCATTCTCCTAAATTTTTGGGGGATACCGTACAACTATATGTGGAGTCACAGATAATGTCCAATCTATCTATCTTTATGGATCTTGATGCACCTCCTGAGAGTAGGGTATATATGAATATGCATATGTTTTTTTATTATTATAAGAGATTATAGAATTTTATCACATAGACAGATAATCATTGGGAGATGTCTTAGATGGAATTTTATTTGGTATTTTATTATTACTTCAATCCAGAGATGTTGAGGGATAATATATCCCACAAGTTCATTCACTTGGAGCAGGTCACATTATTCATTATATATTATTTGGCATGTTTTATCAAGATCCAATGCCTAACACCTATTTTAATAGGTTATGAGTTATCTAAATCTAGGAGATTCAAGGATGGTCTTGGGTGTGACATCTATTCATAGAATATTTTCTTCATTAGACTTCCATTTCTACAATAATTAATTAGTAACTTATCACATAGCATAACCTAACAGTTTTTGGGGGAAACATAGGGTAGATTGACACCCAGATATTCTGATAAATCAACTGGTAGTAAAAAGTGTCATCTGAAACATCCATGTGCTGATATTTGAATCCAGAGAACATAATATGGTTAGTACATGAGATGTCGTTAGTGTGGTAAATTAGGGTATATTATACCTCAGTGCCTGAGATAGATAGTCATGTTCTAATATTGTTCCAATATAGGCCATCTACAGCACTTTTACCGAACTTTTCCTCTAGTATAAAGTGATATAGGTTCTTCAATAACTCCATATGTAGGAGCGGGGTCAATAGATACTATTCATGCATAGAGCTAGAGTACATTCGACAGATCATGCTGTGGTGGTGTCCATGCCCATGGTAGTCAAACCCCATATTTATAGCGACATCAGAGTGGATCTACTATGGGTAGCCAGGCGGTATCATAGGGATGCATATCATGTCATATATACCTAGTGCAATCAACAAAATAGGGAGAAAATCCCAAAATTTCTACTATGAGATTTAATATTCTAGTATCCTATACTCTATAATATTATCTTTTCGATATATGAGCTTCTCATAGCATTATATCTATTCCCGTTATGAAGATACCTATGCTCAGAATTCAATATTCTGAGGGACTTATGATGCTAGTTTCTACCTTGGGAATAGTAACAGAGGATGTACACTAGATCAAGGATTTCCCACTTGATATTGGTGGGTTTCACTTAATATGGAATGTCTTTTTCCGCAAGATGAATGGTTTTGATGTCCTTCTCAGGCCGGACTGGTTAGTTACCTTTCATGATTTTTTTTCTTCCTATCACCGAAGTGTGACCTTTTCCTCCCCAAAGGGTGGTGAGTTTATTCATAGAGATGAATGGTATATCTAGGATAGTTTAGATGGACCCAATAATCATGGTCTTGGTGGGGTGATATAATAGATTGAATGTTCAAATTTGGACAATAAGTTAACACATTATACAGATTTCCCTCTAGTGGTTGATCATTTTTGGCACATTTTCCAAGATTTTTTTTGGATTACCACTATTGAAATAGATAGATTAATATATCAATCTACTTCCAAGAGTTCCACCAGTATCCATTCTTCCTCACATGATGTATACTATTGATATGCAAGAGATCAAGAGGAAACTAGAGCATTTAGATGAAAATGGGTTTCTCCGACCCAGTACTTCTCATTATGGTTCACTATCCTTTTTTTAGAAAGGTGTAAGGTACCCTCAAAATATGTGTGGATTATCAGAAATTGAACCAATTATTGATTAAGAATTAATATCCTATATTGCATATAGATGATCTCTTCATATATCTACAAGGATCTTGGGTATTCTCAAAACATTATTGGAGACCCAAATATTATCATGTGGATGATAAATCATTGGAAATTCGTCATAGAACATTTCATTGTGGGTATGGTATATATCAGTACCTGGTTATGCAGTTTAGTATCTTGAACACACCATTATTTTTCTTGGATTTGATGAACCAAATTTTCCTTCCTTTTCTTGACTCTTTGTTCTGGGTTTTATTAATTTACATCTTGGTGTATTCTCATAATATACATGAACATGCCAAACATCTTAATATCATGTTATATAGACTGAGAGAGGATCATTTATATTCTATTCCCACAAAGTTCCACTTAGGGATGGATAAGATTTACATCTTGGGTCACGTCATCTTAGATATTGTAGTATGAGTGGACCCAAAGAAAGTAAGAGTTGTAGTTTCCTGGGAGAATCCTAGGAATGTTTGTGAGAAATGGAGTTTCTTAGCGTAGGTAAGATATTACAAGTTATTCATACAGTAATTATCAGGCCTAGAAGCACCGCTCTGGAGCAATACTAAATAGAGTTTGATGTTTTTATGGTTAGATATCTATGAGGAATACTTTCATTAGTTGAATGAGATATTTACTGCAACATTGATACTAATTTTTCTAGAGCTAGGATGTAGTTACACTATTTACCATGATTCATCAGTTATTAGGGTTAGAATGGTTCATATGGGAGTTGATAGATTCATAGCATACAAATCATGATACTTGGGGCTACATGAGAGGAATTACCCGACACATGATCTTGATTTATTTGTATTTGTACATGCACTACACAACTAGAGAAATTAATTACTTGGTGAGTGTTGTTTTGTGTACACATACCTCAAAATCATCAAGTATATTTTTAGACTATGTGATTTGAATCTAAGGTATGGAATTTGGGTTGAGTAACAACTATCTTTTGACTTTAATATTTCTTACATGACATTTAACAAAAATATAGTGGATGATGCATTGAGTAGGTTGACTCAAATACAAACAGTTCAATAGTCCAGTAATGAGTGGAAGATTTTGGATTTGTTCTCTAAGATTCACTTGGAGGTGTAGGATTGTTAATGGAATACTTTTCAATCATCCTTATATATGACCTCTTCCCAACAATATTGATTTTTTATGAGGAATAAATTAGATTCTAAAGACCTATTCCTATTGGAGAGTGTGGAAGGTCAGGACCCTCCTCTTATAGTTGGACTGTATATGAGGATAAATTTTGCATATACATGGTCACATATAGGGTTTAGAAGACTTTATTGAGGATATGATGCTATAATTTCATGATTCATCTTGGGAAATGCATCTTGGTGTCACAAAGTTATATCGGGATTTAAATTTCCAAAACTGGTGGAAAGGATTAAAAGGATATGTAGCTGTTTATTTCATGAGATGTTCCATGTATAATCAGGTGAAGGTGAAGCCCTGGTGACAAGACAAACTTTTGCATTATCTATCTATTATAGAGTGGAAATGTAATGATGTCTTGATGTATTTCTTGAATGGGTTACCAAGTTCACCATGAGGAAATGATTTCATATGGGTTGTTGTTAACAGGACCACAAGGTTTCTAATTTCCTACATATCAAGGATACCTTTTTAGTAGTAGAGAATGAGTGGTTGTATATCCAAGAGATATTATGAATTCATAAGGTCCCTCATACTAGAATTTCAAATAGTAATTATTGGATTACATCATAGTTCTAGCAATGGATGTAGAGGGTATTAGGTACATAGGATCTCCCGAGAAAAATATACCAACCTCATTCTAATGGCCAATCATATTTCACAATACAGGTGCTTGAGAAAATGTTGTGAGCACACGTCTTGGATTTTGGTGGCTCTTGGGAGTGTCACATGCCCCATGTTAAATTATCCTACAAAAATATCTTTTAGGATAATAATCAGATAGTGCCTTATGAGGCTTTGTATGGAGGGATATTCTGATCACCCTAGTGTTGGTTAGAGACAAGTGAAAAATCTATTCTTAGACCTCATCTAGTTAAAGACTCTATGGAGTAGGTTCATATGATTAAGAAGAAGATTTTTACTATACTGTCTTGACCAAAATCCGGCATCAATCACTATCAACTACCTATAGAGTATGAGGTTGGGGATCTTATCTTTTTACATGTCTCACCGAGGATGGGAAACCAGAGGATTAGGAGATAGGGTAAACTTTCACCCTAATATGTCTGGTCGTTCGAGATTCTACAACGAGTCGGGCCGGTAGCCTGTCGGTTGCAGTTACCTTCAAATCATGAATTCTTCCACATATCTTAGCTATTCCATTATCATTAAAACCTATATCATTCCCTTTATCTTGAGGAAGTTTAATTATATATAGATGCATCATTTTAGGAGCATCCTATACATATTTTAGATCATAGAATAAAGGATCTCTAAGGATGGTCAATACCTCTAGTATAGGTTCTACGGTATCATGTCCAAGTATATGATGATACCTAGGGGTATGAGGATTAAGTACAACCATAGTGTCTATAGTTGTTCCCAAATGAACCTTCACCACCCTTGATAGGGAAATTCTAGGTTGAATTAGTTTAAACTCGATGTTTGTAAGATCCTGGTAATTTAATAAGGTATCAAATCATTTCTTTCAGTAATTTTTTATTTTTAATGTTTAAATATGAACTATGTGAATTAATTTTTAGGTTATAATGGTATAGGAGGTGTCTAGGACTTGTTCGGAGCCTAGAACCCAAATTTTGTTGTTAAAATGGATTATCGCACTATGAGTAGAAACCGTGAAGGGAAGTCCACGTAGTTAATCATTACCATGAATGTCTAGATAGTGGGATGAAGGATCCCGCATGGTCTCAAAAGCTGTGTGATTTGAGGGGTATTCCCATGCGGGTACATCTTTAGTATTTTAATGTGGGATGAGGCACTATTTTCACACAATAAGTCAGAGCATGCATACAAACCATGCGAGGTTCCCCTTCTTATAAAAGTGGGATCATAGTTGGCGCATGATTTGGACAAAAATACAACCAAACCATGTGAACAAGGGTTTTTTGTTGAATTTAAAAAATCACCCTTAATGGGTATTATATTTCAAAACTGATTTCTTTGTTCTTCATCCATTGGCAGCCCTAGGATTTTGAGTAATTTCCATTAACACCTAAAAAAGTAATCGTTAGATCTCCTCAATATGATATTAGAATCTCGATCTGTCTGAGGCATCAAATCTATATTAGTAATATATATATTTGTATATGTTGTTATTTATTCCTCTTGGTATTGACTACACTATTTAGGTGCAACCAAATAAGCCCTAATTTTATTTTTTTTCATCCGTTCTTCGCTTTCTCCTGATCTGAGTCAAATTTGGAGATGATAATGGATGATCACTCTACTACAGACCTACAAAAGGTGGTCTCATGATTTTTCCCTCAATTTCAAGGTTTTGAAATATATGTCGTTCTGAAATTCCCCCAATTATTTGAGTAAAATCCTTAAAATGGATTTTAATTCTTTATTTAAATTTATATTTATGAAATATGTAATTAATGAGACCCTTGAAAATTGATTATGGTTATGGAAATTGAATAGGAGCAACCCCTTAGGTGTTTTGTATAATTAAATGTAACACCATGGGTGGAATATTAATTAGGAATCCTTTTAGTTTTTTTACCCCTTTCTACGAGATATTTAATAATGAATTTTAAAATATAATTTAAATTGTAATTGAATAAAGAGTTGAATTGATTAAATTAAGGGGTGGATGAACAAGTCTCTATGCTTTTTCTTGGTAATGTATTGTTTAGACATGAGATTTTGTATTTAATGAAATGACTACGTGAGAAAATTAAGAGAAAAAACCTCCAAAGCATAGCAATGCCTTAACCCACCTTCTGAGGTGAGTTTTAAAAGAATCGATCAGGGTAATTACATTGATATAACTAAATGAAATTGAATTCATGTTTTTATTGTTCGTGGGAGACACATGGGTTCTTATATGAATTCTATAGATAGACTCATTTGGCTACATCCTTTCTTATGCCCGGGTGACACTTGGACACCCTAGTAGACAACCAACATCGGAATCATGTAGTGATGAATGTTATATTTCCATGTGAAACTTGGGATCATTATGGATATTCAGGGATTGAATCATAGGTAAATTGACCATATGCATCATCGGTGATAATTGAGATCCCATAGTGGACCAACAAGGAAGGAATCGAGTGGAAATGATGTTATACGACACTTAGAGTGACCCTAGAATTATAGTGAGGAAAGCCAAGGATGGTCTTGTCAGATTATTTCATTATGATATGCCTAAAGAGTTACCTATATTCAAAATAAATAATTACAAAGAAGGGGTCAGGTTCATAGTTTATTAATGAATGAAATTATTTATACGGTATATCTTCCATGCAAAGAACAAGATTGGATTTAGTCAAAGACTTATGGAATAGTGATAGAATAATTAAGACTCCTTCATCACATATCTTCATGGGGAATGTGTGGCTACACACCAAGTATTTATAATTATTAATTAAACTAACTTGATTATAATTTTATATAGGAATGACTATGAATTAGAGACATTCCGGCTAGGCCAAAGTAGGTATTAGAGGACATGTGTCCATGGGAACCCAAACCATAATGGTCTATTTACTTTAAGTACATACTTTACATATTTTATTACTAGCTGCACACTGCAATTATTATATACTCACTAAGTGGATAGAATTAGACCTTTGGGTGGTTTCCTACTATGATTGAATCTCGCACACTGTCCGGCAATCGATGGGTACCTAGAAAGACTATATGATCTCACTTATAGACAAGGGAAATAACCCTACTATGGTTTATTGATTGTTTCAAAGGAGCATGGGAGCGCAAGACTGAGTGAGGCTTGTAATGCTAGCTGAGATAAATTTTTTCCTTTTTTTACTTATGATACATGTATTGTACCAATTCCATGTATACCTATTTTTTCTAATTTGTAGACACATTAAATCACATGTGTGATCATCATATTTTATAGGATATTCTTATAGTATTGTTTATTTATATCTTTATTGTATTTTTTCTATATTATTATTGATTTAATACTTCCTCTACATACCTATTATTTCATATATGATGTGCTACACTCTGGTGATGAGGGAATAATATCCCCCAAAGGCACACGCTAGGCCCTCACTACTAGTTATAATCCTCATGCATTTAAGGAGATGCGCTTCAAGACATGTGGCCAACTGGGATCGGGAAAACATTCAGTGGCATCCAGGTCATTGATGTTATAGGGTTCCCCCCATTAATGTGAAAAATTAAAATATATATTCAAAAATAAAATGTTGGTAAATGCCTACTAAATTAGTCTAGATAGTTTATAGTGTGCAATTGATTGTTTTATTCATTATAAAAATGTGAATTAATTATAGTAGTTGAAAGGAAATAACATGGAGAATTATGGTTGTGATTGAACTTCCATATTTTTATCTACATCATATGAGTTTCCCAAAGTGAATGGAAATATGATTATATTGAGAGTATGGGATAAATTAGAAAATATATATTAAGGCAATGAGAATGTAGATCAAGATAAGAAATATGTTTAAAGGTTGAAGTATCAATATGTCAATATTAATGATAATGAAAAATTAAATGACTTAAATACTCATGTTAATGAAATTTTGAGAACTAATAGAGGTTATGGTAAGAAGTTATAGGAAAAGACCATTTATAAAAGATGCTACCAATTTGTTCAAAAATGTTATATGCAATGTTATTATATCTTAAAGACCATGATATAGGTACCCTTCTATTATATGATATATATATTATTTTAAATACTTATAATATGTGGAATGGAACATTACTCAAGGTAATATCATGATATAATACTTAATTTCATGTAAGTATTTGAAATAATAAAATTATAAGAATAGATAAGTTTTGTTAGAAGAATGAGTTGTTAATTTTTGGTTTGAAAAATGACATTCACCCATTTTGAAATGTTTGATAATAGGAAGGGAATTTTTTTGGAAATGATATTATAGAATGGTTTTACGTGATTATGAATATTATATTCTACAAACAATTTTCCTATGATTAAATTGTAGAGATATTGTTAATATGAGTATGAGAGGAAATGGATTTTCACAGGGAATACAACATTAAAATTCTATAATTCAACATTTTAATCGAGGGGAAGAGGCAATAACTTCTCTAAATCCAAATATATAAATTTCTTCTCAATTTTTTAGAATTATGAAATTATTGGGAAGGAATAGGATGTTGAAAATTATATTCAAGCTAATAAAAACATGAATATTATTAATGTTGATGAGTAAGATTTCAAAATATATTAAATTATACATTTTAAATGTGAGGGAATAACTAAAATTGGGTTTTTTATGCAAGCAATCTTGTAATTTATTTAAAATATCTCAAAATGTGATGGGAAGGTAAGCAATTAAAGTTAATTCAACCAATATTCTACAAAAAATGAAATTGTTTATAATAATAAAGAATCATGGTTGATGAAATGGATTGATAAGAAAATGGATTTTCTAATGGAGGTGAAGAATGTAAATCATTAAATGGTGGTGAGAGTGAAAGTGAATGTGAGAAATCTTGATATTTTCTAACTATTGTTAATAATAATGAAAATTAATTGTACAAGTATAAATAAAACATTTAAAATTATATTTATGATTTGTATAAATCTTAAGATGAAGAGTGTAAAAGGAATTTCGGTGTCATAAGATATTGAGATTGAAGTATACATGTTTAGATTACATTCAAAGAATGATAAATATCTTGGATGTGATTGTGGAATGTCTCATTATTTTTAAAATATAGTGAATGTATATTTTGATAATAAACAATATGAATCCTAAAAATTAAAAAATTATTGAAATACCATTTTGAAAGAAAAAACAACTAAATATAGTGATTTGAAATGTTTAAAAAGAAGTATAGTGAATATAAGGTTTTGGGAGTCTAAAAAGGTTTTTTTCAAAAAAATGATTAATAATTAATGGATAAAATAAATAAAAAGAAAAGGTGACAAATTTTGTAAAGAAAACTATTTTGAGAGGAAAGTATGCATATCATAGACACTGTTGGAAATATGGAGGATTTGCGTACATGGAAAGAAAATATTTGTCTAATTGAAAATATTTCTGTGAACCTAGAAGTTGTAAGAGAATGTGTCTACACATGTCATGTTTTTGAGTGGAAATATTTTTTTTCTCACTAAAGGGATTGATTTAAAAATGATACTAAGAAATAAATGTTGATAGTTGGAACCAATCAATAGAATTATATTGGATGTGTTTTGAGGGTTTAATGTGTTTTCATAAGAACTGGTGAAATATTGATAATGCTCTAGGTGGTCAAGATTCTAGTCTATTGTATCTTATAGCCATTAGCTAATTGGTGGGTTGGGTAAAGGTCCATCACTGCTATCAGGGCCACCAAGGACCCTCTGATCCTAGATTTGAAGGATATTTGGACTTTTAAACGGATAAATTAAACAAATTCACCTTTATATTTTTAGGTATTATACCACTCATTCCCAATAAATGTTTTTCATATGGCCTTTTCCAGATCCCCTCTACAACCCCATTAAACCACCTTTTTTTGGGAGGAGTTTTTGGGAGTTTTATAGTGTTTTTATTTAACACATTGGATCTATTAGTATCCTTTTTTCTCATTATTCATTATCATTAGTTTTGGTTTCTATTGGTTTTTTTTCATGGAAGGGACCACAAACCTATGTTTTTATAGAGTTTTTGATATGATAAGGAAACTCGGTAGGGGTTTCAATATTTTTTTACAAACAATATATATTATAATTAATATAATTAATGTTAAAATCATTGTTTTTTTTAAATAATTATTTATTTTGGAGTTTATGGTATTGAATGTTTCTTAGATCATGTATTCGGCTTTGATGATGTATGTTAAGTAATTAAATAATTTTCCATGCTATGGAAATAATTGAAAGTGAATTCATTATTAATGTGATGTTAGGCACACAAATAAACCCCTATGGTATTTGTAATTTTGATATGGTGTTTATGGGGTGTAGTATCCCCCTAAGGCCATTGGACTATTTTAAATGATGTAATTTATTTTAATAATTGAGGAAAAAATTTATAATAAGGATTAGTTTATTGACTAAAAATTGAAACACCCTTTGGCTGAGTGAAGATTATAGGTCCATTAAGTCCCTTATATAATATATTGAATCCTTGGACACATGTGGCTGAGATATTAAGTAAAAAAATGAATCCCATTATATGTGTGGTCCTTGTAAGGTTCCTATAACCTCCCCTAGTAAGGGATTTGGGGAATTAAGTGTGTTTTTCTAGGTACCCAATGAAAAGGTTTGATATGTTTTGTGGCTTGTGTTCTAGTAAAGTATCATCCACCAATCACTGTGGGAATACATATATATGAGATTGGTGAGATATAACTACATGGAAGGGGTGTGAAATCAATAATTCAAAATCAATTGAGTGAGGCATTGAAGACACTGTGATAGGTTCCATAGATTTTACCTTATGTTGGGAATGTTGATGGTTAAATATACAAACCCCTATAAAGTTCGTTAACCCAAGGTTGATCCTTCTAGTCTAATGAGGCCTAAAAGAGTTCATATCATATCATGAGGATTTCATGAGTGTGTAGTACTCCAGGTGATGGGTGATAATATGAAAGGTGATATTTATATGGAGGACCCAGGTAGGGTTCATATATTTTAACATGACCCTAGGGACCTGTTGTGGGTGTTATATGGTATGCTTTACCTAGAGCATGAGTGATATAAATTAAAAAAATAATTAAATGGATTTAATTAATATATGTGATATGAAAAAAACATTTACTGGGGGTCTCAAAATATTTATATTAATAAGATATGAACAAGCTCATTAATTGGTTTGATTGATGTTATAGTATATGCTGGTGGAGTGGTATGATTTGAATGTTGGGTCACAAGATGATTTAATTAGAGACCAACATGTAATTGAGTCCAGATACATGATAATATTGTGATGCATTATATTTTCTTGTTAGGTTAGTTCATAAGGAACAAACCCCACTACACATGGATATATGATAATAGGACACCATAGACATCCTATGTGGGTTCATTGGTAGGGAACATAATCCCCAAACAAGAATATATTATAGTAGTATTGATTTAACCTGATTTATGGGAATGTTTGTTTGGAATAGAGAACCCTTACATGGATATAAGATACTGGGACCCCATGTAAAATCTCCCTAGGTCCTTGGGTACCTAGGCATGGAATATACCTCCCCCCCCTGTACAGACAGTCACATGGATATATGATATTGGGAAGACATAAAGATTCTCATTGGGTTTTTGGGTAGGGTATATTTCTCTTAATCCATATGAATTGATGAACTTGGATTCCTTAGTTGTATACCTTGGGTTCAAAGGTAAGGATCGTAAACCCCCAGAAACTTTTGATCAATATGGATTGGCATGGTACCAAAAAATGATCAGATACACAACAACACTAGACAATGTAGGTATAGTAAGCATTTCTAATTTCCAATGTAGGACTCCATCCCCTTGGGAGGTTATATATGCATGGACTAATACAGTGACATGCTCAGAGACATGATGAAAGTGGTTGAATCTAGTATAATCAGCATCACATGTCACCATGGAACTAGAGGGGTGAGAATGTATTAATTTTCATTTAGTTGTCATTTAGATTAATTTGGGAATATCACATGCACATATTAATTCATTTTCTATTTATTTATTGGACCACAATGGGTGTTCTATACTGAGTTATGTATTTATACCCTAATCAGGTTTCATTGAAACTATGACACCAAAGTATCCCTTTACATGGTTGTTGATACAGTTTGAATGGGGCTCGATATTGTGTGATCAAACTAGAATATCTTGATTGGGATGTGGTGAGACACATGTATATATTTGGGAATATCAATTTTCCTTTTATTTTCAAAAAAATTTTTTTACATATGCTCGGCCTACTGAGATATATAACTTGAATTCTTTTATGTCATAATTTTATTGTTATATCATGTTTCCATTTTATTATCTTATGCACTCAAATGAAATTAATACACTTTATATTTGTTTAATTTCTCTATTATTGATACTCTAATACAGGTGATATAATCTCTTAACTATAACACAGTAGACCCCCACTACTAGTTGGTAGCCTCTAGCATACAAGGAGGTGTGCAAGAGTTCCATCCATTCCCCGATCCAGTTACTATTCAAGTGGGATATGTTTGTGGACCTGAGAAAGTGGTGTTAGAGGATTCCATTTCATATCTTCCTATTTTGTAACATCGGTTACATGAGAAATAAAGATGTGTTATATCTCCTGATAGAAATATGATAGGTGTTTCATAAACAATTTTTTTCATAGAAGTCCAGGTTAGCATGTTTATGGGATTGATTTTCCTCGGTTTTTTCATTGTTGATATTTTCTATTTCACATAATGTGACACAAATTATGTTCATATTTATTATTATAATTTATTTTTCTCTTAATCTACAATGTCAAGTGGTTCCTCTTGCATCATAATTAGGTATATATGGATACACCTAATATGTTATCCATCTAGTTTGTTTTTTAGCAGTCATAATGGAGGATCTGATATTTAATGTGTCAACACAAACCATAAAATATTTTACCATATATTTTTCTAGATTAGTTCTACTCATTTGTACCTCCCTATATATTGTCTCGAAGTGTATGAAAAAATATGCAAGAGGTGGTGAATTGAGTTCTTGAAAATTTATTCACATAGAAAACAACCCTCCATTAGTTATGACTAAATTATGTTAGTTTTATATCTCATGTTCATAATTTCAAATAAGAATAGTAGGAAAGAAATAGAAACTGAGATTTATAGTGTTATGGGGAACATAAATCCCTTATCCCACTCAACAAACACTCTCCTCGATGAGTTTGGTGATTTTCACTGGAAATGTCATTTTGTAGGAAACTGATATACATTTTTCTAGGTACCTTATGACTTATTGTAATTATTATACCCTTGGTAAAATAGAGTATAATATTTCTGCCAGTCTCTAGAAATTATTTGAAAATAAATCCTTCAAATTATTTTACTATAGACTTTTACAATGATAAATAAGAAATACAAAGTGTTGATAGATTTGGTTTATAGTTTTAAGAGAAAACTAATTTATGGATGAAATCTATTAGAGTCATGATATCAGTAAACAATAGCTTTTGGGGAGTATTTTGAAAAAGTAGGAATGAAAAATGATTAGGAATTGATTTAAATCATGAATCTTATTCTCCATTTTGAGTATAATTGTGCATCATATGAGAGCATCAAGATATAAATAATTTTTTTATTTAGTATAATATTCTCTTATTTATTTATATATACTTTTATTACACTTTTGAACTCATGCTCCTATTCAAATACATTATGAGAAACTCTTTACTTGAAATCATAGTACACTATCGGTAAAATCCATGGTCAATGAAATGCCCTTTTCTTGGATATACAATAGAAACAATACATAAAAATTAATTATCCTTTTTACTGATTTCATTCATGGAAATTTCATTTTATTATAATCTTTTCTACCCTAAAAAGGTAATATAGTATTTAAATATTTCATAATGGCATTAAAATAACACTCAAATGATTCAACGGTAATAAATACAGGTTGCAACATGATGTTACTGATTTCAAATCATCACATAGCCAAGTATCATATTTGAATCCATGTAACTAAATTATCAACATAGAAAAATTCATGTTATCCTTCTTCAAATAGAATATTTTTATTGACGTATCCATTTTTCCCACATGTCTGAATTCAAATTTCCAAATTGATTCAAGTAGGATTTTTACACACATATCCAAAAAATGACATAGACAATTAGAACCACATAGCCTACTTCACCATGTATCTGATTCACAAAGACGATTAATCCATGTAACTGAATATTGTCACCAAATGATATATGTATCTCATTTCCCATGTATCCAATTGATTAACATAGATGATTATCACATAGAAATTTCTATGATGTATATAATTTACCTAGAAAATTACTTCAAGTATGTGATTTACATATCCAAATGGTCATGTAGCCATTTCCCCATGTAGCCAAACTCATCACATAGCTAATTTCCTTTAGATATAGTAAATTGTCAACCAATGTGTCCATAATTGAAAACATAAGGATTTTAACAGATGAGACACATAAACTAGAGATAACAATTGATAAACACATTTAACAAAATCATCAGTAAATTATGAAGTGTATTTGAGATTATCAAAACCTAAAGTACATGGTATATATTGGAATAATATTATTAAACCAATAATCTCCCAATTTTTAATGATAAAAAACCCAGAAGATATTAAATATTAAATTTTTAATGGTTTAATTAATATTTTTTAAAAAATATATAATATATTTTTTTGTTTTAAAAATTATTCTTTTCACCAACTTATTTATGAACTTCTCCCCTTTGATTAACCTCTGGGTAAGTATATCTAACTTCTCCCCGTTTTCCTAACTTCTCAAACATTTCCCCATTTTATGATATTGAAAATAATTCATATTGATATGAAAAACACTATTAATATTAGACTTACAGTAATAACCATGTTAATTATTATGTTACAATATAATGTGGAATTGTTGCTAGAATGGAATTTAGTGAACAATATAAATAAATTAAAGAAATAAAAGAAAAAAAACTATGTAAAATAATAATAAATAAAGAATGAGATATTTTACCTTGATTATCAAAAAGTGTAAAAAAGTGAATCCACACAAAACCCATAAATAAAAAAAATATAATACATCAGTTAGAATAACCATGCTTTTATTTAGACTTGAACTAAAAAGGTGGTTTGGGTGGAGGTATTTTTAATGTAGGGTGGATTCAGGGTATGGTTGGAATTTCCATGGGATATGGTTGTACAACCTTTAATTGACCTATAATAGCTCCTTCTTCAATACCCATAGAGGAATTAATCTATGGCCATTGAAAATAGTTGATGAAACCCCTTTTATATTCCCTTCATCTATATTTAAATAATAGGCTCTAGTAAGACAAATTTTCACTTCCTTTAGAGCTTTATAGGATTAGATTCCATTCTTGGAATGCTCTAAATCTAGAGTAATATCAACTTTTTATTTTTACTTTTGTTAGACTGTGGATGGATCATAAAAAACTTCAATTTCATATGTAGTGCCTCTAAATGGATTACAGAATTAGGACCAAGAGTCATTATTCTTATATTAAATATGTATTCAACAAACATATCAATTCTATGAACAATGTATAACATTAATAATTCAATAGGAAATACAATGGTCTGTTCATGCATTTCATAAATAGAAGATAAACCACCTATGTGAATTCCTTTTAAGGATTAAATTTGTCATGATGAGAATAATAAAATAGTAATAACTATAGGAGGTATGAGTAATGTTTCAATGTCAACAGAATTTGGAGATGATTAAATTTATACTAAAATATACATCAAAATTTTCTCTACTGAACATTTTATGGAAATCATCCTTTCACTTATGGACGACATTATTCTATCCATACATTCCACTTTCTCTATAGAACTTTTAAAAACATCTTTTGTAGCACTGATATAATATTATGGAAATTTATAACTTATAATAACATGCTACATTTCAAATTGAACAAACAGTATATGGGTAGGAAAAATGGTATGATTGAATGAATAAACCATATAGGTCTACACAAAAACAACTATTTTTTACTAGAAGACACTGGTAAAGGTATTGTACTTTATAATTGTTAACTTGATTCCCTTTATGTAGATTGTGAATATTGAACCATAATAGAAATATGGATCTCATTATTCTTCTTGAAAAAATCGGGTTTTTCATTGATTAGTCTAATGGATAAAGAAACAACATCTCTTGTTTTTTTTGATTCTCCAATTTTTTCTTATAACATTGTACCAAGATATTCTTGATGACGACCAACATTTTCAATCAAGAACATGTCTATTCAAATATTGAGTTACATTATAGATTCCTTGATGTCTTGGAGCTCACCCATTAGATCCATCTTGAACAGATGAAATAGAACAAATGAGAGAAAAGGATGTTGAAGAACCTAAATATGATAAGAAACATAATTAAATTCTAATAGCATCTGATCAACTCAACTCTAAAATTTTGGTACTACTGGAGGCTCTAAAATAGTATTTATAGTATGTAAAATCTTCTTGATGAAATTTATTTAACAGATAATAAAAAATCATAATGTTTGAAAACATCCCATCACATCTATCCTAAAAGAACTAAATTCATCAGAAACATCTTGAGATATGCTATATTTAAAAATTGGAAAACATTAGAGTCTCTATGAGATACAACAATAAAACTAGGCTCTGTATATTCTGATTTGGTAGTGAAAACATCTTTCACTCATCTTACTATAGATTCCATTTCTTTAATTTCCTTTTAACATACCTCAAAATAATATTGATGAATAATATGGAATTACTATATTACATTTATAATCTCTATATGGCTATCCATCAACCCAAAAAACTTATCAAAACTTTTCTTGGTGACAGGTAACTCCTTGGGTTCTATGATGAAATATTTTAAGAAATAAGATCAACCATCAAATCAAAATAATATTCCCATTATTATAAAACTCCATTATGACCACCAAAGAAACCACTTTCTTTTCTATGTTATCTAATACATTACTAAATGAGGTTCATTCCTCACACACAATAGGTGGTGGTGATGGTGTAAGTGGTGTGTGAGAATTTTCAACCCTTTTAAATTCACATCACCAACTCTAACTCCATCAATATGTGATCCAAGAAGAATTAAAACACCTGTTTAATCTTCCACTACAACTTTTTTGTATGTCTTCATCAATATAAATCATTTTCCACATCCCCAACTCATTGATATATAGTAGTTTTCAAAAAAAATCATAGAACCTTCCATTTTTGTTATAAATAAGTCACTGTAGTATTTTTAAAATTAGTGGACCCTAATAGAAATTTGAAAAACTCAGTTGGTCTGATAGAACTTTTATCCACATTGGTATGACTGAAATTATACTTCCTCGGGTAGGGATAATCGAATATCTTATCCATTTCAATAGAAAAAACCAATGAATCCTTTCCATTCCCATTCATTGAATCTACATCCTTTAAGACATTGAAATTGAAATTTTCATTTCTTATAAACTCATTAACCTCTTTAAAGAATAATAAACCATATTTCCTCACAACAAGGATGAAATCCCAAACATGAATAAAAATTAATTTATTTAGTAACAACTCTGTATTTTTCATCCATTCCATATCGATGTCATCCCCCTTATAAACGCTTTATAGTTCACTACTAGTGGATTTCATAAAATAGTCAAGAAACCCCTCATCTCTTCCCTTTGACTTTCCCTTTCCACACAAAGTCAGTTAAAAGCCAAAGAAGGAAAGAAAGGTTAACAATGATTGTTTGACTATTGGGAGAAAACATATATGGTAACAGAAAATGGGTCAATGAATGTTTATATTTGGGGTCATGGAACCAATTTACAAAGTGATCACATTCCCAAATGTATTTTCTGTCGATTTTAATAAAGATGTAAATTAAATAAAATGAAATATAAAAGAAATAAATTTCATTTTATAATCCCTCAAAATTTTAAAATATTAATGAATAGACTTATTAATTTCTATAAATCATAAATAAAAATTTAATAATGAAATAAAAAATAATAAATTAAATTAAATAATAAAAATTATATTCATTTTAATTCGAATAAACCAAATTCAATTTTTTTTAAAATCAAGAAATTTTCATGAAATGGGCTCAGTAAAAATATCTAATAACTGATTCTTAGTATGGATAAAATCAATAGTTATATAAATATTTTTTAGTGTGATCCCTCAGGAAATTACGCCTTCAATCTATAATCTTCATTATCTAATGATTTTCTATAATATATAAAATATAGATTGCGTTAGTGTTATAAAATAAAATTGACACTTCATTATAATAGACTCCAAACTCTATCAGGGTGTGTTTTATCCCCAATTGATTTTCACAACAACTAAAAGAAACAATATATTCTTCTTCGAAAGAAGATAATGCAATAAAGTATTGTTTATTACTAGACAATCTTACCAAAGATTTACCTTGAAAATATAAGTTTTCTAAAGTACCCTTCCTATAAATTCTAAAACCACAAATATCAATTTTTCTGTATAAAGATAATATAAAATAAAATGTTTTTAGAAAAAATTAAATAAATAAACATTTTTCCTTGTAAATTCCATTGAATTATTTTAATAATATTTAAATAATATTCTGTAGGACATTTAGTAAATATTGTAAAAATACTTACTAAAATATAATATCTTGTTTTTTAGAATTTAAAACAAAAAACTTCAAATTATTCATTTGTAAATATTTTTTTCAACTAGTTTCCCAACATCTTTTGTGTCACACTTTTCATTAAAAGTCATATGGATTTTATGAACATTAAAAATTTCAACTCCTATGATTTTAAGTATGTCCAGAATGTATTTTATTTAATTCTGGACATTCCCAAAGTATTTTTGATAAATTTTAAAACCTATAAAATAATTTTACGGACCCATCAATCTCTTTTCAAATTAGTTTTATATGAGTATTGAAAATTCATTAAACAATTTTTTTATTTGTTGAACCAAAAATCATGTCATATATATATATATATATGAACTATATATATATATATGACATTTTATAAAATAGATTAGGGTTTTAATTAAAATTATAAATCCCATTTTTTTAAATAAAATATAATAAACATTTATACAATATCTATGTGCTTGTTTAAGTCCACAAAGATCATTGGTATGTTTGAAAATTCCATTTGAATCATGGATATTTTTAAAACCATGAGGTTGTTCAATATACACTACATCCAATGTAAAACCAATTAGAGATGTTTATTTTACCTCCATATGATACAATTTGAAATTTATATATGTTGGATATGTTAATATAATACTAATGGATTTTAATTTAGTCACCAGTGAAAATATATCTTCATAATTTATTACATATTTCAGATTTTAACATTTGGTATCTAGTATAGATTTATTCTTACTGATCAAACCATGATCATATTATTTATTCGAAAAAACCCATTAGGTTTCTATAATTGGATAATGATATGGTATATAAATGTATTCCCATTTCTTCTTTCCCTTGAACTAGTTTTATACATATTACATATAAAAAACTAAACATTCATTTTCAATGTATTATTCTACAAATTTATATTGCAACTAAGATAAAAAGTAAGAAATATATATAAGTTTTCCTAAACATATTATTTTCCTTATATCTTCATTTAATATTCTTAAAACGTTTTTAATGGATAGTTCTTAAGGGTTCTAGGTTATTTAGTATTCACACTATATGGTTCACTAGTATTCATCCTTTCAGGGATTACCTTTGTAAAATCAAATTCAAATCTCTTCATGAATTTTACTTTCAGAGAGAGGTTCAAGTATTGCATTTTTCAAATGAGTCACTTATCTCATAATCTTGACTCATATTGTGATCATAAGGATAACTTTACTGATATTTTACAATATTTTATTCTTCAATAATCATTGAACTTTTTTTTGAAATCTTTTGGATGTAGGAGAATGGCCTAGGAAGATTATTTAATCGCCAATTGTATCAAATTTAAATGATTATCCTCAGTGTTTAGAAAATAAAAATTACTTCCAAAAACAATAAATTATCCAAAATTAGGATTTTTTTATTCCATAACTCATAATATGTTTTATTTAAAATATATATTATAATAACTTTTTTTATGACATGACATGTTGTATTTACATCTTCATCCCAAAAATGAGTAGGTAGGTCATATTCACATTACAATTTTTTTAAATATCATAAAGTGTCCTATTTATACTCTCAACAAAACCATCCTATTGATGTTTCCATTAGATTGGAAAATTATGTTCTTTACCATGTTTTGAATGAAATGAATTGAGCTCATAATTTTCAAAATATCATCATTGATATCTTTTTAATGAAATAATTTTTTCATCTTTCTCTTTTTGAGCAAATTTTCAAAAACTAATAAAACTAGAACATTATTGACTTTTCAATCTAAAAACGAAGACGCAAATAAAATCTATCTAAATCATAAGATGACACATAAAAAATATTTTCCTCATAGGATTGTAGGTTTTGATGGCCCAAACAAATCCAAATTAATTTTCTTTAGATTTATTGAGATATAAAACTCTTTAATTGGATTAAAATATGAATTTTGTTTCTTTATAATTTTTCATGAATCACGTAACAACTTTGTATTTATGTTATAATTAGTTAAACCTTAAAATAACAACATTTAAAATTATTTTCACAAATAATAAACATTACAATTTTCTAAAATTCTTTTCCAAAATCAAGATTCATTTCTTTCTACAACTAAATAATTCAACTTTTCACTACACAATGAATTTAGATCAATATTATAGACATTATTTGTTCTATGTTCAATAAAATTAAACATTTTATCGTTAATAAATTCCATTGAATTATTTAAAAAATAAACAATATAACCATCATAAAATTTTTGAGATATTGTTATTCGATTATTTTTTAATACTTGCACATAAAAGAAAATATTTACGTACACTAATATTGGATTACCCATTGATCTAACTCCAAAATATTTTCATTTTATAATGTCACCATATGTGACATGGTATTTATTAAATTTTGATAAGGAGTTGAATTCAGATTAATCCCTACTCATATTTTTGAACATATATTTTCCATATTTCATTAACCATAGATTCTCATGGACCACGTTGACAAAAAAAATCAAGAAGATAAATTATTTTGGTAGCAATATTTTCTTGGGTCAAGTAAGGTTAGGACTTAATGATTTGGGAACCCAAATCAGTTTATATTGTCTAGATATTCAACCTAAATATTTAAAAAATATTTTTGAAGTGAAATCATTTTTAATCTATAGAATTGTTGGTTTTAAAAATATAATTTTTTTCATAATTTCCTATCTCTCCACAATAAAAACAAGTAATTTTAAAGAGGTTCTTGTTTTTTGTGCTATGAAAAATATAGTTTTTATAATATTTTGTCATATAAACTTTGAATTATATTCCAATTTTATTTTTATGATGTTTTTTTGTTTCCATGTATATTATTTAAATAGTTTTTACCATTCGTAGAAACACTAATACCATATTTAAAATCATGAACTTCTATTTGTAATTTTTTTAATCATGTTACCATGTTCATCACATGATGATGCATAATTTTCCAATATATTTTTCAAAATTGAAATTTTTATATTTATATTTCTTTTTTCATTATAAATAAAATTATATCACATTTTTAGTGTTTTTTATTTTATCATTAAAGGGCACATATATTGTTTTCAGTGTGGTTCTATATTCATATAATTCCTCAGTATTGAAATTTTCAATTTCAGAATTAGAATCATCCTTAGAAGAATTATATGAATGTACCTTGTTAGAGTGTTACATAATGAACTTGTTGGCCTTCTAATTAGAATGGTAAACTATTAATTCTGAATGTGTAATGTCACAAGAATATTTTGAATCACTATACAAGGAATTAATTTAATTATTTTCATTATTTTTGTAACCTAATTTATTGAAGAACATTATTCATAAATTTTCTTTTCTTATAGATATGGAATGTCTAGTTTGATATGTTGAATTAAATTTCATTCATATAATATTAATTGTTTTGAGTTATAATGAAATATCTTATATCTTTTGATGGGTTTAAAAAAACACTTATCTTATTATAAAAGATTATAAATTTCCTAGTGTTGTGATCAGGATCACTACTAGAAGTAGAACATCTCAATGTGTCTTAAAGGATGGCTCTTCTATTTGAATTCCTTT
The DNA here is from genome assembly GCA_963277665.1 of Viscum album. Lineage (NCBI taxonomy): Eukaryota > Viridiplantae > Streptophyta > Magnoliopsida > Santalales > Viscaceae > Viscum > Viscum album. The sequence goes on from OY728119.1 coordinate 2,051,871,968, forward strand.
ACACTTATTATCATCCTTTAAAGTTAACAATTTTATAGAATCCTTATCACTCTTAATTACACTTTTGTCCCATACTTTAACTTCAATCTATGCCTCTTACATTATAAGATTCCATTGATAAATACTATTATTAAATATTTAGGTTCATTAGATTTTATAATTATATCCAGGATCCCACTCCTCGTGGTGGTATAATTCTTAAAACATGTAGGGATTCATCAGGATCATCAATATGTTCTCCTAATGAAGAAACATTATTTAAAATCTTAGTACGTCTTCCAATTATTTGTGTAATGATTTCTTATTCCATAATTATTAAATTATCAAACATCATGTTAAAAATATTATATATGGGAGATCACAATTTGTACGTTCATTCATAACCAACTGAAATAGTCCTCAACATTTCATGGGATATTTGAAATTTTGAAACTCAATTAAATTCATTAAGATATAGTCCATAGACTATTTTATTCATTTCATTAGACTATAGATCATAACTGGTTCTTAAATTAGCATTCCATGTTTCTGGTAATCTTTTTTTAATTACATAAATCATTACATAATTTCGATAAAACTTTAGCCAAAGGTTCTATAAATAGATGATCATAGATTACTTCTAAAAACATAATTATCATTGTTGAAATTCATTATCTACTGTTAGTAATTATATATATTTTCAAAATAATCTATATTATTTAACCTTTGAATGCTAAGGGCATAAGATTCATTATGATTTGATATAAAAGTTTTTCATGAAAGGTATGAAAATAGACTCAGGATTAGGGTGAATTGAGTTCTTGAAATTTTATTCAAATAGTGAAACACTCTATTTTAATTAGGACTAACTTATTTTCTTTTATTATATTATGAACGTAGTGGAAAATAGGTTAAGAAGGAAAATAAACATATACATAGATTTGTAGTGGTTTATGGAATTGAAATCCCCATGTACACTCCACTGAATCACTTCTACATGGTTGTAGTGATTTACACTAGTCCATTATTTTTTAGGGACTTACAATCCTTTTTATAAGGACTAAAAACTAAGGGAAAGTAATTTACACATGGTATAACAGCACACTAGCTTTCAATAATTCTTCAACAAGCCATTACAAACCAAATCCTTCAAGTTATTTTACCGAGAACATTTTATAATTAAAGATATGAACTATATTTTTTAATTATTTGGTTCATAGTTGTAAGACATAGTTGGATGATGGAAGAAATATCTAAAAGTTTTTATATAAATAAATTGTTTTCTGAGGGATGTATGCTAAAATGGAAAGAAAGATGAATGATAAGGCATATCTATAAATAAAAATAAATCTTTTTCTTATTGAGTAGAACAAAGTAGGGCACATGTTCTTATATACATCTAGAATTGTCGTAATAATCTGAATCATAACTTCTTTTATATCTCGTTTTTTTACACTTGAGCATTACATTATTGATCCTTGATTTAATACCCCTTACATAAGCACATAATGAAAAATCTTTAAAATATGGGGTTAGAGACATGTCATTTTCTAGGTAATACATCAAATCCAGGAAATAAAAATTAATTATCCTTTTATATATTTCATTTCCTGATAATTTCCTCTTATTAAATTTATTTTCAACATAAAGAGGTAATCCAACATTTATCTATTTCATGAAATCATTAAAAACTCACTCAAATTCTTCAATGTCAACAAATTCTAGTTTCAAAATGTTATAGATGATTTCATATCATCACATAGTCAAGTTCCAAATTTTAATTCAGGTAGTCTAATTATCTTCATAGCTGAATTCACATAAGACTTATTTATATAGCTGCTTTTCTTCAAGTAGCAAATTTTTTCATGTATCTAAATTGATTCACATTGGCTTTTTACTCACATAACCAACACTAACATATCCAAGTGGAACTACATTGATAATTTCACCATGAATCTTATTTATGTAGTTGATTAATCCATGTAACTTATTAACACAACTAAATGACATGTGTGGAGGATTAATCATTTATCCAATTGATCGGTGTAAGTGATTTCTACATATCCATTTTATGGCATAACTTATTTAATTTTTTGATTCCTCCATATAGGTGATTTACATTACTGAATTCTCATTTATCTATTTCCCCCACATGGACAAATTCATCACCTGGCCTATTTTTTGAAACATAGGAAAATTTCATCCAAAGTGTCCAAAATTTCATACTTAAGGATTTGAACAGTCAAGACAATTAAAATTAAGATAAAACATGATAAAAAAAATTAAAAATAATTAGTAATGTATGAGGGGTATTTGAGATCATCAAATTCTGAAGTACATGAGATATGTTAGAACAAGATTAATATTCCAACATTATATACACATTTTCTTTTGATGTGTCGTTATGTACGGCATGGTGTTTCTCAATGGTGATGATAAGGTAGTACCCTAGAATTGGGATGTGCAGTGACCCTCAATAGGTTATTACAAGAATCATATACACATTTGGTGATCCCCATGATGTCATTAAGTATATTATCTTAGTTATTTATTATGTTAGTAACATTCTATATAGTTTTTTACCTTATAGTTTTCTTGTAGAATTTTACATAACCAAAACACATGATAATTAATGACTTGATATTGAATATCTTGGGGGACTTTCATGGCCTATATATGTATATTCCGATTGATGTGACTAGGTTTTCCATAGGTATTTCTATATGTGGTCAGTTAGTAGAATCAGTGCCCTAGTAGGATAAATACTTGTCTTGAGGTTCATTATCTATGTGTATATACGAGACCCTAGAGTGGGTAGTTATCCTGTTGATGTCACGTGGTTCATGGTTAGAGGGTGTGGACAAATTATCAAGAGTTATTCCCTATTTAATAGGTTCTAGGTGTGAGTTCCTAGTGGACCTTAGGTATATCGTAGGATAGTGGTGAGTTGATGAATTTTATGACTATAGGAAATCTAGGATATGGGTAATTATTTAAATATGTTTCCATTACAGATGTATATAATTGTTATATTTTCTTAATTATTAGCGAAGCATGGTAGGTAATACCTTAAATAATGTTTATTCATGATATTTTGGGTATATATGAACACCCTTATAAGGGTTTAAAAATGTATTAGGGTGTGCCATGAGTTTTAAGATGTGAAGAACTGAGAGTGTGATGGAAATACCTTGACCTTGTTGGCTTTATATGTGCCTTCAGAAGATTGGTAGATCCTTAGGTAGGAACTTGGCTGATAGAACAACATCGATTAGTGGTCACCAATTGTTAAACATGGACATGATTCTATTTGGATTGAGGATTGTGTAATAAAATAATGTAAACCTTTCATTTCAATATGATATTAGGAATCCAACATTGGTCACGCATGTTTCATGATTAGTTTGGATTAGTGTGACTACCATACTGATAGATTTTGACGAAATACATTTAGGATTATTAGCATAAATCTCTTGAATGAGAATCTTAAATTTCCTTGAGTGATTAGGTGCTAACATTTATGGAACAAGGGTGATGGAATTACTGAACTGTGTTGAACCTTTATGGAAGCATCAGTTTCTGATATGAAATAAGTGTGATCATGGCCATGGAGGGGTAAAACATGTTTTATTCTAATGAGACCTATTTGGGATGGTTTATAAGGAGTAGTGTAGGTACAACCCTATAGAAGGTATTATACTATTGGATGTTGAGGACATGACCCCTCTCTTTATTTTAATTTGGAAAATTCTATGGATTACTATCCCATTTTCCCTAAACGGCTAGTAAATTGATGTTTTTTTGGGAACATGAGTATGAGCATCATAACCACATCTAATTATCGTTTTTTAATAATACATGGAGTTCAGATTATAGTGATTGAAATTTTATTTTATTAAGGTCAATATGGGGAAACCTCTAAGTATGGGGATATAAAATTGGTCAGAGGTGGTGTGACTCAGGGTGCATTAGGTTTTGGTAAATGACTAGCTAGTCAACGTGCCTTTTAATGTGGAAAATAAAAAAAATCATCATGTTTTTAGGGGGAATCCCCCACCTTCCCTTTTTTTGAACGACCCTATCCATCTCCCATTATATTCCCCTTTGATATACATTCGTTTTGTAGGAGTTTTTATGTTTTAAAGATAACATATGAATATTATAGCCTCATTCTATATCCTACTTCATTATCATTAGTTTTTTGTCTCTGTAGATTAGGATCCATGGATGATTCCACAAGATCATGGGGGAACTATTGTAAGACAATGGATATCTTTTGATCCTTGGAAAGAGGGTTCCAATGGATGACATCTTAGTTCCATTTCATGGTGATTTACTAAATATAAGTAGAAATTTAATTTAATTTAATGATTTCCCAAAAATTTAAATTAAATTATGTATTGTTTTGATACCAAAAGATATTTATTCTTACTAGTATATTTCATGGATAATGGAAAGTATATAATAATTTTTTTATTGTCTGTTTACTATGATAAGAAAACTTGATATTTCTTTCACCAATTATTACAATTTTTATAATTAAGTGTTAAATTTTAAATTTTTAAATTAAGTGTGTTATGGTTTAATTAGTTAAATGGATGTTTTGGTTTGGAAATATTTTTAGATTATGTCTCAATCTTAGAAAAAGAATTGTTGACACATGGCAGTATTACCAGGCAATATAAATAATTAAAAGGGATGGCTTCAATAAATAGAAGGTGGTATAAAAAACAAAACTCTAGGGTATTTATGATATTTATATGGTGTAGGTCATGTGTGGTTTCACTCCTAAGGTTGTTGAACTATTTTAAATGGGTAACATGTTTTTATAAATTATTCAAATAATTAATAAACTAAATAAATTATTTAACTAGAGAAATGAAATTCCCTTTGGTTGAGTGAAGATTCAAAAGTTTCTAAGATCCTCAAGAACTAGACATAATCCTTAATCACTAGTGTACGAGAGAATAATTATTAAAATGAATCCTCTAATATATATGATCCATGTTTGTTTCATTTGACATCCATTGAGAAGGGAGAAGGTTTATTTTTTTTCATGGGCTTGGTAGGTCATGAACATCATTGATATTCCTTATAGATTAAGAACTAGTGTTGTATATACTATTCATGGTTGAGGGAATATATATATATGACTTCAGAAATATAAAGACTTGGTAGATGTGTGAACTAAATAATGCAGAATAAAAATTAGTGAAGTATAGAAAACCTAGTGATATGTTTCTTTGAGTTTTATTTATGTAGGAAATGTTGATTTATAATTTATGGAGACCTTTAGGAGTCATCCTGACCAAAGGGTGAACCTTCTAGACTCAAAATTCAAAAAATGGGGCATGTTATAGAATGAGGATGTAGGGGCGCCTGATACACACTAGGAGACAAGTGATGACCTGAGTTGTGCGATTGAAATAGAGGACCTAGGTCAGGTGGATATTGTATAATGATATCCTATTGACCTGTGGTAGGTTCCCCATGGTAAGATTAATCTAGAGTGGTATTGATATTAACTAAATAATTATAGTGTTGAATTATTTAATATATGTTATATGGAAACACCTTTAGTAGTTTCCTTGATATACATATATTTGTACACATGCACATATGACGTCAAATTGTTCAAGGTATGGTTTGATAGATGTTATTGATTAATCTTTTTGAGTGAACTAATATTCTGGTGGGGTCAGAAACCAGAGTGAATAGCGACCACTAGGTAATAGAGGCATGATACCTCATTATAAATAGATGCCTTGTACATGCCCCTTGGGTCCGTGGATAGGTAAAATACACCCATTACATGGATATATGGTATTGGAACACATTGGACATAGTTATCAGGTTTTTTGTAATGAAACAACCCCCCCCCCTACAATCATAGATATATTATATAGGGACACATTGGATACACTCCCTCGGTGTATGGTTATGGTGCAGAACATCCACAGAAGGATATATAATAACTAGATGATTTGGAAATTCACTATGTGCTAATTCATATGGTAAGGACACCCTACCCATGGATATATTATTCTAGGATGACTTGGAAATTATCATTAGGTAGTGTGTATAATATACCCCCACACATTGATATTTTATGTTGGGAAACCTTGGATGTGAACATTGGGTCAATGGGTATGGAACATAGCCATTAAAAATGAGTCATGATGATATTAGGATGCATCGGTCATGTAACTTCAGTCCTCTAATATGGATCAAACTCCCCCATAATGATTTGGATTACCATGGGTTAGAGAGATACTATGACATTCTTGGAGACACCCTCACACTAGTTTAAGAAGGTGAGGTATGGTTTACTGGTTTCCATGGAAATAATTTCTCCCAGTATGAGGTTATCCATTCATAGTTTGATACCATATAATGATAAAGGACAATATGGAACTATGATAAGTATGTATAATAGGACTCAAGTTTCACTATGGAACCTGATGTCCAAGATAGATTATTTGTTTGTTCATCTCTCATTTATATAATTACCAGAATGTCACATGCACATATCACTGCATTGAATGGTTATTTATTGAACGATGATGGTGATTTAATTCGGAGTTATGCACTCACAACCTACATAGTCAACCATGGAAATATGGTACCAAATAAACCATTCACATGGTTTTTGGTATAGGTTGGGATGAGTCTTGAGATTGGATGATTGTGCTGGAACATATCAAGTGAGACATGGAGATCTAGATGTGGAAAGGATTGGGAGTGTATTCAGGCCCCTTATTTTTCCTTTTATATTGTGTATCCCATTTTTACTTTTTATCATCCAAGATGGAGATATTTATTGTATTCTAAAATTTCACAAATTTATTATTTTATCATGTTTCTATTTTATTATCATGTGTAATCTCATGTGATGGATTTCCTTGATATTTTTTTAGTTTTCTTATTATTGGTTGTCTAATATAGGGTGTACAATCTATATTGAGTGCCACCGAGGACACCCCCTACATGATGGAAGCTTCTGGAATATATAGAGGTGTTCCTACGGTCCTATTAGACCCATATATGATTATTGTTGTAGTTATATGGGTTGAGGATGTAATTAATGTTTTGAGAGTAAATGTTTTTGGGGTTCTAAACTCTCCCAAAGATGAACTATTTATAAAAAAATAAAATTTTTTGACTGTAGGTCATGAACATGTTTTTATAATTGGAAGTGAATTATGGAATATTTGACATAGAAGGTCACATTATTAATTATTTCCTCAAAATTATTACTACCCAACTATATATGAAGTTTAATAATAATAATAATTAGATGAATAAATACAGTTGAAAATAGAGGGATTTTGTTGTTGATGTTACAATCAGGGAATCAAAAAAATAATTTCCCTAGATTCTAAATAGTGAATGTTCTTCACACATGATAAAATATATAAATATATTTAATTATACTAAATAGTTAAATGATGTTTTATTGACCATTTAAAATGATGAATCAACTAAAATCAAATGAGTTGGATCACCAATGATTGGAATGTATAAGGTACATTCCATTTAGGCTTTTTTGTTGATGGGACAAAACATAATTTATTATGTGTGTCACAAATATGTAATGAAGGAAGTGAATTAGAGGTTAGAAAATATGGGTTCTTATTGAATATGATGATTGAAGGATTTATATTGACAATAAGACAACAAATGTGGAAAAACATTAGGTCAGTTATACTGAAAATCCATGCTACATAGGCCTAAAGGAGGAAAATAAATAATGGCATCAAAGGCATGGTCTTCTTGGACAAAGGATGATATTCATGATTACTCAAGGAGAAAAAATTCATGATGTTACTATACTAAAAATATTGAGAAACTATATTTGATCTATATGTAAAAAAGGGGATGATTATTATGTATCCACACAATATAGTTGAGATTCAAATATATCATATGATAAAGATAATTTATTCAAAAAAAACATTGATCCTTTGAGGAATCAATTTAAAAATGGATATAATTATTTTTATTTTTATTATATATATATATAATTATTTCTAGCACATTCATTACTTTAATTAAGTTCATGTCAAATGCACTAGAAGATTTCAAGAGTTTTTAAAGAAGCCTCGATAATGTGTCTACATTCTCTTTTAATAATTTTTAGAAAAATATTGGTAATTAGTATACTATAATATCATTTATAGAGTATCTTTAAAAGTATTTTAATACCTATGAAATCAATCAACCGTACATGTAATATTAAAATGGTGTTTCTAAAATAAGGAACATGTGTTTTTTGGAGATGGCTTTTAATATGCTAATTGAGAAGGATACATCACAATATTTATGGAGATTAGAAATATGTTTTTCAGTTCATATTCAAAAACCAATGGTTTTATTGAAAATATTAAGATGTGTCTTCTTATTTGATGTGGTATTATATGTACTCATGTTTTAAATACAAATTGTTTCCTCACAACCATAGTATTATCTATGTGAATAGTCAAAATATTTGTACATTTTATCATAGAGGAGTTGATGGTAACTTCCAAGGCTATCTATAAAATAAAATAGGATAAAATTGTTATATTAAAATGATATGGATGATTATTATTAATAATGATGTAAAGGTGTTTAAATTTAATGTAATGAAATAAAGGATTAGGAATATTATTCCGAAAGTGAAGAAGAAACAATACTTTTTGGAAGCATGTACAATTTTTTGAATGTAATGAGAATTAAAAAGAATTGTATATTAAAGATTATGATTCAACCATTTCAAATGATGAATAATAATTATATAAAACTCATTCAGGATTAATAAATAATTCATATATCTAAAATTTTATTAGAGAACATATGAATTTGATTTAAACTATTATAACTTTGAGGACATTAACACATACCTCATTGGTTTCTCTTATTAACCTATGAAATGTGAAAGGGGGCAGAGAGAATGAAGAGTGGATGTATGCTATTAATAAATAAGTATATCATAAAAATATTAAAGAAACATATGATTTCGTACATAAGTCAATAAAAAATATATTTTGACAGAACATTGTCAGTATTTTATCTAAAGATAAATGAACATGGTAAATTACGAAGATAAATTGAAATATATGTGTGAAAAATGAATTCATAGTTTGAAAGAATTGATTTTAATGAGTCGTTTACACTTATTTTAGACATGACACCATTATAATATTTCCTTATTTTATGTAAAAAGGTGATACAAGATATTTTTAATGGATCTAAAACTATCATACCTCATTTTATAGTAGGGAGAAGAATTTTACATTGAACAAACTTATGGAATCTAGTTTGGAGAATACTGAAGACCCTTGTGATATTTTTTAACAAAATTTTGTATTTTTTGAAAAATAATTTTATGTAATAGAATTTATTTTTAATCAGATTAAATATTTGTCATTCAGAGTTTATGAATGGATTGTCGGGATGTTACTAAAAATTGGGATAAAGAATAATTTTTGAAAGATGAAGATCAGATGATCCATTAATAATAGTTCATTAGAAAATGATATTGATGTAAAGTTAGAAGTTTCTGGAAATTAGATTTAGAAAGATTTTTAAATTTCTATGATTTGAAAATATGGAAATTAGAGAGCATTCCAAAACAATTCAGATGTATCATTAATGATCTAATCGTTCTCAAAATCATGAAATCCTCATGATAAATTCTTTAGAGAAAAGAATGGTGTTTGAGTTTTCTTGATGAATCTTATCAAATAGCAATGAACCAGACACATACGTTATCAGAAGATTGGATCTTTGAATTTGATGATGGTTAAGAAATGATATATTGTTGATCAGATCTGGTTCATCAGATGCAAATCATCAGATTCCACTGGTCAGACACGAATCATCGAAGCGTTTCTTTTTTTAGAATGTATAACTCTGTAGTTTCTGAGCCTTTTTGGTGAAGAAAATTTGAATGAAAGAACAGGAGTATTATAAATTCTTATATAGATATATAGGAAAATAAATAGGGAGAGATATTGTTTTTTATCAACCAAAAATAAATTTAATATTGATGTTTCTTTACCACATATGTTGACTAGATAAAGAAGTTACTATAGTAACCTTATTGGACATGATGAACCTGATGAGTTTATTAAATGGAAAGTTTTGATACAAGGAATCATAAATATATCATTGAAAAAGTGTCTTTCAAAATGCAAGAAGTATTGTTTTTACTATGATCATGCAGTTTTGAGAAATGTGAAAGAAGTAAAAAAGCCTATTAGATCCACATTTCATCAGAATATTAATTGGACGAGTGTTTGACACTCAAATTACTCATATGTAGAGTTCCATAGGATATAGTATGATCTAAATGAAGAGTAGGTAAAAAGAAATAAAAATTGGATAAAAACATGAGCCTTTTGAAGTTATTACTAGATATTTGTTATAGGTTTCTTGAGTTTTTAGATGTTGAAACAATGTAGTCCACCATTTTCAGTGGGCTCAGAGCATCAAAGTAGAAAATATTTTATTTCTTTTGGATTTCAATAGATCATGGAAAAAATATGAGAGTCATTTCATTATGGTTAATATCATTAGAAAATGTTAAATTAATTTTTCTAGATAGATAATTTTATGATATTTTGAAGATTCATTCTTTCATTTTGTAAGAAAATTCATCAAACACACGTTTGTTTCTAATTCCATTAGATAGAACTTCTTAAATAACATTAAAATATTTTAAATATAAGAAATGATAATTGTGTTGACATTTTATAAATCAATAAGATACGAGAAATCACCAAAAGAGTTGATAATAATTGAGAAGTGGTCTAATGAAGCTCAAATGAATGAGAAATTTGGGGTTCTTGAATTTCTCTCAATGGGAAAAAATATGGTTACCTAAACATTATTCTAAGGGAGAACCGATAAATTTTATTTCTTATCACATTTTTTAGAGAGAGAAAAAAAGATAATGTAATACAACTTTTTTTTGGAAGAGTATTCAAATAGATTCATGGGTTATATGATCATGCTATATAATATTTTTCTTACTAGATAGGGGGAATCAGACTGAGTTTTTGAGAAGATTTTGGAGAAGTGTTTTTTTGGTAAACATATAGATAATTTTTTTGGTAGAGTAACATATTGAGAAACGATCCATAAAAATTAGTCCATTGGAGCTAGAGAATTAGATCTATGGTATAATAACCAGTCCATTAGATGCAGGATCATCAGAAAAAGGCATCCAAATGTGTTTTTTTATTTACTTTTGTGGAGTATAAAGTTTCAAAGTTCGTAATTATTTTTGTGGAAATTTATTTTATGAAAATTATGTAAACTGGAAGGATTAGGTATAATATTTTCAATCATGATATAGAAGGTGTCTAATTGACGTTTATATAAACAATTGTAACCACTTATTCGAAATATTTAATTTTTATAGAGCCATCAGAGTGACTATGGTAATGATGTATATCCTCACATTGAGGATATGACTTTTGAATCATTCATTCATCTTTTACATTCCGGTATATTCATGAATTTGAGTGTACTAATATTTTATGTGGGTCAAACTCCAAAAAAATACAGGGGTTAAGTTCCTTAAGTTCTGAAATTTTTAAAAAGACAATAATTGGACAACCCCTCCTCTCATTTGTTATAAAATAATTTGGAACATCATTTTTCATCTGATGGAATGTCACCTTATTTTATTCTTATCATGGTAAATGTCAATTCCATCAAAAGAATAGGGATTCTATCATTTTATATAAAATATTACCATTACTGGAGAAAGACAAGATGATCCCAGATATACTATCCCTTGACCTAGAAGTTATTGATTCTATAGCAGTTGGTCTTCCACCATATGTGAAATATGCTCCTATAAAAGTTTCTAATAAGTGAAACATTAAAATTGATGGAAAATATTAAAATCATATTATTTTAAATTTTTCAGAAAATTTGTTTATGAAGCTAATGGGTCTCAGAATTTCTATTTAAACATGGGAAAATCTGAAAGTATCATTGAAGGAAATACCAAACTGAATGAAGAAAAGGTAAAAATCTGGTGGAGCATGATTAGAGATATTAGGATGGGTGATGATCAATTTTTTATGAATACATCACGAGTGTAAATAAGGTTTTTAAGCATTAGTGGTTTTCGAGGTATCTTGTAAGATTCTAAAATTGTAAATAAACTCATGAGAAAATTTCTAGATAGGTTCATTTGTAAAATATCTCATTTAAAAGATAAATATGATTTAAAATTTGTTGAACTGAAAAATTTTCTTTTTGTAAATGAAATAAGAAAAGATCTAGCATTCAAAAAGAAGAACAATGATGAAATTAATTTTTAATCATTACGAATGATAAAAATTAAAAATGTTGAAGATGTTGATCCCTATCATTTTGATGATAATGAGGATGATGATTTGAATAAAAAAACATGTTCCGCATTTATATGAATTATGATAGTAGAAGAGTAAATTAAGAAGTAAAACATCCTCTAAAATGTTTTGAGTGTGGTGGAATTGAGAAATTTTTTATTAATTTCCCCAAGAATAAAGTTTTTAGAATATTATGATAATTTTTATGAACAAACTCCATTAAAAAGGTTGAAAAAAATTTCTAAAAATTAAATTTCATCCAAAAAATATAATAAGATGTTCATTGGAAACAAATGAAGTTTTCTATGTAAGGATGAATAATATGAATCAACTAAAAACAATTATTCAATATTAGAATTTTTAGAAATGTTTCAAATATTAAGTGAAAATTTTTAGAAAAAACTATTCCATATAAAGTGATGAAAAAAAAGGTGGTGAAGAAACTTACTCTAAATATTAGATCATGTTATAACTTGTGTATTTCCTTAAGAAAACTTCAAATATCGAGAAGGAAATGTGAATAAAATAGAATTGGTGAAAGAATGTTTGATGGAAATGAATATTTTCTTTAAAGAGAATATGTGTACATTAAGGAAATTATGAATCTATAATTGAAATTTTCATGACAAGAAAAGATGATATATTTTTATTTTAGGATTGTTGCTACTAAGTAAGATGAGGATCAAAAAACTAAATAAAACTTTCTCATGGTACAAATAAATTTAACAAATTTTAATGATATCTTCAATAAAAATTTAAGTAATAGAATTTACATCAATTGTTTTTAGAAATATCAAATCAATAATCAGGTGAAATTATAACCCACTAAAAGTGATAATTAATATGTTATTGGTAACTATTTAAGAGTTGAGATAAATATTTGGAAATAATGGTTTGATAATAGATATGAAAAATCCTTCACTTCAACAAAAATTAAAAATTACTGTTAGAGGAAGGTTTCCACACACCCATAGTTATTTAAATTTAAAAAAATTTATGACCCAAAAAATATTATTAATATGTTAAATAATAACTCTATAGAAAACTAATAGTTGTGGTTTTTTGGTGGTTTTGTGGAATTTATGGGAACATAACTAAAAAATGTTGGAATAACGTGTCTATTCTAGGAAATGTTTTTTAAAATAGTGGTTCAATTGGGGGGGAAATGATTAAATTACATTCCCAGAAGAAGTAAGAGACATAAATCCTCAATATGTAAGAAAATTTCCAACAAAAAATCAGTTTGATTTTGTAGTGGAAATATGTGGAATATTTGACTAAACAGGAAAATTTTCTTAAAAATATTTGATAATCATTCATGAAAAAGTTTCTTATTATAGAAAAGAAAATGATGTGGGAAAGAAAGAAGGTTGAGGAAAGATACTTTTTTATTGAGATAACTTTAAAAGAATTAAAATAAAATAAGCCATGGATTATTTATATTGGTCACTCCTCACACATTATGGAAGATATAAAAATCCTGAAAAATATTGAAAATTATGATGTGGGAGTATCTACTTTTGGAAATGATAAATCATTAAAAATTACATAAATATTGATGATGAATATTAAGCCACAAAAATATAAAATTTAAGGAATTTATATTTGAGGATAGGCTAAAAACATACTTATTGTGAGTCAACATTGTGATGATGTAAAATAAGTCATATTTAAGACATATGATTGTATCATAAAATGTTTTGAATATGGAATGGTTGTAAAAATGTAAAAAAGAACCAATGGGAATCACTTTGAAATTGAAGAACATTGAAACTCCAGTTACTTGAGTTCTGAAGTTGAAAACAAGTTATGGAATAACAAAAATTTTAATAATGGATAGAAAATTACATATAAACATTGTGATATTGATTCTATAATAAATTTCCCAACATTGAGAATAAGAGAATATGATGTCCATATAACTAGTTATAATGGGAAACTGACTGGTAAAAGACATAAGAAAATTTTGATTCATTCTACCAAACATCTTGAAATTATTTATTCATATTTATGTGAACTATTGAGATATCAGTCAACAGATTAGGATCTTTACATTTTCAGTTTTATTGATAATTTCACTCAGATGACCAATATTTTGTTTATAAACTAGAAGTCAATGGAAACAGAAATGATCAAATTTTTTAGAAGGGATGTTAATTGTGAAATGAGTGTTTACATAATGATGTTTAGAACTGTTAATGGTAAGGAATACATATGAAATTAATTTTAATAATATATTTAAGAAATACGGAGTTAATCATCATTACAGTGCCCCATACACCCCAAAACAAAATGGAGATACAAGAAGGGATCAAACATATTTAGTGTAAATTGGAATAATTGTGTTAGCGAATTGTAAAAATTTTATGTTTTTCTGGAGTGAAGGTATTAGAGTTGATGTTCATGTTCAAAACCAACATTTTCTAAGGAAGGAATCCAAAAGGAATTCATATTATATGTGTTACTACAAAATACCTTTGTTTAAATACATCAATGTTTTCAGAAGTCCCTATTCACTAAAAATCAAAAATAAAGATCTTGGTAAATTTATTGAAAAATATAAGTAATGACTTTCATGGGATAATAATACAATATAATATATTATAAATGTAAAATAAATTAATTTTTTTTGAATTCATATGACGTAAATGTTTTTTAAATTTCAACCTTTTATATAAAAGATACTAAAATGTTTGAGGAGGTTAAACTGAATTATTCTAAATGGATAAAATATGTAAGTCATATTGTGATTTAAAATTGGTATATGATGAATTATATGAATCGTTTCATGTTTAAAATGATACATAAATAATATATCTAAAATTTCATACTCTATAGAAACATATAGAATCATAAAATATAATTGAAAATAAGAAATCACCTGTTTGAACCAAAAGAATTTTTAGATTAGTGAATAAAACATTACTTATATCATTGGATGAAAAATATTAGTTTCATAAGTAATAATCTATAAATAATGGGTAAATAAAATGGAAGAATTATTTGATCAGTTTGAGAAAAATGAATTATGAGAACTTGTTCCAGGACCAGTTTGTAAAAATATTATTGGATCAAAATGGGAGTATAGAAACTAGTTTAATGAAAATGGATAAGTTTCAAGAAATAAATGAATACTTTTTTAAAGGGTATGCGTATATGGAAGTTATCAATTTTGAGGAAACCTTTTCCCCAATAATAAGATTATTAAAAATTAGATTGTTTCTTTTCATATCGAAAATATAATGTTTATCAAATGGATGTGAATTAGTTTTTCTATATTAGAGAGATAGTGAAAGAATTTAACATTGATAAACCTTATGGTTTTATACTTGATAACAATAGAAGATAGGTTTTTAAATTGAACAAATCCTTGTATGGGTTGAAATAAGCCCCATGTTCCTAGTACTCTAAACATGACAATTGTTATATAATGTTCATATGTTTTGAAGGTATTTTTGAAATAAACATACATGTGAATGAAGTTAACTCCAACATGATTATTGTAATTATATATATTTATGATATTTTTTATATAAATGATGAAATGATTTATATAGAATTTTATGAAAGAATAAAAAATAATTTATGACATGTTAATGTTGAGAGAATTAACATTCTTCCTATTTTTACAAGACCACCAAAATGGAAATATATTTTTCTACCAAAAGAAATGTATTCGATGGAATTTTTACAAAATATTTGTGTTGAGGAATCCAAAGAAGATTTTAATCGTATTTTAATTGGGATAATGATGTGTAAATATAATAATAGAGAAAGTGGGAGTCCGAGATATTTTTCAAAATTTCTAGAAATTTTATATTATCTAATAGCTTCAAATTATGATATTCATTATGATGTAACCTTGTGTGAGTTGGAAAAATAAGAAACAATGTTTAGTAACTTTGAGTATAGTGGAATCAGAATATGATACTACAAGAAAATATTTTACTCAAATGTTATGGATGAATGTTTAGTTGGGAGATGTGAAATTCGAATTTTAGAAAACAATAAATATACTTTGTGATAATGTCAGTGAAATTGATATTTCTAAATATCCTATTTAATTATTAACATCAAATTTTATTTAAATTATGTTTCACTTCATAAAAGGGATTGTTTTTAGTAGTGATGTTTTGTTTGAATATATTTCATCAAAATATCAAATTATGTTTATTTCACAAAATAGTTTCCAAGGTATATATTTGAATAATTGAGGCTACAATATCATGTTTATCCTCCTTCAAATACGTCATAAAAATATTGAGTAGGTTCCCCACTATTCTTTAGAATATGTTCAAAAAGGGGGTGAATTTGTAAAACCTTTTTATATCATGGAGAGAAAATTACTTTTCTTCCATAAATGAATATGAAGTTTTAGTTATCATAAAATGGGAGAGTGAATGAATTTGGAGGATAATATAAAATTATTGGGAGTTTATCCTGATATTTTTTAAAATTTTCTTATCACATATGGATGTAATTCCTTCAAAAACATTACATTATCAAGTTTTGTTGATTCAGGACCCTCTCTTTCGAGAAAGAATGTATTTTGGTCCAAGGTAAATATTGGAGTTTTAAATAGTGTGAGTGTTGAAATATGATTAGTTCTAAAAGCTATTAAGGAGAATTTTATACAAATTCAAAGGGGGATTTTGAAGATCCTTGGTGTTGTTTTGTTTTGAAAACATTTTTTTGTTGAAAACTAATTTTTTATAAAAGAATATTTTAGTAAATCTAGTGAATGATTTGTTTCTATGAGTTTATGAATTATTTGTTAAGAAGATTTAAAAAATCTGGATAAAGAATGTTTTTTTAAAATTTGGTTATTCGATGATCCATCAAAAATTGTTCAATTGAAAAATGAATTTGATAGAAAGTAATTTTGTTTGGAAATAAATTTCAAAAAGATTCCTATTTTCATGATAATTTAGAAGATGGTAAGTTAGATAACATTCCAAAATATGTTATAAAATCATTTTTGGATCATAATGTTTCCAAAATAATGAAAAACTCAGCATTCAAGATTTAGATAAAAATTACATTTGGAGTTTTTCAATCATAGATTATTAGAATGAGAAGTACCAGATACATAATTTATTAGAATATTAGATGTTTGAATTCAATAATGTTTGAATAAATGAAATAGTGTTGATCAGATGTGGTTCATCATATATAGATCATCAAATGCACCTGATTGTACACGAGTCATCGAACCATTTCAATTGTTAAAATGTGTGCATTTTTGGTTTCCAAGTCTCTATAGTGTTTAAAATTTGAAATATAAAGGAGGATTCACCTGATGTTAGATATGAATATTTGGGAAAAGGAAAATGTGAAGATCACATTTGTTATGAACAAAAATTATGAGTATGATTTATGTTTCTTCACCATAGAATTTGATCAGATGAATAAGTTATAATACAAATTTTAATTCATTGGAGAAAGATTCTGATTACATACAAAGGGATATTTTAATCTGAAGTGTCAAACTCAAATCATTGAAAATGTTTTTTTAGAATTATATAAGTATTTTGGTTGTTGAGATTGTGAGGTTTTGAGAAATGTGGATGGAGTCAAAATGCAATCAGATAAATTTTTCATCAGAAGATTAATTAGATGATTGTTGGAAACCAATAAGTCATTAGATATAGAGTTCCATCAAACAAATTTTCATCAAATTGTGGAGTATGTGAATATAAGGAGAATGTGGATGAAAATGTGAGTCTTATTGGGGTTACTAATCTATAGTCATTTCGGGATTATAGTGTAAAAATTTCAAAAATGTTGCAAACTATTTTAAGTTGTCTTAGAGAATCACTCTGAGCATGCATTTGTTTGTTTTGGATATTATTGGATCAAGACAGAAAAATGAAAGTTGTTTCATTAGGTTTAATATCACCAGAATATAGACAATTATATTTACAAGACATGTAGTTTTATATATTTTTGAAGTTCGGTTCCAACAGACAATTATTTTGTATTGAAATTCATTGAATTCACTTTTTTTTTAAATCCATTGGATATAACTTCATTTAAAACATTCAAATTTTTTAAATATAATAAAATTATAATTTTGATGAATTATGAAGAATCAAAGAGATTTTATAAGTCACCATAATAGTTGAGAAAAATTGAGAAGTCATAAAATAATGTCCAAATGGATAATAAATTTAGAGTTTTTTAAATTTCAATGATAGGGAAAAGAAAATTTTCTCCCACCCTTTCCTCTATTGCAGAAACTATAAATAGTATTTCATAGTATATTCTACATTGTATTATTTAAAGTGAGAAAAATTGATGTGTTGAATATTTTGTGTTATAATATGGGTTCAAACAAAGGTATCAATCAAAAGATCCAACTATAGATTAATTTTATTATCAGACTGAGGGGATTAGCCATAGTTTTTATGAAAAAGTTTGAGAATCATATTTTTGTTAAATAGAGAGATCAAAAATTTTGGTAAAGTATTAGAATGAGAAAAGATCCATTGGACAACTTCCATTAGAGTCAGACAATCAGATCTAGGCTATCAAACCCAGTATATCGGATGTAGTCTCATCTAAAATAGGCATCAGATAGGGTTTCCAAAAGGATTTGTTTAGAATAAAAAGTCTCAAAATTTTATTTTTTGTTTTGGTTAAAATATTTAAGGAATTTTTTTAGTTTAAAAGTGTTTATATAAGCTAAATATAGAATGCGTCTAATAAGATTTTTCACAAAAAACATTTATTTACTTCTTCATAATAGTGACTTTCCATAGAACCATATGAGTGGCTATGGAATGGATGTATGCTCTCACCCAAAGGGAAAACATTAAAAATCATGTGTTCCTTGATTACATTCCTATATTTTCATGCATTTTAGTTTACTAGAAGTTGATAAGTATCAAACTCTAATAAGATTTAGGGATAAGTATTATAATGCTTAAAATTTGAAAAAATAAAACAACTAGTTCAACCCTCTATATGTTTTTATATGATCCATTGGAACTTCAAAGATGAAGGATATGTTTACAGGTAAAATAAGGCTTGTAATGGTTAATAAAATCATCGATTGCATAGTATTACATTTTAGACAATTTCATTAAGACACTAATATTCAAGAAAGGTAGTGCGCAAAAAAATATTTATATTAAAGAGGATGAAGTTGTATGCTTTATTTTTGTTGTTAATGGGGATGGTAAAATTTTTTTTGAAATAAATAATATTTTTATAATGAATTAACTTTTTAAATGAATAAGATTATTTATAAATACATTCATAGGGAATTAAGGTACTTTATTGGCTTAAAAATTTCTCCAAAGGTAGAATATATCATTATTTATTTGGTAAACCATGCCCCAGATCCAATAAATTTGTTCAGAAAAGAGAATTTGAAGCTAATTTATACCAAAAAAAATAGTGGGAACCATTCCCTCTATGGATAAAAAAGGAAAGGTAGTTGATTCAAGATAATTTAGGATGGTTGTTGGATTTTTTTTATAATTTATGACTTCAAGATTGGATTTTTTATGATGAAAATTATGAAACATGTATCATTTTTCATCTAATGGTTCTAATTTCATTAATTTGATAAAGAATTATTAGGTGAAAAAATGAAAAATAAACTAGGGATGAAAATATGAAACTAGTGAAAAACATGATCTATTTGGAGACAAAAAATAAAAAAGGGATAGAGATATAGATTGTCAATGATCAATATTTGGTTGTGTTTTATTTTTAGTGAAATGTGTGTATACTAGAACAAAAGTAAACAATCATCAGTGAACATGACTACCATTAAAGTAGAATATGTGTCTGCATATCAAGCTATAAACCAATTTATTTGGATGAGGACTCAACTATTTGATTTCATGGGGAAGTGAAGCTGACACTGCTGATGATCTATAATAATAATATTGATATCCATTTATTAAGGAATATTTTTCAATATTCTTAATTAAAATACATTAATATTAAATATACCTTCATCAATGATATTATATATCAAAATATATTGAATCTATATTTTTTCCAAAAAAAATAATATATTTTTTCACAAAACCATTGCTAATAGAACCATTCTATAGATTGTGGTAAATTATTGGAGTTTAATCTCATTCCTCTTAAGGATATGGTATGGATAATTCATCTCCTATCCTAGTTTTTCATTATAATTTAGTTTTCATAACAGTATAGTGTCAACATTAATATCTATTTTTGTCTATTTCTTCATTTTTTACGGTAGGGGGGGAAATTAATATTTTGGATAATTCTATGATATGTGATTCACCTAATGTAGAAGATATATCTTTTTTAGGTGGAAAAAATATTTTGAGGGGGTTTTCTAAATGGGTAAGATATTAATTTATAATGTTTTTAGATATTTTTTAGATATTTTTATTGATTTAACATGTTTCACGATCATGTTTTAATGAACTTATAATATTGAGGTTTATATAATATTTTCTTATGTGCAAGAAGAGTTATTATTTATTGGCATAAAGACGTCTCATTAATGATGGTGGAATATGTATAATTAGTTATTAATAGAAACTATGATTTTAATTTTTTTAATATTATTATTTCTTATATTTATTTTACACGTATATTTTTATAATAATTGAACAATGTTTTATTTCAAAATGTGGTGAGTTTCAAAGTGATTTATATTTCTTTATTGATATAGAATTCAAAAGGAGGATATTTTTTAGACTAACTGTCAATTTAAGAAGATTATGAAATCTGTAAATTACTGAAATCCATGAAAACATTTCCCAGGAATAATGTTTAAAAAGGATCTCATTCATGGAAATTTTTATAAGGGTTTAAAATATTCAAAAAAGATAAAGTGATTGTGTTTATGTGTTGGATTTTTTTTGTAGTAAATAAATCATATTTAAAATGATATTAAATAATTTTTTTCTATGAAGTGAAAATTATTTAGAACATTGGAGGTGTTTGAAAAAAAATTAAGTTTACTGGATAAAATATGTAGGAATTTGGTCTTTGGGGAGATTGGATCATAAATATAGAAAATCTATTGAATTCATACGACTGACTTTTAACAAACCCAGTAGAAATTTATATATGTTCATAATGTTATTCATACAATGGTGCATAGTATTTTTTATTGATGAGGATTGTAATATCCATAAAAGTAAAAATCTTACTCTTATATATAATATTTTATATTTAGTAAGTCATTTTTTTAGAGATAATAAATGATGTAAACGGTGAACTCTCCTTGAGATACATAATATTTTGATTTTTTATCTAATATTTCCATATATAAGGAATCCTATACGTAATATTTTTATATCTCATGCATATGTATTTCCATATGGTATGTATGATATTTTTCATTGACTATAATTTAATATATATATATAAGTGGACATACTATTATAAAATTATCACAGAGTTTTCAAATAAATATTTTCAGAATATGAGTATTTTCATGAAGTAATTATGATTATGATAAATATGTTATTTTAAAGAATAAATAACATCATGTGAATTTTTAATTCAAGTAGTTGGAGAATAGATTCACATATTAAAGTTGATTACAATAGTGAGTTAAAAGCCTTGGGTTTGGGTTTTAAAATAAGTCACATCATGACAAGAAGGTATGTGTATTTTGTTCTACTATATTTCATTGAGGTTTAATATATCATATTATTATGCATTTTGTCCCACCAAGATATGAAAACTTTGATAAAACGATATTTTTTATTACATCATGAATGAATTTTACACACAATAAAAGGTAGAAGGTATTGGACAATTAGTAAAAGGAACCAGTTTTTATGTTGCATCAAATACAGTCACACCATGATTTATGCTAGAGTCCCCTAGACAGATACAATTATAGAATAAGAAGAAGAAGGACATGAAAATAGAGGTTACATGAAGTTACTTTTCTAAATATTTTAACTTAAAATTATAATTCAATGATGGAAAATTACCACTACTATTAATTAAAAAATTTAGCTGTTATCATGCATATAGTATGGAAAATTATAAGAGATAGTGGAAGGGAGAGTTAATTATAACAAGAGGATAATATTTATTTTCATTCAAGTAGAATAAGAAGATAATATTACCATATATTGTCAGTGATTAAGTGGTATAGGTATAATAGTAAAAATTAAAATAAAAATTACTATAATAAGATTATTGTCATATTTTTTTGAAGCCTCATATTGTTGAAAGAAATTAAATATCCTAATTAATATGGTCGAAATTAATATAGTCGCGATTTTTTTTGATAACACAATTTCAAGGTTATTACAAGTTTGTTTATAATTTATTGTGATTATACTAGAACAATGCATTGTCTTAGGTGAATATGGATAGAGGTAAGGATTGGCATGTATTTTTGAGTTGTGAACCTTGAAAAAAATTATTTTCATGGTTTGAGATTTCATCGTTGTGTGTTGTATAAATCAAATCATTCTCATTAATAGGTGATAAATTATATTTTTAAAAGAAACATAAAATGAATTTGAATATATAAATCGCTGCATGTTAGTGAATTTTCATTAATCATAAAGATCTAATTCAACTATAAAGGTGTAAATGAGAAACACCAATCCCACATCTAAAGAAATATGGTCTTCCACCCATACTTATGATATAAAAGATTGAATATGACCTTCATACCATGATTAAACGTTCTCTATCTATTTATAATATAAGAAAATCAATAATAAAATCATAAAAAATAGTTTTAAAACAATTTGAAATGTCCCTATCCTAGTCATCCTAATCAGATCCAGACAAGATAATCCCATAATATAATGTGCACTTCCCTATATTCTAGAGGTAAGTAATTAGCTATGAGATTTTTATTAAGTGACATGGGGAGACATTTGGCTCAGTATAACCACATTAAAATATAAGGTAAAAATATAGTATCTTTAAAAAGATATATTATTAAAAAAATATAATTATAGTTGAAATTGAATCATTAATAAATAAATATACTACACTGTAATATTTTATATCCTTATAGGTCATACATTCATATATCAATATAGGATTTCTTGATGCGTTATCCATATATAGTTTATGAAAAAATGATACACACGATTATTCTTGGCCTTAGCTCAAACCGGTTACAAAAACATAATAGAGGTCCTCTAGTCTTCTCACCTATAGTAGTGTAAATGAGCCAACCTATATGTGAAAAATAATATCTACATGTGTACTATGGTTATGTTCAAATAAGGATATTAAAACTCCGTAGGCCACCCCCAATGTTATCAATAATAAAATTTACTATATATGTTATTGTGTTTTCTCGAGGGAATATAAATCATAAAAATCACATAAATACATATTTCTAACAAATTTGTGAAAACAAATGAACCCTAGTGGATGAATCCGTCCTATATTAGTTATTTATTTCATGGGATAGTCACATTACCTAATTACAAAAGGAGGTTTAGAGGGTTTTCCCCTCTCAAAATATTAAATGGAAAAATATAGAAACATTAATAATGAAAAGAAATTCATAAATGGGTTATACCTACTTATTCCTAGGAAAAGGATTTATTCCCCTAAATATCATTGTTGAAAGGGTTATAAAATCTAAAAATAAGTAAATGGTGAATAGTTCACCGTCAATGATCTTAAAAAATACAGTGCTTAATGGGTTATCTCCTCTTCAGAATAATGCAATAGTTAACGGGGCATTACATCAATCATTGTGGAATTGTGGAAAAGATCATTTCCTCTATTAAATAAGGCAATGGTGAGTATATCATCATTAAAAATTCCAAGAAAAACAATATCTAATAAGTTATCACCTTTATTTAAAACTATGATTAGTAATGGGTTATTACTAATCCAAAAAAAATATAATGGTGAAGGGGTTATCACCTAGATAAAATATGACAAATCTAAATGATTCATATATAATCCCCTTGAATGGTATAATGGGGAATTAGTTATCCATAATATCAAATATTGAAATAGTGTGTGAGTCTTAAATATTCCTTCAAAATTGTATAATTTTGAATGAGTTTCCATCCTTTTTTATCACAATCTATGTTATTCTTAGCATAACCTCAACTTATATTGTAATATTGTTAAGGTGATGAAGAAATATGCATCTCAAATACTATGAAAAATTAATTAATTATAGTATTATCCACTATTTATCCCCTAGGATAATCAACATATCACAAAACGTAAGAGTTAACAGGATATACCCATAATCCTGGAATTTTCCTATGGAAAACACATCCTTTTATTATTACCCATAACAAAATATGAAAATTTTACCATGATGTAATTAATTTATATATTAAACTAAAAAACACAAATCATATCCATTGAATTATTAAAATCAGTAACATAATTACTAAAATCCCCTAACTCGTCCTATCAACACAATAACTCACATATTCAGTAACGTCATACCTTAGGAGATGACATATTAAATAACATAAGTATGTGGTTATGTGATAAACATATTATCTCTCAATCATGATATACACTACACTCATTATTTATCACACTACATATGAAACCACATCTGGTTCTCGAGGTTATTAACTCAATACAATCTCACTATTCAACCCTCCATTGTTGTAATAGTTAAAAAATGTGAATATCATGCATTACCTAGACTCCAAAACCCATGGTAATCAAATTGTTAGGTGGTTAAATTACCATTACATCATTGGTATAAATATATATGTAAACTATTCAATCCTCTTAAGGCTTTTAATATTAATGCCTTATTCAACCATAGGTTTCTCCTCATTGGATAACCCAAAATACTAAGAGTTTCTCTCAAAATAGATCACTCAGATAACCCCTATCTCACTGCTATGGGAAAATGTTATATGATAAATACAATAAATTTTAAAAAAAATTCTCAAGGTCAGACACCATTGGTGGTTCCAAAAATATCATGTCCAACCATCTCTTATAAAGGAGTAAATGTTTCTATTTTAACATAACTCGTTATCCCAATATCACATAAAGGAGGTAATATACTGTTTAATATTATTTTTCTCACAACCTATTACTCATATTGAAAAATAAAATAGTACATTTAAATCCTATATAAAAATGATAATAGTTTGTACCACCTTTCACACATGGCAGTAATCCCTTTTAACCAAGGTTCTCCGACCTTAAGAGTGCTTCCCCAATCCAACACTAAAAATTGGCCATGACGGTAAACACCCATCTCATCCATAATTCAAATAAATATAATTACTACTTAGAATTAATTTAAATATTTTTTAAAATTATTTTAATTTTTAATAATCATTTTAAATCATAATATGTTTCTTACACTCACTAAAAACTTAAAAAAAATTTAGTGTGAATCACTCCTAACAAGCCTTTGAGCCTGTGATGAGTAAAATCCCAAATTTATAATTTTGATTCATCGAAAAAAATTATTTAAAAAATCATATTTATATTCTTTATAAAACATGCCTCAATATGATAACATGAAATTAGATACACTCATCACCCCATACAATACTATATGCATTCCACATGAAAGACTTGTCCCAATGGAATTATTTAACAATGATCTAGTGAAGTAATATCATAAATCTATACAATAGCCATCCAAAATTAGGGGAGGTCCAAAGGAGAGTAATGGAGGAAAATATAAAAGTTTAACTTATAATAACCTAAGAAAAATCGATGAAAAAACATGATAGATCAAGGATAATAAGGAAGGATATAGAAAATAAAATGAATGGAACTTCCCCCACTTCTAGCATCGATAATCCTTCTAAATATGAAGTGTTATCAAAATAAAAAGTCCCAAAAATAAAAACCCCATAGCACCCCCACACACAAATTATATTGAGGTAGTAAAATTACACTTGAAGTCTAGTGTCCTAACATTGTGCTTATTGTGGTAGAGGTAGTATCACAATTGATTTTCCTATACCACAAAACAATTAGTGATGTTCCCCAAGGGTTCTAGTGGATTTATTTTATGATTAATCAAACAAAAATACTTAATCATTCATTGGAATTATTCCACAAGACTTTCTAAATTATTTTTCATGCCAAAATATATTATATTTGAATAAAAAAATGTCTAAACCTCCTCCCTCTCAATCCACATCCTAAAAATTTATACTTTCCCAATATATAGCTCCAATAGAATATTACACTTTCATTTTACCTCATAATAATCAATGATATCGTTCATTATAATATATCATATTATTAATGAGGTTTTATATCTCATAAAATAAAATCTTATAAGTATTATATATTATTATTTTGAACATTCATCATAATTTCAATAAAATTTTATAAAACGTAAATAAATAAAGCACAGTGATTCCTTTAGTGGTACTGCATGAATAAGAAGATGTTTAACATGACATGCTGGTCACAAAACCTCATGGATAGGATTTGACATTGGAATTTATTCCATTCTATATATTATGAAAAATCATCTTATAAGTACCAAAGGATAATTGATAAAATAAGAAAAAACATCTGTATCATGTATATAGAAATTACATTGGAATATAAGCTAAATAAATTCAATAAAAATACTATCAATTATTACCTAAGTACCATCAATATATCAATTATCCAATTTTATGTATAAATCTTTTTTAAAGGGAACTAAACCTATGTTTAAGAATATAAACTTGTGAATCACATTGAGTAAATCTCCAAATTTAATAAGTGAATCCAAAAAAATATGGTTCTTAATTATCATGGAAGTATAATGTTTTAAGGGTATTTAAAAATAAATGGAATGTATTATTCACAAGAAACAATTTTAATATTCTTGAATTTTTATTTATTGGTGAAAAAGTATTTTCAAATATAATAAAATTGAATTTTTTATTAGATTTAGTTGGGAAAGGAAAATTTCAACCATTCTAATAATGTATAACTTTTAGACATTATATTGAAAGGGATTTTGGGATATAATATTACATGGGGAAAAATAATTTCATTTTAAAAATAATATTAGGAGTTGATTAAGTATCCTAAATTACATCTAGTTTCATTCAATTTTTCTATTTTTAAATTTTTGAAGTTTGAGTTGGTTTAGTAGGTCAACCATGAGGCAAAAAAACATTATTTACCAATATAAGTGTAATTTTACCAAAATTACTAATGGTATGAAGTAATGATTAATATTAAATACGATAATTATACATTTTCTATTTTTATCCAAATCTAATTCTATTATTCCAATTTAATTTCCATTATTTATTGTACTAGACTTAGTGAATGAAGAATGTTCTTCAATATAATTGACCCATTGTTTCATGGAAATTTAGGTATTTCATGTGATAAAATTTCTAGGTTTCATATTCATAAATAATTAATGATTTTGGTAATGATAATTTCTCCCTTTATATAAAGATATAAAGGGATATTTTTTCTGAGGTTACCCCCACCATAAGTATATAGGAATTTATTTGGATCTCGAGGTGGGAGTAGGGTGAATTGATTACCAAACCTAATGTTGGGATAGTTATTTCCCCCAAGCTTTTAGGAATGATAAAAATTATTATAGTACAGTTATTCAAGATTTCATGTAATTTAACCTTGATATTGGGAGTTCATGTTATCATGTAAGAATATTATATTAAGCTTCAATAAACCATAAAACACAAATAGATAAATCATTATTATTGAAGAAACATATTATAGAAAAGAAAAATAGGTTCAAATTACAAATTTTTTGATGGATCTAGAGAATTTTAAATGTAAGGTAACAATTTTGGTCTATTTTTCACCACTAAATATTTTCCCAGTATTTGATTAATCTCACTAATCCTCAAGGGGAGTTAATCCATTATGCAAGATTTCAATGGGATAGTTTCTATGTAAAAATTTATAGTCTATTTATGACCACTTTATTTATGAGTTTCCGTGAAAAAATAAATAAATACCTTCTTAAAAGAGTACTATAACTTGTAGGATTAATGAGTGTTTATTAAATCACCAGTCACCCCTAATAGAAGTATTAAATGGGGATTTGTTATGGTATTTGGTTTTCTATAATGTTAGTTAAAGGTTCCTTGAATATTTAACAATATTATTGGAGTGATTTATTGATGAAGAAATTAATTCCACTAATTTACCTTTTCATTGATGATGCTTGAGAAGCATTGAATTTCTCTAGAAATAATTAATTTACATCATTCCAAGAATTTATGGAATTATAAATGGGGATGTGGGCCCATGATTTTTAATACTCTGTAAGGGATAAAGGTAGCACTCTATATTTGATTTATTTTCATTAGAAACCCCATTACAGTTTTCATTATTATAGAAAACTTGTAACTCTATAATATAAATATGAGGATTAATCCTTATCCCTCTCTCTCCCTCTCACCATTCATTCAGTATTTTTTTAATGTTATAGAAATACATAAAATATATTTTGGTCTCTTAATAATTTTGGGATTCCAATGATAGTGAATAGATATAAAAAGATGAAATTATTTGATTTATTTAATGTTATAATCATAAAACTAAATGTTTCATGATTTTAAGTCAAATGGTTAGGAATATTCATTATTTTAAAAAAAATTGTTTATTATTTATTCCTTCATTTACATTATTAAAAAATTTTGATTTTCTTTTTTATATTTTATTTAAAACATCATTGATGTATATAAAAACTTATAGAAATGGAATATCATATATATTTTGTAAAATTCAAGGTTTTATAGAGAACATGATTTCATAACAAGTTATATAAGTATATTTGAGGGTTACAATGTGGATTTTTCTATAATTAATATATTTTATTTATTATATTTCATATCACTATCTGTGATAGGTTGGGTTATGAGTATTTAAAATATTTTGGTGTATTATAAGAAATTATATGATGATATCATTGGAAATGATATTTCCTAGTTAAATATTTATTATAATTGTTATTTTATATTTTTATATAAAATTATTTTGAAATTTTAAACCAATATATGTTAATAATATAATGAAAATGTTACATTATGGAAATCATCTCAATGTAATTATATATTAGAATCCATTTATAAACATGGGTGTTGGCTAATTGTTTCCCCAAATGTTCTATAGTGAATTGTTTTCTCTTATGATTTTAATCCATTATATGAATGAATATTAAAATAAAATTTGTATTTGATGAATTTTGATATGTAAGGGATATTATAATAAATTTTTTATTGGGATTTTAAATCTAAAGTAATTAGTTTTATAAGGATTATACATTAACGTGATCAGAGACTGTTAATTTGGTTAAAGGAATGAGATATAAAAATTAAATCATTAAAATAGTGAATATATACATGGATGGAATGAGATAAAATATGGAAGAAAGATATATATATATATATACATAACTCTATTATTTTGAAATCCCATTAAAATTCCAAGGTATTTTATTCCTTCCAAAGTAAACACCCACCATGTCCTCAATCATTTAATTGGATACTCATGCCAAAGTCAAGTTCCCTTGGATTGTCTTGTGTAAGATACAAATAATATCAGGGATCGTAATATTTTACTTATATACAATAGTTATATATATATATATAATGCTTGGATAAATGTCCTTAAATAATCAATACCAATGGTTTATATAAATTTCTTCATGTTGTTTCCAAATCTATAATAAAATAGTTATATATGATATTATTAAAAAAGTTAACTACCAAACTAATTATTCCATGATAGAATAGTAAAATATAATTAAAATAATAATTTAATATTAATATTTAATGAAAAACTAATATTATATATGTGTTCATCATTTTACTGGGAGAATACTCAATACAAGTTTTTACAGAATACTAAAAGAAAGTATAATATTCACTAAATAAATATTTTTTTTGTATATTTTAAGGGAATTTAACAAAAAAATTATTCTATTGGGAACTATTTTATGTTTTATCAATAATTTTATTGATTAATGAAGTATTCTAAAATATTAGTAGAAAAATAATTAGCATAAAAATTCAAGTTTTATAAAAATCAATTTTTTTTAATTTTGAGTCATTGGTATTGCATACTGGTTGTGAATGATTTTTTTCTAGAGATTCATGCCCATAAAAATATAATAGAGTTTGTAAAGGGTGATGTAAATCCATTTTTTAGTAGTGAAACATGTATATTTTCTAGGAGTTAGGAATATATGAATTTCATCAGTCTAGTATATTGGTTTTTGAATTGGAAAATATGTATTATGTACCTACCATAAATAAATATTCATTTATATTTCTTGTTCAGATAAGAAAGGATTTCATTAATAATTTAGAATAAAAGTGGTAATATAAATATAAATTAAATATTTTATGATATTCAATTTAAGATTAATGGTTTTTATATTCAACCCATGTATTGTCCACATTGTAATAATCAAAATAATATATTTAATTAAAATGATTATAAAACTAAATAGATTTATTACTTTAACCACATTTTTAAAAATTATGAATTGTTTTAAAAACACATTAAATAAATATAAATAAAATCATTTAATACATGTAAATAAATTTTATCTAGATAGATGATCAAATATCCAATTTTTAGAAAATTCCTAAGGGAGATTGCATTATTACTCATAATTCCTACAGATGTATGTGGTCCAGTAAACACATATGATAATGGCGGTTATGAATACATTATAAATTTTAATGAATAATTTATTTAGAAAAAAATTTCCCTTCTAAAGAATTTTTTTAAATATATAACATGTTTGATGTAAGAAAACATTAACTATAAAATCAATAAGAAATGGTTGCAAATTTTTATGGGTTAAATCAAGGTGGGTAAGAAATAATTGTATAATTTATTTTCCTTTTTATAGATTTGGAAATTGTTTCATATTTAACACCTCTAGGTACACCATGATGGAATGATGTATTTTAAATAGAAAATTATACCCTCATAGACATGGATTAATTAATATTTTTTAATTAATAATTTTTTGTTTCCTTTGGTGGTTATTCTGAGGATTCTATTTTTAAACAAAAATAAAACATGTTCTGTTTAATGTAGTTATAGAGGAACTATATGTGATAGGGAATGAAAAATAGTGGAACACGTCATTAATCTGGGTTTTTTGTTTGGAATCATTTGATGAGATTATTGTTTCATATACATTAAGCCTTAAATCGATGAAACATTTGTATATTAATTCTTCAATACCACAATATAGAATTTGTTTTTAATAAAACATGTTGATTGTTTTGAATATTTTTTCAAATCATAGAAAAAATGTTATTATGTGTCTTTTTAATAAAAAATTACGTTGTATTGTTTTATAATTATTATTAAAATACTAAGAAACTATTTATAATTGTTTTCAACAATAAATTTTAATATTTATTTATACATTCCCATCATTTTATTATATAAAAATACTAGAATAGATGCATCTAGTTTAATTCAATTGATTTGGATTTAGAAAAAACATTAGAGGTTCTATTTTAATATGTTATAATTTTATATATTTTTGGAGGTCATTATAACTGTTTTCTACATAATTTACAATTAAAAAAGGCTATTTTTTGAATTGAAATATTATTTTTTTTACATCATAAATAAAAGCTCACAATTTTATTATTGTTTATTATTTATAATTTTAAAATTTATAATGTTTTCTAATTAAAAGTTTAATAGTACTTATAGAGTCACATTATAACTAATAACTTTAGTTCACAATCATATTATATAAAACCTATGATGGTAAATCATCAAATATTACTAATAGGAAAAATATACAAAATGTTTCTATAATGTTTTAAGAATCCTATAAAAAATTCATCACAATATCAGTTGGAATATATTTGTGTTAGTATTAAATCAATAGATTGATATTAGAGTTTTTTCTAAACTATATAATTTTTTATCTACATGGTTTAACATTTATGGTGTATTATGTTTCATTATAATTAATCAATTAGTGTTTCCCATTGATTAGCTTCTTATTATTTTATCGTTTTAACAACGTTATAAAATCCCTCAAGATATTTCCATTTTCACTATAATTATTTAAATGATACACATAACACATACATATTTTAATGAAGATATAATCAATGTTTGTATCACGTCAAAATAAATTAATGATTAATTTATACAAGAACATTGAATTTATTGATCAAATTTTTTATCTGATTATTTAATGAGTGCCCACCACCTATGAGGACACACAAGAAATAGGTATATTAAATCCATCAATCTATCATGTGGTGAACACCCTATATTTTTATTTTTTTATGTCACATTAATGAATCATTCATTTTGTTTCATTAAATATTTATTTATGAGATAAACTATAAATAGTAAGATTACAGATAGAGAAAATCAATAAAGGATATTAAAATATTATATCTTTATGTTAATGGAATTTTTGTTGAACTTGGAGCTCCTTGTTGAGGATTTCCCATCTTTTACAGAATTAATGATTGTTAAATATCTTTTATTTTAACATTAAAGTTGTTATTATTATTATTATTTTATCATGTCAATATCCTATTTCTTTTGTAATTAATTGATTATGAATTGAATTATTTCATTATATATAAAGGAGTTCGTGTTTGGATTTTCAATTTTTTTCATTATTAGTGATTTTTTATGGTGTTCTTTTCAATGTTACTTATTTTTTAAAATGAATCATAAAAAAACTTATATGATGTTTTTTCTTGTTGTTTATATTTATTTATAATGAGTTTTTTCTTGAATAAGAATCAATAAAATGTTAAATTGTAAAAAATAATTTTAATTTTTAAAAACAATATTATTTATACATTTATCTCTATCTAAATTATGTACCTAATTTTGAATGATTACGTATTAATAATAAATCCCAAAGAGATAATAAATCATAAAAAATTGCATCAATTATGTAATGAAATAAATTTTATATCCAAAAAATATAACATTTAATGATTTAGTAATGGAAATAACTTTTATATTTTTTTATTATAATAGTATATTTATTACAATGTGTAATATAATGTGATATATTTTGAGATATTAATAAAGCGATTTATTAAACTTTTGAAATAATCATTTTGTTTTGGAGGGTATAATCCATATAAAAACATGATATAAAGAAAATATGAAAACCCATTTGACCCATGACAAATGCATTAATTTCAATTGAATAAAAAGTAATGAAGAACATAAATTTTCTGGGATGAAATCAATCCATGAAATACAATCTAGATAATTTGGATAAATATCCCTTAGAAGAAATTAATAAATTCCATCATCCATGAGTTTCCATGGGTTTTAATTAATCTGAAAATTGTTGTGATAGATTCCTCAAAAACTTATGATCATCTAGAACAATCTTTAAATTTTAAATATTTATAAAATTTTCCTCAATGAACGAACTATTTCATAAATGTTTTAAATTTTAATACACTTTTTAATCCTAGATTAAAAATTATCACATATTGATTAATGTTAATGAAATAATGTGAACAAGAAAACTCTTTTAAATATCATTATATAATAATAAATAGTAACTATAATTTCTTATGTCTACAAAATAACTGATACATAACTTATCATATATTATATACACTTCCTTGTATAAAAACATGGAATAATGACCATAATTATATAGTGGATTATGTTAACATTTACCATGACATAGTCTATACTACAATGTCATGGTTTTGATATACGATTAATTTTGATCAATATCATGTTTTCACTAAATTTTTATATATTTAGTATAATCACACCTTATGTTAAACTATATATAACAACTTTGGAAACCATATTAAAAAACCTCTTGGAAATTTTCTAAAACAAATTTTGGAAAATATTCCATTAATTTGATGAAATTTTATGTCATGAATAACAATTTATTAAAATAAACATAACTAACATTTTAGAGATCATCTATAACACTTTTTGATAGATCTAATGTATAAAAAAATTATAAAAACATAATCTACATTCACACAAACACATATTATTTTCTAGGGGGATTTTTATATGTGATAAAATTTAGATATTATACAATAAATTATTTCTATAAAAAAGCCACTTCTAATAAAAAATAAATTCTAATCAATTTATGAAGGGATAGTTGTGATCTTCATGGATTGAAAATTAATTTTTTTTATTATTAAACCCATTTTTTGGTTATGTGAGAACTGAGAAAGTGAATCAAACTGAAGATGCATGTCCAAGGAGATCAACGATTGTGGACACTAGCCAGACTAATACAAAAAACAATAATAATGAGGCAACATTTCCCAGGGGATCCACCATTGGAGATATGAGTCAGAGAAAACCGAAAACACCAAAATATCACCCCAACAGCACCACCTCACCCAAGACACCAACACGATACAAACCTTTCTGGGTTCCATTGCACCCAACCAAGAAGGGGTCATGTGTGATGGAGAAAAAAGAAATAGTAGGGGAAATAAAGTGAAAGGGGACCATTAGGGAACAAAATATATTGTAAGGGAATTGTGAATCAATTTGGTGAGGAGAAGATCACAACTAACACCGAGTGTTCATGCGATGTCAATTTTCATTCGTGTACTGGATCAGGTTTTCGATGATGACAATGCCGCACTTCAATTCCAACAAAACCAAACCGGTTTCACTATAACAAGCCCATAGAAAACCCCCCAATAGCAATGACACAACACAAGATCTGAGACCGAGGGAGAACATTAAAGAGGAAGCCCTTGGATATAATGTCGATCCATATCCAAAATCAGTCCTCCACATCTGTGGAATTTCGAGACATCCAAGAGCCGAAGAATAACCAACAAAGGGAAAAAACTAATATGGGAAGACAAGAACACATGGGAAATGACCGGATCTATGAAATTTGAGTTTGATGGGATGACACAGTGAACATGGCGGGTGAGTCTAGTACACCATCGCTGGCAGTGGGAGGTCATGTGGGTGCTTCCTCTGGGGGTCGATGCCAACAGCCTCGCGATGGAGAGATCTAGGAGGGATTCTAGAATCGAGGTTATTCTGTGTCGCATGAGGGGTATTCCAGACAAGGAGTGATGTTGAGGAGAGGTGGCACTGGGGAAGAAACCCTTGTCTGAGCGAGATCAATGTTGGATGGACCCACAAACAATGAGGTTGGAGATCGACTACGTCGTGCGAGGGGGTAGACGGACAGAGGCATGATGAGAGCCAAGATTATTTGAGTATAGAATACTCATTGGTCTGAAATTATATTAGTATAGTCTAACCATATTAATGAAAAAATCACATTTAATTCACCCAAGTGGGTGAGAACGTCACAGTAACCACGTCTAAATAGAAAACTACCTAACTTGATACTTATATAGAAGTACGCATGCACTTCATCAATATATCTAATTTAAAAAATCATATTTTATACTCACCATGTAAGTGGAGAATCCCATCTTGTTTTAAAAATACACAAGAACACATTATTAGATCTTCCATGGTCCAGAAATAAAAATGTGTCAACGTATGAAGTTTCTCATGTTAGGTTTTTTCAAGACCCATCCAACTAAGGACCCACCTGGGACTGTAGTAATCATAGAGTGATACCCCAAGATACTATCCAATTGGTCAGGAGGCAAAAACAAGCAATGTGTAGGTATATCAATGAAATGGGTGGGATTATCCTAAATTACATATACACACATGTGTCATGATCCATAAAACAGTGAAAAGATATAATAATCTGGAACCTTAAGAGAATACACAATTCTTGAACCCCCATGAAATAAATCACAGTGTTTCATGGAAATATCTGAAAAAGGTCAAGGTAAAAAATACACACCCATCAAATAAGTGGGAAAATAGGTCCCAACCATGCAATAAATGAAATGGAAGAAAAATTGAGAGACTTCCTCAGGATCCCTAAATTTGAAAGCCAAACATGGTTCGAGCCTCCATGAACTTCTATGCTCCATCCATACCAATCCCTCTAAGTTCACCACAAATGTTTCCATCATGGGAATAATACCTAACACATGCAGGAAAGGCCCATGAAGGGGTTGGTGTAAACATACTCATTAGGATGCCTTTAAAACCAAGAGGGAAAAATAGAATATAATAGTTAGATCTACCTATATGTCTGAGAGGTAAAAGAATCCAAATGAAAATTATACTCATAAAGAAATTCTTAATGAAAAGAGAGGAATCTAAATCCCCCTTGCCAACTAAGGATGATGAGATTTATTACTATTAAAAATCACTCATATTCGATGCTAATCACACCATGAAACCACAAAAGTGTCTCAATGGAGGGGCCAATTCTCACTTCTATGTGTTATATCCAATGTTGCACACTACAATGGAGGATCCAATCGTGAACATGGCTCGATAAAGGGGGAGTACCACTCCATAGATGGAGAAATTGGGTCCTATATAGTGTGGGGGAGTACACACTCTACATTTATAGGGGATATGGGGCATGTACCCTTCAGAAATATGGGAGTAACTACCCCGACATCACTTTAATGATCAAACCCAGTATCTTCTATCAACTATGAATTACTTGATGGACTTTTTCTATCTTATCAACTTGTATCATATATCTGATACTGGAAAAAATACCACAATTATGTTCTTTATTGAAATCTACATACAATAAACTACTCATGGGCCCAAATCTGAGTCCTAATGTTGTATATATGTATAGTAGGACATTTTTTGGAAAGTATGTGACATATAAATCAGGTAACGTGGTGTGTTTGACCAATTTCAGACATGGGCATGTTATTCCTTATACATGGATTGACTTTCCATGTTCATCCACATGACATGTCCCTAAAGGGATATGTTGTGGCTAATTACATAAGTTACATTCCATTTGTTCCCAATATTTTTAGGTATTATCACATGTTATATGGGCCCATATACAAGGCTTGTGATATTTAAATCGGGCCAAAAACATAGATGCTACCTTAAACTGTGAAATATGGCATGTGATCCCTTAGATTATACATCAGGGAGTATGTAGTTTCATTTAAATTACGTCATCCTCCAAAAATATCACAATACCCATTGATCTCACCAAAAATATCACAATATTATCCCCAAAATAACAGAAAATGGAAAAATCCTTTGATAATGGATTATAAACAATTGGTGGCTAGAAATCAAAATTCTCATTGCACAAGCTTCTTTTTTCATTCCACTCATCATCAAAATGGTCCCACATCTATACAACTACCATCGAAAATCTATAGTTCGACCTCAATCCATCCATAAAGCCTCAATCTTGAGGTATTTTATTGAACAATCTTGAAACTAGAGGTTTGATTATGATTGAAGAAGTCCAAAAATGTTGAATCATTGACCCAATGGGACAATGATGAAGAACACTACTGACACCCCCTTTTGAAGCATTACTTTAAATTCAATGATAAAATATCTAAAATTAATAAATAATAAGAAGAGGAAAGGGAATGCATCAAACCCCTTATAATCTAATTTAGATTTCTCAAAATTAGGATGTCCATATAGTACCTGCATGACCAGTCACATTTTTCATGCTCACCCCGTGTGATCCACCTATGTGAGTAGCTTTTGTGAGTTTACTCCTTCATCCTGAGTACATTTTTTCTTATAAATATTCCCCTTGGGTTCTTCATTTCAGAATACTAGAAGACAAAAAAATATTTACATATAATCTCACCCAAATTCCCCACCCAAGTCATAAAAACCCATGTGTATCTCACTAAGATTTGAATAAGAGGGAATTAAGATAAATGTAAGGATATTTGGGTTCATGAAGGTCTAAAGGAAAATAAAATTAATGAATAACCAAATTGTCCCTATTTTAGAAACACTAGGATAAATAACCATTCTTAGAATATAAACTAACATGACCCTTTTCCAAAAGAACACGATGAGTCCCTTGGTCAGTAAAACAAGGTCTCTCTATAGTGTTGTCTCTAGTGTTATTCTCCATCCAAGAAGTCAACATCTATCTTCCAATGTATCACTTGGGTGATGAAGCATTAGTATAATCAAGTATCAATGAGAAAAGAATATTTTAGTCTTCACTAGTATCACATGGGTGAAATACTTTCTCTCCCAACTAAGTATCACTTAGGCATGACACATCATAGTCCTCCAAAGTATCCCATTGTAGAGATACATCCTAGTCATTGAAATTATTACTCTATTGAGATATATTCCATTTATACCATGTAACACTTTGGAAAAGAATATACTATCCTAGTTCCACTTCATGCCACAAATGATAGATAAATCATTTACCCAAGTCCTCTATTTGAGGGAAATAAAATCAAGCCCTCCTCCCAGACATCTGGATGCATAAAAATATGTTATAAGAAACAAAAGTGTGTCCCCTAATAAATCTTGTGTCCCTTTGTGAAATTAGGTCCCTTTTTTAACATAATATTAGGTTGGACCCTTAGAATTTTTTCAATTGTGAATCCCCATGGAAAGAGGGATCCACATCATAGGTAAGGTGGAAGCAGTTTAGGTATGGAAATTAATTCCCCACATTCTTCCTGAATTGTCAAGATAATCGGGTAGTATCTGTGCATTAAGTGGTTGTGTAGGCCCATATCTAGGGATTAGAGATATTCATGAAGACTATAATAGTAAAAATTCTCATTCATCCTGACTACCTTATTATATCCTCACCCACATCCACCAATGGATGAGGATAAAATACACATCATGGGAATCCCTCCCAGTGTAATACTTTATCCTTTCATGAATCATATTACAGTTCTTGTGCCTTCTATATCTACACCCTTGTACACTAGTGGAAAAGGAAGAAAATTATAGATTGGGAATCCAATTAAGGTTAATGTCCATTCCTAGACCTGATCATGCAACATGAATATCCTCTACAATCTGTTATATCTCACACTGAGCATGATTCACATAGGCATACTGACCAGTCATGATCATGTCACTAGAATGTCATGACATATACAAGGCCTCCCTCAATGGTTTAAATTACAACCCCTTTAAAACAATATGGAATTGGATTTATGTCCTGATTGGATATTTAGGAATCCTCCCTGAGGTTCAAACCCCAAACATCCAATACACCATTATCTTTTTTGGGTTGTATTTCCTATTAGACCAAACCCTCACCCGGAGGGACACAATCATTATTGGATCCATCATTTATCATCCCCATTGGCCCAAATTGTTGGTGGAGGCTATCTTATTAATCTATATTCCCATTAATATCATCTAAAAGGTATACTCATATCTAATTCCCACAAAATCAATTACTAAAAATCTTTTGCGTAGAGGTCCTTAACACATGACATTAAACTTTGTGATTTGGTACCTTCTCTATGACCTTATAAAGTACAACTTTTTCTATTATGATTGACTAATATATATGGCTTATGATACCTTTTTCAAAGATATACCGCAAGACCTTCTAATGTGATGGATGTTGATATCCAAACAACATCCATCTCCTTGGATAATAGTAAATTCCAGAGTACCCCTATTTGTGTATTAAAATGAGAATCACCAAATAATGAAAAAAATGGAAACCTATGATAAATACAGATGGTACCATTTATGGATAACCTATGAAACATATAGAAGGTTTTACACAAATGAATTTAAATATTTGACTATTAATATAATGGTGACTAGAACCACAATGGGAATTTTGGAAGGATTCAAAAATACGTATTAAAACAATAAGAAAGAACTAGAATAAGATGTATTACCCCCAAAAATGTTGTGATGATCCTGAACATTCATCCTCTTAACCAATGTGAGTGCTTAAGAATCATTGGGAAAGTGACCAATTACCAAATTCCTTTAGAAACTAGGTCTATGAGCTATCATAGATGTGGAAACCATTGAATGCATCTGATTCCAAAAAAACCCTATTAGAAACCAACCTGAATTAATGGGGTTTGAAACAAAAATGTTAAACTCAACATGAAATCCTTTGTTAACCAAAATTCCTATATCTCCCACATGTCAATCCTTTTTATTTCTATTTTGTGAAAAAATGAACGTGTTCCCAACATGGAACCTGAAAATAAATCTCTTGTACATGTGTTTTGTTGTTGCAATTATACATTTATGTGTTTTCATTTTTAGGTTTGTCAAGTACCATTATAACATTCAAAAAATATCGGTTTAGTCAAAAATAAAATCTTATTAATTATAACCATCTTATTCATCGATAATCAGATGATATGGTCCACATCACACAAGTGGGTATTGTCTTATAATTTGTGCCATCGACGTTGAGTGGGAAACATTGTAATCCAAGAGTACCACCTCAATAGAACCATATAGATTTTGGAGGATTTTTCTGAAGCACACTAGGACATGGAGCCTCACCAACCATCC
Source organism: Viscum album (assembly GCA_963277665.1). Classification (NCBI taxonomy): domain Eukaryota; kingdom Viridiplantae; phylum Streptophyta; class Magnoliopsida; order Santalales; family Viscaceae; genus Viscum; species Viscum album. Next base: position 2,051,912,584 of record OY728119.1, read on the forward strand.
ATCCAATAATGGTTAGGTGAAAATACAAAATTGGTTCCCATGACCATTTTGAATCATTTCGGGAACCTATCCCTATAACATAGAAAACGTTCCAACCTTATTTATTAGAGGTAGATATGGTGGTTAATAATTGATTTATTTCCCGCAGAACATGAGTTTCCTCAAAGGGATCTTGCTAGTAGTCACTACAACCAATTTCACGTGGCGTCAAGTAATCAACATGATAGCATAGGTCACTTAGACTCAAGGACCTAGGATAGTCTACTGAGGGCGGTGATCAATCAACTAGGAACATCCTTACATCCCAATTTTTTCTAGAGAATCCATCCCAAATAGTATGATTCTACCCCACTATTAAGTATATATACTTACTCGCATCTGTTTAGTGTTCCATCCTAGTTTGGAAAAACATGAAGAGACATATCAGAATATCATGACATCAAATATAGGCTATACACATATCTTCTCCCCCAAGGATGTGGATTGTTAGTATATATCAGTAGGAATCAGATAACAATATTAATTGTACATAATTTCTCTAACTACATAGTGGGAGTATATTCCAATTCTATCCACTGACATTACCCAAAACATCCTAGTGTTAGTAGAGGGGAATGCATCATTCCCTGCCTAAATTATACAAACCTACCAATATATAATGATAGATGTAGTGGTAGTTAAGGGTATTGAACACCACACCATCCACACAATTAGAGTGAATCATTATCACAATTTAAAGGTTACTTTGGAGAATTCCCATTTTACTTCTCTCATCTAGGTGAGTTGGGAAAAAAATCATAAGAAAACTCATTACAAAGATCAGACATATATGCATGCTCCAACTATAGATCCCTAGTTTGTTATGGTGTATTCTTCAGGGGAGGATTATCCCTACCAAAACAACAAATTTGTTTCATTTCATGGAAATAACAATGGATTTTGTAAGAAAGGACCTTCTGTATGAATGTAGATATTAAAATTATGCATCTCTAGCCACCTAGAGGAGCGAACCTAAAAAACAAGTCTCACCAAAATTAATTGAAAAATAAATATCATTCCCACAACCCTTATCTAATCAAATATAGGGTTCATATGGCCCTAAATCATCTATTAATGGAATCATGAAACTAATTTCAATAAATAAGTAGTATATATTGTGAAGGTCCTCCCCATTACATGGCTACCATTAGTTTCAAAGGACCTCCACAAAATATTTAAAATGATGGTTTCCCTTATGGACATACCAAGATCAATCTTTAGAACCCATCTCTTAGAGAGTTCCACATAAACCCACATCACAGAAATAAGATAAAATGATCAAAAGTTCCTCCCCTTACCACCATCCACACTTAAGGTCCTCCCCAGGGTATATGAAAAATGTTTTTCCTTGTATCCAAACATCAATCAGTGGTTTTAGTCCTCTAAATGGTTGTTCTCATTGTGATGTTCCTCCCAGTAGTGTATGTCATTTAAATAAGAAGGTGATACCCTTATTGAATAAATTACAAGAAATACCTCATATATTGTGGCAATTTGGAAGATGAGGAAAATCATGAATGATACATTATTAGTGATAAGAAATATTTTTTCTAATCTCAAGGAATCCCAAGGAAATGGTCATTCACTAAACTACCTTTTGATCATTAGCCTTATAGTATAACACATGGGATTCCATTCAATCCGACTACCTATAACAGTGAAATCAGGAGACACCCATTTTGGTTAGATCAAAAAGGGGAATCTCCCATATAAGATGAAGAGAATATATTTTTTATGGGGAAGAAACTAGACAAATATATGATACCAATCTTGTTTAGACACTTAACCAATCCTCAATATTGCAATATCAAGGTATTTTTAGTGGAATATGTGCTTGAAATTAAATTCTATTTATTGATGACTTTTCACCATTTAAAGGAAAAATTATTTCATTATGGATGACATAGAAAACACCTCAAGGTAATATAAGAACTTAATCATCTAATTGACCTGGCTGCCCTTTACATTTTTCAACACCTAAAATCAAGAAAATAGTTGGAGGTTATTTAGTGAAAGTGTATTAATTCATTGAACAAGATATCTATGAATGATCCCTAATTCATCATCTTGCAACCATATCATGATATGGAGAAAACATTGGGAATTTAATTTCACCTCTCTCACCAATTAGCAGTTCCATTGAGAAGTATAATCATGAAATGTTATTTCATCAAGCCAGATCTCATAAGAAAGTTCATTCCAAGGAATATTCTATGATCATAAGGAATCATCTATAATAGTATCATAGAAGCATTGGGCTCGATGAGAATGGTCCATTGAGAGACTCTAACATCAATAGTATTAAAATATTGAGAAATCTTCCCACATAAGTAATGTTAATCATCAAACAAACATAATGTATTTAGAAGAAAGTAGCTCACATGAAGACTATACAGTGCACACAACTAATTTTTACGGAATAATTTCAAGATAAAATGGTTCTCCAGAACAGTGGAAGCCATGAAAAATTGTATTATCCACATCCCAAATGGATGGTGAAATTTATAACATACTAGAATCCATGGAATTCATCAAATTTTTCCAGAAAGTTTGTATTAATGGAGAAAAGACATCTCTATCCCACAGGGTTGGGGGTATTTTTACCTCAACCTCCTCCCCAACAGAAGTAGGTTTTTCCCATTTAAGAGGATTATTAAAGAACGAGTACCCCTTGTTGATCCCACATCATGACTCAAGTTTCTCATTGGAATCATTAATTATGAAACATTATATATATTTTATTCACATCACCCATTTATTGGTGGATAAATGAGAGTTATTGAAGGGAAGGTAGATGCCCCATAATAGTCACAAGCCTAAAAGACCTATCAAGGTCACAACCACTGCCATTGATCACAACCCTTTAAGTATATATTCCATGTTACGATGACTCTCTTATCATACCAGTTTTAATGAGATACAAGGGATGCATTATTTTTTAGTGAATGTCATCAACAGTTCCCTTTAAAATGATTTAGAATAAAAATCTAATTTATGGGAAAAAGAGGATAATTTTTCTAATCGAAATATTGTCTAAAATAAAGTGACTGAATATTATTTCTACACCAATAATCGTAGTTTAGATACGAATATGGGGGGACCTCAAATATACCATTTTTACCCCCTTTAGAGGGAGTCAATAATAAGAAATTATAAAGGTTTTGCAATGTTCCACTCACTACATGAGGATCTTTAACCTCTCACACTTGAAGAAGGATTTGATCAGCAAGAGATAACAATGAAGGAGTTAAAGAACCTCAATATATAACTTCTATGATAGAATATCACAACTTGGTATGTTATTCATGAAAATCAGTATATTTTTCTCCTAGAAAAAATCCCTAAAAAATAAGGCCTCATCATTCCATCTTGAGTAGATATAGAACATTCTCTCAAAATTGGTTCTTGAAAATCAATTTACTTCGATCTAAGGATTGTTGGACATCTGGAGAAATCTAAAACAATAAATTAACCAAAACTATGTCAAATAAATCCTCACAAGTCATAGTATGCAGGTTATAAACTCCAAATGATCATAAAACCACCACATTCAACCCTTCCCATTATTCCCCCTATTCAAATGTTAACACAGATAGTATATCCCCACCCCGAACACCTGATATTATTGAAAGTACTTAGTCATTGATTACTTCACTGGATTTTACAAGAGGATGGGTGGAAAAATAAAACCGAAGATAAAACTATACCCTGAATGGGTAGATGTGACACTTCCCCTATATAACTTTGGGAATCCTACAGTTCAATATTCAGTGGCTCAGGGGACCCAAAATAGCATATGACTTATTTAATGTCTTGATGTGGTCCCATGATGGGATCCTTTATAAAACCATAAGTATCTAAACATTGGTCTTTCATATAAATGTTGGATGGAATAAAATTCAACTAGTATATGAGTTTACAATCTTGTTTAATCATTTGATTAGAATATCTCAATCAATAGTTTATCTATCAATTCATCTCACCACCAAAGTAAAAAACCATCCTCAACCTCTCAAACTAAAAAATATGAGAATAAAAGAGTCTCAAATTACATTTCTAGGTTGAATGGTATAACCTACTCCCTAAAACCACAGTTTCATAAATATATCCTTTTGGGCCTCAATATAGATAATTTTCAGGACTATCTACAAATTTCCCTCATTTTAGTAAAGTATCTAGGAACATTTCAAGAACTTGCACTAATTTCATAAATTTTTTAAGAATACAAATGAAAAATAAAGACCAAATCATTTCAAAAACCAATATTTTAGGGTGAGAGAATAGGTAAAATTGATAATATGACCATCAAACCTAAGCTAGATCCTAAACCATCTCAACCTTTGAATAATATGGCTTATCAGATTTAACATACTCCTAAATTAAAAAATAGAATAAATCACCCCATTAGGATGAAAAAATTTATGAGAAACATCTTCAATTAAATTAATAGAAGAATAATTTTCATTCCATCTTAGAATAATTGGTTCCTAGATACTTTGTAGAAGACATGGAAAATAATATACTATGTCTTCTAGAGAATTAAAGGATAGACGAGTTTGGCCTCAATGACCACCCAAATTACTAACCCTTTCACTGAACATTAAGGCATACCATCCATGATTATTTTAATGACATTCTACCAAATTTGGTTGATTCTAACTAGTAAAATATGTGGAAACCAACAAATAATGATGAATGTGTTTCTTCTATTATTATAGAGGAATATGGTTAACATGAAGAAGTAAAAATAAAGAGTGCATAAAATCTCACTAATTGGATTACTAGAAAAAAACAACCAAACTATTGATATCCTATGGGCACAATTAAGTCAACTAGTTGTTCCACCAGTTTATTTTACTATGGTATGACTAAATTTTTCTTCATAAAAATCCATGAGGATAGAATCTTCGAAGAAACAAAATAGCTATAGAATCAAAAATAAATTATAAAAATATGAAACCATACATATGAAAATTCATTTCCTAAATCTCTTGGATTTCATGCCTATAGTCATAAGGGTATACGCACGGACCTAACAAGTGGTACCATAGGTATGGACACACCAAGTAAATTTATAATCCAATGAATAATTACTCTTTGGTTCCAGGAAACATTATTCATCCAATATACCACATCTCTTATTATTAATATCTGTAAGATTCCTAGTTATTCAAACCGAATCAAGGAGCCCTGTGAAGTGGCTATAGAGGCAATGGTTTTGGGAAATATGTAAATATGTATAATCCCAACACCCATTCCACACCAATTTCAAAGATATTTACATTGATGAAACCCAATATAAGAAACTTTAGTAAGCCCAGAGAATGTTTTGAATCTCCCCAATAACTATAAAAATTCAATCAAATCCAATTATTTTTGATAAATGATTGATGAGTGTACAATAGCCCAAACAAACGGCACATGTGGGAAGACTGAGTTGGTATAATAAATCCACAACAAGGGAACCTCAATCATTTTTTCAATTACCTGGCCCATATAATTCAAGCACCTTTTCCACTAAAAATCCAACTATATAGTATCCACCCATGGGAAGTTGTTGGCCATTGGATTAAAAATATGACATCCTCAAATAGTAGTCCATGGCCCTGACCAAGAATAAAATTTTCCTTGCTCTCAATATTTCAATGAATCTTTGAGAATCAATGTGAAGGCCCGAATGAGACCTCAATTGTTTGGATCCATGGTCTTCATTGCTAAGATTTGTCATAGGGAGAATGATCATGTGGGGTGTTAGGTTATTATCTCATTTACAAAATAGAAAATGGTTGTTGTTATATAAATTCACATTAGGAACTTGTATATATCTGGAAGGTGTAATGATATTTACATATGATGAGACTTCATTAAACATGGATTAAGGATTAATATAATATTAGTGAGAACACTAAATCTATTTGGATATATAGAATCTGAATTTTCCCATACCAACCTAACACTTTTGGGTTATTACAAAAGAAAAAAATCCCACAAGATGAAACAATATTAAAGATCAAATTGGGGACCATTTATCTAACTCTAAATTATTGGTTGTTCGGCAATACACATCGTTCAATGTTTTTCTAGGAATGACTTGGTTTCATTAACATGAGGCAGTCCCTCCATCATCCCCCAATTCCTCAAATATTGTATAAATGGATATACTGTGACATTTTATCCTGATAAAGATACATTTTAATCTTTATAATATCAATATACCAATGAAAGATTTTATCAGAGGGAGGGGAAGTAACCTAGAACTGATAGTTATGCTCGAGTTATACCCCCAAATTGTATATAAATAACTCTATCCAAACCATTCAGATAGAATATTGATAAATTTATAATTCCCTTCAATCAGATCAAAAACCTATATTTTGATTCATACAAACACACATAAAATCTCATGATATCAATTATATTATCTAACCTTGAATGGGGTGAAAAGGTCTCAAATCCTCACATCATTAGTACCACTGTATGTGAAAATTTCCCTTATTCATCCCCTAATATTCATAATACCCCAATTTTGAAATCTGGATCATCAGGAAATTTCAAATAATTGATACTGGATAGTGATCCCCCTACCCACTATCTTGATGATAGAAAGTTAAATTATTTTCTGAATTTGAAGATTCCCTGAAGTCACACATCACTTCAGATGTGGGTACGGAGGAAGATGAAGAGGAATTAAAAGTAGACCTAAAGGATTCCCTTCAAATAATTGAGAAAGGTGTATCAGCAACCATTGATGAACTTTGGTAGATTAAACTGGGATTTGAGGTTTATTCACAACCTGCATTGGTCAACGCATTCATATCCCACCAATGATAATGAGGTATGCAACAATATTCTAAAACTAAACGAAGATTTGATTTAATAAAATTAGATGGAAATTCTAGGCCTTGATCCTTATGTGGGCACCCACAACTTGGGTCTTCCAAAAGATCATTATTTTTTAAAAGAAGTCAGCATGAATAAAATATCAAAATAATGAAACCATGATCCGAAAAAAAGTTTATAATATCATCAAATTCAACTTCATTTTAGAGGTCTAATATACAAAGTGGTTTTCCAATATTGTCCCATTCAATAATAAAATGGGTATATCATATTTTATTATATTTTTATGAATCTCAATAGGATGTTTCCAAAATAATGAATAATGATTCCTATTACAAAACATATAGTTTTTGAAATTTCATTTTATCAGGCCCTGCCCTTTATGGATTATTATTGAGGATATAACCAAATCTAGATAGCCCCAAAAGATGATGAGTTCTCCGATATCAGGGAACCCCAAAGAGTATACTTTTATTGGGTGATTCTCTTTGGGTTAAAGAATTATAAACCTATATGTAAACATTCCATGCACCATATTTTCAATCCCTAATTATGAAATATAGTTGGGCGTTATGTCAACAATCTAGTGTTAAAATCTTAGAAACATCCAAATCATCTTGAATATTTGGATATTTATTTCATCACCCAATAAAAATATACCTTGAAAATGAATCCCTACAAGTGTCATTTTGGTTTTACCTTAGGGAAAGTTTAGCGATTCGTAGTATTAAATTGTATCCTCAATGTTGATCCTAACAAGACTAAGTCTATCATTAGTATTACACCTCCACAAATCCTTAAATAGTTAAGGGCACAGTAGGGTGGCCTCACCCACATTTGAATCTTTATAGTGAATCTTGTAGGAAAATTCTTACCCTTCACCATGATAATGAAAACTAAAGTCATTTATAAGTACACTAGTGATTTAAAATAAATCTTCGATAGTATAGTGAAATATTCCTTATGTTTTTCAGTTCTAATTCTTCTAATGGATAAAAATGAACTGTTTTTTATGTGAAAGTCCAAGAGGGATAATGGAGCACATTTATCGCACAAAAAAATAATGGATGAAATGGGAACAGACTATATTATCTCAGTCAAACCATGATAGATTCTACAAATTTATATTAAAATATTGAGAGGAGATTCCTGATATTAATCCCCAAGGTTCAGAATCTAATATATCACCCACAAAAACACATGATCAAATTGGTCTCTCACGATGACGTGCTAAAATATATCCTCAACCATTCTATAATGACCAGACATCTATCATAGTGGCTAGTAATTTTGTTGTATATTAATATAAATTTTATATGGTTTAATGAAATAAAATGATATTCTCTAGAAAATTTCCTTATAGAACATCCCTCTTTGGAAAAAATTCCATTGGATACAGAGTTCTCGGATGATGAGATATTTCTCTTAAAGATCTCCCCAAACATGGGATATATATGTTGTTGCTGTGTCTATAAGACAAATTGGAAATTGAATGTAAGACCCTAAAATATAAAATTTTGAGTTGGAAGTTTTTCATATATCTCAAATAATGTAAGATCTACCTTATTCATTCATATTTTTAGAATGATGCACAAATAATACGATAGAAAACCAAACCCACTTCACAAGTTTAGATCTGGCACTACAAATTCCACACTTAAAGGGAAAATGAGGATTAGAGACCATGATTAAGCATATAAATGATTATTATTCCATAATAAAGGAAGAAATGTTCCATTTTCTAGACTATGTTTCCGGGTTTATAGTAGAATTTACATCATAACAAATGTTAACCCACATCCCACACTCAATGAATTCCAAGACAAGTGAATTAGAAAAAACTTATAGCCTCAGAAAACACAAACCTGGATGAAATGTTTATCAATACTGTTCACTACATAATGGTCTCACTATAGTTTGGTGACAACTAGAAAGTGATTAAAGTGTTTAATTACTACCCAGAACTACATAATCATGAAAATGGTAGGACGAAACCCATGTTATAATACATCCAAAATGGGGTTCCTCAGTCAGATCGAGTGAGGAAAGAGGAAATCTAATGATGTGTAGTTAATATCACTCTTATGATATCCCAAATTACCAGAAGGTCCTCTATAAACAAGGATTGGATGGAGTCTCCTAAAATTAATTGATTGATGGGAAACTACTACAGTTATAAAAGAATTATATGTTGGAAGTTGTGTCACTGATCAGTCAGGGGTCATGATTTCTCATCAAATCAGGAGGCTAGAACATTTTTTCACCTAATAATATAGGATTTCATGGAATGCACCAAACAGGGTCATTATTTTCTGATACACATCAAATTTATCTGTCAACCCTCATATTTTTTTGTAAACCACCAAGTAATCCTAACTGTTTTTGGTATGGTTTATGGATGTTATAGGGGCATAACCTTAACCTATAACAAAAAAGTTTCAAGTACAACCTCACAGCTACCAATTTTTTATCCAAGTGGTAAAGTTAAATACCACTCAAGGAATTTGGGACATATAATATCATCAATTTTGTGATGTCAAATATTTTATATAGATTTGGAATCCCTCACACAATATTGATGGACAATGACACCAATTTTTGTTCTTATAAATTGAAAAAGATATACCAAGATTATAATATTGAGTATAACAATTCATTCCACTAAAATGATATAAAGAACATATAGATAGAGGCTTTATAAAAAACTTTATGAAATACACTACAAAAAATGTGGAAAATGATAAGAAATCATAATACAAAAATCTTCTTCATGACTTTTTGGCTTACAAAATTACAACCCATACATCCACACAAGCAACCATGTATTGATTTATATATAGGATATAAGTAGTTTTTCCCATCAAAGTCTATTTTCCATCACTCTACACTACCTTTCATGATCAACTATCTAAAAAGAAACAGTCTTAGTAGTGATTAATTGATCTTGAATGGATGGATGATAAAAGAATTTATACGATGCAATATATAGAGGATCATCAAAACCAAAAATCATTATATTTTAAAAGGAATGGTTTCCTGCAATAATTTATCAAATTAGAAAATGGTTTGTCCCTTAATATCTTAATAATACATTTTGAGAAATCTCTGAGACTAGATCCAATATGGGAGGGACATTTTATTATCAATGGTGTCTACTCCAATGTTTTGTACTTTCTTATTACAATGAATGGTGAGTGGATAACATCCCTCAACAAAAAAAGGTTTCGTAAGAAATATTTCATGGAAGCACCACCATTGGAATTTTTCATAAGACCTTAAAAGTGAAGAACTTCATACTAGTATCAATATTCTAAAATACATAACAATATCATAGCTTTAGTACATTAAGATACATGGTTGACATCCCTTTCACTTGATGTTAAATTACATGTTGGTGTGGCCCTCACTATAGAGGGCCTCCGATCCAAATGTTGGTCTCTTACAACACCATATTTATTTTACTTGCTCCCAGTATATAAGGGAAACACCAAAATTTCTTTGTTTCTCACACTAGGAAATGGTTACATGGGATTTGGAATAATGGTAGGTGAATCCCCTCATGATCGAGTTGAATTAATCAACCATGAGGTTTAAGAATAATGAACTTAAAATTTGTGAAAGTTATTCCCAATACACCTATGTGTGGAAAGGAATAACCTTACCTCTTTTCAGATTTGGGTTAAAACACTTAGGACCCATGAAAACTATTCTAGAAACTCTCAACTCACCATGTCCCAAGACGAAATACCTTAAAATGATCTCTACTCGTCTTGGTCTCACTACATTATACTATAGGGCATCATGTAATGGCCCAGACCCTTGTGGTCTATTACTTGGTCAAAATCTGATGCTTTGGGTGGACTCGATGCCATTGGTGAGTGAGGAGGGCATTAGTGTCGGTGGAAGGGCATCACCGTGGTTTCACTTATCAGTGAAATTGATTGGTGCGTCACCAATCAGTTTGTCCCGATTGGTGTGTATATCATCCCGCCTCTTTATCACATAAACTTTCATTACATTTTACAAAACTGAGGATCTTTAAGGTTTAGTGTCTTGGAAACCAGGAACATTAAACATGAAAACATAAAACATTCTTCTAAAACACTTGAAAGGATTCTCCTCATGTTCATCATAGGTTCATTACTGCATCACATAACCTGGGAGCATACATCAAAAGAAAGGGTGAGCAAAAAGCCCAGTAAGGAAAACAAGAGAAACAGTTTACAAGTGAACTTGAGATACTTCAATAAGGTCAAGAAAAATAACTTTAAGGCATGAGAATGAAATAAGGAGGCATATCATAATAAAAATAACATTTTTCATAACCTGAAAATGTGGCTACATCTTTTAACATAGATAATCATGAACATATCACCAAGGTCCATCCCCAAGGTGTCATTTGAAAATTACCAAGGTTATTCACCAAGGTATCGTGAAAATTGTAATCTTTAGTGGTTACATCATTACCCAATGCATTGGAGCGCTATCAGGGCACACCCTTAATTTGTCTTTATTATCGTGTGAGACACATATATCATCATCAAACATTTCATAAATAACCCATATAGCATAAAATAAATGGGTTTCATTTCATAATCATAACGTTTTAAAAACTGCTTTAAAGACATGATCTTTACGTCACTTTAAAACCCACAGAAAAGGAAGGTGGATCTCATGTATGTAAATCCCAGAATTTAAAATAGAAAATTTTGGTATATATGTGAATACCCATTTAGAAGAAAGAGAATTGAGTATTCACTTAATAATATAAAATAACTTTAGAAAAAGAGAGAGACATTTTGAGATGAAAATTCTGCAGCATAACGGCTATGTTACGAGGTTTTAGAAGACATTAAAAGAGAGGGAAAATGGGTCAAACATTCATAAATGACCCATAAAATAGTAGATGGACAGAATAAGAAGGATACATGATCATGGTAATGAAATTTCCAGGACATACCATTTGAAATGAAAAACATGGAAGGAAGACAAAAATTAGATTTCTCTTATGAAAGTTCGGCAGCCTAACGACGTTACTTAAACTTCAAAAAAAATGATTTGAAAAGATCAAATAGGGTCTCTCATCATGTGAAAATAAGAGTTCATTATGATAGATATAGAGAAAATTCCCCAACATAACTAAAAAGGAACCTGAAAGACTTGACATGAAAGTGGAACTTTGAAAAGAATGAGAAGGGTGAAAGAATACCCTAAAAAATTCGGCAGCCTAACGGCGCCACTTAAAACATCAAAATACTGAATTAAAGAGATCAAATGGGGTCTCTCATCATATGAACATAAGTTTCCAGTATGATAGATATATAGATCATACCCCAACATAACAAAAAGTAACTTGAAAGAATTGACATGAAAGTAGAACTTCAAAACGAGAAGGGTGAAGAACCACTTAAAAATTCGGCAGCCTAACGACGCCACTTAAAACATCAAAATACTGAATTGAAGAGATCAAATGGGGTCTCTCATCATATGAACATAATAGTCTAGTATGATATATATAGATATCATACCCCAACATAACAAAAAGGAACTTGAAAGAATTGACATGAAAGTAGAACTTCAAAACGAGAAGGGTGAAGAACCACTTAAAAATTCAGTAGCCTAACGGCGCCACTTAAAACATCAAAATACTGAATTGAAGAGATAAAATGGGGTCTCTAATAATATGATCATAAAAGATCAGTATGATAAATTTAGATATCATACCCCAACATAATAAAAAGGAACTTGAAATACTTTACATGAAAATACATCTTGAAAAATGAGAAGGGAGAAAGAACCCGTTACAAAAATTTTGGCAGCCTAACGGCGCCACTTAAAACTTCATAAAAAGAAATAATGAGAGTAAGAGGGGATCTCTCATTATATGAACATGAAAAGGGAAGTAAGAGGAGTATAAAATAACATCCTCTAACATAATAACATGGAGCATAAAAGAAATGACATAAAAGAGAATTCTTGGAAAGAAAGAGAGAGATCAGATCCCTTTCCTTAAAACATAACTCTTAAAACTCAAAGGTTGGGACCTTGAGGGATTGGGGGAACCATGGGAGGACTCCTTGGGAGGTAATGAGACTAGAACTTAGTTGGGGGAGAGTGGGGAGTCGAATTTATGGTAGGATGTCTTGGTATTTATAGGGAAAGTGAGGGGACAAGGCATTAATGGCAAAAGGACACCTCATTAGTGATTTTGGCAAAACCATGGGCTTGCCCATGGTATTTTCCCATGTTATTGGCCACTTGGGATACCTCATACCTTATCTCACTATTCATAATTCGAACATATTGATTACAAACTTAATACATCATTTAATGATGTCATTAAACACCCGTAACTTAAAAACTGTATTTTCACTATTCATCGAAAATTCAACTTTCTCAGAATAATCCCAAAATTTTACCTTAACCAAAAATAAACGCTTTGATTATAAATATGAAATCCATTTTATAAAAATAATTTTCTAAATATTTTTAATTTAATTTTTAAATAAAAACACTATTCACAGAAAATTCATTTTTTTCAGAAAAAACCCCAAAAATTACCATAGCATAATATCGGTGCTCTGAGTTCAAAAATGAAATCCGTTTTATAAAAATAATTATCTAAATATTTATAATTAAATTTTTTATTAAAAACACTATTCACCCGAAAAAACTAATACTTGAATAATAATTTATGAAACCGTTATTTAACAATTTTATTGAATCACATTACTTAATCAAGATGCCTAGATTATATTAATACTTTCTTTAAGTGAGATTACTAATCCATTTGGACACATTACTAATCCTAATCATAAAATCACTATTCATAATTTACTATTCATCAAAAAATATGGTGATCTTATTAGACTCTAAATTTCGTACTGAACATAATTGTAGAAGACCATTTCTCGAAAATCATTACACATTTTTAATTATTTAAGGATTACACAACCATTTTTTAAAATATCCTTTTTCTAAAATTCATCAAAAATATGCATACTATATTTATCCGGTCATTTGAAAATTCATAAACTTCCTCATAAGAAGAAATCCCAATTTTTATTTAAAACAAAGGATTACACAAGGCAGTTACGGTCTCCTTACATAGCCCCTTATCACACCAGCATAGGACCTAAGTGTAAGGTGTGCTAAGTTGAGAGAATCTGAGGGAGGCTCGGCCAACATCACACGAGTAGTAATTTCTATCAGTTTGAACTTCTCGCGAAGGAGATCTCGTTCTATCTTTATACGATGAAGTTCAGCTTGGGTTTGGTCCAGAGCAAAGCCCAGTGGTGCTACCTCCTTCCCAAGTTCTGTTAGATGGGCTTCGATTGGTCCAAGACTACTGGGTGAGGCCATCAAATCTTCTTTCTATATTAATTAACCAAGATTACTTGTATTTAGAGACAATAATCAAAACATTTAGTTTCCAGTGGTCATATTGACCAATGGTCATATAACAATCAAAACCCAACAGTATCATTTTAATTATACTCATGTTATCAAATGAAAAAATTTTGTTGAGTATAAAAATAAAATAAAATAACACATAAAATTAGGAAACAAGATTTATTCAAAATTTCGGGTTGTTACAATCTTCCCCCCCTTAAGAAATTGCGTCCTCGCAATTTTTTAAAATTAGGTTTTGAAATTTCATTGAAAGTCCCACATCGAAAAAGGAATCAGTAAAACTATTACTTTAAAAGAAAGAAAGGGAAGTACGAAGGTCACCCGAGTTAGCCCACACTAGGATTCCATGTAGGAAAACATGGACATAGAGGAGAAAACAAAGGGTCAAGTTCTGAGGGAGAGTGGCAGAGAACATGATTAGGAGAAAGTTAACCATAAGGAAATCCCAAACTTATGATGTGTGTAAACGATCTTTGATTACCTAGTAGGAAACGTAAACCAACAAAGTTTTTGTTTTACGTTCCTTTTCATAATTTTGAGGAATTCATTTACAACATAGAACAAAAACATAAGGAAATATATCTACCTTCATGTAGAGTTTCACCCTTTAATAAGTTTCTACCAAAACTAATCTTTTCTCCCAAACGATGAGAATTCAAAACTACTTGGTCTCATCAAAACACAAGAATCATCTTCTAGAGAATCACATAATCCCCAAAAGATTAACTATCTATTTCTTCTATCTTTAAACATTATCCCAAAAACAGAAAGGGTAAGGTTAAACAACTCTTCAAAAAGGAAGAATCCCATAGGAATGGAAACTAATTTTAAATCTTCAATGTTCCATGGTATTACCCAATGTTCATCATAGACCATCCCATAAATAACGGTCCTTAAAATTCCTCAAAATAAACCAAACTAATATTGAAACCCAAATACAAAAAGGATTTGATAACATAGTCTTCCAAAATAAACTTTATTGTTCATCTCCAAACAACATCAACCACTCCTAACATCTTATAACAAAATTATCTAAACTAAAAATATTTTACCCAAGATAGGTTAGTCATTCCCATAAGTAACCTAAATTACTATAAGTCCACCATAAATTCATCAATTCTTCAAAATATAAGTCAACCTTACTCCTCAATGAAAATACCGTAGTAATCTATTTACCTCGATCATATAGGGTCCCTAAAATAGTGAACATATTCCAAAATAATAATCATCTTTTAATCGCCTACTCACCTCTGTCATATTAATACGACAATCATCGCATTTCCTATCACATTGGTTTTTGGGACATGTTCTTCCATTTCCCGCCATTAACTAAGAAAAGAAACTATAATTAGGGGCTTATTTACTTAGCTAATAATCATGAAAAGGAAACTTTAAGCATAAAAGGATAAACATGTAGAATAAAAGTATATCCTAACTTGTGATCCCCTAGGTTCCAATATAGGTTATCCATGATCATATATTCTTATGTGAATCATTATTTTATTTTATCTTTATTCCTTTAACAATGGTTCATACTAAGCTTATGAATTTACCAAAGCATATCCCCCGAGAGTGTCGTAACCAAGAGTGCAGTAAGGCCCGTTGTCGTGTACCAGTTCCCGTTTGAGTCTAGCTCAAAGCGGTGTTTTCGGGTTTTACCCCTATGTACATCTGTGCCAGAGCCACCTCTACCTGCTCGTATCCAGACAGGGATGTATTTTCTTATCAACCCATTACTCAATACTCACCAAAATACCAGGAAGATTTCCTATATATAAACTTTTCTATAGGCTTCTTCCTAAAGTTCTCATATCCTAATTTCCACAAATAACTAAACCATCATTTGATACCAACTATAGCATCTCGCCTCTTTATCACATAAACTTTCATTACATTTTACAAAACCGAGGATCTTTAAGGTTTAGTGTCTTGGAAACCAGGAACTTAAAACATGAAAACATAAAACATTATTCTAAAACACTTGAAAGGCTTATCCTCATGTTCATCCTAGCTTCATTACTGCATCACATAACCTGGGAGAATACATCAAAAGAAATGGTGAGCAAAAATCCCAGTAAGGAAAACAAGAGAAACATTTTACATGTGAACTTGAGATACTTCAATAAGGTCATGAAAAAGAACTTTAAGGCATGAGAATGAAATAAGGAGGCATATCATAATAAAAATAACATTTTTCATAACTTGAAAATTTGGATACATCATTTAACATAGACAATCATGAACATATCACCTAGGTCCATCCCCAAGGTTTCATTTGAAAATTACCAAGGTTATTCACCAAGGTATCGTGAAAATTGTAATCTATAGTGGTTACATCATTACCCAATGCATTGGAGCGCTATCAGGGCGCACCCTTAATTTGTCTTCATTATCGTGTGAGCCACATATATCATCATAAAACATTTCATAAATAACCCATATAGCATAAAATAAATGGGTTTCATTTCATAATCATAACGTTTTAAAAACTGCTTTAAAGACATGATCTTTACGTCACTTTAAAACCCACAGAAAAGGAAGGTGGGTATCATGTATGTAAATCACAGAATTTAAAATAGAACATTTAGGTATATATTTGAATACCCCTTTAGAAGAAATAGCTTTGAGTATTCACTTAATAATATAAAAGAACTTTAGAAAAAGAGAGAGACATTTTGAGACGAAAATTCTGCAGCATAACGGCTATGTTACGAGGTTTTAGAAGACATTAAAAGAGAGGGAAAATGAGTCAAACATTCATAAATGACCCATAAAATAGTATATGGACAGAATAAGAAGGATACATGATAATGGTAATGAAATTTCAAGGACATACCATTTGAAATGAAAAACATGTAAGGAAGACAAAAATTAGATTTCTCTTATGAAAGTTCGGCAGCCTAACGGCGTTACTTAAACTTCAAAAAAAATGATTTGAAAAGATCAAATAGGGTCTCTAATAATGTGAACATAAGAGTTCAGTATGATAGATATAGAGATAATTCCCCAACATAATTAACAAGGAACTTGAAATACTTGACATGAAAGTGGAACTTTGAAAAGAATGAGAAGGGTGAAAGAATCCCCTAAAAAATTCGGCAGCCTAACGGCACCACTTGAAACTCCAAAATACTGAATTGAAGAGATCAAATGGGGTCTATCATCATATTAAAATAAGAGTCCATTATGATAGATATGGAGATCATACCCCAACATAACAAAAAGGAACATGAAAGAATTGACATGAAAGTAGAACTTCAAAACGAGAAGGGTGAAGAACCACTTAAAAATTCGGCAGCCTAACGGCGCCACTTAAAACTTCAAAATACCGAATTGAAGAGATCAAATGGGGTCTCTCATCATATGAACATAAGAGTCTAGTATTATAGATATAGATATCATACCCCAACATAATAAAAAGTAACTTGAAAGAATTGACATGAAAGTAGAACTTCAAAACGAGAAGGGTGAAGAACCACTTAAAAATTCGGCAGCCTAACGGCGCCACTTAAAACATCAAAATTATGAATTGAAGAGATCAAATGGGGTCTCTCATAATATGATCACAAAATATCAGTATGATAAATTTAGAGATCATACCCCAACATAATAAAAAGGAACTTGAAATACTTTACAAGAAAATAGATCTTGAAAAATGAGAAGGGAGAAAGAATCCGTTACAAAAAGTTCGGCAGCCTAACGGCGCCACTTAAAACTTCATAAAACGAAATAATGAGAGTAAGAGGGGATCTCTAATTATATGAAAATGAAAAGGGAAGTAAGAGGAGTATAAAATAACATCCTCTAACATAATAACATGGAGCATAAAAGAAATGACATAAAAGAGAATTCTTGAAAAGAAAGAGAGAGATCGGATCCCTTCCCTTAAAACATAACTCTTAAAACTCAAAGGTTGGGACCTTGAGGGCTTGGGGGCACCATGGGAGGACTCGTTGGGAGGTAATGAGACCGGAACATAGTTGGGGGAGAGTGGGGAGTCGAATGGATGAGATGATGGCTTGGTATTTATAGGGAAAGTGAGGGGACAAGGCATTAATGGCAAAAGGACACCTCATTAGTGGTTTTGGAAAAACCATGGGCTTGCCCATGGTATTTTCCCATGTTATTGGCCACTTGGGACACCTAATACCTTATCTCACTATTAATAATTCGAACATATTGATTACAAACTTAATACATCATTTAATGATGTCATTAAACACCCGTAACTTAAAAACTGTATTTTCACTATTAATCGAAAATTCAACTTTCTCAGAATAATCCCAAAATTTCACCTTAACCAAAAATCAACGCTCTGATTATAAATATGAACTCCATTTTATAAAAATAATTTTCTAAATATATTTAATTTAATTTTTAAATAAAACCACTATTCACCGAAAATTCATTTTTTTCAGGAAAAACCCCAAAAATTACCATAGCATAATATCGGTGCTCTAAGTTCAAAAATGAAATCTGTCTTATAAAAATATTTATCTAAATATTTTTAATTAAATTTTTAATTAAAAGACACTATTCACCCGAAAAAACTAATACTTGAATAATAATTTATGAAACCGTTATTTAACCATTTTATTGAATCACATTACTTAATCAAGGTGCCTAGATTATATTAATACTTTCTTTAAGTGAGATTACTAATCCATTTGGACACATTACTAATCCTAATCATAAAATCACTATTCATAATTTACTATTCATCAAAAATTAAGTTGATCTTATTAGACTCTAAATTTCGTACTGAACATAATTGTAGAAGACCATTTTTCGAAAATCATTACACCTTTTTAATTATTTAAGGTTTACACAACCATTTTTTAAAATATCCTTTTTCTAAACTTCATCAAAAATATGCATACTATATTTATCCGGTCATTTGAAAATTTATAAACTTCATCATAAGAAGAAATCCCAATTTTTATTTAAAACAAAGGATTACACAAGGCAGTTAAGGTCTCCTTACATAGCCCCTTATCACACCAGCATAGGACCTAAGTGTAAGGTGTGCTAAGGTGAGAGAATCTGAGGGAGGCTCGGCCAACATCGCACGAGTAGTAATTTCTATCAGTTTGAACTTCTCGCGAAGGTGATCCCATTATAGCTTTATACGATGAAGTTCAGCTTGGGTTTGGTCCAGAGCAAAGCCCAGTGCTGCTACCTCCTTCCCAAGTTCTGTTAGATGGGCTTCGATTGGTCCAAGACTACTGGGTGAGGCCATCGAATCTTCTTTCTATATTAATTAACCAAGATTACTTGTATTTAGAGACAATAATCAAAACTTTTAGTTTCCAGTGGTCATATTGACCAATGGTCATATAACAGTCAAAAACCAACAGTATCATTTTAATTATACTCATGTTATCAAATGAAACATTTTTGTTGAGTATAAAAATAAAATAAAATAACACATAAAATTAGGAAACAAGATTTATTCAAAATTTCGGGTTGTTACAGTGTGTCAATGATCAGTGTGGCTCAAACGATGCAGCCTGATTGGTGTGTCACATATTAGTGTGTTCCTGATCGGTGTGTCACCAATCAGTGTTTCACTGATAGGTGCATCCCGATCGGTGTGTCCTTGATCTGTGCATTCTGATCGGTGTGTCACCGATTGGTGGGTCCAGATTGGTGTGTCACTGATCAATGCATCCCGATTAATGTGTCAACAATTGATGTGTCCCGATTAGTGTGTCATCAATTAGTCTCACCAAACAGTGTTTGACCCGATTGGTGCCACATGGGGGGGTGCGTTGTCCGGGTTTTCATCCCCATTTTTTCCGTAACGCCACTTTTAAGTCTTGTTATCATTTTAAAGTGGTTTCAAGTACATTTTTAAAGCCCATAAATAATATATAAAACCCCCCAAGAGCTGGGAGACCCATAAATTACCAAAATTTGTGAATTTTTCTTCATTATAAACCATTTTACCTTAATTTTTAGCTCCACCCTTGTTACATGGTTTTTCCGTTTAAATGAATCCTTTTAACTCAAAGATGTTATCACCACCTCTCCATGGAGAATTGTTAAATAACAATTAATTCTATCATGTGTAACTGCCCAACCGTGTGTAAGAACCACAATGTTACTTTAAGGGCTTCTAAGATTTCATATCCCATAACTCCAAGATATCTCCTTTTATAACACATATTTTCTTTCTTCTTATGGGATAGTCTCTTTTCCTTTCCTCGGTGCGTTTAGAGTCCCCTTTCCTAGGATAGTTGTGTGAAAATGTTTGATCCTTTTATACTCACTCTTGAAGTCCTTGGATTTCCTCCAATGCAAGTCATGAATCCCCAGTTCTTGGCGTGGGGAAGAAAACATTGACAGTTTATCATCCAAGTTGTTTTTTTCCTTCGTCTCTCTTTACTGTGTAGCATGTGGGATGTGTACTATAATGATCTTCGGGAATGGATGAAACCAAACTTTAATGAAGATAATGAATGGTTTTTAAAGAATGAAGGGGTGTGTTTGATGATCCTGTTGTACTCTTTTACTTTTTCGTATATATTGTGAATTGTATGGGCTTATGTCCACTAAAAATCATGGACGTAGGTGGTACTTTATTGCACACTAATGAACCTCTATTTCATGTATAATTCGTTGATTGAGTTTCTCTAAAAAGAAAACTGGTTAATCACATAATCTCAGTTGATTAAATGGATTCCCAATGAATAAAAATCATTGTGTAGCCACACCGGTTAACCAAACAGAAAGACGAAACTAAAGGAATGGTGTGATTAAATCTGAAAACTCCCATGATCTACTCTAGTGATGTGTACGGTTATTTTTCATGATGGTTGTCAGGTGACATGGATGGGGATGGGATCCCCTATTGTGCTGTTGTTAGTTTGTGGATTTGGGGCCATGTGGGGCTGTATGTTGGGTCTTGGCTTGGTTCAAGTACTTTGATGGTTCTCACATATCCCTTTTGTGGTTGTGAAATCACAAGAGAACTGGGTGGGAATTCTTAATTTACAACATGGTTGTTTTTCTTTCATGGATTTTGGCTATGATTGTTAGTTCCCTAGTAGTGATGAATTATTTAAATGGAACCACTTGAAATGTGATAAAAAAGAATGGGTTCAATGGGAAATTGTTTTCCAGGAATGAGTTGTGACTTGGTCATTGTTGTTGTGCTTTTTATGAATGAATAGTAATGACGGTGTTTGTGTATGGGATGGTTTTGGAACCACTAGGTTGTGAAGAGTTCATTTTTACCTATATGTATAATTGAGTTCTTATGTTTCTTATTCGTGACCCACCCAAGTTGAGCACTTTGTGTCGAACACCCCCATTTCATGGGGGGTGTTTTTTCCAACACTCCTATGAGTGGCTTGTTATTAGCTCATTTTCTACTCCCTTTCCCAAGTAGCCCAAGACTTTTTAGGTAGTCTTTAACGGCTTGAGGTCCATTGTAGCCTAATATTTTTTTTAAGGTTAATTGTGGTGGTTGGCCCAAGTGTGTGTGGGAAGTTTGTTTCCCATGTGTCTTCGGGATGAGGTTCAGCTATCATTGGGTGTGGTGGAAGTTGTTCAGGCCTAGGTGTCTTCGTACCTGGTGGTAGTTGTTGTGGCCCAAGTGTCTACGGGTGGGAATGTTTGTGGTTGTTGTTGCCCAAGTGTCTGCGGGTGGTATGCGTGGTTGTGGTGTCCCAAAAGGTTGTTGTTGGGGTGGTAGAAGGATTGTGGTGAGAATGGAGGGGGGTCTAATGCATAGGATTTCATCAATAACCAGTGGGAATGTGGTGCGGGGTACACCAAACAACGATGTGTTATTTCTATTACTTTACATTAATTGCGTTATTTGGGGAGTGTGCCTTGGTTAGGTTTGGGTGGATTGTTTTCTTGCTAGGTGCTTTGGTTATCTACTTTTCTCACAGGGAATTAGATTTCAACTCCACTTGTGCATGCCATCTTTTGGTTTTCCCTACTGATTATACATGTATAGCCTCCCTACATATATAAAACAAATTTCTGGTTTCCAGGAGGACTTCGTGGACCATGCGGGACCGTACGAGCTCGAACATTGAGACTGTTGTCATTTCTATTTTCATTCTTTTTTTACATTCCCTTTGGAGTTGTTTTTGTAATTTAATGGGTTTGTCTTTGAACATGAATACGGTAATGGGTTTTGGATTTACTTTTAACTTTAGTTTTATAGTTTTTTTGGGTTTTCACAATCAAATCTTCTAATCCTACAAAATAAAAATGGTAATTCCTTCCATATTATGTGTGATTCTATACCCTTGGTTCAAGTCTCCACTCCAGGGCCTATTGAAGGTGGTACTTGGGGGTCATTATCACTTCTTCAGCATGAGGAAGGAAGGGTCTGGAAATTATTTATCCCTTCCCGCATCTCTGTGAAGGCCAGTCCTGACTAAATGCTATCACATGAGATGGTTGAGGGATATAATGTAGCTCGGGGTTTTTCACAGTGGGGATTTCTTGGGATGGTTGGGAAATAGTGTTAATAAATCTTGGTGTGTGAAATAGGCCAGGGAAGACTGACTAGGACATGGGATTTTAGGGCCCCCCGTGATCTGATGCAAGGACTCGGGACCTACTGTATGACCGAGTGATGCCACATCGATTACAAGGTAGAGACCCTAGGAAAGGTACATGCATCATAATGATGTGTTTTATTTTCTGTTCTAGGTGTTTTAGGAATTTAAATAAATAACAAGTTTAAGAAAAAATTAAAATAAATCTTCTATACTAATCGGGCTTAGGCATTCCTTGTTTACCATACCGCTATGGCACCCAAAAGATAACCAAGAGTAGTGAGAGAGATCGAGGCCTATGAGGCTGATCTGGATGATCAGTAGGGGACTAATCAAGTGGAGTAGGAAAAACAATGTTAGAAGACACTTCGTTCCTTTCAGCAGCAGACCCTTGGGAAGTATGAGGGAAGAATCTCAAACATGGAGATCGAAAGCTGGATCGAGGAGTTGGTGATAGCTTTCAGCTTGATCCAGGATCTGGCTGAGTACTTGGTTCCATTGGCTATTAGTAATATGAGAGGAGAAGTGCATTAGTGGTGGACCCTCTACCTCAATGAGAGAATGGAGAGTGATATTTTGTGGCGTGACATTGAGAAGGAGTTATGGGATGAATTCCTTTCTTGTACGATTAAGGCTGAGAAGATACCGGAGCTACTCTCCCTTGAGCATAGGAGTATGTCAATGAGGGAGATGAGGATCAAGTTCAAGGATCTCCTTCATTTTTCTATGGGCCTTTTTATAGATGAGGAATCTCAAGAAATATGTTTAGAGCATGAAATCTGACCTTCTCTTTAGTATGTTGTTAATCCCTTCACTCTACTAACGTACTTGTAGGTCATGAAGAAGTATGAATTGGTGGAGAGGACACACACACTAGGAGGTGTGCCACGAGAGTGGAACCAGTTGTCTCTTCCAAGGGGGAGGTTTTCAGTAGCAGGCCTGCAGCATTAGGTCCTTCTAGGTTTAGGCCAGTGGGAAGAAGGCCCCAATAGTTCCAGTTTTGATCACCTGGTCCTCACCCTTTCCTTGTCGACCCAGGACCAAGGTTCTTCATCTATGGAAAATGTGGGCACCATTAGAATCAATGCCTAGACTGAGTGTAGTATAGTGGGGGTGGGCAGGTTCAACACCCACCTCAGCAGTATCAGTTTCCATCCCGGCAAATTCAGCAGCCATTGCAGGGATAACGAGCTCCCACTCCTCTGAGAGCAGACATTGCAGGTTGAGGCTGACCACATGGTGCTTATCAGGGACCCCGACCAGGGAATGATCGGGGAGGCAGCCGAAATCCAAGGGGAAGAAAAGATGGGTGTGGGAATTTTCATGATGTAGAGGAAGTAGTTTTAGAGGGGCCGAATGTCAATCGAGGTACAATCAGCTTGTTTAGCACTCATGCCAACGCCTTGTTTGATTTAGGATCTTTTCACTCATTTGTTACACCTTGTCTAGCCCATTACTTGGACATAGACATTGAGAGACTCTTCATGCCCTTGGTGCTAAGTATTCTACTTGGGGTTCATACCATCCTGTTCGATGTTTGTTGAGGATGTAGACTGATGTTAGGGCCTCATCAGTCTAGTGGGGATCTTCTTCTTCTACAAATTCATCCATACGATGTCCTCCTTGGCATTGACTGGCTATTTTATATTCACGCTGTTATCGACTACTTCCAGAGAAGAGTCATGTTCTCCTATTAGGATGGACAACATGTGGATTTTGTTGGTGAACAAAGTTTTCAGGTGGGGAGACAACGTGTGGACCGCCTTCTTTCTATATTGGCCGAGGATTCAACAGAATCAGAGGATGATGAAATGATGGATGTTCCAGGAGTTTTTAGATAGTTCATGGACGTTTTTCCTAAGGATGTTGTGACTCTACCCCCAAAAAGTGACGTTGAGTTCAGGATAGACTTACAACCTGGTGCCCATCTGATTTCAATGTCTCCTTATCGGATGACACCTTCTGAGTTGTGGGAGTTGCAGATTCAAATTGATGTTCCAATGGAAAAGGGTTTTGTCTGAACCAACATGTTACCATGGGGTGCTCCAGTCTTGTTCGCAAAGAAGGAATACGGTGATCTCAGGATATGTATACACTACCGGATACTGAATCAAGTAATAGTCAAGAACAGTTACCCTCTCTCTAGGATAGACTATCCCATTGACCGACTAAGGGGATAAGGTTTGTTATCTATGATCGATCTATAGTTTGGGTCTCACTGGTTAAGGGTGGAAGAGTGTGATATCTCAAAGAATAATTTCAGGTGCAGGTGTGGGAACTTTGAGTTCATAGTCAAGTCGTTCAGTGTTATGAACACAGATGATGTGTTCATGGGGCTCTTGAACCCTGTTTTCCACAAGTTTCTGGACCGGTTCATCATTTTTTTCATTGATGACATATTGATCTACTCAAGACCATGGGTGGAACATACTAAGAACCTTAGTATGTTCTTGAAGATCCTTCGACACCACCAGATATATAGGAAGTTTTCCAAGTTCATGTTCTTAACATGATAAGTTCATTTTCATGGACACATCGTGTCTCCGAAACGGTTAATGGTTGATCCATCAAAGGTTCAAGAGTTTGTTTATTTGGAAGAACCCATGAATGTGATGGAGGTTCATAGTTTTCTAGGTCTTACAGGCTATTATAAGACGTTCATGCCTGACTTCTCTCATGATGCAGATCCTTTGATAGCTTTAACCAGAAAGGACCAGGCCTTTGTGTGGATTGATCAGTGTTGTGTACCTTTCACCTATCTGCAGGAAAGGTTGGTCAGTGCTCTAGTGCTCATGTTTCCAAAGGAAGAGGTGTTGTTTGAGGTTTTTTGTGATGATTCTAGACATTTCCTAAGGTGTATATTGATATAGCAGTAGGGAGTGATCTCTTATTGGTCTAGGAAGTTACATCCTCATGAGCGTAATTATGCCACCCATGAGCTAGAGATTGCAGTAGTGGTGTTCATGTTGAAGTGGTGGCGGAATTACCTCATTGGGGAGCACATTTTAGTCTTCATAGATCACAAGAGTTTGAGGGATATCTATACCTAGCGGGACCTTAACTTGTGACAATGAAGGTGGGTGGAGTTTATTCAGGAACAAAACTTTGAGATATCTTACACTGAAGATAAGGGGAATGTTTTCGCTGATTACTTGATCAAAAATTTATAGAGGGAATCTATTTAGGAATCTGTGGATGCTTGGAAGGCAATGGAGGTGTTTCCTGACTTACACCTAAATGAAAGGGTGGATGGTCAAAGTGTTTTTCTATTTCAGATGACACTATAGTCCTATCTATTATGGCAGGTGGAGGAGTCTCAGTGGGGAGACATAGAGAGTGAAGTGATCCACAATCAGGTTGACCATGGTAATGCTCGTAAATGATGGTTAGAGGATGGTGAGAATCAGATTCCTTTCCGAGGGAAGTTGTTTTTTCCAGAGATGATGCATGAGAGAGCTCTCTATGAGTTCCATAACTCACTCATAGCAGTACACCTAAGAGTTTACGAGATGTATCGTGGCCATAAAGAACAGTTTTTTTAGCCCAGGGTGAAAACGGATAGTGGCAAAATTTGTGGCAAAGTGCCAAGTGTGTCCGCAGTTGAAGGGTGAACACTAAATCCTACGAAGTTTTTTGCAGCCTTTAAAATTCCCCAAGTTAAAATGGGATGAAATATCGATGGTTTTAATCACAGGAATACCCAGTGTTCAGGGAGGATGTGATGCTATCTTGGTAGTGGTAGACCGGCCAACGAAATCCATTCACTTCCTGGCGATCAAGGAGTTTAGTGCGGTGGATGCCTTAGCACGAAGAAGATTTAGCATGTGTGTGAGAGGATGAAGGCAGCCCAGGACCAGAAGAAGTCATATGATGATCCTAGGAGGAGGCCCATGGAGTTTTAGGTTGGAGACCATGCGTTCTTGAAGGTTTCCCCTTAACACTGACAGTGAAGGTTCGACAAGGGGAGCAAGCTCTCTCTTAGGTTCATGGGGCCTTTCGAAGTGTTGGGGCAAGTCGGTGAGGTGGAATATTATTTGGTGTTTCCACCTCAGTTGGAAAGTAACCATGAAATTTTCCACGTCTCCCAGCTTCATCGATATCTACATAATATTTCCCATATCATTGACTGGGGAGAGTTGGCTATAGGGGATGACGCTACATTTAGGCAGAAACCAATAAAGATCAAAGATCGAAAGGAGAAAGTGCTTCATGGAAGAACCATACCTTTGGTTCATGTGTTGAGGAGTCATGGTGGCATCTTAGAGAGTACCTGGGAATGGGAGGCATATATGCATTCCTAGTACCCATAGCTGTTTTGAGTTTTATTTTTTGTTATATTGTTCTTGACTGTGATGTAATGCTTGACCTAGTTAACTATGAGATGGGTTGTTTCCCTTATTCTAGGAATGTGTATTAAGAGTTCTGATTGTGGGGAGTGGAGGACCTAATCCCAAATCGAGAAGCATTAAGGTGGATGAAATTAAACCCATGAGGGCATGTCAGTGCCGCCCAAAGAGGATAGTATCTTGACATGGAGGAAGGGACTCCCTAATCCATATGACTAGATGGTATGACCTTTACATGTTTGTGTGGCTGCATAAGGGAGGGGAGTTCTAGTGCCACTACATTTGATTCGTATGAGGGAGAGGTGTTCTTATATGTCAAGGTGGTTTACTCATGAGATGTATCTTGTGAGGTGGTTGTTCAGACCACTCTCTTTTCATTGGGTTTGCTTTTGATTCTCGAGGATGAGAATAGTTTGAGAGGTATCTGATGTAATGTCCCTAACTCCTGTGGTCCTTTAATTTGTCAAAATCCAATGATGGGGTGGCCTAGAATCCATGGGTGGGTGAGGAGGGCATCAGTGGTAGGGCGTCAACGTGGTGTCACCTATTAGTGACATCGATCGGTGCATCACTGATTGGTGTGTCCTGGTCGGTGTTTCAACGATTGGTGCATCCCGAGTGGTGCATCCTGATCGTTGTGTTCCAGATCGATGTGTCCCCGATCGGTGTGACACCAATTGGTGTGTCTTGGTCCGTCTATCGCCGATCGGTGTGTCCCAATTGGTGTGTCATCGATCAGTGTGTCCTAATCGGTGTGTCACAGATCGGTCTCACCAACCAGTGTGTCACCCGATTACTGCCACGAGGGGGGGGGGGGGGGTTGTTAGGGTTTCCTTCCCCATTTTTATCATAACACCACTTGTAAGTCTTTTTAACCTTTTAAAGTTGTTCATGGAATTTTTAAGGCCCATAAATTATATCTAAAATCCCCCAAGATCCGGGCGACCCTGGAATTACCAAAATGTGTTGCATTTTCCTCTATGTCACCTTATTTCACGTACTTCTCTGCTCTGCCCCTGTTATGTGGATCTTTCATTTAAAGGAAACTCTTTATCTCACAACTGTTATCACCACCCCTCCATGGAGATTTATTAAATAACAATTAATTCCATCATGTGTAACCTCCCAACCGTGTGGAGAAACCATGATCAACCATTGAAAGCATTCAAGATTTCATATCCAAGAAACCCATGGATCTCGCCTTTTATCGCATGTAGTTTCTTTCTTCTTCTAGGTCAGTCTATTTTCGTTTTCTTGGTGTGTTTTTAGTCCCCCTTCCTGAGGAAAGTTTTCCACCAGTGATGGATCCTTTTTACCCACTCTTGGAGTCATTGGAGTTCCTCCCCTTCAAGTCATGCATCACTAGTACATGGCACGAGGAAGAAAACTTCGATCGTTGATCATCCAAGTAGGGTTTTACTTCGTCTATCTTTACTTTGTATCATGCGGTTGGGTATGATAATTTTCCTTCAGAGATAGATGAAACCAAACCAGAAAAAAGATAATGAATGGTTTTTAAAGAATAAAGGTGTGTGTTAGATAATCCTGCTATACTCTTTTTTTTATGTTGTGAATTTTTTCATCTTATGTCCACTAAAGATTGTGGTTGTTGGTGGTCCTTTCTTGGGTAATAATGAACCTCTGTTTCCTGGATAATTTTTTGATTGAGTGAATGTAACATGGAAACTGGTTAATGAAATAAACTCGGTTGATTAAATGGATTCCCAATGAATAATACTTATGTGGTCAACCCAATTAACTAAACGGAAAGACTGAACTAAAGAAATGGTGTGTTTAAATTAGAAAACTCCCTTCCTCTATTCTGGTGATGTGTTTGGTTGTTCTGCTTGATGTTTGTGAGGTGACATGGGTGGAGATAGGATCCCCTATAGTACAGTTATTAGTTTTTGGATTTATGTCCGTATGTTGGGGATTATTTGGGTTCTAGTACGTCGAGGGATTTCATAGATCCCTTTTTTTGTTATGACATTACAAGAGAACTGGGTGTGAATGCTTAATTTGCTGCTTGGTTATTCTTACTTCCTTGGCTTGTGGCTATGCATTCTATTTTCCTAGTAGTAAGAATTATTTAAATAGAACCACTTGAATGTGATGAAAAGAATGGGTTCAATGGGGAATTATTTTCTGGGAATGATTTGTGACTTGGTTGTGGCTATTGTTCTTTTTATAAATGAATAGTAACTATGTTGTTTGTGTATGTTCTTGTTTTGGAACCCATAGGTTGGTATGAGTGCTTGTTTACCAATATGTATAATTTATTTCATATGTTTCTTATTCGTACCACACCCAAGTTGAGAACATCGTAATGAACACCCTCATTTCATGGGGGAGGGTGTTTTTTCCAACACCCATATGAGTGGATGGTTATTAGATCATCTTTTCTCCCTTTCTTAAGTATCCTAAGACTCTTTCGAGTAGGCTGTGATGGCCTGAGGTCCATTATAGCCCCAGATTCTTTGAGCAGTGTAGTTGTGGTGGTTGGCCCAAGTGTGAGTGGGCAGTTTGTTTCCCATGTGTCTTTGGGATGAGGCCCATGTGTCTTCAGGCATGGCGGTAGTTGTTCTGGACCAGGTGTCCTTAGGCATGGAAGTAGTTGTTGTGGCCCAGGTGTTTATGGGCAAGGATGTGTGTGGTTGTTGTGGCCCATGTGTTTTCATGTGGGATGCGTTGTTGTGGTGGAAGTGGGACTGCATTGAGAATGGCAGGGGAGTTCTTATGCCTAGGATGTCTTCAATAGCTTGTGGAAAAGTGGTGCGGGGTACCCAAACATCAATGTGTTATTTCTATTACTTGACTTTACATTTCTTATTTGGGTAGTGTTCCTTGGTAAGGTTTGGGTGGATAGTTTTCTTACTAGGTTCTTTGGTTGTCACCTTTTCTCGCGGGGCAATAGAATGCCTCCCCACTTGTGCACAAGAGCTCTTGGTTTTCCATATTGAGTATACCTGTATAATCACCCTACATATATAAAACTGCTTTCAGGTTTCTAGGAGGAAATCGGGGACTGTGCAGGACCGTACTAGCTCATACATCGTGATAGTTATCGTTGATATTTTATTTATTTTTTTTACTTTCCCTTATGGAGTTTTTTTACTTGTATGGGATTATCATTGAACATGCATATGGGAATCAGTTTTGGATTTACTTTTACCTTCAGTTTTGGAGTTTTTCGGGTTTTTACAATCATATCTCCTGATCATAATAAATAAAAACAGTAATGTCTTCTATATTATGTGTGATTCTATACCCTTGGTGCTAGTTGCCACTCTGGGGCCTATTGAAGGTGGGACTCAGGGTTCGTTATCTCTCCTACAACAAGAGGAAGGAAGAGTCTAGAAATTTTATATCCCTTCCCTCATCTCAGTAAAGGAGGGTCGTGACATGTCATCTCTTATGAATGACTTAAGGTGATGTGTTGTTATGAACCTCACCTAAGGGGACTGTAATTCATGATGTCAGTCTCTTAAATCCCCTTTACCATTAAACTATGTGTAGAATATGTTTTTCTATATAGGATACATATTATTTCCTGGATTAATTAAACTAAGTCGTACCCCAACCAAGGAAATCCTCTTGCACTCCTATGTATGAGCTAGAACCTCACGTGAGTGTGTAACAAATGTTTTCCTTTCATTGATAAACATATATTTGAAAACAATCCTTCTCCCAATATAAAATTTTGATTATTGTGGGGATCATTATTCTCTCATAACTATGTGTGGATTTATTCTCACTCAAATAAGACAAGTTGTGACACCTAGATATTAGGCCCTACCACGACATGAAAATACTTTATCCTTACACCAAATTATGATTTGTGTGGGAAACCTATAACTTAGAAAATTGTGTGTCTTGATTACCATTTCAATTAGAAATGTAGGGATTCATGTATCCATCATTCTAGGCCCTACTGAAAAAATAGTGCCCCCTTTATCTTCTATATTACCCCAATCCATGATGAATATTATAAAAAGGGTTCCATCCTTTAAAAACTCATGATTGAAATAAAAATTACCCTCCTTTAATAAAAATTATATCTTGGTAGGGAATTTACCATCCATGGAGAATGCTAATAAAAATGGTTTCTTCATACTTAGAAACCTTCCATTCACAAATCAAAATTCTTTTCTCAATAAGCTTACTTCATCACAATCATTCCCAAAATATCATTGATAAGATCATATGAAATTGAAGGAAACAATT
Organism: Viscum album; assembly: GCA_963277665.1. NCBI lineage: Eukaryota > Viridiplantae > Streptophyta > Magnoliopsida > Santalales > Viscaceae > Viscum > Viscum album. Next base: position 2,051,943,968 of record OY728119.1, read on the forward strand.
GTTCTAAATATAAAAACTACTCCCCATATATATCCTTTTATAATTGTCTAAAATATACCCTATAAACCCAAGGAATCATTATCAATACGATAAGATCCTCTTATCTCTATAAACTCCGAAAAAATCATAATGGATCCACATTTTGAAAAATTTTCCATCATAACCCCTTATTTAATTTTCCTATAAAATTCATTCAAATTTTAGAACCCCAAGATCACGGTTTAAAACAACCATCCTTATCCATGAAACATTCTTGAACATTCACAGCCAATTAATCTCTATATTTTTATCATCATTATAATCATCTGATCTAATCTATATGATACAATACAATGAAAAAAAAACATGTCTCGATTTCATGACGTTAAAACTAAGAGGAAATGTCACCACCATATGATAAAAAATCATGTGGTTCTCATCGAAAACTATCCTCGAATAATGTTTTCATACAATCTTGATGACATTCTGATTTCCTCTTGTTTTTTACACTAAGAATGAGTATTATGAGGATATAGATTTCTGACCAGTATTCTATTTGGAGTGATTATATCATTCCATAACTAGAGTTGGGAAATGTTTGGTCCTAGATTGAAGACATTAAAATGCACACCAGATGTCATTTCCAAACAAATTAAATGTATACGGAAGCCTCATCTCTATAAGATTCCAAAATACAATGTTCCCATATTTATCACATAATGTATAAATTAGAAATTCATAGGTCGATGCTTGTGTGGACTCATATTCTTTGTTCAGGTCTCCCACCACACCACCAACATCCTTTTTAATAAGTACTTACAACTTGATTCTTACTCTGATGATATACATTACAATGAATAAATGATATATCATAACTCAATCACAATATAAATAAAATACAATTTCTCAATTCATATGATATTGTTATATTCCAGGAAATCTTTATGAGACCCTTTAAATATTTTGTTCTATCTCTCAATGGTATTATATCCACCTTGTCACTGTAGAATCCAGTATAAATTCTCAAATTATGTTTTTAAAAAATCGTCTTTTTTTCTTAAACCATGCTTCACTATAGTGGTAAAAAATCAGTATAAGCTTCCCTTCACAATTATTGATTATAGAATGTGACTCTTAAGTAAATATCTATTTTGAACATGCACAATATGCCCAAATATGGCTCTACATATGTTTCCCCAATATGGCCTATCAAACAGAGGACTCTTTGTCCACAAGAAATGGTTTTATTATTCCCAACTGTCTCGAAAAAATCATAAAGGAAACCACTTTTCAAAGGTGGTCCATGGAGATTCCTTAAATATCAATCCCATGTCATCATATTTGATATGTGAACACTATTAATATAACATTAAACTCTTCCCCTTAAATATAATAGATTTTAAATAATTATTTGTCCTCTAATCCTTAAATTGGACATTATCCCCACCAATATCAACCAAAACTGTCTAACTTAAACATAATTTGAATTGGTTCATCTTGAATTACACTAAATTAATAACAAAAAGAGCCACAAACTCATTTAGTTTAAAACCTATAAATTTAAGATTAAGAAAAATAAAATCCTTTTACACTATGTCTTCTTCATATCAGACAAATGTGAATCTTAAGGTAGTGGTACAAATGAACAATGATTTTAGGGTCCATTATTTCTGTCTACCAAAAATCAGACTAAACTCTTATCCCCACAACTGTAGGTAAAAAACAAAATATAAAATTGTTGTGTTCTAGTCCATCAAATTTTGATAAATTGAAATAAGTGATCTCATTCAAATGATACAACTCCAACATTATGATATCCTTACAATAAAAAAGATAATGTAGAAATAGGAAATCAAGATGAAAATTAATTTTATTTATTAGATTAAAATGTTAGAGGAGAATCCACATGTTAGATTATGTTTGTATTGTGTTACTAGAGGTTTCCAATATAACTTTTAAACTACTACATATTTTTCTAAGCCATGTCATTTTTCAATTAAAGCCAGGTTAGCTCCATAGATTCAACATCCTTTGAATGAAAATTATTTTCCCCTACCACAATGACAAAATAATTTCCCTATGTACAAAGTTTCACCAGCAACTGATGATGTTGTGATGCTCTACTATGGAAATAAACAAATCTTGCTAGAAGAATATTATTTTAAGATCCTTTTTATCAACTCAATGTTCACATTCCCCCATCACCTTGGTGTGATTAGTCTCTTCTTAAGACAACACACCTCAATGGATGTAAGATTTGTTGAGTAATAAATCTCCAGTTAATAACCTTTCACTAATGGAAACGTGGTATTTGCGATGTGTTATTTATGATGGGGCCCTAGTGTAAATAACCTATTGTGGAAAAGGGTGTCACAAATTGTTTTTCTATTTATAAAAAACCAATTGCGACGAGCCATTTCTCATCACAATAGTATCCCAATTATTTAAAAACTATTTGTGACCTATCCCGTCATAATAACTTCTTTTATTTGGACTATTTGGGATGAGACCCATCACAAATATGCATGTTATTGCGACGACACACATCACAGATACTTGAAAACATAAAATAAAATAAAATTCAATAAAATAAAAATAATACTAATAAAAATATAAAACTAAAATAAATGAAATAATATTATTATTATTAGCATCATAAATTAAATTATCAAATTACATAATAATATAACATTATTAAATAATAATATTAATAATAGTAATATATTAAAAACCTCAATATTCACAAAAAATAAAAAATAAAATAAAATCTAAAAAATTTAATATTCATAATAAATTTCAATAAAATAAAAAAATATAAAAAAAATATAAAACTAATTTAAATGAAATAATAATATTAATATTAGCAACATAAATTAAATTAACAAATTATAAAATAATAATAAAATAATAATATTTTTAATATTCATTAAATAATAATATTTTTAGTATACATTAAATAATAATATTATTATTAGTAATATATTAAAAATATCATGATTTGCAAAAATATAAAAAAATCAACTAAATACTAAATATGTAAGATTTGAAATAATATAAAAACAAAATATTTAAATCATTAAATAGTTAATATTAAAAAATATGATTTGTGAATGTTTTTTCATAAAAACTAATCTAAATCATTATGGGGTCGTCTTGAAGAGCTAGAGGAGATGGTGGGGGGTACTTCATCCCTAAACATCGAGTCAAGCGTCACATGTACTCCATCTGCTACTACTGCCATCGACTCATCTCATCCTCCTACTGCAACTACTGTCATTGGAGATCTTCCTTCCATTGCTCGTGCCATTGACGCATCTCATGCTACTCTCTAAACATACTCTCTGTAAGCTCACTCTAAGCTCATAGCTCCTCCTGATATTGTGCAACAGATGATGATGTCTCTTTACGAGATCCTCTCGAGATGGATGATGACATTGCAACGGGGTGATAAATACTCCCAGACATCAATCGAGAGGTGATACCAACAACTTGACCTTTCACGATGGCATACCTGGTCTCCTGAATCCATACTAACTCTCATATCGGTGTCCACTGGTATGAGTGTCAGTCTCTGCCTGAATCTCATCATGTGACTGAGACATCGCAACCTCATATGACTCCTTTAATTACAATTTCAAATTAAAAATTTTAAAATATTTCTTGCAGGAAATTTTTTAACTAAAAACAAAATTATACTTGCCATAATCTGAAACTAGCGAGCTCCTCCAATCTCTCCAGTGTTCAGATCACTGTACATATCCTATAAACATTGACCTCTGAAATATCAGGTTCTGTGACTGCCTAAATGAATATAAAATAAACTATTTACAATTAAAGTTATATAAAATATTTTAAAAAATATACCTACCATATCCTCTATATGTGTACTGAATGTATGGTTACCATCTCATTGTGTCACCCCTGATCTCCCCCGATTGTGGAGACCTACTGATGATCTAATCTAAAACTGCATACTCCACCAGTGTGTACATAATTCATCGCAAAACTACGATGAAATTTAATATGGTTGGTGGATGTGACATGACTCATCAAACTCTTTCTTTCAAGTTTTCTTCATGGAACTCTTTCCCAAATAGTGTAGAAATTAACTGCAATGTGAAGTCATAACCCCTTGTTATGCCTTCTATATAGCTCCACACATGCTGTCATTGAGGGATAACAAAAACCCTACAAATAATTATTAATATAATGATATTAAATAAATTTATTTCAAAATTGATATTATTTCTTTACGTACCATCCAATGATCAAACATGTGGTGTTGAATATCATCGAGAATCTGATCCCATGAGACCCATGCCTCAAAACAATAACCACGTAATATAGAAACCCTATCCAATTCCTATATGTGTAAAGTTATGAAAAAATAACAAATAATATAAAAATTAAAATAAAAATAAATAAATGAAAACTAACTAAAATACAAAGCTAATCATACCTCTGCGTGGGTGGATCAAATCCCGGACATGGACGTCTCTCAGGGATAGGGTCAGGAATCATCAATCAGGAAAGACGATGCCCCCTCTGAGTGCTCCCAGAAGTTCTAATAGCCTGAGGGTTAGATGACTCAATATCCAACTCGTCTAAAGGTATATCAGCCTCCTATAATAAATGATACATATTTGCTTCCATATGAAACATGGAATTTATCATGTTAGAAAACAGTTGAAAATAACTTTTAAATATTGATATAAATTATATTTGATTATAACTGCCATTAAACTGTGTCAATGTCCATCTTCATCCTCGTATTCATAACTATAGATATCAATGTCTTCATCTTCCTCCTCAACATCATAAATTTCAATATTAGTATCAGTTTGATCATATATTGTCATTTAAAATTCATTTATAACATCATTAACATATTCATCACTATTGACCCTTAACTATGGGGTTTCATCATAAATATTCATGTATCTTTGTGAAATAGATGGATTTGGAGTAGTCTCTTCAAAATTTTCATTTCCTTAAACATGAGTGGAACCACATTCACTTTGAGTAAACAAATTTTCTCAATATTTAATTTTTATTATGATCCACCAATCACCCAACCCTCTTGTAGTTGAATAGTATTTTTCATAATAAATTTTATGTTCCAGATGATCCAATAAAAATAGTTCATTTGCTACAAGATGAATTTTATATTTAATATCAACGATTCCATGAGTCGGATGAACACACAAGCGTCTCTTAGTATCCATCCATTTACAATTAAACATTTATATGTAATTCTGTCCCAAATAACACAGTTTAATAATTTATTCAAGCATTCTATAAAAGCCAACTTTATTCTCTCAATGATGTGATCTCTTCAAGAAAACAAAACTGTTATTTTTTCAATTCCCAATAAGTGTGTGTATGAAAGAGATAACCATTCACCACATATGGAATTATAAGATTTAACCATTTTGGATGGTGGGTTACTCAATATACACAATCGATTATCGATCTTATCAGCATGTACAGATACCTGAATATTTGTAAATCAATTATCACTATTACAAGAAATAAATTGATTTTATATGTTAAACCAAAAAGAATGTATGTTACCAGTTTTTGAAACCAGTAGGTACATTTTTTTGCTGACATTATTCTAGGAAAGCTTTTGTAATTTGTGGAAATTGTTTCTTGTTATGATTATCATATAACCTACAATAGTAACAAGATTAATTTAATGTAACTAAAATTATATAATAAGTGATAGGATGACTTACAGTAAAACTCATGAAATTTATTCATAGTTAAGGAGAACATATATATGAGCTATATGATGTTCATTATCTAAAAGACATTGTTCAGTAACTCTACCAAAGCCAAGTTCAGGCTGACTGAAAACAATAGTTGATTTCTTATGTCATCGTCAGCATTTCCCTCATTATGACCCATGCAGTTATGTTCTGAGGGGTATTCATATTTAATGTAATGAGAAAATAATAAATAAATTTCCTCTTGAAAATAATCTTTTTCAATTGAGCCTTTAACTGATCCTTTGTTACATACTTTTTTCTTCAATTTCTACAGACATCTCTCGAATGGGTGCATCCATCTAAAATATACCAGACCTACTCATTTTTATTCATACAGAAAATGTAATATCAAATGTTCCATTGATTAAAACAAGTCATGTGAGAAGAGTTTTTCTAGTTTACATAAAATTAAAGCAATAACTTCTTGTGGTCTACTTACTGCATCGTAGTCAGTTTTCACTGTACAAATGTCTCTAAAAAATATGATATCTATGTTACCACATCCCAAATCATAGAAGTCAAAAAACTCTCAATCCAATCAGTAGAATTCTTTCTATTATAACATGATAGTCATGACTTCTCAATCTGGTGATATGGCCATTTATAACACATCTACCAAAATTGGAAGCATAACCATTTGGAAGTCTCAAATATTCAATATATTGACAAAATAATAAGTGATACTCTATGGATAGTGTATAAGATAGTTTTGGCTTCATTATATTTTGTGATCTGACATTTTCAAACATTTTTATTTTTGGTTGCCTGTAAATTTGGGAAAGATATGATCATGCCTTTACATTATCTTTGGTCTTACAGGGTGTATCCATAACTGTGTGAAAAAAAATTATCAAAATATTTTTTCTCAATATTCATAAAATATAACATGCGGTAGACCAATAAATCAGAACAATATGGAAAATACCAAAAAATGATTCATTTTATCCAATTGTGTTTTTTTTCCAAAGCCATCAATTTTTGTTGATTTATTTTTGGTCCAAATGTGGACATAAGTAATGAAGAGATGTCTAATTTTAACTCTCTACTCGAGATCATTGTTGGAGGTCCATATTTTTCGATTGTACCTTTTCTGAAATGATATTTGTTTTTCCAAAAAGGATGATTTATTGGAAGGAATCTGCAATGAAAGTCGAAGAAAAAAATTTATTTCCATTGATGGGAATAAACACTTTGTTGTCCCTCATACATTAATGACATGATTTTGGACCATTTTTACTTTATCTAGATAACATTTTGTATATTAGGAAGTCACTAATTATCCACATCAATGCAGATTTCATTAGAAATTTTTTTTGCAGCAACATTAAATGTAATCACACAATTACTCCATAATGAATTTGACTCATCAATCCATGGTTTCATATAGACATCAATATTATTTTTTGGATGTCCAAGAATTAATAAAGTTAAAAATATATATGGATCTTTCATCAACATCCAAGGGTGTAAATTTTATAGAGTTATAAAGATATGCCAACATGAATACTGACTACCACAAGAACCAGATTGACTGAAACAATCTATAGAAAAACCCAATCTCATGTTTCGGGCTTCTAAATAAAAAGTTGGATGCACTTGATCAAAATGTTTCCACGAATCACCATCAAAGGGGTGATTTAAGCCTTTCTCGGTTGGAATATGGGTTTTGTGCCATGTCATCAATGATGTTGTGTTCAGAAATAGAAACAAACACTTCAATCTAGGTGTTAGTGGAAAATATCTCAACTATTTTACGAGAATCAATTTAGACATTCCCACTTGAGCCTTTTTATACCTCGATTGTCCACATGTGGGACAACTATTCAGTGACACATTTTCACCATAATATAATATGAAATAATTAGAACATGCATGAATTTTAAGATAACCAAGGCCTAGATTATGAACAAGACACTTACTCTCAAAAATATTTGTAGGAAACACATTTTCATCAAGTATAAGTGTTTTAACCAAAGAGAATATCAGATCAAAATAGCTATTTGACATTCAATTATTTGATTTAATAGCCATAAATTTAAAAAATGTTTCAAATTTTCTTATCTTGCAACCAGGATATAAGGAATCCTTAGCGGACCTCAACAACTCATAAAAATTAGATGGTTCCAACTCTTGACTTAAATTAATATCACCTTTCATTTTATATTGTTGAGTAGACATACCTAGCACCTCATGAACTAAATTTTGAAACCTTACTGGATGTGGAAAGAAATTATTATTATATTCTATGGAACTATGTTCACTATGTGGATACCAAAAAACATAATCTGGTGGAAAACCAAATCACAATAAATGACCTCCAACATTGTCAAATGTGTCAAACGTTCTCATAGCTCATTTTTTATTGGGACACTTAATTATCCCTTCTAAAAAAATTATGATTTTAATGATGTAAATTATAAGAAAGCTTGAACACCATCAATATATATAAGATTTAAACCAGAACCATTTGGATTTATGCGCTGATTTATGTATCCACAATCATCAAATAATGACTATTATTGACTTCCTTGTTCAATAGTTTTTTTAAAGAATATAAAATAATTATTTTTTTTGTATAATTTGATATAAGAAAAACATCAAAAAAGAGAATACAATTAAATTCACATTTCTAGAAATTTATAATAATTTCTATTATTTTATAGTAATTTATAAAATATTTTTTAAATTTTAAACTATTCTTCATTAATTTATAATAATTAATACTAATTACAACTAATTATTATTAATTACATCCAGTTTGTACAAATTATTTTTATTTAACGTTAGCATAATTTCAAGCAGATTGACAGTAGCTCTTTTGTCTGACGACTCATCTCCTTAAAAAGAGATTAATCTTCATGAAAAAGATCCTCTTTTGTCTGATGGATTATCTCCTTGCAACTTTCTCCCAACTGAAATTAGTTTGAACAACCTACGCCGACATATGTTAAAGCATGTTTTTCATATAGATTTTACTGTGCGAAATTAGAAATGAGATGAGACGTCAAGAAAAAGGAAGCCGCCAATCCGCTGGAAATTGTGCCAATTTATAATAATGTACTTTAATTTATACATTTTTTAAAATTATTACTAATTATTACTAAGAATTCCTAATTATTGAAAATTATTCCTAATTATTCATAATTATTCATAATTATTGCTAATTATTTTTTATTATTTCTTATTATTACTAAATATTTCTAATTATTACCAATTATTACTAATTATTACTAATTATTACTTATTGTTACTAATTATTACTAATTATTCATAATTATTACCAATTATTACGAATCATTACTAATTATTACTAATTATTACTAATTATTACTAATTAATCCTAATTATTACTAATTAATCATAATTCTTACTAATTAATCCTAGTCATTACTACTTAACCCAAATTATTACAAATTAATCCTAATTATTAATAATTAATCTTAATTATTGCTAATTAATCCAAATAATTACTAATTAATCCTAATTATTACTAATGAATCCAAATTATTACTAATTATTACAAATTAATCCAAATTATTACTAATTATTACAAATTATTACTAATTATTACTAATTATTTCCAATTATTACAAACTAAGGCTAATTATTACTAATTAATTCTAATTAATATTAATTAATCATAATTATTACTAATTAATTCTAATTATTAGTAATTAATCCTAATTATTAGTAATTAATCCTAATTATTACTAATTATTACAAATTAATCCTAATTATTACTAATTATTACCAATTATGACTAATTAATCCTGATTATTAATAATTAATCGTAATTATTACTAATTAATCTTAATTATTACAAGTTAAACCAAATTATTACTAATTATTCCTAATTATTACCAATCGTTACTAACTGTTACTAATTATTACTATATATATCTAATTATTACTAATTAATCCTAATTATTTCTAATTAATCCAAATTATTACTAATTAATCTTAATTATTAATAACTAATCCTAATTATTAATAATTAATCCTAATTGTTACTAATTAAGCGTAATTATAACTAATTAATCCTAATTATTACTAATAAATCCTAATTATTACTAATAAATCCTAATTATAACAAATTATATCCTATTTATAAGTAATTATATATTACTTATTCTTAATTATATCTAATTATTCCTAATTATATCTATTTAATCATAATTATTACTAATTATTCTTAATTATTACTAATTATTTCTAAATATTACTAATTATTACTAATTATTACTATTCAATCCTAGTTATTACTAATTAATCATAATTATTACTAATTATTACTAATTAATCCTAATTGTTACTAATTAGTCCTAATTATTACTAATTATTACTACTTGTTACTATTTATTACTAATTAATCCTAATTATTACTAATTGTTTCTAATTATTACTATTTTTTACTAATTATTACTAATTATTACTAATTCTTACTAATTATTACTAATTATTACTAATTATTACTACTTATTACTAATTATTACTAACTATTACTAATTAATCCAAATTATTACTAATTAATCCTAATTATTACTAATAACCCTTAATTATTCCTAATTATATCTCATTATTACTAATTATATCTAATTTTTACTAATTTTTACTAATTAATCCTAATTAATCCTAGTTATTCTTAATTATTCCTAATTGTTACTGATTAATACTAATTATTACTAATTACATCAAATTATTACTAATTATTACTAACTAGTGCTAATTCTTTCTATTTTTACTATTTTTTACAAATTATTACTAGTTTTTTACTAATTATTACTATTTTTACTATTTATTACTATCTTTTACTATTTATTAATATATTTTTACTAATTCTTACAATTTTTTACTATTTTTTAATATTTTTTACTAATTACTGTTGATTATTACTAGTTACTACAATTTTTTCTATTTTTTTCTAATTTTCTATTTGTTACTAATTTTTAGAATTTATTACTAATTATTATAATTTACTACCTATTTAATTCTAATTGAGTTCTAATTATTTATAATTATCATTAATTATTTGTATTTATGACTCATTATTTCAAATTATGAGTGACTATTTGTAATTATTACTAATTATTTCTATTTATTACTATTTATTTCTATTTATTACAAATTATTTCTATTTATTTCTAATTATTTTTAATTAACACTAACACATAATTATTCATAAAAAATATGAACTGAAAAAAAAAATCTAATTTTAACTTAATTTTATTGCAACTAATGAACAAAAATTATAAATAATTTAAAATTAAATAAATTAACTAATCAATAAAAAATAGATAAATACCTTGAAACTGAAGCTCTTGAGTATAGATTGCACGAACTATGCTCCGATTGAAAACATTAAACTATGAAAAAGTTTACAAAAAATTACAGAAGAATGATAGAGAGAGATTGAGAGAGGAGTAGAATGAGAGAAAAAACGGATGGGGGTATATATAGGTTAGATCATTTGCAATAGGTCTATTTGCGACCGGTTTCCCATCACAAATGCCAACCATACACAATAATTACATTCGCGGGTAAAAAGTCATTTGCGACGGGTCCCATCACAAATGACAACCTGCCAACATACTATTTGCGACGGGGCGAATTCCCGTCGCAAAAACTAAAAACTGAATCGGGTATTTTCAATGAGAGTCTTTTTCCCATTGCAAATGATCTTCCCACGGTTTGGTGGGAAAGTTGTGCCAAACATTTTACGATGGGCCCCTTCGCTCTCATCGCCAATGGCTATTATTTGCGATGGGCCCCTGCCGCGACGTAAATGTGTGTTTTTTTCGTACTCATTTAAACCATTACTTTTGATCCCGTCACTAAATAGATTCCTTCATATAATAATGGAATTCAAGGTAATTCATTCATTCATCACTAAAAGTGGTGAATATGCTATTGAATCATTAGAGTAATGAGGGTTGTTCTTCAATAGTTGTTTTTGAAACTAGTTTCCAAATATATATATTTCCAAATGAAGTGATGAGTTACCTAGAAAGTATTCGGTGCCTTCTAATTTTCCTCTGAACCACTCATAGGGAAGAGAAATAGCCCAAAATTGACTCATATAGAGAAGAAACATGTTTCCTTATTTTCAGAGTGACTTCAGACTCACCTTGCTTTATATGCTGAATCAAAGTGGACGCTCCCTCCTCTTGGTTGGATGTTGGAGAAAATGGAACTGAAGATTGTAGGAAATTTTTCATTTATAATAGTAAAAATAAAGGGCAGGGACAAAATTGAAATAAAATCTACTTCATTTACACACCCATGGATTGATTTGTTGGCCGACTCAAGTCTTTTATTCCATCAATAATTTCTTCAACTTGTAGAGTGATAGTCCTTTGAGTAGGAATATCTTTTTTATTATTATTTTTTCCCACATTCGCGGACCCATGAGAATTTCCCCATTTTTAATCCCAAGCCAACATTTCATTTGTTAGTGGTGTTTGAGGAGCCTCGATGTGCAAATCGTGGATATCCATGGGAATATTTTGATTACATAAGAAATAATATATTAGTGGTTTTTCAATAGAGGGGGTTATGAAAATCCCATCTAAATTAATTTTTTATATAAACTAAAGTGGGGTATGAACACCCCACTAATCATTAAATTTATAGGGGGGTTTTAACCACCCTCTGAAAAGTTTAACATTAGTTTTTTAATATTCTGTGATATTTTTGAGGCATTTATTCCCAAACCATAGATAATTTAATAATTAGAGGTCGTTTTGGCATAACTGGCAACATAATATTAAAAAACTAAAGTTATGTACATTAGAGGGGGGAGTCAAAACCCCATATAGTATCATTGATTAGATGGGGTTGTGAACCCCAACTATTTTCTTAAAAAAACTATATAATATATATGTATTAAAAACACATTATATAAATTAATTTAAAAAAATTATATAAATAGATGATATAAATACATTTATATAAATAATTTATATGATTTTATTTAATCATATTTATATGTATACATAAATATAATTGTATAATGTTTATATTAATATACATTTTTTGAATAAAATATTATTTCATATAATATTAATTATAATATAAAATCATAAATATATTTTATAATTAAATACATATTTTTTATTTTAATTAAAAAAAATGTATCATATAAAAACCCCTGTAGTTTTTATTATATAATAATAATAACAAGAATAATAATAATAATATGAATACTTACATATACATTCTTATAAATAAACATGTATGTATTATATAAATAATTTATTTTATTGTTTGTATATTATATATATTTTTATATGTAATATATAATATAAATTCATTTAATTTTACGCATAAATATATAATATATTGTATACATTCATATATATATATATATTTGTAACATTAATGTATTTAATATATACTTATATATATCTATTTAACATAAATATATATACATTATGTTAATATTTTTTTAAAGGCATTATATAAATATATTAAATAAAATACTTATATATATTATATATAAAAACATGTGTAAAATATATTAATATGTTTCTAAGTATATAAATCATTTATATAAACATATTTATAAATAAATTTTTATATACATAACATAAATAGAATTATAAATATATGTAAAAAATATATTTACTGAAATGTATGTCAATATATGTATTAATGTATTCCAGTATTTCGAGCATCATGTGGTGTATAGGTTGTTTTCTTTATATTTATAATTTGACCCCTTCTAGTTGTAATATATACGTGAATAGAAAAAATGTATAAATATTTAAAAATAAAAAAAAAATATACATTCATGTTTGAGTGTATATTTGATATAAATGAATTTATAAATATTTATATAGATTTTTTTATTTACATATATATGATGTGCTCATGTCATAGATTATTTCGAAAGAAAATTTAATTTTCCTAATGCAACAAAGAGGCTGATCAAGTTCGATTCATTTAAGGAGCATCATAGTTCGTTAAATCACTTATTTTAATGATTCCAAACTAATTATTTTATTTATTTATTAATTATTGAAAACAATGATTTTTGGTTTTAAAAAAATAATGATATTCAGAAATAAACTATCCTAAAAAAGATGAAAATGAAGACAAAATAAAAGGAAGAATTGTCTTTTTCCTATGGTCGGCTACATAGGTTCGTTCATTATTAAATTCAATTTTACAATCCATTACTTTCCAGATAGATATTGTTATACCTACCCTGATTGGGATTTTTTTCATGTCTATGATACCTCTTCAATAATCAAATCTCACTTCCCTTGATTGAAAAAAGGGAATTTGAGATCCATGTCATGGTGGGTTACCACCCCACCTGTGGAATTCTCCTGTATCCACCACAAATAAAATTAAAATTTTTTTGATTGAAGAAATAAAAATTAAGAATACCCACTACTACAAAAGAGGCCCTTAATAACGCTAGAATATGACTTTCTGAGCACTAAAAAATCATTTAATACTGCAGCGTGGTTGAAATCAATAGGCTATCATAAGTTCTAGAAAAAGTGATGATAAATACATCCTTTATCAGTACTAAAAAAGGCTCATAAAGAACCCCTTTATTACTGAAGTAGAATTAATTTACATTCCATTCATATTTATCTCAAGAGATATAAATATTTACCCAATGAATTTTATGGAGATATAGGACCCATACATCTCATGATTAAATTATTCTTACATGTTCCACAAAAACATAAATCATTCATCATAACATAACCCAAGAAATAAAAATGGATTATTAAACATCATTCCTTTATAACAAAATCCATATAAAATATCATACTGTCATTAACAAAATAAAATTTTAGTAATAATAGAGATATAAATATAATCCTATTTAGGAATAGTCATCTTATATGGAAAATATTTTTGCTAAAACACTTGTAATTAATTTACGAGGAAAATATACTTTCTTTGTAAAAAACATTTTATTTTATCAGAATGCCACAAACTTTTACCAAAAAAGAATTTATATGAAAAAAAATGAAATAATTTATAGGAAGCTTAATGTTATTAAGTAATTATGAATATGTAAAAATCCAATCATGTGGTATATGTTAAAAAACAATCTTCACATACTTTTTTCAAAAAAGTCAAAAATCGCATTGTATCAAATAATGACAAACGATTCCTTTCATAATGTTTAATAAAAATTCATCAAAGGCTAAAATTATCTTTAAAAGTTTTTAGAATAATAGAAATAATATTACATACTTTGGAATCATGAACATGGATGATAAATATTACCTAGTAAATACTTACGTTTAAACAATCTTTGATAATTATGAAATTTCAAAATGATCCTTACCTTAGGTCCGATTTTCATTGTAAGCATCTGACCCTCCTATATAATGATTTAAATAAGGTTATTAACTTATTCTAGAATCATAGGTATTTTTATGATATCAAATATGATCATATTATCATCTGTTTTTTAGTAACATTTCATTTTCACTCGTTATTCATAAATTAACTAATTTATGTTGTTATGCATGTTTTTTGGAATAAGTTCATATTAAAATTCTTAGGTTTTAGTTATATAATATAAATAAGGAAATTATTATAATATTTCTAATATTTATTCATTCCATTCATGTATATAATCTTGGTTTAATTAAGATCATGTAGAATGAATCGCATCACATCAGGGAGACGGTAGGTCATACGTACACATGAGCAACAAAATCATTCTGATAAATATTGAATGGTATTTAAGGGGATGGTTTATAAAATTTCAGAATCAATATCATGTTATAATAATCATATATATTTATTATTTCCATCATTATAACCATCCATGTAATGTTTTGGTGAAAATAATATTACACCACATCGTGGAGATGGTAAGTCGTACGTACACACATGTGGTGATTTTTGTTTTTCGTAGTATGGATAGAAGGAGGAATATGGTTGTTTCATAATTATAATAACATAAAATCATATTAGTGAAACATATTTTATTACTTTATAATTAAAAAAATAATTAAGAGTAATTAGCATAATAAAGTATTTTGAAAGAATCGATAGAAGATATTACCTCTTCCTAAACGTGCTTCCTCAAAATCTCTTCATAGAGCACTAGAGTTGGTCTTTGAAGATTACCATAGCCTCTAGAATGTAAATAGGGAATTTTAGAAGGAAAACTGGAAAGTGATGGATGAGAAAGAAGGAAAAATGTGAAGTGAATAGGTGAGGCAGCATGTTCCCTTTTATAATTGAGGTGAGGGACACTTTTGGAAAGTCCATAAATAAAAAAAGTAAAATAAAATAAAAACCTACAAAAAAACATTCAAATGTACCGGATAAGAATATGAGATGGTATACGGTCTTAATATCATTAAAAATAAATTTTGGATAATTATTTCAATCAATTTAATCCTTATATTTTTAATTAACACTTAGTTATTCTATTTTATCTTTATCTTGGGTAACAAATAATTCAATATAAAAGGGTGAATTATTTACTTATTTGATGTAAAATAATTCATAAATAAATAAATTAGTTCATTTTAAACCATATAATTGTTATTATATATTTTTTAAAAAAATAATGATTTTTTTAATTTAATATACCATTATTTTGATAAACAATCAATAGTACCAATTTTGACACTATTCAATTCATCGATTTTTAAAAATATTAATATAACAAGATAACATCAAAAAAATAATTTTATTCTATTATTATGAGTTCTAGGTTTTCTAGAAATTTCATTAGACATGTTAATTATCCAAATTATATTTACATTAATTATTTTAATAACTTTTATTTGATATTTCTCTTAATAAAATAATTAGTGCAACAATTTTTTGTAATTATTTAATATGATTATATGTTGAATAAAAATTAAAAATAAAATACTTTGATAAAAAATTATAATAGATTTACGAATAATACTTGTAGTTGAATTTATCTTCTGAAAAATCCAAAATTTAAAATTTTATTATAATTAAATTATGAAGGAGACAACATTTACATCACTTTAAATAAAATAATATAAGTATCATAATCCCTCCTATAAGGGTATAAATGGCCCATAACTCGACTATAGGATGATTATAGTTGAGATATACTCGAACAATATGATTTTATGAAGTGTATGGTTCTTTTAATTAGTATGTTTATTTTAATAAAAACTTTATTATTTATTTTTCATCAATTATATAATTTCTTTATCATTAATGTATACGAGAATAAAGTAATTATTTATTTTATAAAAATTAAAAATAAATTACCATGATAAAGGAAAAAGTTTTAGCTTTAAATATATTATTTATAATATAAATTAGATTTAGTATAATCTTATTTTAAAAATTATTTAGTTATTAAAATTTAAGTGAAACATATTTAACATTTCTTTAGATAAAATAAATTAAATGTCCTAATCTCATCCAAGTGGATTTAAATGGATACCATTGAGACCAAAGGATTATTTATGTAGAAACATAGTCATAAAATCATATTAATAAAAGTGTCAGGGTAATTTTATAATAGTATTATAACCCTTAATTACCCAATTTACCCTTTTACCATATTAATAAAAATTATCAAAGTTACTATTCACACTACCAAAAAATAAAATAAATATTTTTATATAATTTGGACAACTGATTTAAATATGGAGTCCATTTTTCAAAATTCAAAATACAAAAGTTGCAATAATTAATTAAAAATTAATCCCATTTCAGAAAGAGAGAACATTTTTTAAACGCTAAATCATTGCAAAAGATTGAAATGTTTTTACTTTTTAATTCAATGTAAAATTAATTATGATGAAATAAATTATATTTAATGATAAAAATATATTATATTTATATTTTAGAACCATTCAATATTATAATTTAACATTATAAATTATTTTGATGAAAAAGCTGTTTTCACATAAATTTTAGTGTATTTTTACTATTCATCAAAATTTGAATGTTATTAGAAAAATATCAAAACTTCATCGGAAATAAATTTTTATATCCCTCATCAAAATAAATTGTTTTTTGTCATATAAAAAATATTAATGTGTCTAAATATTAATTTTAAATGGGGTTTCCATTCAATGGCGTAAAATTACCCTTAAAAATATAGGTTTTTATATTAATTCATACCCTATGACTAAAATATTAATTGGATGAATATAAAAAAAATTATTAATTATTTAACATATATATTTCATTAATTCTATTATTTATAGTAATTCAATAAAAAATAAAAATAAATAAGTGATTATATTTTTCACAAATACTTGGTAGCCAAGGAATTCACAATGCATTTTCATAAGTTAGTTATAATTATTCCTGAAAACCCAATGGCTAGACTATAATGGTTATTTTATATTAAGGGTTTCTCATGGTTCCTTCAAACTCATGATTGAGTGTAATTCAAGATACAAAAGAATTAAATTTTTTTAAGAAAATATTTCATAAAAACATTTTGGAGTTACATTGTTATGAGACTAATTCCTACATGTAAAAAATAAATCATGAATCATTTTACTAAATTATATACAAAATCAGAGCATATTTTCGTATTTTTCAGTGAAAGAAATTTTTGAACTAAAATTTAAAATTTAATTTGAAAAATGACACGTTGAGTCATACCGGGCACATCATGTATCTGATTGAGGTGAGACAAATTTATACATGTAAAAAATGACTTATTGATCGAATAGCCCAAATCATTCTACCACCCACCAAAGTGAAACAACTATTTTTTATTTTACAAAAAATCATGATTTATTCAATGAAATTTTGTATTAATTTATTTTTAGGGGTTTTGGATCAAGGTACTAGATTATTTTTCAAAGGGGTCTTTTTTTGAATTTTCAGTTCTTAAGAGTTTAATTTGAAGTGGGTTTTTCATTTTCATGATTTCTTCATACGATAGTTTCATTCTTTTTTATTTCATGTTTCCATTAACACCACCACTCCTCAATGACCATGATCTGTCACTGAAGGTTTTCCTCTAATAGTTCTCTCATACACCTTCTGGATATAGGGGTTGATTACAGACATATTTATTCAAAATTTTCAATAGGATTATATGATTGGATTGGGATTGTATAAATATAAAGTGACTATTGTATCCTCTATAATGACCCTTTATTTATAGTGTATAAAAGTCATGGGAAATAAAAATCATTTAATTTCATGGTATGTTTTCAATTATTTCATGGTGAGGGGTTTCTTTCACAGTTCAGTAATATTTTGCAGTACTTGGAATGTGATAATATTGGATCCTATGATAATAAGTTCCAAATATAAGTGTTTTTTTAAAATAATTTCTCCATTTAAATTTTGATAAAAAATCACTTAAGTAAGTAGTGAAAACCATTTTTTCAATAATACACTAGAAAAACATCTATAGTGACTCTTATATTAAGTGAAAAGTGTTTTGAGAACCTTTTGAAAATTGTTCTTAAACACAACCTTGGTATCATTCCCATTATACTCTATTTCCAAACAACATTATTGTTTTCAATCTAGCGCTTCATCTCCTCCTGCACCTTGGTCTACAGCTAGGTCTCCCTCTCTACCTCCCCCTCCACCTCCACCTCTTCAATGACCCCCTCCCCTAATTCAGCCTCTTCCATTTCCTAGAAATTTTATTTTTTGTAGGTCAGCGATTCTAAAAAATTTTATTTCATCCGTTATACTAATCCATGAGAAATAGATAAAAAATAATATATAATAATTCTAACACTAATTCATGACATCAAAAATATATTTCTGAGGATATAGCCCATACTAGATTACAAACATAACAAGTAATCACCTATTTTTTTAGAAACTATTCAGAAAACATATATGATTCAAACTCATGTTTAAATAAATTTACTTCTTCTTTTGAGTATGGAGGTTATCGAAAACCATGATAGCACTGAGAAAATATAATCAAAAAATGATTAATAAATATATTTAAGGAACATATATTTTCCATTGAAAATTACTTGTTAGGGATGCTAGTATTTTTATGATTTATGATCTCTCCCATAAATTTTCAAACATAATATCCACAATCATTTTAATTATCTTACTTTAGAACCTAATGGAACATTGGTCAAATTAATTTAATTTTTTTAAATATATTTTGATAGTAAAATAGTTTTTTATATACCTAAATCTGTTTCCATTTGAAGTAATACACATGCTTTATATCTACAGACACTGATATTATCCCATTATTTAGCCTATATTTAGGGACCAACCAATCATAAAAAAATATTTTTAAATCTCAAAATGTAACATAAAATTCAATTTTTATCTAAAAAATGTTGATTTTTGTGTATTAAAAATTAACAATACACATCATGTGTGGTTACGTTATTGGATATCCATTTATTGGATCCTGAAATTAAATATTTGAGGTATCCAGGATGACTGCGATCAGCATACAGTGCTGGCTAAAAAACAAATAAGTAATGGAATAGTTAAAAATATGTTTTATGATATTATATTGTGGAGGTTTACCACTTCATTGTTGTCATAAAAAATATACATTCTTCTAATATTTTTCTCAAACGATCAGAGTAGATCATCTTCTTTATTCCCAATTTCTTCCTAATCTAATATTTTTTTTTCATAGAAACGATACAGTAAATAAAGAATCCAAATTTTTCTTCAATTTATTTTCCCATTATTTAGTGGTAATATAAAATCATATAAAAAATATGAATACTTATTAACTTTATTAAACATATTTTCTCACTATTTAGATAGAGTTAATATGAAAATGTAAATTATGTATATAATCACCATTGAGACTCCCAACCATTCATTGTTGATAATATCATTTATAGTCTCAAGATCAATTAAATATATTTTAAAATTAACATTTATTTATTTTTTTCATATAAATTGTAAGACATATTTTATTATTTACATGTGGAATCTCTGTGAAGTTGAAATGATAAAAAATATTTATTTGGAACTTGGGAGGATAAGGTTTTCTCAATTGGTCATATTGATTTCTATAGTTGATTCACTAGATTGTCTTGATTAAACCTTCTATTTACCTATCACTTTATCCATATGTAATATCATTCCTCACTTCAGACAGATTTTTATTAGTGTTACAGGTTCTTAATATGACTAAATTTGTTAATGAATGGCCTCATGTATCATTATAAAATTAGACGACCAGGCTATGAATGTTCCAATATCATCATTGACCATTCTGATATTTAGATCATCAAGTGGACTAAGAAACTCAGAAGTCAACTCATGAGCTACATAAATCCCCATTATCATTTGATAATTTGGGAGTTATTTAAAATATAGCTTGTCTCCTAGGATATTTTATATTGTACCCCTCAAATCTAATGGTTTCATTTGGTTCATATGATGATATTTAATCCACCACCAGTTCTCTTAGATCATTTCTCATATACTAGTCTTTCAAATGGGATCAGACAATAATATCATACAATGAGTCTATTTTTTTCGACAATAATTTCACCATATTATATGTATCTTCGTGTGGTTTTATCTTCTAGAACATATGTTAGAGGAGACACTCCAAAACCTAATCCTCTAACATGACCATATTCTATCGGCCGCTTCAAAGATACTGAATGTATTTTTTCTTCTCGTACGATCATTACTGATTCTTGTGCCTAAAATGAATAAATTATATGAACCTAAATCAATATTTTTATGTGATAATGACGTAAATACTAATGAATTACTATTATATAATACATACACATGATTCCAATACTTATCTTGTGTCATCATAAACTAGTTTTCCATCCTTATTTACGTCAGCTTCCTTCTAACACAGATGATGTTAGATATAAGTGGATTCATATTTTGATTCATCAATCTGCATATACACAAATGAACATGGGTTGTTTTATATCACATAAAACAAATATTTTTGTTTCAAAATAGTACCAATTTCTTCTCTATTGAAGTGTACCCCATCCATGATTTGTGATAGGGGTACATTGGTTTTTATGCACATTATATATTTACAATACTCTTTTTTTTGTTCCATAAATTACAAATTTTCAGTCAAATTGGATAAAATAAAAAATTTCAAATAATATATTATCATCTAAAATGCACCTGAAATTATTTATCATTATGATGACTGATGAAAGAAATACATGTTTTCTACTTTATAATGTCTTCATGTCAAACTGGGGGTTGGGTTTTAGTTACCCCATAGCATCCCTAATATATAACATGGTAAGAAGATTCTTGAAGACTCTATAGGCTTTTCTAGCATCCATCAAGACATGTTTCTTATGAAAATATTCTAAAATATATAAAATCTATAACGAAATATGAAACTTAAATCAGTGTTTCATTATATAATTTTTTAGTAAAATAAATAAATAATATAATAACATTTTTGTTATATCATTCCAAAGGGTTTCATTCATTACTGGTTGGATATGGCCCCATGAATCAATATCAGTCAACACATTCATCCACATTGTGACCCCAACATAGCTAATTGGAATTAAGTTGTTGGGTTCAATAGGTTGGTGGGGTTGATTCCATACAAACGCAAATTTTATACCATGAAATCCTGACTTGATAATTTAATTCAACACTATGATGTTGCATATTTTTGGTTTTTTTCATCAACAAATTTTTGATCCCATAATAAATAAGCAATTTCATCATCAATAATATTTTCTTCCTTGGGATTTCAAACATCATAATGTGAAGAATACATTGTCTGTATGAGTAGTCAATCATTTAATTTGTCTTGAATAACAACAACAATAAACATGGGGAAAGGATTTCAGAAGGGTTGTATGAATGCTCTATTGAAAACACGTTGAAATATTCAAATCCATATTCATACTCTTTTTTCAAATGATTATGAAGCACCTATATTAAAGGAAACAGATAATTGAATTTAAGAATACAATTACTCCACTATGTTATGTTTTACCCTATGAATTCATCCAAGGGTGAAAGTTATAGAAAACATTCATTCTTATAAAATTCATCTCCCAAATAGTTATTGTTACATTTTTTTCTTGAGACATGTTGTATATCTCTTCAAGACATGAACCTGTGTTTTTTGAACTAATCTGAGCAGTATTCTTCCCATAATTAGTATCAATGATCATTTTAGATGACTACTGCTTAGAGTTGTTCAAGTAACATTGATGTGATGGGGGATGAGTCTCAAGAAACAAAATACCATAATAACTGTTTGGGATATGAAGTTGGTGATTATGACAGTAGTCTCCTTCAAACTGTTTAAATTACCACATTTTAATTTTAGATTTCAAATATCATCTCAAAATACTGAAAGTCCCGAACACTACCATGAGAACATAAACTCATCCCTACCGAGATTCACCAAATCTAATCTTTGTTAATAGTCCTTTTATCTCACCTATATATCAAATATAAGATCTATAAATCCCCTGAGGTTTATGTATAGGGTATGAGTATAAAAAAACTTTTAAATATTGATAGTGCCCCTAAAATATACAAAAATTCATGTATTTGTGCATTTGGTCAAAGTAGAAACACTCAAAATACACATGTTATTCATGACATTATGTATTAACCAGGACACCGTGATAATCGAATGTACCGACTTCATTCCATAGTAGTAAAATATGATAATTGTACCATATGTTTATACCATGGGTTTTTTCAGAAATTCAAATCATTTCACTGATAAAAGGTTAACATTTGTATCATTAGAGGAGAAAAAATTATTTTTCTCCCATTAGAAATAACCACATCATTGGTACCATTAGATTTGACCTCTAACCAATAGCATCCAATACTATCCCTCAGGGATAACCATCACATGTACTTATTGCATACAAATCATGAAATGGGTATAAACTTGCCATTTTTTCATAGGAAGAGAATTTAAAATATGGGGATGTCTTAACATAATTGGTCCCCTTATGAAACACCCACACAATGGGTGTCACAATAAATTAGTTAAACCTAAATTCTAAAAACCGTAAATAAGATCAAACAATAACAACACAAATATCAAATCACCCTCACCCTATCCATCACATAGTACCCATCATATTTTAATATATGAAAAAAATTATTCTTAACACATTTGCACATATATTTCTTTTAAAAGAACACTGTAATCATACATTGTGAGGTATGTTAAAAATTATTTCAAATAATATCAAGAAATTAATCAAATAAGATATTATAAGAAATTATATATCAAAAGTTAACAAAAAATTAGATACATATAATGGTTAATACAATAATTTTCAAAAATATTACTATATAGAATAAATTATCAGACAAGTAAACAAAAAAAATTGTTAAAAAATCAGTAATAATGTATAAAAAGATTAATAATAAGAGTTACTAAATAAAATTCATAGAATTTTTCCATTACTTAAAATTATAATGTCATGAAAAAAAAATCTTACATTTTAATATTGGTCAGATAGTTCCCTCGGTCTAAAATAATTTATAAATATGAACTAGTTGATTTTATAATATAATGAAAATTAGAACAATATTTTTGAATGATTATAGTAAAATAATTTGACTAATATCATTACCCTATCAATATATATATATATATTATGAACTATTTCATATGAAAAATAATATATTAAAGACATATATAAAAACAATTACTAATTTGGTATCATAAACATAAAATTCCTTAATAAAATAATAAAACATGATAATCACTAAAATATTTCTACTACAGCATCTGTAATACATAATTATTGATGAAGAATCTATATAACCCATGTTTTCTCAAAATTAACCATATTAAAACCATTCAATTCCATTGATTATGTTCGAAACAAATCTAAAACCCTTATAAATGGAGTTATTTAATTATTATTGAATTATTTATATCATGAATAATATATTTAAATTTTTATTAAATAATAGATGTTATACTCTCAAAAAATACTATAAAATACATACATTATAAATTCTTACAAATCCCACATGATCTAAATATTTTTCAATTAATATAAATGAACATATTCTTAAAAGAAAATAAGGAATTAATTTATATATTTAATAAAAAATTGTATGTTACATCTAATAAGAAAAAAATAATGAAGATTTTGTTTAAAAAACAAAATAAAACCTAGATCGGATTAATTTTAAAAAAAATTAGGTTTTCCCCATGTATACTCTAAACCCATTCATATTAAAAAAACCTAAATGAAATTATAATTATGTCTTTTAACATATTACATTTCAAAAACATAGTTCTCTGAACATATGTTTTCATTTTTTATCACTTTAATAAAAAAATGTATTTTAGAAAATACCAGAAAATCAAATAATAGAATATGAGAATCAATATTTTTTAAAAAAAAATTTCATTAAAAAAATAAATTAAATTGGAATTTGTATTATAGAAATATATATATATATATATAGACACACTAATAAATGAAGCAATACTGTTAAAAAATTAAGGAACATGTGAAATAAAAATCATAGTGGCCTATAATATGTGAAGCACTAATCCAAATTAGATTTTCCATTAGTACAGTTGAAATATATCAAATATATATTCAATATATCATATATAAAGAATTCTAAATGGATATTATTTTTTTATACATTTTTTCATCTAGTAAAAATGACCTGGGTGATGAGAGAGTCCATAAAAAAGAGGGATTCAAACCCTTAGTAAACAAAAGCCTATAGAGTTGTTCCAATTTAATGCCGAATGGAGAAAAATGAAAGGTAATTTTCATCCCCAATTGATACTTTCATTGGAAGTCAGAACAATAGACAAAAATAATAAATAATAAAAATAATTTCCACTTTCTCATCACAAGAATCACAATATCACAACAACTTGATGCAACCAATAATCAGTGATTTGAAGTTGGTAATTAGCTAACATCCTTGTTTCTCCATGGGAGAAGAGAAATATGGTTCATCCCAGTTACCATCCATGTGAGTTTTTTTAGAATTGTGTTACTTTTTTAGTAAACACATTGATAATGGAATCTATATTCTGTGGGAGCATTCAACCCAATCACAGATGAGTCCAGTGCATCAACACCCATGAATTCCACCACAACAACGAAAAACTATGAAGGGACAAGTGATGAGAACAACCAAAAAATACAAACTGTTAAACCCGTAAAAGTAATCAATGTGAGAGGAAAAAGAGAAAATAACATACATTGGGTTATAGACTCCAATCATCTAAAATTATGTAGAGGAGGAGAACGGCTAGTAGGGGAGTTGTACGATGGCTTGAGAATCATGAATGATGCAGTCACAGTTAGTGTTCATATAAATAGATCAAGGATACTATTCATTGTGCTTTCAAAAAACATTGACAAAGAACCCTTTTTTAGGACTAAAAAGAACTGATAAGCTACATCTTTATCAGCACCATTGTTTTTACACTAATAATGATGACTTTCATCAGTTCTTTTTAATGATTAGAAATCCCGATCATCATCCGTTTGAAAAAAGCATTGATAAAAGGTTCATTTATCAGCTTCGAAACTTTAGCACCAACAAAGGATTTATATTTATAATTATAAATTAAAAAATTGTAAATATATTTATATATTTATATAATTATTTATTATAATATTATAATATAGAAATATATAATTATAGAGATATTTCAATTATAATCATTATATAAATATATCTTATATAAATTGTTAGTTATTGAAATATATAATTTTTTATTTATAAACATATCAATACTTTAAAAAACAATAATTACATATTTATATCATTATGAATATTTATATAATTATATATATATATATAATAAATAAATATAAATATATTATATTCATTATATAAATAAATTTATTTTAATTTTATAATTATTTAAACATATATTGTAATTTTTTATAATTATTTAAACATGTATGATTATTTTTTATAATTATATTAATACTTATTTAAAAATTAATATTTATTTATAATAATTATAAATTTAGAAATTTGGAAATATAGTAAATAAACATTTATAAATATTTTTTTTATAAATAGAGTTTGAAAATTATTAATGAATATATCATTTAAATATATGAATTTTAAAAATGATTGAAATTAAATAATTTAAAACAAGTACACTTTAAAAATATTGAAAAAATGAATAAAATTTATTAATTAAATATTAATTATTAAAAAATGTGGATATATATTGCGGAAAATATGAATATATATTGAAAATACTGAAAAATTGTAAATCAATATCTATAAATAAATAATAGAAAACAATTATATTCCAAATAAATAAAAAGGAGTAAATAATGTCTATAATAATATTACAGAAAAATTTCATTTTAAAAATATAATATATTAAATGTATCATATATATTTTAATGAAATTCTAAAATATAATAAAATTTGAATAAATTGCATAAATATTTGGTGTGTGTGTTTCTATATAAGATTTCATTAATTACATAAATAATTTTGTGTGTATATTGTATATAAAAATGCATTAATAACATTTATTTTAGTGAAACTATGCTAAAACAAATTTGATATATGTCAAATTCAAAAATCAAACTACATTAAAAATTAATAAGTAATTAATATGTTTTAATTATTAATTAAATTTTATTCATTATATATATATATATATATATTTATATATATATATATATATATTATTATTTATAATTAATATATATATATATGTATTGATATTATTCATTTTTATTAATAAATAATTCATTAATAAATTTTTAAATAATTTTCGAAATTGTTAATTTTAATTATTTTATTTAATTATTACAATTTATACATTTTTTACATCAATAATTAATATATACTATTTATTAATATGTATATATTATATATATTTATTAATTTTTTTCATTTTTATCAATAATCATTTAATTAATAAAATGTATAATAATTTTCATAAATTACTCATTTTTGAATTTTATTTGTTTAAATATTTCATTTTATTTGAAATGTTTATATAATTAATATGTACTATTTATTAGTATTTATAATGTTTATATTTATGTATATTCAATATATTTATTTTTATCAATGATTATTTAATTTAAATTTTTTTTATATATTTTCATTTTTAATTTTTTTAATCATTTAATTTTATTATGGACCATTATCAGTGATAAAAATAAACCACTGATAAAGGTTACCCTTTATATACACTGAAATTAAAGCGCTGATGATGGATATCTTTTATCAGTGCTATATAAAAACACTGATAATGTACACCATTATCAGTGTTTTTTACTAGCTCTAATAAAGGCCAGTGCTATTAATTTTCTATTTTCTAGTAGTGGTCATAAAACCTTCCCCAGATCCAAGCCTTAAGTTAGTCACATACCATTACAAAGTGAAAAGAGATCAAAATGAAAGGATGATAGAGAGAAAAAATGAGATTAAGGTTGTTAGAGAAGGAGGGGTGGGAGAATATGGATAAACATGAATTAAAAATTTTCACATGCATGACATTAAAAAATAAATTGAAAACAAAGATAAAATTTAATTGAAACCCTAAACAACAATTACCATACTGTGTGGTATAGTGGTGGATCCTCGGATCTGATCCTTTTCTCTCTAACATGGCCTTAAATTTATAGGAGTTTTAGATGCTAGGGTTCTATCAATAACATAAAAAATGGGTCAAAAATATACCCCAGTGGGTCCTATGGTGGTAAAAATTTTCTTCCCCATTAATTACCTTAAATCTGGCCATTATTGGTCTCAACCAATGGTTTCACTTCATTTAATTGTATTATCTAAAATGTAATGTGTGGGGCTAAATCAATTCATGGATTGTTCCACACCTTGGAATCACATATTGTATCTATTACAATTACACTTATTGAATGATAAAAATGATGTGTAATGTTGTTTTCCAGTCGGTTTCACACAGAATCGGCCCTGTAATTCATTTTTATGATTCATACTTGGTCTTTTTGTTGTCCCTTCACCACAGTTCATCATATATATCATCAAATCACCATCTTTTAGCTTCAAAAAATGAATGTCACGCCCTGACAATTCGTGATGTCATGCGAAGTGTCTGGAGCTCACTGTATTCATCACTTTTTAGTCATTTTTTAGTGGACTCCTTATCCTACCAGAAAACATAAATATATTTGAATTCCCATAATAATAATCGATTAAATTGTAATTTATTTTTGGTTTATATTCAAAAATATTTTCAAAATATAACTCTTTTAATACATAAATATATAATTTATAGGGGTGAGTAAAAAAAATATACACACACACACACACACATATATATATTTATATTTATATTAATATATATGTGTGTGTGTCTTTAAATATATGAATTAACACAAATATAGACATATAAATATATAATTTATAAAAATGTATAATCTTAATAAAATATATATGTATTGTAATATAAATACATAAATACATGTCATAAATATGAATAAATTAATTTAAATTAATATATATATATATAGGTAATATATTTAAATGTATTTAAATATATTACCAAAAATAAAATCTATTTCAATAAATCTAAAAATTAATAAAAATAAAACAATGTTTATAAAATAAATAAAAAACTCAATTAGAGGAGAGATTGGGGGAGCCGACATTTTTTCAGGGAACTCCAGTTCAAACCTCACTGGAGGGTTTGTGGGGTCGTTCTTGGAGGGGGATGGGTGGTGTGGCACATGAAACACAAGTGTGGTGGGGAGTATAGGGAATGTGGGTACACTCATGGGGTTTGTTATAGGAGAGCGAGGATGGGCACATAAGGTGTAAGTTATAGGTATTGGGGGTGGTAGGGGGGTACAAACTCTAGGTGCACAAGGGGAGAGGGCACATGTGGATCTTATTTGAAAAAATTAGAAACCATACATAAAATGGTTTCTTAAAAATTTAATTAGGTGTGGTTGGAAATAACCTTCAAAATATTTTTTTTGAGAAATTAGAGGGTTTTTAAACCTAATATAAAATAGGTGTTTTAATTTACACCATACCTCACCAATGCTTCATGAAAACTATCGCTAACAATATAAGGATTCAATTTTATAGATACTTTCCCATAATTTCCACTTTCACATTTAGAGAGGGTTATAAACCCCTCTAATCACTTAAAAAACTCCCTTTAAAGACTTACTCTTTTAGTGCCTCTACTAATAAAGCTACAAGAGTTATGAATTCACCATAATATATAAGAAATAAGAATATTGTATCTGTGTAAATAAAGGCTATTTCCCACCGAACCCCTTATAGAAATCCCCAAAATAATCTAAAGATCCAAGGTTGTTAGTGTGTGTATAATGTCCACTATTGTCATTATATCATGAATTAACAACTCATGTCCCACAACACCCTCACTTGTATGGGTATTTTAGATTCTGGATTCCTAACACAAATATAATCCTATTTCAATTCCACCCTCCATTGTTTCGACTAGAAAATCTTCTTTAGACTTTATTGATTAAGGATGACCATCACCACTATCATCAGATGGTGTAGACTCCTACTTAGCCCTTTATATCAGTGTAATAGAGCCAACAAAATTTTCCATAGACTCCTCAAATTTAGTCATTGAATCGTGAAATACAACAAAGGTAAATGTTTCAAATTTCAACACCAAATCTTGTTATGAGTAATTTTCATTACTAGGATCCTCTTCTCATTCTATAATAACAAGGGATGGTTTGATATGTTGTGTCGATATATCTCCCATGTAAGGTGCATACTCATCAATAAAAGTTTTTACTTCATCTGAAACATCCTCTTTTGTTACTAAAGGATTAGTGTAAGATTAACTGAGAGAATAAAGGGAAGAATATTCTACAATCACTAGGTTTGTTCATATGTATATCTTGGATAGATCAGAGACATGTGATATTGTGAAAAATATCCCCAACTAATGACATGTCTAGAAATTTTTTTGTATCCGACTATGTTTCACTTTTGAAGGTGTGAGGTTGGAAGATTCTTTCCCGAATAAGGGTTTTTTGGTAGTAAATAGAGAATGGTTCCCGCAATTTCCTCCTCCACAAGTCTGTATCCTCAAAAAAATTCACAAACCTCTAAATGAGTTGATTCTTCTGTCCTGATAGGACTATCGATTACAAAATATCATAGCATGGTCAGTTATGGTGACTCTCCCTCTTATCTATACAAATCAAATTTATATATTTCATTAGTAATACTACAGTTTTAAAAAAATATTTTTGGGGGGTCTTACACTATTAGGATCAATAAAA
Source organism: Viscum album (assembly GCA_963277665.1). Taxonomy (NCBI): domain Eukaryota; kingdom Viridiplantae; phylum Streptophyta; class Magnoliopsida; order Santalales; family Viscaceae; genus Viscum; species Viscum album. The sequence goes on from OY728119.1 coordinate 2,051,974,893, forward strand.
TTGTCCAATTTAACAATGCATTGATCACAAACCTCTTTGGTGATGCCTCAATCCATCATATCTGTTACCCGTTTCAGGGTTGGGATCTAAATATTAGTAGAATAAATAAGAATCTTCCACTCCTATACATATTTTATCACCTTGAAAGTATTAGTATTATAATCATAGATAGAATTCCCTTGAACATCTCGGATTAATGTAATATTCATTCCATCTTATTGTAATTTCCATAAATCCATGATTTCATAGGGTTTATCTTATTAAAATTGACCTACATATAAATTTATATAATCTAAGGTTTCATTGGAATGTTATGAGTAAGGATCAACATCCCTCATCTTCATGGGATTTATAGGCCTCTCCATTTTGTTAAGATACTTCACAATTGGATCCTATGTCTCTTTATGATATTGGTGAATAGATCATTGTAACTCATCCTCAATAGGCATAGTCTTTTCAATCTAGGCATGTGGTGTGGCCCACGTTCATGTTTATTTTGATGATCTCAGGGTTAATCGTTATAACTTTAAAGGTAAGTCTTCTTACCATAAATTTATCTTTTAGTGGTTGTGAAATCATCATCTCAGGGGGATAATCTTTGTGAACAACCCTTAATGATACGAACAGATCTCATAATTGTCATAAAAAAGAGTCAACCTAATTATTGTATCCAATTGTGTAAATTATATTACCCCAAAGATACCTCATAATCTATGAGGACCAGAGCTAGCAAGAAACCATAGGTTTCTTCTATAATTTTACATCTATGTGGGGACATGGTTGGTTGTTATGGTAACATTAATTGTTGTTTCAATCTATAGGGAGAATAAGAGTCACAGATTATTTCACCATCCAATAATGTATCCAACATTCTTACCCTAAATGAAATCATATATTCTGTGAGATCATAATCATCAAGGGTCTTACCAATAATCTACCCTGTGTGAGGATCCCTATTTTGGGAATAAGTTAAAATATTCATGTAATCCTAGAATCATCAAAGATTCCCTTTATTTCAGTGTGAAACGACATATTTCATAGGTGACTTCAATGAAGTGTTGGAATCCACATCCATGTATGGTAACTTATCATAACACTACATAAAACCTAAAATGTGATGTTATTTATTAAAAATTACCTGGAATGTACATTAAATTTAAAAGGATACCTTCCCAATTTTAATTGGAATTAGGAAACATTGGATATTTTCTAAAGTTAGGGATACCAACCCTATATTCCCACCATTTTCTAAATTGGAATCTATGAAAAATTTCACTAGCCTTACACCACCATTGGACTCATGATCCAGTAATAGTAGGTTCTCATCCACATGAATTAGAATCCAAAAAGATGGGTCTTGGTTGGGATGTTGAACGTGATTGTATACCCCCATGTGTTATATTTTTTTTACTCAAATAGAGGATAATATTTACCTTGGATTACCATTTTTGTAAGAGTGGAAATCATGTTGTATGTTTTTATACTAATTCTATGACCTCGGGGATCAGTGAAAATTTTCATCCATACATCATGATAATATCATCCCATGGGGAGGATCTTTCCTTGTGACTTCATGGGTTGTTTTTATAACTTTTGATCCAAGGTAGGAATCTGTTCCATGTCATCATATTTTGAATTTAGTTGTATGAATTCATTTTAAATATCTCCAAGGATAGGATCCCCCCAAATTTTGTAAAAATACCTGAAATTAATGTGGAATTCCCTATGTTCTAGGTGAAAATTATTAGTTTTGGAGTGTATAAGCTGAGTAGATCATGGACTACATCAAGATGCTTATATGAATATCTTAGTGCAACATCAACATATTCATAAATCCAAACGAATTCATATCAACATAAAACTAGAAAAAATTATTCTGTTCCAAATATGACCATATCCACTTTGGATTAACACCCCTATGGCATGGATGTTTCAATATTCCTTTAATATCATCAATTAATCCATAGTGGAAATATTGATGATAGGATAAGTGATAATGTATTTTTTCATTAGGTGTATGAGGCTTCAAATATGAAGTTTTAATTTTTTGTTGTATTGGAAACATGGTGTGTTATCTCACATTATTAATGGATAATCTCTTAGAGGAAGCATTGTTGGTACTGTGGTTTTTATATTACTTGAACCCAGAGCATTGTATATAAATCTGCAGTCTCATGATGAGAAGCTCCCTTAGAAATCTATGTTAATGTAATAGTAATTTCCCCCCCCCCCTAGCGTACTTCACATGGTAATTCTTCAGCTACTTTAGAGTGGGGTCATAGGATTAATAATATCCTAGGCAGACAATTTCCAGTATCATCTCGATCTGGACAATTTCTTGTTCCTTGGAAATATGAATCATTCTCATAGAAATTGGATTTTTCCAAGGATATATGTAGGATATTGTTTATAAACAAATTAGTAGTAAACATTATCTTTGTGTATGGTAAATCATGGGATGAAGGTTGTCCAATTACCGCCCATGTGCTTCACACATCCTTGGGTAGGGATTTTGCAAGGTCAAGAATTCTTCCCAAGTGCCTCACACAAGTCACTTTAGCCAAGGACAACAAAAATTTCACTTCACTAAAGTGAATCAATCATGTAATTTTGCCTAAGTTATTCTCTCATGTCACTACATGGAAGTCACTCACTCATGTCACTTTTTATAATTCACTACAAATTAAATAATCACACAACCGAATATGTTCCTAAAGGTTATGTGAAGAGCTATGAATATAGATTTTTTCCTTCACATGGGGTAAAAGGAATAGTATGTATTGGGGGGGGTGATGTAATGGACTGGACCAGAACAGCCACCCGAAAAGTGCTAAATGGGTTGGGTGTTACTACCTTAGACTCACCTTCCCGAATGCCAAAGGCTGCCGACTAGCAGCGAGGGTCTTTTTAGGTTTAGTGGGGAGGCTATACCCTTTTAGAGGATAATAATGGTACTGGTCCGAGTATAATAATAAAGATGCAGTGGAATAAACGACTCAGCAGACTCAAACCAGACCCACAAAGCGGAAACACATCCAATACCAATAAATAGAGGAATTAATAAATATAAACAATAACAACGGAAAGTAAACACAAAAGCATGCTGATCACTTGTAACTACCACTGAACAACAAGCATGCATCCAAAACAGGTCATACATATCCATGTAAAGGTGCTAATGGATAACTAACCGTGGCTACTAAACAAGTAGGATTTATAATACAGGAAATTAAGAAAATCAAATTAACTCCATTAGGCAAGACTTCAAGGTCCATACCATCTCCATGCAATAGCTAATGCAGCCCAGCTCCTGAATATTGCCTCTTTCTGGCTTGTAAATCCTTAAAGTCTACACGCGTCTTGAAGGGCCCGTGCAAGGTGTGAGACAAATCTCAGTAGGCTACCACCCAACAGTTCGTACCTAATATAAGTGTTTAAGTAGGCATGCATTCATAAGGAAAATAGTAAACAATATGATAAAAAATAATCACAAACTCAACTGGTGCTCAGTAGCTACCATGGAGTGTTACCATCTTTGACCAACGCTGAAATCTCTGTCATGTAACTCGGAACCATGTGCCCCCTGACACTGTGTTTCTCAGGTACAAATGTCTTGAAAGCACGCCCAAGAAATAGTAACCCGAAGGAACATGGATGACAGTCCTCCAATAAGTAACTGGAGGGACAACGATGTCTGCCCTCAAAATAACAGTGAGCCTCGGCCCCCAACCTGATAGCCTCAATGCTATCCCCTGAAGTCTCCTCACCTCCCATGTGACTTCCTACGACAAGCACCCCCAAACCAATAGTACCTAAACCACAACTAATGGGGGCCTCTACCCACAAGAGTGGTCAAAACCATCTCATCACGGAGTCTCTCTGTGTGCACAGTACTCATAGATCTGGGTGAGTGGTAATCACCCAAATAGTACCCAAGCCACAACACCTCTGACCCCTGGTGTCCCTGCGACCATGCCGCACCAGACTGATGGCCTTTCCATCCTAGTAACCCAGGTCATGCCCAAGCTGACAGTCAACCTGCCTCAAACCGATGCCCAATCTCATGGTCAAGAACCACCCAACGTAACTCGCACCAATCCTAAAATGTGATCAACATCACTCAAGAATATTCGAGCCATGACAAACACAACAAAAAGGGTTCCAACACATGAAATTCCACAATTACATATATGCCCATTTAAACAAAGACAATAACCGGAAAAACAATCTAAATAGTTGAATTACACTAGCCCAACAACTATCTAACAACAGCACTGAGGTCTTTAAATACTCTAACAAGTCATATCAAGGTTCAATAAACTAAACTCAACAATTTAGAACAATACAATTCAATTAATACCATTTTGGCACCCCGAAAAAAATGACCTGATGAGAAAAGACCACTCACACGACCCCTCTCAAGAAACACAGGTAACAGGGCATACCTAAAGGTATCCCATAAGTCAATGAACAATTAAACAGGAAAAAATAGGTAAATTAGGGTCTCAATAAAAATACCCAAATACGCGCATTAAGTCGTGCCACCCAAAGGTCTGTTAAAACACAAAAAAGAGGCATGGACCACCTACCTGAGACTTATAGACATAGGAACATCAGATTTCGATCTCCAATTCAAAGCTGATCTTCGTAGATATACGTTTTTGCGAAATCCCGGCAATTACACTCAGGTGGAAACTACGACGCGTGAGGCAAGGAATTGAGAACAGAATAGGGTGTGTGGGGTTAACCTCACTATAGAAATCCTGCAGCCACCGACAGATTGAAGAACAGATGACAAAAGAATAATCTAGAGCTAGATATGTTCTTTGGGTTTTTGGAATGGAGGGGTCCCGATGTTGGGGAAGAAGAAGAGGTTTTATGAAATAAGACATGACAAACATTCACTTAAGAGAATAAAAATTTTACATGACATGTATTTAAGAACTTCACATTGTGTAGTGCATTTTCCGTACTCAGACTTAAGCGAGGTAGGTGCACAGCTTGGATGCTCAACATGGGTTGACACCCATCTTAGACATAGCCAGTACATAGAAGATAAGATACACGACATGTCTAGTAACTCTACACACCGTGTTGTAGGAAATTTCTACATGGTCATCACATGACATGTAATCGGCGAGCACACATCTGGTAATCACCTAACCCATACATGGCTTTTTCTATAGGGTACATGGCGTGTAGTCTGAAAATTTCCAGAACATCCTATATTTTCCCAGTTTCTTTAGGAACAAATCAAAAATTCCAACAGGGTCAGGATTTTGACTTGTTCTAAAAACCCAGGTTCTTACAATCTCCCCACCTTAATATAGCTCATCACTGAGCTATCCAACGAAACCCGAAGATGGAACCGAAAAAACCACCATGATTAAAATAATTAATACTTCCCGGGTTTCAATGGTTCTGGATAAAATCCTCAAGGGGCCTCCTCACCTTATGAGTTTCCTAGATCAGTCTCAATCCAAAAAAACTCAAAACAAGAAATGGATTACTAACCTATTTCCCGGATGCATGGTCATCTCATGAAGCATCATCACCCCGACACCTCATTGGTGCTCTCATGTCGTTTCAGAAACCCAACGTATCTTGCACCGCATCGGTGTCCACCTCCACGAGGTCCTTCATCCAGTGGATGCTCAAATAAAACTTGATACCATGCGCCTCAAGTAACCCACATCCTCGATTCCTCGATGCCCATGACACCTCAAGTAACTCACATCCTCGATACCCCTGATGCTAAGCATCTCATACCTATATATTAATATTCCACGCACCCGATATGGCTCCAATCCCACTAACCAGTATCTAGTATGTCCACATAGATCATGTGCATCACGTGCACTCAAAACGGACATGCCTCTATAAGCCATGCCAAAAAGAAAAAATGGAAATCACGGCCACACTCGTGGTCTACCTCTAACCATCATCGGATCACTAGCCTTCCCAGCCTCTGGAAGCTCCATGGCGTGCACATGGCCATAAGTATGACTTCCTAATTCCGGACCTCCCCACGGTGCTGCTCCAGTCACTGTCCACTGACCCCTCAGCTGGATCCCACTATCCCTATGACGTCGTCCATGTGCAGCTAAACCTTAGCTACCATCTCTTGGTACAGATCTTGAACCAACCTCAGATGCCACCATCTGTCTGGGTCCCTTCCTGTCTGCTGTCTGAGAAGGCTGCGTGCAGAACCTCTCCAGATGCCCACCCTTCCCAATGACCCAACACTCCTTTGGAGGCATATCACACTGAGTCCGAACATGTCCTGGTTGTCCAAACTGAAAGAAACCCACCACTGAACTGCTACAAGGTGGTCTAGCTAAGTCCTTGGCCTGACTGCCCTACTGGAACTCATCTCTTCCTCGCTTCCTACTATCTGAACCATCACATGAAACGGTTCCTCGACCATCCAAAGGCTTATCCCTCTGGTTTTCCTCTACTATGAGCGCCTGATTCACCACCTCTGAGAATGAACCCACAAATGGCGTCTCGCAATCCATCCTCAAAGAACCTCACCCTTGTCGTGTCATCGCTTACCATACTAGGTTCAAAGTGAGACAGCTTATTAAAAGTAGCTACATAGTCCATGACAAACATGTCTCCATGCTGAAGGCTTAAGAACTCTCGAGCTCTCTCGGATCTCAGTGTCTCTACGTAAAATTTCTCAAAGAACCAGTCCTCAAAGTCCTTCCATGCTAGTCCCGCATGCCTATGAGCCTGCACCTGCACATCCCACAAACTCTTTGTCGATCCCCGCAGCATGTATGTCGCCAACTTGACCCTCCGCCCTGGAGGCGTCTCGAGCTTCTTGAAGATCATGTGCATACTCTTTATCTAGTTTCCAGTCTCCTGTAGACCACCCTCACCCTAAAAAAGTGGAGGGTTCTACAACTGGATCTCCCACGTCACATATTCCATAGATGGCTCTGTACCCAGTGCACCTTTTTCGATTCCATGCAAAACACGTACCAGGCTAGATCCGAGCTGCTCATAGATCCATGGTCTGAATGCTTCCAAACTCGGCTGCTGCCCAGCCTGCACTAGATCCTAAACCTGATCCTATCCCTGAGCCTGTACCTATGGCTCCTGCTCTTCCTTCACTATATCCTGAACCCGATCTTGCACCTACGGCACTGTATCATCACCCGCCTGAGGCTCCATCGAGAACTATAAGAGGAACCTATTGAATAACATAAATGGTTAGAAAACCCATATATATAACAATATATATTCAATGCAGATAAGGAAATTAGTAAAAGGTAGTGCATAACTACTACCATTAATCTTCCCCAGCACAACCCATGCCCAAGGCATCCAGGACTCGTGGCCTCCTTACCCACCCTTAATAGAGCCAAGTATCAAAAGTAACTCGAGCCATGCTCGTCCTGACAACAAACATTGCCTCAAACCGATGATCGAGTCACCCAATCCTGGTGATCAAAATCACCTCAACCATAGTACATGCCTGCTCTCATAAGAGCCAAACCCAAATACCCCGCCACATGCTATTCTAAAAATATACGAAGTAAGACAAAACACATTGCAATAAACCATAAATTCTATCAATAATTTCACCTATTCAAATTTCAAAGAATACAAAGTATGGAAATTTGATATTATTCAAATGGAATTATCACTTCACAAAGAATATGTGCAGTTATGAAATTTAAATACCCTACAAATGTGTCTATCAGAATCTAGACAACCAAGCCTTTCCATACCGGGCCAAGTTCAAATTCTCCCTCATCGTATCAGGTCAAGGGTTACACATCACAATCAATAACATCACACACCAAGTGATCCACCGAGGTAGAAATCATATAAACTGAAATCTGAGAAAAAAAAAACAACAATTCCCACCCATGGAAACTTGTTCCATCACTCATACCTGGGGCAACAAGTTCCCAAGAACAAGCTAGAAACCGTATTCCAGTAACAACCTATCTCCAGTCTACCATAACCCAATTAGTACTCTAGCAGTAAATAAAAAGATAAGTCTCAATCTCATTAGTAGCCAGCAAGACACTACTAATAAATCCCTATCATGAACATGGCTCTGATACCACTTTGTAATGACCCAGACCCGAACAACCACCCGATAAGTGCTAAACGGGTCGGGTGTTACTACCTTAGGCGCACCTCCCTGAACGTAAAATGTTTTCAACTAGTAGTGAGGAACTTTTTAGGTGTAGTGGGGAGGCTATACCCTCTTAGAGGATAATAATGGTACAGGTCTGAGTATAATAATAAAGATGTAGCGGAATAAACTACCCAATAGACTCGAACCAGAACCACATAGTGGAAACACATTCAATATCAATAAATATTGGAAGAAATAAATATAAACAATATCAGTGGAAAGTAAACAAAACAACATGCTAATCACTTGTAAAAACCATAGAAAAACAAACATGCATCCAAAATAGGTCATACATATCCATGTAAAGGTGCCAATGGCTATCCAACTGTAGCTACAAAATATGTAAGCATGATGATACAACAAAGTAAGAAAAACAAAGTAACTTGGCTAGGAAATACCTCAAGGTCCATACCATATCCAAGCAATAGCTAATGCAGCCCAGCTCCTAAAGATGGCCTATTTCGTGAACGTAAATCCATAAAGTCTGCACGGGTCCTGAAGGTCTCATGCAGGGTGTGAGACAAATCTCAGTAGGATGCTACACAATGGTTCATACCTAAAATAATTGTTTAAACAGGCATGCATTTATAAGGAAAATAGTAAACAGTATGATGCACAAATAAACACAAACTCCACTAGTGCTCAGAAACTACCATGGAGTGTCACCTGCTTCAGAAAATGCCAGAATCTCTATCATGTAACCTGACACCATGTTCCCCCTGACACCACGTGTCTCATGTACCGACATCCTGAAGGCACACCCATGAAATAGTAACCTGGAAGAACAGCGATGCATGTCCTCGAGTAAGTAACCAGAGGGACAACGATATCTTCCCTCAAAATAACCGTGAGCCTCTTTCCCCATCCTGATAGCCTCAACTCTATCCCCTGAAGGATCCATACCTCACATGTGGCATCCAACGACAAACACCCCCAAACCAATAGTACCTAAACCACAAAAAACGGGGGCCTCTACCCACATGAGTGGTCAAAACCACCTCATCACAGAGTCTCTCTATGTGCACAGTACTCATAGTTCCAGGTGAGCTGTAATCAGCAAAATAATACCCAAGCCACAACACCTCTAACACCTCATGTCCCTACGATCATGTCGCTCAAGTGTGATGGCCTTGCCATCCCAGTAACCTGGACCCTACCCAACCTGACAGTCATCCTGCCTCAAACCGACACCCATGAATCCCAATCCCGTGGTCAGAACCACCCAATGTAACCCGGGACAAGACTAACATGTGATCAACATCACTCAAGAATATTCGAGCCATGTCCAACACAACAAAAAGGTTCTAGTATATGCAATTCAGCAATTACATATATGCACATTTAAACAAAACACAATAACAATCAAAAAAATCTAAAAATTTTAATTACACTAGCTTTGAAGTTATCAAACAACAGCACTGAGGTCGTTAAAGCCTCTGACAAGTCATATCAAGGTTCAATAAACTAAAATCAATAGTTTAGAACAATACAATTCAATTAATACCATTTTTATGCCCCCGACCAAAATGCCCCGATAAGCAACATCCAGTCTCCCAACCCCGCTCAAGCAACATAGGTAACATGACATACCCAAAGGTATCCCATAGGTCAATGAACAATTAAACAAGAAATAACAGGTAGATTAGGGTCTCGCTCAAAATACCCAAATATGCACATTAGGATGCCGCACCAAAAGGTCTGAGAAAACACAAAATGATGTATTCACCACCTACCTGATACTTGTTGACTTTGGAACGTCTGATATCGAGCTCTAATTCAATGTTTTTCTTCGTAGATCTATGTTTCCATCAAATCCCAGCAATTCCACATGGGTGAAAATTATGATGTGTGAGGCAAGGAATCGAGAAGGAATAGGGTGTGCGAGGTTAGCCTCACTGTTGTGATTCCGCAGCCACCGACAGATTGAGGAACAGATGAAGGATATAGAATCTAGAGCTAGATGTGTTATTATGGTTTTTGGAATGGAGAGGTCCTTAATTTGGGGAAGAAGAAGACGTTTTATGAAATAAGACGCGATGACCGTTCACTTAAGCGAATAAAAAAATTACATGACCTGTATTTAAGAACTACATGCCATGTAGTGTCCTTTTCCATACTTCGACATAATTGGGGTAGCCACATGGATTGGACGCTCCAAACAGGTTGACACACTACTTGAACCCAGTCGGTACACAGAAGAGAAGATATATGATGTGTCTAGTAACTCTACATGCCATGTGGTACGAAATTTCTACACAGTCATCACATGGAATGTACTCGGTGAGAACACGGCTGGTACTCACCAAACCCATACACGACGTCTACTTTAGGGTACACGGTGTGTAGTATGTAAATTTCCATAACATCCCAGATGTTCCCAGTTTCTTCAGGAAGAAGTCAAAAATTCAAATAGGGTTGGGATTTTGAATCATTCTAAAAACACTGGTTCTTATAGGTGACCAATGGAAATATGTATCAATTTATAGGCGAGACCATGAAGCACTTGTGAAACCTCTACGGTTAACTTGAACGTATCACCAGTGTGAAGGGAATTTAAGAAATTCATGTGTGCAATATATATGAAAAATGAATATGAAAAACACAAATGTGAAATGCATGTGTGATAATGCTGCACAAAGACCAAATTTTGATGATTTATACATTAATAGGTTATCCATAGAGAAATTAAAAATGGAAAATGTGGGTCAAGACAATCCCAAATGAACAGGTGTCCATTCTCATGGAATTATTCGGTCTAATTGTCCTCTTACCCTAGGATTAAATTATCCTTGTTCCAATCAGATCTAATCCTGAGGGGAACATCTTTTGGAACTACCATTCTGAATAAATGAATTAAATTTTGAGATCAAATATCTCAAAGATATAATTGATAAGAATAACAAATTGAAGGAAATGCATCCCCTCTAACAATATTAGAGTGTACACAAGTCGGGCATGTGTGCAGCACCAATGTGACTAGTCCCATCTCACACAACCATCCTACATGATCCTCCATCAAGACTAGTTATAAATAGTTTATTAAATTAAATATTGTCTCTTATTTTCCTATAAATAGATCCCCAAGTCTCCCCATTTGGGATGATTGGGAGACAGAGAAATAGTTAAAGCTATGATTTCCTAAATCCCTCGATGATGTATTCAAAACTCCCATGGTGGATTTCTAGGCTTCAAATAGGATGGAATTATGATAAAGATAAGTATATTTGAGTTCCAATTGATCCATATACTAAGAAATATTATGAGTAACCACTTCAAACCACATTTAACAATAATAGGGACAAGGAGATTTCTTATCCTATAATCTCACAAAACCCTTTGTCAAAGTCACACAATGAGACCCTAGGTTAGTAAAGAGAAGTCTCTCCCATGTTTATTCCACCAGGTTTTCCTACATGTAAGTAGTCAAAATTATTATACCCATGTTCAACTTGGGGTGTATATAGAGACCCATTCATATCATACATGGATATACATCATGTTTTATGAATATTTAGTACATTACAAGAGTACATTCTCAAGGACCAAAATAGTTTAGTGTATTTGGAATCATTGACCAAAATATTATAACATGGTGAATGATATTTAATGTTTCCCACAAATATCTTACCTTTCAGTACTTATACTTAAAAACTTTATTCATAACATGGGGAAATAAAACATAAGAAAGGGTGAGCTCAAATTCTCAATAAGTGTAAATAAAGAGATATGTCAGCATAACAAGGATATAAATGTAAGAGAACAAGAGAATAAAATTTGAATTACATAACCTGAAAATTAAATATCTTATTAATGAGTCATGGAATAAAAATTGGAAGTTTATATGAAATTATCATAATGGAATCAAGAGCATAATCCCTAAGATAAATACATAGTAATAAGACATAGAATTTATTGCAGACACATAAGCATGGAAAATTATTTCTATAATAGTCATGGATTAATGTGGATTCCATCTTAGTGGAATTGGATCACTACAAAAACTATATTTTTAGTCATGGTTCACTCTAAAGTCCGACATAGCCTAAAAACTACTCTAGGAAACCGAGTTCAATCCCCATTCCAGCCATGTCTATATCATGACATAAAAATCATTACGCAATGCATTAGAGGGAGATATTGGGGCCTCCAATTTCATAATGAAATCATTCATACATATTCCACATGATACTAAACAATCATATCATTACCCTTAAAATTAAATTGGTATCATAAACATGTAATCATGTCATAACCTGGGTAAAAAATACATGTTTTATAACCATTTTTTTCAAATAATAACCCATAAAAGAGGTGGGTTTCATATTCATATAACTAGTGAAATAGAAACATGTTTCACAAACATATAAAATATGAAATATAATCTAGTTTAAAAAATATATAAGCCATGAAATAGAAACAAGTTTCATAAACATCATGATATCAAAACATAAACCATTTAGATAAAAATTTTGAATGGAACCCTTGGATAATATCCCCATTAATGCACAAGTTACACCAATAGATGTCATATTATATGTAACATAATTTTTGAGATATCTTTTAAAATAATTTATTGAGAAAAATAACCTTTATCATTTAAAAAAAGTACTTTTAAAAACATAAAACAAAATTGAAACCCAATTTCATTTTAAATAACCACTAAAACTTATAATGGGTGCATGAAAATATTTTTCATTAAAAAATTATAAAATAAGCCTGAGAAAAATTTGAAAACCATTTTCCATGAAAATTTATAAAATAATCTTCAAAATATATTCAAAATATTATTCTTTAAATACTTATAAAGGATGCTTGAAATTTTTTTGAAAACTATTTTCCTTATAATATTAAAAAAGAATCATGAAAGAATTTGTATGATATTTTTCATTGAAAATTTATGAAGGAATATTTAAATCATATAAAAAGAATTTTTAACACAAAATATTTTTGTAAACTTTTTTAGAAAACATGGTTTTTATGGAATACATATTTTTAACCAAAGAGAGATATAAAGTAATATTTTTTTTAAAACTCTTTCTTAATTATCCTAAGATATAAAGAGTTGAAAAATGGGTCCATTACATGTAGGTATCATGAATAAATATAGGATAAGTATGTTTTTGAGAATTATTAATCTATGGATCATAATATTTCAAGAATGGAATCATATTCATAAATAATCCTGATAAACACTGATATTGTAGAAATAAATTGTTACCACTTTGTTAAAATTGAATCATAATCCATGTTAAATAATAACATTAAATGAAGCCTCAAATATCATTTAAATAATGATATTCAAGATATATCATTCTAAATGGAAGTATATATACCTCCAAAAATAATATACGTGCATAACAAAACATGGGTCTCAAAGATGGAATTTGAGATAAATTATCTTACCAATTTGGTATCTTTTGAACTGTAAAACCCCTTTAAATTGAGATCATAAAATGGATATGGGAATACCCATAAAATTTAGTATAATAATAATATAATACAATATTTTTTACTATATAAATCACATGAAATAAATTAGTGGTGAATATGGAATATATCTCCTGAAAATGAAAGTTAGACGAGAAAACCCTTACCTTAAGTATAGACTTTCTTTGTACATCTTCAGAAATATTGTATACTAAATATAAGTTTATTATAAATCTGAAAAATAAACGTATTCTTATATCTAAAACCATATATTATTTAATTATGAATTTATATTACCATTTTATTAATAATTACATGTTAATATTACATTTTGGGTAATATGTACTTCGTTTTTTCATATATTTTTTGATGGGTTATTCTTGATCCTATTACATAGATCATGATTTACTTATTTAAATTATTTAAAACACATTATAAATTTAATAAAAAGTTATTATATAAAAATTTATTATAATCTATAAAATATTGAAGTATAAAATGGAATACACCATTCATGGAGATGGTAGGTCGTACATACACATGAACGTTGTTTCCGTTTTCTTGTTGTATTGAAAGAATGAATGTAAATGAAATATATGTGTACATATATATATATATTATAATTACTTTATAATTATTATGTAATATATATCATATATGTTTACTAAAACTATCTATAATACAATACATGTAACTTGTGAATGAATCACATCACTTTGAGGAGACACTAGTCCACACATCCACAAACAAAGCTGTTGTATTTACACAAAATGAAAAGAATAAAGTTATGTTTTATATAATAATTACAGAATAATAAATAAAAAATAAATATCATTTATATCATATAAAAACATTATGTCCATCATAATTCCCAACAATGACAATTGTTAATGGAAAAACCGGTGATATTGTTTCATGAGGTGGTAGTATGGAATTCACAATAATGGTAATTTCATTACACATTTTATGGAAGTGATTATATGTTTCAGTATAAAACATAGAATAAAATCATATTAGTATATTTATGATACTTATTTTATCATATAATCATTTAATAAGAATAAGTGAGGTGTGGAGAATGAAAATAAAACAAAAGATCTCGTAGAAATACGTTACTGTTTCTTTGGGTAAAAAGTTTTGGTTTCTACCAAAGTTCTTACTTGGATAGATTTATGAAAAAATGTTTTCTTATATGATTATGGTGGGTAATTTTTGGAGATATTTAGTATGGTTCTGGGTGAGAGAAAGGGAATTATATATGTTCATAAGTGAGGGGTGAGTACCTTTTTAAGGTGGAGGAGCAGTGATATTTTTATAAATATAAAAAGGTAATCAGTATTAAGAGGTAACCCTTATATTATGTGCCTCAATAATATTAAATATTAAATAAAAGAGTGTAAATTTTCAAAATATGGCTATCCAATGTATTTGTGAATATTTTCAAGGACATTTTCCCCTTAAGAGTAATGTTTAACCATTAAGTAAATTCATTTTGACCTTAATCTTTGTATTTATTTTTAATTACTCTCACTAATCATATTGGTAAAAAATTTATTTAACATTAATAGAAATCATAAATTTTTACAATTCAAACAATTTAATCAATTTTTTCAAATTCTAATCATATTAATTGAAGAAATCAATTTAAAATAAGTCCCACAGATGGTATTTGACAAGCGGTTTTTAAAGGGAAATTGTCCAAAAGATCAAAATGTTTTCGTATCCAATTTCAATTTCAAATTGGTCCCAATGACCTAAATTGTATTAATATATGTATAATTTATATACATATACTTTAAAATAAAATTAAAATATATTTTAAGTGTGTAAATTAATTTTTAAAAAAGTAGTTTTCAATTAAAATTCAGTGTTTTCACTATTTATAAAAAATGAAATGTCTCTGAAAATTAAAACAAAAAAAACCCAAAGTTAATTTTA
Source organism: Viscum album (assembly GCA_963277665.1). Taxonomy (NCBI): domain Eukaryota; kingdom Viridiplantae; phylum Streptophyta; class Magnoliopsida; order Santalales; family Viscaceae; genus Viscum; species Viscum album. The sequence goes on from OY728119.1 coordinate 2,051,990,416, forward strand.
ATATTCTGATTTCACAAATAATTATTATTTTTTCAAATAAAAATTATATAAGGGTAAAAAATATATTTAAAAGGTATCCTCCCTTAAAAGATGGCAAAATTACCTTTTGGAAAAATTGCATCTTTTTATCCATAAATTGGATTTATTATTATCTTATGCCTAAAAAATTTATTGGATGAGTGTTAAAAAATTATTTATATATATAATTTATAAATTTTTTTAAACACATTAATCAAAATTGGGTTTTCAATTTACTGTGATAAAATGGTGTTTGTACATAGAAAAATAATTTTATTTAGAGAAGTAATTTCTTTATTTTTAAATATTTTGTACATTCAATTATAAAAATTAATAATAAAAGGATTCATTTTATATACATGTGTAAATCATATTTTTACAATTTATTTGACATTATTTTCTACATCTATTCCAACGGATAGGTGGTAGCTATAATAATAATAAAATAACAATATTAATGGTATATTTTAGTTCAATAAAACTCAACTTTGCATGTAACACAGGCTATCGAAGGGATATGGTATTGTGTGTAACATACGACAAACATTGTGTTGTGTATACCTTAATCTAATATTATTGTAGCATTTAGTTAAATATTAACTAGGTGTCGCATATAATAAAAGAAACCCTTAGTGATTTCATATAATAAAATCTATATTCAGTGTTGTGTGAAATGAAAAAATATATAAATTAATAAATTAATTAAAAAATAAAAAATATTAGGTTTTTAAATTATAGACTTTTAAAATGAATTTCTCTATCGAAGTTCATCTGGGTTATCAATGGTTAATTTGATGAAATGTCCTTTCATATAACCCCACATCGTAAAAATAAATACAAAAACATTCCTAAAAGGGAAATTTAGAAACATAAATGTTACAAAAAATAAGTCATAACTCTGTTTTCACATAGGAATGCATAGGTGGATTGTGAAAAAAAATGGGCATGGAAGAAAAAAATAAATAATTATAGATATTTGTAAAGATCATTGATCACAAAAAAAGTGGGTGATAGAGAGAAAGTTAATGATAAAAAACCATATATTTAAGAATAATGAAAGGGGTCATTGATATCATAAAAAATGATGATAATAGGAAAAATAATTATCCAAAGACCCTTTTTCCTAAACTTGAATAATTTTCATTCGAATATATACTTCCATGATTTTAGGAAAACATCACCCTTTGTTTTTCCTTGATCAATTTCAACTTCATATCTTATTCTATCAAATGAAGGTGAATTTTTCATTCCTGAAGCATTAAAAGATCATGAGATCCATATATATAATTATAGTTCATTCCACATATCATTAAAAAAACAAAAAATATTATCACAAGTTATCCAATACTCATAAATCCTCATATGGAAAGATAATAATTTAATCATTAAAACCCGATCTATTATATAATATAAACCATTACATAAATGGTTAACCTTATGAGCCCTCTGAAAGACAAAATTACAAAATACATGGTCACTACCATTCTAAAAAGACATAGCATTGATCCCCTATATATCATAATGAAGATTTTTTTTCATATACTAAACATATGAATACCATCATCTTGTATTCTCTTGAAACATGGTAAGTACAATAAATCCTTATTTAAAACATGTTTGTTTTTGCATTCCGAAAATTATGGGATGTATTCCTTAAATCAAACAATGTTTTAAACTCTATCGATGATAGAACAAACTACTTTTTTAATAAATCCTTTATCAGTTATGAGGTAGTCCACACTGTCAAATCTACAAATTCATATCAAAAAATATATTTATCCAAACATCATTATATCAACATAATGAACATATTAAGGGTTATATTCCCTTATTTAAAATTTCACCTTACCATTAAATCACTTTTCTTGTCCACCAGGACCATCCAATAAATTCTTGTAAATCCATAGTGAAAAAAGTAAATTGAATAATCCTTATTTATTTCATAATTCTTGAATCCAAATACATAAACACTTCAATAAATGTAATGGAATATATCCTGTCTTGGTTTAGAAGTAAATTATAAAGACATTTAATTGAGTTGTTTAATAACCATTTTATCCATATATAATGTATTGATCATTAAGACAATTCATCACTCTATGACCCTTTTTCCCACACCGATAACATCTTCCCATCCATTTGAGGTATTCCTCAAGGTTCTTCTTCCCTTATTAATAAAATGTGGGAAGTTGAATCCTATTTATTCTATGTTCCTTACAATGTGAGAATTTATAAATGTTCATCTACATATTATTAACTGTGATATAAATATCAAAAAGGTTCAACTGTTAATCATATATCATTATTCCTGATTCAACATAATCACAACCACTTTCTTTCTAGTAATAACCCACTTGGTTTTCACATAGTCACTCAATTTTCCTTCAGATTCTGTGTTTACATGATTTCATCTTATCCTAGAAATTGAATAAAACCAAAAGTACAATGTGATAAACACAAATCATTGAAAAAAACCCACATAACCCTGATAAACAACTTATCGCCCAAATGGCCCGAAGGCCTTATTTTCTATTGTATTATGTATAATAAACATTTTAAGGGTTGAAGGGGAACCCGAACACGACCCGTAGGCGCAAGGAATAAGCTCGACAGACCCTCAATACATGACCTGAAGGCCTAGAAGCATACCATGCCCATTACATGACCCATAGGCCCAACCCACTAGAAGTGACCCTCCCCAGATTTTATTTCATTGATCACCTAGCTCCCTACCTTGCATTACCGATCATATTGCATTGTCCTATACAGAGATGTGCAGTGCCTAGTCCTGATGGCGGCTGCAATACCCTCAAATTCTTCCAATCTGGTAAGCTCTGCTTCTGGTGGTTTCTACTCTTGTTTCTCTGATCCACTTCTAGGGCATGTTCTGTGTGAACTGGGATAATCCATGGTCTCTATGGCACGAAGCCCCTATGAATCCAAGGCCTTTGATGACCCAAAGGCCCTTGAGACCCATTGGCCCAAACCGCTGGCCCAAAAGAACTAAATATTTCTCATCCAATTCCCTTAAAGTTAAATAAAATGTTCCTTTGATAAAATAAATAATGACAATGTCTTAACATACATGGATATTACATCATTTTTTATTAATATTCATTACAGTACAAAATTACACGCATGAGGGCTGTAATAGTTTAGTGCCTTTGGAAACATGTAACAAAATCATCTAACTTGGTGAAAGATCTTCAATGATTCCCAAAAAGATCATACCATTTAGTACATCAATTTAAAACATTTATTAATTAATCTGGGAAATGAAACATCAAAAAGGGTGATCTCATATGCTTAGTAAGGGTAAATAATGGCAATACATTAGAAAAATATGAGAATAAGTGTAAGATAACATGATAATAACATATTAAGATCATACACTTCATATAAAAGATCATATAAATGAGTAATGGAAGAAATATTGGTAGTTTATGAAAAAAGAATCATCAGGGAATAAAGAGCATAAGATATAAGATCAGTACATATGAATATGACATAGAATTTTTGGTAGACACATAATCATATAAAAATCATTTCCATCATAGTTAATGCTCAATTCAATGGCCATCATAGTGAAATGGTTTCACTCAAAAAACCATCTCGGTAGTCATGGTTCACTACCATGACCATATTAGAAGTCAATAATCACTCCCACGACAATCTTAGTGAACATAGTCCTTTTCTAAATAGAGTTAATTCCCTATTCCATCCATGTCGATATAATGAGATATAAATCATTACCCATTTTAATATAGGGATATATAGGTCCCACCCATCTCCTAATTATATCAAACATATGTTTCCCAGAATATCATAACCAATCATAAAATAACCCGTGAAATGAAATATGTATCCCAAAAATGTTATCATAACATAACCTATGGAAAAGAGACAGGTTCCATAAATATTTTATCAAATAATAACCCCTGAAATAAATCGGGTTTCATATTTATAAAACCCATTAAATAGAAATGGGTTTCACAAAAATATAATCCACGAAAGAGAAATGAGGTTCATAAACATATAACCCATGAAATAAAAACAATTTACATAAAAACCATGTCATCAAAACATAAACCATTCATATAAATAATATGAATGGAACCCTTTGATCATATCCCCAATAAGGAATGAGTAACACCAATGCAAGTCATCATAGATGGAACATAATTTTTAAGAAATATTTTTAAATTATTTCTTAAGGAAAATACCCTTTCTTCTATGGAAAAAATACTTTAAAAAGAAAAAACATTTTGAAAACAATTTTTCTGAAAATAACCTTGAAAATTTATAAGGTAATATTGAAAACATTTTTAAATCCTTTTTCCTAAAAAACTTATAATCTAACCCTAAAAACATTTTGAAAACCTTTTTCCCTTGAAAACATATAAAAAAATCCTGAAAATATTTTGAAAATATTTTTCTTTGAAAAATTATGAAGGAATATAAAATCAATGGGAAACTCATTCTACTTGAATAATTATAATATAATCTTGAAACCTGTTTGAAAACCTTTTTCTTTGAAAACAAATAATGGAAACTTGAAACTGTTTTTAAAAACATTTTCTTTGATAACTTATAAAAGAATATTGTAATTTTTTGAAACTTTTTTATTTGAAAACTAATAATGTAATACATAAAATATATTGTGTGGACCAATAGGGGCATGTATACCCTGAGAGGGGGGTGAATCAGGGTATGGATATTCTTTTTCAAAATGTCTTCATGCCCCACTGGATATTGAACTCTTTATTACAAGGGTCACTTTGTTTGCACTTGTGTGTTAATTATGATCACTTATTTTCTTCTTTATCTCATGATAACTCTTTGAATGCAATGCAGGGAAGCAACTAGGCTGACACAAAGATTTTTACTTGGTTCACCCTCACAGGGCTATGTCCAAGAAGCATACAATGGAGATGTTCCACTTTACCAAATCCACTAAGGCTCACTACCAATAATGTTCCAGCGAGATCACTTATATGCCTAGGCTCACTGCCTTTACAAGGTTTGGGATAGATCACTTCAATTCCCAGGCTCACTGCCTTTAAAATGTTTAGAGTTAGCTCACTGCTTTCCCAAGGGTCACTCCCTGATTCTCTCTCTCTGGCTCACTGCCGGTGGAGAGGATCAGCTTCTTCCTCTTCCTTTTCTCACTGCTCTAGAAAGGATCCACTCATAGATTATAGACTTGTTGGTCTCTTCATAGTCTCTAATGAATACATCCTCTGTTGTATGTGGATGCTCTATTGATGTCCAACTTTCACCCATAGATGAATCTCTCTTTGCACTGAAAGTATCGGGCAATCTTCCAGCTTCCACGCAGCCCTAAATCACTTCCGTAAATCAACCTTACTTAGCGCGCATGTCTAATCTGGTGCGCAATTATCAGTGCACAAGTCACAACTGGCATGCAAGTCTTCCTCAACCACTTTCACGACACAAGCTTCTCCAACTCGAAACTTGCATGACTCACTTCCCTTTACGCCCAAACCAATATTGGCATGAAACTAACAATAATCGCCCTTCTTCAAATCTAGCGTGCAAGTCCCTCTTGGGCAACACACCACCACTGGCGCGACCACCACACCAGCACAACAGGAGCTCTAAATTTTCTATGTGTTGAACTCAGTTGAAAATTAGGAGGGGTGGTCCTGTATTTATAGGCATTTGGTAAACCTATGCGGTGGCACGCAAGTCACCCCTCGGCGCGCAAGTCTCAACATGCAAGTCTCTTCCCCGGCAAGTCACTTGCGCGACCAAACCAAATACCTACGTGACCCCCATTCCTTGGCCATATTTTTATCTTCTGATCTTGAAAAACAACAGGCGCACAAGTTTCCAATCGTCCTAAGAACCGGCGCGCAAGTCCTTTCTCGGTGCACAAGTCACCTGCGCGACCAAACCAATAATTGTGTGACCCTTATCCCGTTGTCATATTTTAAGGATCTGATCTTGAAAAACATATGGCACGAAAGTTTCCTCACCTTTAAGAACATTGCGCGCATGTCTGTTTTCCAAAAACACTTTTCTCCTTCTGTCAATTTTCAGGCCCAAAAATTTGGCAAACACTGGAAAACGGCGCCACCTTGTATATGTTCTTTTGTAGTGACTCTAGATCATCCATTACTTTATCGACATTCTTGAATCAAACATGGATCATTGACCACATATCTTGAACTCAACATTCCACCATGAAATCCCCTTTTTTAACAAATTTGTATGTCATTGTTTTTCTTTTTCAACAATCACCACACAGATGTCCACTTTTCCAACAAACACAATAACCTCAAAAATGATTCAATGATGCCTTGAGGGATTTTTCCCAACATATATTAAACACATGTTTTTAAAAACGAAAACTAGAATTCTTTTTTTAGAAAACATATTTTTGAAAGAACATAAATTTACGACCCATGAGAGAGACAAAGTCATATTTTCATAAAAAACATTCATAATTATCTTAAGTTCCCATGCGTAGAAAAATGGTACCATTACATGAAGATGTCAAAAATATACATAGGATAATAAACTTCACAAAAACTATTGAGAGATTGATCATAATATTTCATCAATGGAGGCATATTCATAAACAATCCCGATAACATATGAGATTCTAATAATAAATTGTTACCACTTTGGCAACTTTAAATAATAATAACCAAGAAATAATAAGATTAAATCAATCTTAAAATGTCATTAAAATGATATTAGTTATATAACATGTAAAATGTAATTATATACACCCCATAAAATAATATAGGTTCTTAAAAAATGTATGTCTAAAATAATTAAAATTGAGATGAAAATACCTTACCAATTTGGTAACGTATGAACTGTAAAACCCCAGAAAATAGATATCATAAAATCCATATGTAAATACCAATAAAATTTTGGATAATAATCATATAATATATTCATGGGCATTATATACATCATAAAAAATAAATGAGGTATAAATATGTCATATATCTCGTAGAAATAAAAGTGAGATGAGAAAACCCTTACCCTAAATGTTAATTTTTTTCATACACATTAAAAACTATAGTATAATTAATATATTTTTAATATAAATCTAAAAACTGAAAATAATCTTATATATAATACCATATATGATATTATTATGACTATATATTACCCATTTATTAACAATTCAATGATAATGTTATGTTTTAGGTAATATCCACTTTGTTTATCGTATATGTTTTGAATTGTAATTCTTGATACTCTTACATATATCATGATTTAATTTTTTTTATAATATAAAACATGGTATAAATTTCATATATATTCTGTATATTGATAAATATAACAATATATAAAATATATAAATATGAAATGGAATACACTGTATATGGAGAAGGTAGGTCGTATGTACACATGAACATTGTTTTTTTTCTTAATGTAATGAAAGTAAGTAAGTAAAAGACACATATATATATATATCATTATAGTATAATTATTCTTTCATATATGTAATATAAATTTAAAAAATCATATTTAATACATTCAATGCAAAGTGTGAACATATCACATCGTTTGAAGGAGGTGGTAGTCCACATATCCAAAAACGAAGTAACCATATATACACAAAGTGGAGAGAATAAATGTATGATTTACATAATAATTTGAGAAGCATAAATAAATCATAAATATCATATATATAATATGAAGACTATATTTACATACTTATTCCCAACCATTATAGGTGTTAAATGAAAAACTAACAACATCATTTCACGAGGTTATAGTCCATCGTACACACGAATGGTATTTTTGATACCAATTTGATAGATGTGTGTGTTTTTGTAGGTATAACCCTTAGAATAATAGTATATAAATATATTTATGATATTTAGGTTATTATATTATCATTTAATAAGGATAATTGATGGGGTGGAGAATGAAAATAAAACTAAAGAGCTTGTGGAAGGATACTTCCTATTCTTTGGGTAACTTCTTTTGGTTTGCACCAAAAGGTTTCTTTTGTTGGATTTTTTACCAAACGAAGGCTTCCTGGATGATGATAGGGATATTTTGAGGATATTTTTGTAGGGTTAATATAATAAAAAGTGCTTGAGAGGTGTGAATAAGTGAGGTGTGAGTTCCCTTTGAATGTGGAGGAGGAGTGGCATTCTTATAAATATTAAAAGGAAAAAAATATTTAGAGGTCCCCCTTACATCATGTGACTCCAATAATTTCCCATTATAGATTAAATAGGGAAATTTGTATATATATGTCCAATAAATATATTTTGGAAAATTTTCTAGGTCATTTTTTAACTTAATATTAAGTTTTAACAATTAAGAAAACTCATTTTTTTCTTATTCACTGTAATTAATTTAAATTATATTCTCTAATAATACTGGTAAAAAATTATTCTGAAAATTTTAGATATTAGAAATTATTATTATTAGAAATATTGAATACATTTTTAAAAATTCTAATCATATAAGTGGAAGTAGATAATTTAAAATTAATCCCGCTTATGGCACGAGATAAATAATTTTTAAAGCAAACAAGTCCAAAATATAGAAATTTTTTATATATAATTTCAATGTGAAAATAGTTAAAATAAAATAAATTGGATTAATTGATGTATAATTGATATAAATATTCTATAAAATCAAATTAAAATATAATTTAAATATATAAATAAAATAGACGAGAAATCAGTTTGAATTTAAATTCGGTGTTTTCACTATTCATCCAAAAATATCACTTCTCTTAAAAATACCAAAAAATCAGCCAAATTATATTTGGAAATTATTATTTTAAAAATTATTTTTATTTTTTAGTCTAAAAATTATAAAAACATGTAAAAATAGATTTAAAATGGTTTCAATATTAAAATGCAGTAAAGTTGCTTTTTTAAAAAATAGAACTTTGTATTCATAAAATAAAACTTATTCTTATCTTATGACTATCAAATATATTATATAAGTTTCAAAAAAAAATATTGAATATATAATATATAAATTTTATTCAAAATATTCATCAAAAGTGGCATGTTTAATTTATTGAGATAAAATGACGAGTGTGTATATAGAAAAATTATTTTCATCAAAAATTAATTTCTTTATTTTCAAATAGTTATTACATTCACTTATACAAATTTATAACCAAATTATTCATTTTATATACTTCTGTAAATTGTATTTCCAAAATTTAATTAACATTATTCAAATCATCCATTCCAACAACTAGGTGGTAGCTATAATAATATTTTTAATAGTATATGGTAGTTCGGAAAATCTTGGCCCTGTGTGTAATATAATATATCAAAAGGACTCAGTATTGTGTGATACACAAGCCCAAATTATTAATCCATGAATAGAAATCTAAACTAACTATTGTGTATAGTGAATGATAAAATATTTTCTGCATATTACACAAGCAAAACATAGTACTTTCATATAAAACAATCTATATTCAATATTGTGTGAAATGAAAAAATATTGATAATATTAAATTAATGAAAAATTATAACCATAAATTCTCATGGTATTATTAAGGAAACATATTTTAACTCAAGTATCAATTGGGAAAATAATATTTTATTCTTCCAAAGTATCTCTTGGGTGAAATACTTTCCCGTGAAACAATGTATCACTTGGGTGAGAAACAACCTCGTCCCTCCACTACAGGAAAAATCACTGGTTAGAGGAGGTTTATTAGATGTGGTTATATTAACCACTACTAACTAAATTTGGTTTAAAAATAATAACATAATGGTGGTCTCGTCCATCTATTTCAATTTTTTTTATTTTAATAATTTATGGCTATTTCCACCAAACCGTCGTGAAATTTTTTAAAAAACCCATTTTACCCCCTTCCACACTCTATATGCATAAATTGATCCCAACCCCAATCCTCCCCCACTACCCACACAACCCCGACCCCACAACCCCTCCCACCCTATGACCAACCTCTCTCGGTAGGTGATGTGAACCCCCGCCCCACTGACCTCCCTCTCCCTAATGGTTCCCCTCCCCAGTCATGATGCACCCCCCCCCCCCCCCACTGACCTCTCTTTCCCATGCTCACATTACCTCATTTAAGCCACTTAAGGATTCTATGGCCTTTATGTGGTGATTTAGTGTCCCATGTTGAGAAAGTGATAGATCAGATATTTGTTTTTTCTATTACATAATTTGATAAATTAATAAACATTTATTTTTTTCCTCATTAATATAGATTATAGATTCCTAATGAAATTATTATATGTGTATATAAATCTATTTTAAATGGAAAACACATTTCACTTGTTTTCCATTGAATGATAATTTTTTTATATTAAAACTTATATTAAAAATTTATTTTTCAACAACCATGCACACCTAACATTTTAAAAACTATTAGAATGAATTTTATTACATGATTTCATGACTGTAAAAGTTTTTTGGCCTTTTAAAATAATTTTTAATGGAAACTTGTGACATCCAAGGGTGTCCATTTATTTTTAAGAACAAATGTTGGGTTACCATTAATATAATGACATTATGATGATTGAGTATTTGACTTTTCAAAGGAAATTTTATAAAGAGGTTTCTCAAAGTGTATTCACTTGTGGATTCTATCCCTAAAAAATATTTTATTAGTTATAATATACATAATTGGAATCTATTTATTTATCCTGAAATTTTTCACAATAATTGGTGGCACTATGACACTTGGATATACCTCCATAAATAAATGGAAATTTTACCACCTAAGTGTTATTTTCCTTAGTTTTCTGTTTTTTACTACAAATTTTACTCCCTGAGACTGATTAACTCCATTCATTTTCTCTTCCATAATTTTTTCTTGAATAATAAATTCTTAATCATGGGATTCTTGTTGAAATTTTATTCCTTGATTTAATAGATTACACCTATGTAGAATATTCATGGACATATATTTTATAAAAAGAAATTACGATTATGAAAACACCAATACTACAGAGTATAACTGAAATGAAATAAATGGTCTAAGAAAAAAATATATTGATCTATCAAAAAAATCTTCAACTAAATTCACTAGTTACTTGGTATTAGTTCAAAAAACATGACTATGAATAAAGAATCATTACTTATCACAATGTAAAAATTTTATAATTTTAAATATTTTTATTTTCAGTCAATAACTAATAAAGTTTAGTATTTGTCTAATAAAAGGCTCCCCTCACCGACTAATTTTTCAAAAAATTAAGGCGCACATATAAAATTACCTTAAATGATAGATGAAGTATAATCCAATATAAAACCAAAAACTTTTTTGTTTATCAGTTTTAGTCACCAAATAATTTGTTATATCCAAATAAATTATAATTTGAATTCAGATTTTTAAAGGGGTGATGTTGGTCTTAGTCAGACCATTAAAAATGGTATGGAAATTGATCAATGTACCTAATTTTTCTATGGAATGAACCCTCCTTAGTTACTACACTAAGGTAAAATACACAATTATATTTTTTCTCAAATAAAAAAATATCATCTACATATAAAATATCAAGAACTAATACATAGTTATCATCTATATTGTAGAGTTTATTTTCCACATTTCCATAATTAAATATTAATTTTTTCAAGCATGTATATAACTTCAAATACCATGGTCTTGAGTCTTATTATAACCCTTGTAGATTCTTATTTTATTTTTATTATACCTATTAGATTAAACATTTATATCTTTATTATTTAATGTATATATAGAATACAATACAATTTCTATGAATTTAATTTGGATTAATTTACCTCCAAAAACACCTAGGTATGATAAGTGTTAGGACCAATAGGGGCCTATATACCCTGAGAGGGGGGTGAATCAGGGTATGGATATTATTTTTCAAAATTCTTCTTGCCCCACTGGATCTTGACCTCTTTATTAAAAGGGTCAATTTGTTTGCACTTGTGTGTTTATTATGATCACTTATTTTCTTCTTTTTCTGATTATGATGCTTCAAATGCAATGCAGGGAAGTAAGAAGGCAAACAAAAAGATTTTAACTTGGTCCACCCTCATTGGGCTACGTCCAAGGAGCAAACGCCGACAAGTTGCCGTGCGTACCAATTCCACTAAACTTCACTAGCTGTGGATTACAATGTTCAGGCTAGATCACTTCTATGCCCAGGCTCACTGCCTTTACAAAGTATAGGGTTAGCTCACTGCTTTCCCAAGGGTCACTCCCTATTTCTCTCTCTCTGTCTCACTGTCGGTGGAGAGGATCACCTACTTCCTCTTCCTAAGCTCACTGCTCTTGAAGGGATTCACTCATAGTTTATAGACCTGTAGGTCTCTTCATTTGCATGAATACATGCATCTTTAACTGATGATGGATGCTCTGTTAATGTCTAAATTTCATCCAATGATGAATATCTCTTTACCTCTGAACACTGGGCAATTCCTTTTGGAAACACCTTCGCAAAGCACTCAACTTCGCTAGGATCCCAATTTCGCGAAGCTCAAACAAGCCTTTGTGATGCTCCTGCCATTTCACGAAGCTCTCTCGCGAAGCTCTCTCGCGAAGAACTCTCGCGAAGCTAAACTCGTTGCAAAGTAACTTCTCTCGCGAAGCTCACTGAGCCAACGCGGACCACACAACTTTCGCGGAGCTATAATATCCGCCACGAAGCTCCTCTTTCACGAAGCACACTGGCTCCGCGAACCACCTTCGCAAATCGAGGGAGAATGATCTTCTATGAAAATGATCTCTGCTTCTCTCGAAGGGGTCGGCCTCTATTTATAGGCGATTCCACTAACCATCATACCTTCCACGCGAATTCAACGCCACGTCATCTCAAATCACGAAGCTCCACAGATTCCGTTGGAATTCTCTCCAAATCACGAAGCACCATGACACTTTGCCATTCGCGAAGCTTGACATAGTCGCGAAGAATCACCGTCAACTTACCTTCACGACTTCTACACGAAGCTCCCTCGCGAAGCCCAAAATTCCTTCGCGCCTTCGCCGCAAAGCTCCCTCACAAAGCCCTTCACCACCGCGATGCGCTTCAGCCTCTGCCATTCGCGAAGCGTGAGGTAATCGTGAAGCATCACCGCCTCCATTCTTCTGGTCTTTACGATTTCCAAACCATGCATCCTATCTTCGCGAAATTCATGCCTTTTCCATATTGAATTATGATCTTCATGGAAATCCTATTTTTGAGATGCTCACCAAACCCCAAATTTTGGACCCCAAAAATTTGGCAAACACTGGGAAACGACACCACCTTGTACTGCTCTTTTTGTACCACCTCCAGATCGTCCATTCCTTTGTCATCGTTCTTTGTCAACAAGTATTGTCAAAAACTTCCTGGGAACTCGACAAATATCCATGGAAACCTGCTTTGTCAACAAACACAACCAACCCAAAAATACTTCAGTGTTACCTTGAGGGATTTTTGCCCAACAATAAGGGATTGGATGAATTTTTAGATTATGATTATTCAAACCGATTAGTGGATTTTACAATAAAATGTATGTGTTATTTTATAAATTCACGTAATAGTTGAACAAAAATGAAGTATAATAGAATTTTATTTTTAAATAGTTTCATCATCGATATGTATATTGGATTTTTCATGGTGAATGAAATGTTATGGAAATTCAAAACAATGACGTTAATATTAACGAAATACAATGTGACATTGAAGAGGATAATTCAATTAAAAATATGTTAAATAAATAATTTTTTTTTCAGAATAAAATGTCCTTGATTTTAATAGATCACAAAATCTTCAGTTGATCTTGGTCAAGTTAATATTTCTCAGAACATTAGTGACTAAAAAAGGATATTTTTGAATTATTAGAAGGAGTACAACAAGAACTGTATGAAGGTTATGTAATTATTAAAAGTTGTCTTTTTATCTTATGTTGTGTAATAATAAATGTACCTTTTCAATGAATGAAAAATATTTTTTTTTTGTTTTTAGAGTTTCTTCAAGATTCATTTAGTGAAGATAAGATCCCTGCACTATTCTATGAGATGAAGAACTTCATCAATAAACTTATACTTGATTATACAATGATACATATATTCACTGTTGATTTCATGATTTATTGAGGATAATATTATGATAAACAAGAATGTAGAAGATTTCATAAAAGAATATGGAATTCAATGAACAATAGTTAGAGTTAAAATCGATGCAACCCTAGAAATAAATAGAAAAATAAATCTCCTTCAAAGGTATTTCATTAATTTCCTATGAAACAATGATTCTAAATATTATTAATTTCTTCTAAGACTACATAATACATGAAGTGTAATTCTCAATAAGTAACAATTTCTTGATGATACATAAAATAAATTCAACATCATGGATGTTTTTTTGATTCACTATTTCATAATTTTTATTCGGATCATAGAAATGTACATTTTGGATTAGATTCTAATGTTATTAACCCATTTGGTACTTTAAGTACTAACTAAATCATTTGAAAAGTTGTTTTGATCTCTTATAATCTACCTCCATGGAGTTGTATGAATAAGTCCTGTTTCATTATATCAATGATTATTCCTCGAAAGCAAATTCATGGAAATCACATTGATGTATACCTTCAACCTCCAATAAAAGAATTTTGAGAATTAAGGGATAATGGTGTTGAAACATATGATACTTTAAAGAGACAACTATTTATAATTCATTATGCTTTAATGTGGACAATTTCTGACATTCCATGATTATGAAATTTATATAGTTGGAACACTCATACAAGTTTGTCTTGACTAGTTTGTAATTTTTATTTTGAACCTCAACAATTACCTTAGAGAAACAAATATTGATTTATAGGTCATTGTGGACTTCTTGATTCTTTTCATAAATTAAAAGTTAACAAGACACAATTAATTGGAGATATTGAGATGAAAAAGTCAACAAATGTGTAATATATATTATAAATCTTTTGAAAATTATTGAATTTTATTGAATAATTTGGAAAATGGTAACTGTTTAATGAATTGGGGAAATGGGTATGTGGTACAGTATCTAAATAACCAGTAACATAATAATGGAAGAAAGTGATATTTTTAAAAATTCATTATTGGGAGTTTAATATGATACGTCATAATCTTTATGTAATTCATGCTGAGAAGAATGTTTGTGATAATGTAATTTTTATAGTGCTTAATGTGCAGGGTAAATCATTGGATTACCTTTATTATTTTAAGGATTTCAATTCCATGAATATAAAAAATGGTTTTTGGGAAAATGAGAATGGAAAGTATCCTTTGGCTATTTTACAATTAAAAATCATGAGAAAGATGTGTCCCTTCAAAATTTAAATAATATAAAAGTGAAAAATGGATATTTAAGTAACCTATCAATGTGTTTTGACTAAAAAATAAAATGTAACATGGATAAAAAATTCATGAATCACATATTTTTGTGGAGATTTTTTTTTCATTGACTTTTCATAATACTTTACAATAAAAAGTAACTAAATTTCTAGTTGAATTTTTTTACCTTTTTCAAATTGATTTTTAGAAGCACTTTAAATTCAACCAATCTTAATAAAAATTAAGAAAGAATTGTTTTGAAACTATGTCATTAAGAGATGTTACTTCCCCAGTCATTCTTCACATTCAGGATTCATTTGATTGTTTATTTGGATGAATAATCTAGATGTGGTGAATCGAGACTCTATTGATAGATGTATCCAATTGAGAGGTACATTGATATTTTTGTATTTTCATTTTTGTATTGTATTTTATCAAATGATTGGGTATTTTTTTCATTTGTTTCTTATTTTTTTCATTAGGTACTTAGTTCATTTGAAATAATATGTGAGGAATAAATATCTATTAGAAGGCTATATTGCTAAAGGATACATAGATAAAGAGTTCTTGACCTTGTGTTATAGGAATGTGGATGCGATTGAGACTAGACTCAATAATTCTATAAGTGATTACAACATATCAACTAATTCTAGTTCTGAAAATCATTCATCTGTATTTCTAACTATTGGATGACCAATTGGAAAGGAGTCAAATTTGAAACTAACTGAATTAGAGTTGGTACAAGACGATAGATATGTGCTACATAGTAGTGTTATTGAAGATCAATTTATTATAGAATTGTAACTTCAAACAAAGTCATGAGTAATGGTTCGAGCTCAAAATGAGCCATAATTAACAATATTTGTTAATAAGGGGCTTCTCAAATGCTTCATACATCTGGTAAGTTTATACTCATTTTCATATTATTGACATGTATGTATTTTTTCACTGTTTAAAGAAAAAACTTATATCTTTTTTTCTTAATAATGAATTTTGACAAACCATCTGAAATATCTAATGATTTTATGTTTTTCCCAAGGACCTCTAACGAAGGCTAAGATATTAGATTTGTACAATATTCATGGATTCATGTAGGAAATAATGTCACATAATATGAATGAAAATTTTCCCATTATGGTCATAAATGTGTTTTTAGTGATTTAAAATCAGTGGGAGAAGACAATATATTTAATTTTAAAATTTATGAACCGAAAAAAATTCATTTCGAGTGGTGTTTTTCAAGTTAATTCCATAAACATGTTTTTATGGTTTAAAACACTAAAACAAGCATGTATAGGACTAAAAGAGATATAAGACTTTGGATTGTCCAAAAATCCTAGGGAAATGACCGTATATTTAATTATTAAACATAAGAAACAATGACACATCATTCTGACTAACAGTTTACTTATTATGGACATAATTGCGTTTTTAGTGTTTTAAAACACTACAATGTGCATGGAATTGTCAAAAGGAGGAAAAAGACGTCATGTTGTCTGGAAATAAAAAGAAAATGAATTTATATTTAATTTTGAAATGTAGGAACTAACGCTATATAATTCAGAGTGATAGGTTCCCCATGATGGTTGTAAACAAATTTTTTGTGTTTTAAAACACTAAAATGCACAAAACTATGAAAATGATGTTAGATTGTATTGAAATTAGGTGAAAACCACTATATATGTATTTTATAAATGTTTGAACAAACAACACACCATTCTGAGTAACATTTTTCCTGTTATAGATATAAATATGTTATTAGTGTTTTATAACACTAAAACATGCATAGAAGATTCATAACTAAGAAAACGATGTCAGATTTCCCTAAAATCCGGTAAAAATGACTATATATTTATTTTTGAAAGGTAGGAACCGACCGAAGATCATTCTGAATTACGGTTTTCCCATATTGGTCATGAACATGTTTTTAGTGTTTTAAACACTAAAACAAGTGTGCAATGGTGAAAACCATGATAACAAAGTAATATTTTCCTAAAATCAGGGGAAACAACCATATATTTAATTGTGAAATGTAGGAACTAACAACACATAATTCTGACTGATGGTTTTTCTGTTACAGATGTAATATATTATTAGTTTTTTAAAACACTAAAACATTTTTAGAACAGTCAAAACAAGAGAAAATGGCCTAATATTGATGTGTAATCACAGGAAAAACACAAATTTGTTGTTTTTGAATAATTGGACATGATATGATATCAATATCATTAAAAAAATTATTAAATAAATACCAAGCACACTCTACGTCACCTTAAAAATATATTATAATATTTACTTATCCCTTTTCAGGTTCAAGGGTTGAATATTATCTTAAATCTGTATGTTCATATTGTCAATGAGTTTATACTTATATATAATTTTTTAACATAAATATTTAGTTTGTTTGATGAAAAATAAGAAATTATATTTTTATTATTCTTAATATATTCTATGTATTTTCTTTTTCTCATTTCTTTTCCTTCTGGTTTTCATTGTTAGTGGCAGATGTTGACAGTAGGTAGGAGGTTCGCCATTCTAACTAAATAAATTATTCAAAAGGAAGTCTCGATGTTTCTTAGTTTCATTGTTATGTAAAAATTTTATCAATTATTATACTATAATTATAATTTATTATGTTTAGTTTTATTTTTTTATTCATTTTTTGTTACATATGATGAGATGATGTGGTCAGTTTCAGTAGACGAGATGATGTTGTCGCAGAAAAATATGGTGGAGGTCCTGATATGGATTTATAATTGGAATGAGTTGTCTTTGGAAATTTTTATATGAATATATTTATGAATGTGGTATTGGTTGATGTATGGGGTGACTGAGACATAGGTTATGATGACCATTATTGTTTGTATGACTGTGGATGTGTGATTTATAAATTATGGGCTTATAATATATTTATATTTGAGTTTATAGCATGTTAGTTTCAGTATGTTTATATTTTTTTATTAAATAGTTTTTTAAATAAAAATAGATTTTGTGGCAGTTTATTGTAAACACTACTAAACATATATTATTTTATGTATTTATCAATGGTTCAGATTAATTTCCGTTAAATTCTTTGTGGAAATTTTTTTATATTATTAGTGGATTTTTTATTAAGAAATATATGCTAATTAAACATCAATTCACTACTATTTTTTTAAAATGAAATATAAAAAACCAACCAAAAATAAAATAAACGGCCACTAATTGACCAGTGACTGTGAAATACAAAATATTTTTTGGAATCATCGCTTAAAAAGTAGGCAGATGTTTAATCAAATGCTAGACCAATAAATAACATTCACTAAAAATTACTTTTTTTTATTTTCCAATGTATAATTTAGTTAATATACATCTTAATCCACCCAAGTATC
Source organism: Viscum album (assembly GCA_963277665.1). NCBI lineage: Eukaryota > Viridiplantae > Streptophyta > Magnoliopsida > Santalales > Viscaceae > Viscum > Viscum album. The sequence goes on from OY728119.1 coordinate 2,052,009,076, forward strand.
ACCTGGGTGAGATATATTCTAGTTCTTCCATTTAAAAATAGGGTGAAGAATCTTCCAATCCTATGTCCCTTTTATTCCACAAATGATTAGGCACTCCTTTAACTAGGTCCTCTGTCTAAGGGAAAACATATCAAGACGTCCCCCCAAAGCATCAAATTCATATGACCATGGAATAGGGTACATCAATGTGTCCCACATTCAATCAATAATTCCCATGTCAAAGTAAGTCCCATAGTTAACCTCCCAAGTACCTAGGGTCCTCATAAAGGTCAAAATCATGCATCCCCAAGGTAACAATGGCCATAGATTTAGGGACTCTGGTATCAATTCAAGAATCATCATTCAATTCCCAAATGTTTCCATAAATTTGAAGTGAATCGGGTAGTATCCACACATTCAATGGTAGTGTATTCACCAATCAATGGTACAGAAACATTTAAGAAGATGAGAATGGGTATATCTTTTCTTTCTTCCTTACCACACAATTGTAGCATCTCTCTCTTCCACCAATTCATGAGGTGAAAATATCTATCATTGGAATGAATTTTGGAGTAATCCCCTAGAAATTATTTTAGGATATCATGGTTCTTATTTCTTTTATACCCCCACCCTCATCCACTATTGAAAAATAATGAATATTCCAAATAGGGACTCTAATTCATGTGTATGTCTCTTCCTAGACACAATCATGCGACAGGATGATCTACTAATATCACTTATTTCTCAAACCAGGCATGACTCATGTGGGCTTAGAGAAAAAATGTTATAATTTCACTATCATGGTCAAGATATATATTGGGCCTCCACTATAGGTGGAATTTTGAAACCCTTCAAAACTATGTTGTCTTTCCCTTCCCAACATGATACATAAGAATCCTCCCTATGGTTCAAAACTGACACTTTTAATCCACCATCATCTTTATTCCAAAATATTCCTGGAAATTCCAAACCCCCATCCTGAGGTCTATATTTCATCCGAGTTCCATCATTTCCCATCGTTTTCATCACAAATTCTCTTTGAAGAATTCCTCTTTATATTCTATTCCCTATAAGATCACCCAAAAGGGTTTCTCATGCATAAGACCCAAACTATCCTTTGTGGGCACATTCCACCATGATTTTCTCACTACATGATATTAAATAGTATGGATTTTTCCTAATCACATGACATTAAAAGGTACGGCATGTCCCATTAAGTGGTTCCAAACTACGTGGGTTCATATTCCTTTTACAAGGATATATAGAAATACCTTCCCATGGGCCCAATCCTAATATCAAAAAAACATCAATATCCATGGATGAAAATAAATTCAAGGTTTCCCCACTATGTGGCATAAAACCAACAACATAAAATAATTAATAAAAAAATGGAAAACCACGGATAAATATAGATGGTACTATTGATTGGGAACCTCTGATAAATATAGATGGTTCTATGCTAACACATGTTAATATTTCACTCTAAATATAAGGGTGAAAAGCCCCACAATGGTGATTTTTTAATGATTAATAACATGTATTAAATCTAAAAGAGAGTCCTAATATAGGAAACAATTCCACAAAAAAGGTTTTGATGGGCCCGAACTGCCTTCCTATCAACCAATGTGAGTTCCTAAGAATCATTGAAAAATCAACCAATGGTTAATTTCCTTTGGAAGTTAGGTCCATGACTCATCACAAATATATAAACCAACTGGTGTTTCTGGTTCCTTGAATAAACACCATTAGTGACAACCCTGAATAAAATGGGTGGAAAGAAAACCCAAAGAACAGAGGTAGGAGAGAAAAAATAACAAAGTGATATTTTCATGTGACATGAAAAGTTGTCCAATGATTTTAATCCTAGAAAAAAGGGTAAAAAGAATTGTGGAAATTAATAATAAAAATCATGTCATTAAAAATTATTGTTAGAAAATAAGAAATCATAGTAGATAATTCAATATATTCTAGAAATAAATTAATAGACAATGAATAGAAAAAATAAAGATCCCTACCATAAGAATGGAATTATTTTTACAGTATAAAACAATCTGTGGTGATGTCAATGAAGATCCAGCTATATTCATCATTCCTCCCCTAAATCTATTTGACTATTTTTCATCGATCCATGATCTGGAACCCATCAATGCTAATGGTGGCTCTCCTCTACCACTCTAATCTCATAGGTTTAGGTGGTTAACACTTGGTTCTTTCCATAATGGAATAACTATGTAGGTGGGAAATAGTATTATCATTTAATTAAATAAATATATCAATATTTTAATTTATTTAAGGAACCTTCCAATGATTTCACTTCAAATTAACATTTGATAATGACCAAATAAATATTTTCACCCAAGGGAAACTCTATATTCCAAAATCAACTTCTCTCTCAAATTTTCATTTTAGTTTTTGATCAACAAGAATTACAAGAATTTCATAATTATGACTGTGAATTATTTTATATAAATATTTTTTCTAATATATTTGGTATAGTGTCCTATAACACCTATAACATTGTGTAAACTTTGAATAAAAACCCAAAAATTTATTTATAAATATTCAAATTTTCCTACTTTAAAAAATGGAGTTGTTAAATTTCCCCTCAATCATATCTTTTCACCTCAAGAAGCACAATCTACACAAAAAGTATTGGGTACTAATCTCACTTATTTCACTCAGGATCCAAGGAGATCTCTGGGATATCCCCATGCTTCCAAATCCCTCAAACTAATGGAATGGTCCACCCATGAAAGGTCTTCCCCTATTGATCCTTGATCATCACTAGATACTCTAAAAAGATGTATATATCCTCAATGTCCAACTCCCCCAAGAAAATAACATGTGACGATTCATTATTGAATCTCCTCAACTGCAAAATATGGGAGATTAAAAGAACCTAGTATCACTGTATGGGTAAGGCCATGTGGTAAGAAACCCTAATAACCATACTTAGAATCTAGGATAGACCAATAAACCTTATGGATGGTTTTCTACCCTGAACAAAACTATACAATCCCCATCATAGGGAGACTCATAAGAAGGCATGGTCTCCCAAATCTTACTCCAATATCCTCTAATGATGATATATATAAGACTTATACTGGCTTTGAAATATCCTCACACACTCATGGACCACTAGATAATTCTATGTTGTTTTCTTAACTAGTTCTACCCTAACAACTAATCTCATGCTAATCTCAAACCACCATAAGGGTGATCTGTAGTATCTATAATAGAGTGCCTAAAATGGTGACATGTTGAAAGGGGAGTGATAACTATTATTAGAGGTGAATCTATCAAATATTATGTGATCCTCCAAGCTCGATATGTAATCCATCACATAGGATTTCAACACATGGTCCTCATCCTTAGTGGTTATCTCAGTCTGGCTATTTTTAGGGGATTAAATGATGTTTTAAATCATATATGGTTACCAAAATCATCTTGAAAACCCCTCCACATCCTTGATGTCAATAAGAGAATCATGGTTAGAGATGATCAGCATTGGTACACAATGAAGCAGAATAGTCTTCTATAAGTACAGATGCCTTAAATAATCACCTGAACTCTACACTCTGAGGGTAATGAAGTGTTCGAAATTGGATTTTCATTAAAAAATAACCTAGATAATTTCATGGAATATACTTATCCACCAAATCCCTATAAAAAAACCAATTATTTTTAACCAACTTCCATTATGGGATCTCTATAAGTCTTTTTAAAACCAACAGGAACCTAATATAAACCTCCACTTAATGAAATGTGAGGAAACGAGAAAAAAATTACAAACCCTAAACAAAAATCCATCCCATGAAAAATACCACAAACAGAATTTGTATAAATTTTCCACTCCCCGAGGTTCTATAAAGGGGGATTCATAAAACTCCCCCAACATATCATCATGAAACATGAATAGAATTAACATTAATCCCTAAAAATTTGATGACGTGCTCCACACCATTAGAAAATACATATGGTTTATCTCATGAGGATATCTGGTCATAAAGAGAACCACAATCAATGTCTGACAACAGATCCTCTATCACATGCTGAAGATGTGTTAGAGTGTCCACCACTAAATAATGATATGTTTTCCCAACCTCTTATACCAATATTAGAAACAAAGTGGTCGTCTTCTCTAACACCTCATCCAAAAATCAAAAAATATATTTTTTACTAAGGTAATATTCAACCAAATTTTCTATCCCTAGAGTGTAAACTACCTTGACATTATTGTCCTATAGGAACTCCAACCAATTCCTCAATCTAAGGCTGATTTATTCCTGGGTAAAAATTTACATCAGTCTCTAGTGGTATCAATAAAATATGAATAACCTTCCTAAAAGATAATATTTCCACATATTCATAGAGAAAACAACAACAAATAGTTCCATGTTTGGGGTATTTTTATTCTTCTAATAGGTTCCCAACTTACTCGACCCTTGAGAAATAATTTACCACCTCTACATTAAAATTTATCCAAGCTCAACAACTGAGGCATCAAAATCTCTACTTACTTGAGACTGCTCTCTTGTAGCGTCTACATAGAATAATTGGAAATCATCTTCCTTTGCTCTATAATGCCTCTATAATACTACTTATTTTAGGAATTTTTTACTTTTCTATGTTAAGCCAATTAATTATTCATAAATCTTGGAAAAATGTACCATGATCCTCTAATAGTACCCTTTTAAACCTTGGAAGCTACACACCTCAGAAACACTGTTGGATTGATCCCAAGTGAGCATGACGTCAACATTTTCATGTTATATGCTACATCATATCAATATATTACTATATAATTTTTGATCTAGGAGTAAGTCTAGTTCGAACCTCAAATGACTTTTATGATCCACCTATGATGAATTATTAATGTGTATTCTATTAATAAAGGCAACCAAAAAGAATTCCATGGATGGATGGAAAAAACATCTCTAATCACTCAATTGTGTTCTTCCCTATACATAACTTGGATAGATTGGTTCCTCTAGAAAATATGTTCCTAAATGGAAACAACATGTGTGGTCTCTTGGGGTCCTGGATGTGTGTTACCCATCCACACAACATGTGATATTTCTATCAGAAAAATATATATTCATTTTCGGAAACAATGGAACAAGACATGTGTTCCTCGGGATTACACAACGTGTAGTTAAGATTTTATTAGAAATTAAATTTCCCTCTAAAATCCTCAAGTAATCACTTGATACCACTGAAAATATCTCTATAACTAATACCCAACCACAAAAAAATGGATACTCTTTTGATCATCAATTACAGGCCGCGAGTGGTTGGAAATTTAAATTCTCATCTCATGATCATGTCCCAACACACATCCCATATACAATCGGGGTCTCGATCTACATAACCAATATCCAATATCCTTATTTCTCACATGATTTATACACTATTATTGATACTATGGTTTTTTTCAAAAATAATTATGAATCCAATGGTTCGATCATGTATGAATCGGGCTGAAACTATCGAATATTTTTCCCAATAGACCAATAATAATGAACACAAATAACATAGGTTAGGGAGGCATAATAAAAAATTGAGATAACTATTGGTAATTATGATCCTAGAAGATGATCTTAATCATACAAAAATGTTAAAAAATGGGTTTAATGAGGAATAAAAATAAGGGATTTACCATTTAAGTGACAGTGTATAATAAATAATAGAAGATAAATAAATCCATGATAAAAATAAATTGACATTGAATTTTTTTTTAAAATAATGAAACCTACCTTAAAAATATAATACTATTTTCTAAATAACATGTTCTCTAGCTCTCTCTTTGGCGATTCCATTGTGTTTATATTTAATCCAATGAATCTCTTCAGTTGTTCATCATCAATCCCTGACCTCGAGCTCATCAACATTAATGGTATCTCTCATCCAAATACTATCTTACCTCCCAATGTTATGCAGGTAAAACTAAGGATTTTCAATAATGAAATATTTATATAGGATATTTCTAGTTTTATAATTTAATAACTTAATTAAATAAATAATTTTATTTATATACTAATGGATGCACATTGATAGAACTTCCAATGTTGACGAAATTTAGTTCTGGAATGATGCATTCATGTGCTGTAATATATATAATATTTTTAATATATAAATTATTAGGACCTTCAACACACATAATATCATGAAAAAAATGATGAAAAGAAAAATATTTATTTAAATATATTCAAAGGGTAAAACTATGAGATATTTATTTGTTACAAGTTTCTTATAAATATCAATTAGTTTGGATTAAATAAAATTTTTTACACCTAGTATAAAAACTACATTTTTTATTAAAAAAATAAAATAATTAACCTTTAATGAATGAACTGACTTATCCAATAGTGACCCCACTTGAGCTATAGGTAGACTGAGTGTATGAGCCCAAGACCACAACCAATAGTTTAGGTTCGAGTGACTAGTATCAAGAAAGAATAACATATGTGGAAGGAATTACACTGTAATGTCCTCTAACTAATATACATATCCCATTTTCAAGATAACTATTCATTCCCATAATATATATAAAGATACATATGAAATACACACAATGTGTACAAAAGACATCATTTTATTGGTATAATTTCCCATATACAACCATCAATGGAGAATACATCTATATAAAAAAATATCACAATATAAGAGATCCTCCAGTAAAGGGAAGAAATAACCTCTATATAATTACTTTTTGATCAGCCTTAGACAAAAACTATCACCACCACATGTCAGCTCCACTAGCTTCACTTTCAACATACCAACAAACGGAAAACTCTAAAAATATATTTTTCCTGCCTAATTAGAAAAAAAAAGTTCGTGAAGCCTTCATTTTAGTGAGTATGAAATAACATAATATGACTCTATAAAAACCTAATGTAAGATTAAATAATTACATAACACAAACATAATGATGAGGAAAATGAGGAAAATGCCAATATTTTCCAAATTTAATTTATGGTAACAAACCATGGATTATAGATGAATCCCAGTCTTCTAAGAATGAATTAGTGATATATCATAGTAATTAAAAATTTCAGTATTTATAGAATAATATATGACATAAAAAATTTAAGGTGGAAAACCTGTATAAATAATGATCCCTAAAGGAAGTAAGTAGTTTATTCGGTTTCATCGATCTTGACGTATTCTAACCACTCCAAATATCAAACATACAAATTATAATCCAGTATTTAGTGGTGGAACTACATCTTGTTAAGGTACATGTTCCTGTTGGGGGAGTATTACGTCCCATTATCCATAAACACCAAGACATATAAAAAGACAATTTACCACAAAAAATATATAATGTGGGCCCAAAGAGAATAAATTTATGTATGTAATTTCGGTAATTTATAAAACATGATGTACGGTTTGTGAATTTTTGTTTAATTGATTTAGATATTGGAGTTCCTTTATTTCTCTTAACGGGGGTCCATGCTCTAGTAGGCCAAAGGGTGCATGAATCCATGCTCAATTGTGGATTACTTTTACCTATGAATCAGTGTGTCTCATAGGGAGTACCAAACTCTGGATTGAATGGGGGACCCAAGACCTATCATAATCATGTCACTAGGAGAGTAAAGAATATCATATCTATATAGATCATATCATCCATGTTCATTTTTCATCTATAAGAAGATAAAATATTTAAAATATATAAAAAATTCAATATATGGTCTCTAAAAAAGGATCATACTATATTGATCAATATATATTAATACATAGGATTTACTACATAAATACTAGTTTTGGTTACCCATGTGTGAAGATATAGAAAACAATATGGGAAACAATGTAAATGGCATGTAATTTTGAATACTCAATATATATGTCATCATTCTATGTATGGATATTTTTTTAATGTGGGGTAACTATAAATCACTTTTACCTTTATATAAATGGAATATAAGTATTGGTGTTTCATTTATAACACCCCATGTTGTGTTGAATAACACTACATGATATTTACTTCTAGACCATATCGTGTGTAGGTGACATTATCTAACTCAGTGTGTACTCTAGTTCACACGATATCGTCTTACCTGATACCAAATGGGACGTACTTATACACTACATGGTTAATAGGTCACCAAATATATCTTAGTGTGTACATTTGTACACAGTATGTAATGTGACCTAACTCTACACAAAATATACTTCTTGACTAGATAGTGTGTGATGATTAATGTTCATTAAAAACTATAAATAGATTTTACATTTACATTACATGGAATGTGAAATTTATCTCGAATGAAAACCCAAGTCACTATATTGGAAATGTACATGACATATAGCTACTAGAATACATAACATATGGTTGAAAAATTTAGAAAACTCGTGATGTTCGCTAAAATCCCCATTGTCACCATTATTTTTAAACAACTCTTGACTGAAGAATTTTTACCCTTATTGATTATCATATCCTTGCCTTATGTTGTCCTTAACTCCATTTTTGTAGCATTTACAATCACCTATTGCTAAAAGACATCATAGAACATGACCTCGAAGCACTGAGATTTAGTTTCACACTATATATAATACCACCACACCTCTAAAGACCCATAGTCACCTATTAATCATTTTTAAACAAACTAATTCATTTTATTTTTTCTGATGACTCTCATTGTTAGCCTTGGGTTTTGCAATCAATGGTCTCATTTCTTAATCATTCTATTATTAGCCATAGTGAAGGTCTACTACGAATGTACTGAGAAGAAGGGGAGGAAAAATTGATTGAAGTAAAAGTTTTATGGCTAGTTAAATGTTATGACTATAATTCATTGTATATTGATCATTCAATGATAATGAACATGGTGAATAAGGATATTAAGGAAACAATATAAACAATAAATTGAACTAGGATATACATGAAGCTTAAATAGGTCATGAACTATATATCAAAACCAGGAATCATCATAGTAATCCTAAATAATGAAAGAGATATTGGAAATAATATGTCCTATATCATAGGAAAATTATTTATTCATCAATTCATTGATTGATGTTGTGTGACCTAGTTGTAATATTCATTGAGAATCTTTCTCCATCTCTCTAACTTGATATTGAATCTACATGAGTCGATTTCCAAGCATCTTCCCCAATACACCTTAGGGGTGTCAAAAATGTGGAAAACCCTATAATATATAAATAATAAGGATTTTAAAATATGGAATTTAGTCAAATAGGGTATTTAATTAAAGGATATGTTCCCAACACCCAAAAAACACCTCCCCTAGGCTTAAAACACAATTTTAAATACTATAATATAGTATGATTTTTTTTATCTTTATCTTAGAATATATTATCATTCATTCCCATGGGGAAGATATTTATTTATTTAATAAATATAAAATATCCCTTAAAATACCACCATCTTGGATTATTACCAAAACAATTCCTGAGGGTAAACACAATTCCCTGAGATTAGTTAAATGTTATGAATATCATTTGATATTGTTATCTATGTTAAATTTATCATTTTACCCATGTATATTACTCAGTAATTTCAAAGATAAAAATTGAGCATTTTTATAACTAAGAAAATACTCATGACACTATATCCACCCTATAATTACATATTTTCATCCTCAAAAAGGAAACAATTAGACCTAAAAAATTGAGCAGGATAAAAATTAACCTCTAATAGAAATAAAACATCCATCCATGAAATATATTAGTCTTTAGTGGCCAAGGATATATACCAACCTAGGAAATACAGATGTAAGAAGACATCATCTTTTATATAGTCTTTATTATTGGAAAATTCTCCTTGATCATCCACTTATTACTTAGAACAATCAATGCATGCTCGGTCTTGTATAATGCCTCAATAAATTTATGACCCCAAATTAAATGAATTTAAACATTTTAGCCAACGTCCTACTCATCCACTAGTATCTAATCAATATGGATTAAATCAACACTAAAAACCATCAGCGTCTATATAAACATGGTCTATTAACTTGACAACAGACTATAGGTGTACCCTGATTTCCACCTATAATGTGTGACCTGAAGTAAGATGTCACAAAGATCATCAACCTGTAATATCCTTTCAGAAGGGAATACCAATTATAAATCTTCACCAATATTTTTAATGCTTCAAAATATCATATCTATCATGCCCTTTATATATTACTTGTTATTACCTAATAAGAATTATAGAATAAAATTACCATAAAAAAATTGTGTTTAAAAATAATAGATTAATCATTTTTCTTGTTCAAGAAAGAACATATCATCCAATAATGTGTTCATGGTCTTAACAACCTCCCATGATAACAGGATTGGGTTGTGGTCACTCCATGCAAAATTTATTGATGGGAAATATAACAACAAAACCCAATAATTAAACACCAAAGAAACCATACCTTAGATAATATATGACTAATTCCACCATAATAAAAATTAGATATTCTTAACAAGTTTAAAAAACCCTTCCCTTTCAGCACAAGTCCCCGAAATTCAACTTCCAGAGATATGAATACTAAATAAAACCTAATGAGAAACTCACTCTATTATGTAGAAACATCACTACATATTGAATATTATTTATTAGTTATACCTATTACACAAAGGTATCAAACACTTATGGGAGAACATAGTTCAAATAAAACTCATCATATCTATCAATATGAGCCTTATAAGAACACTACAATCGAACCATAAAATTAAATGATGTACACACAGTCATTATGGAAAATGCATAGAGAGGACTACATGAGAAAACCTGGCCAAACATGATCAAAATATTTCGAGTAATAGTATTTTTTACCCTCACATAGATAAGTGAGAGGAATATAGTTATTTTCTATGTATTCTATACCTCCTTATCTCACTGAAACAGAATGTATTGATGTTTATTGGAAAAATAAAATCCTAAATTTTTATGTACAGAAATACTACCAATGGAATCATCTAACATGATACCATTTCTCAAATATAAAACATAATAAATTTCATCATTGATCTCTACATATTCTTGATACAACTCTACCTTATTAAATGGTGTGTCTCAGGAATTTGGGACACTCAGACTTTGAAAATAAACATTTATAATCCACCACATTGTTGATGCTCCCGAAGAAAGAGAAGAACATACTCTAATTACTTAGATGACAAAAATTAGATAAGTATTTGATAAATTAAATCCAAAAAAAATGATTCATGTTACCCATGAATCATGTTGAGGAATTACTCCACTCTCAATGAAAACACATGAATATTAATATTCTTTTTCTAATATAACAACATTACATATAGAATATCCCCTTACATGTTACCATATATGTGACTACCATAGCTAATTTTATCCATGAACCAAATTCCACTAAATTAATATGACACATTGGTCTTGACGGAGCCATTATTTAATAGGTTTTTAAACCAAAATGTCTTATCTTTGAGCTCATCCTGGTTGCATGATAAACTGATGAATATATTAGTACCAGAATAAAATAAAGTCACTATAGATATCAATTTCTTGATAATGGTAACCCCATAATATCATTACATTAAATTTTCATATGTTTCTACTCCATTAAATCTCATCTATATAAAATCTATATTTTGCAAGATAAAAATTACAGTCATTGGATGGTTAGATTATAAGATCCTATGTTTAACCAACTCATCCTACCAAATGGTATTACTCACCATTTAAGGAAAACCAGAACACATATTCTTACCTAAAAATAACCCAAAATATTTAATAATACATTCCACTCCTAGTATTTTATTATGGGGAATCATCCAGAAATATGGAACCTCACAACAAATCTCTCTCTCCAAAGTGAAAAGGCACACTTCCAAACAATGTGATTCAAAGAAAGATCACATCAAGTAGGATTCTCTAGTTAAATAGTGTAGTATTAGAGCCACCCCATAATTAAAAATCCATATAAATATTAAAAAATTAATAACTTTTATCATTATAAATGTATATTACTGTTACTAATAATCACATAAATCGCACCTCAAACTCTTTTGAGTACTCTCTACCATGAACCATTCATTAAAGAAAACATTCTACTACACAAGTAATCAACACTCTGCGATTTACAAGTATCACTCAAAGATGGAGGATGAGAAAGAACCAATCCTCAAACACCTATATATTCTCCTTCACCCCTAAATACATTTCCAAATTATTTTTCTTATAATGATTTTGCAACTATAATATAAATCTCCATGACCTCAGTGCTTCCTATAACATGGAAATAAATCCACAACGCCACTCTATATAAATAGATGTAAACTATATAATGTTTTAAAATTTGGATTTATCATTACCAAGTGAAAGATTTATACCACCAATGATCACTCACTCCTAAGTCCACACTCGATATATCAATCTCAAAAAAAAATTCTAGATAATGTATATGGAGTGACTTATTGATGAATATTGACATGCTCTTACCTAGACCATGCTATCCTAAAGATGGTCCATCACCTTGGAATATGAATCCATTATAAAATAATTTTATATCACTTACTAAAAAAACTCCAAATAGGATATGGTGGGCAAGTTTTATTATTATGTTGAGTAAACATTAAACAATAGCTTGTTATACAGTGAAGGGATCTCACTATAAGGATAGTGAACTTGTTGATATATGAACATAATAGATAATAAATATGATTCTCAGACTTCATCCTCTCATATATCATATAAGGATCAAAATTTCATCTGAAACCCATGTGGCCTCTATGGTTGGAATGCCTAAAGTATATCCAACTAATGGATGAACCTATATATCCCAAATAAATACCATTAACCCTACAATAATCTAAAAATTAATAAATGATGGAGGATCCTACCTCTAATAATTATCCAAGGATACCTATCATTTTGACAACTAAACTATTTTCCTTATACTTGAATGATTGGTAGTGAGAGGCTCAAATACTCTCGTAACCTAATCTTGATCTTACCTTTAAATCTGAGTTGGTTTCTAGAGGTTGGCATCATATATGTGGTAGAAATACCCATGGTGACTAGATAATATTAGGGTGTGATGGACCAAAGAAGATGAAAAGGATCATGACTGACCACTGTATGAAGCATATTATAACCTACATATACAATGTTGATGATATACTTGACCTCTTGTTCGACTAACAAGTTATCAAAGTCAAAAATATCATAAATAAAAATTATATGTTATTTTTTCTCCCAAATAATGATGTGAAAACTCAATACCCCCTTCACATCAATACCAAAAATTCCCAAACCAGCCCTGAAGAAATTAATAACATAAAACTCCATTTATTCAATAAATATCTATGATCCAACTCATTCATGACCTAAACAACTAAGAACCCACCTTAGTTAATTAACAGCCAAGTGTATCATCCCATGGATTCCAATACTATTCTTAGGGTTCGTGATTATCCTATAGATGGAATAAAATACATCTAACGCCTTATATTATAAAAAACATCAACCAACTTATATCATCAGCTTTTATATAAAAAAAATCAAAACATATATATAAAGAGTAAATTAAATAGTATCCAATTCGGGAATAGTAAATTCTTCTGATAGGAACCACACCACCTAACCAAGAACAAATATATAATATACATTCAAATCATAAATTTTGTAGGTTTGATAGACTCGAGATAAGGAAGGATACCAACACTAGTGCAGAAAACATTTTTTACGTCGGTTATTTTTCATTATTTACGTCGGTTTTTAGGAGACGTTAATACGGACGACGTTATAAATAACGTTTTTTACGTCGGTTATTTAAAACCCGACGTAACATCCCTAACATCACAGGGTTTATCACGTCGGTTCATTAATAACCGACGTGAAAAATGATGGGGGATGGGGATTTATAACAGTGGTTATTATATAACCGCCGTGATAAATCGCGGGTGGGGGGGTTTAGCACGTCGGTTATATAATAACCGACATGATAAATATGCGCGGGGGGTTTATCACGTCGGTTATTTCTAAACCGACGTGATAAAACGCCTGGGATATCGTTTATCACGTCGGTTATGACATAACCGACATGATTAACCCTTCCCCGGGCCTATTATCACGTCGGTTTCTTAAATAACCGACGTGATAAAAAGGCCTGGGAAACGTTTTAGCACGTCGGTTTTCCAATAACCGACGTGGTAAATCAATTCCCAGGCCTTTTAGCACGTCGGTTATATTAAGAACCGACGTGATAAAAGGCCCGGGAACGGTTTATCACGTCGGTTCTCGAAATAACCGACGTGATAAACCCCTACCGATTTATTATCCACGTCGGTTATAAAATAACCGACGTGAAAGGGATATTTTTTTTTAAAATAATTGCACTGCTCTCACCAAAAAGCAACCAGAAACCAAACAACAAAAATAACCATGCCAGCCCGCCCCCAAGCCCCAACTGAACCCCACCCTCATCTATACCCACCTAACAACCTGGCCAGCCCTCCCCCACCACATTGGAGCCCCACCACAACCCTTGGACACCCCCACCCCTTGGACAGCCCCCCCACCCTCATTTACACCCCCACGACCCCTAGTATAGCCTCAAACACCCATTGGACACCCCTCCCATATCCCTTGGACACCCCCACCCCTTGGACACCCCCACCCCTTGGACACCCCCCCCCCCCACCCTCATTTACACCCCCAAGACCCCTAGTACAGCCTCAAACACCCATTGGACACCCCCCCCCCCCCCCCACACCTTGACAGCCCTCCCAGACCCCTTGGACACCCCCCCCCCCCCCCCCGACCCCTGGACACCCCCCCGAGCCCTTGGACAGCCCCAAACACCCCTTGGACACCCCTCCCGTATCCCTTGGACACCCCCCACCCCTTGGACACCCCCCACCCCTTGGACAGCCCCCCCACCCTCATTTACACCCAACCGGCCCCTTGGACAGAACTCCCAGACACCTTGGACACCACTCCCATATCCCTTGGACACCCCCCCACCCCTTGGACACCCCCCAGCCCTTCGACTGCCCCCCACCCTCATTTACACCCCCCGAACACTAGGACAACCCCAAACACCCCTTGGACACCCCTCCCATATCCCTTGGACACCCCCACCCCTTGGACACCCCCCCACCCGTTGGACAGCCCCCACCCCCTGGACACCCCCCTCGACCCCTTGGAAACCCCCCCCCCCCCCCCCGACCCCTTGGAAACCCCCCCCCCCCCCCCATCCCCTTGGACAGCCCCAAACACCCCTTGGACACCCCCCTATATCCCTTGGACACCCACCACCACTTGGACACCCCCCCACCCCTTGGACACCCCCCCCCCACCCTCATTTACACCCAACCGACCCCTTGGACAGCCCCAAACACACCTTGGACACCCCTCCCATATCCCTTGGACACCCCCCACCCCTTGGACACCCCCCACCCTCATTTACACCCCCCCCCCCCCCCCGACCCCTAGGACAGCCCCAAACACACCTTGGACACCCCTCCCATATCCCTTGGACACCCCCCAAACACCCTCCCACCCCCTTGGAACATCTCCCCCCATACCAAAATCCAGACCAAAAAAACCATCAACAGTAGACCAAAACAAGAAGTAGAGAAAAATTAAACATTCACTTATATAACATTCAAAACTTACACTGTCAACTTCAAAAAAAACTAAATCCATCCTAAACGACTACGAAATACACAATTACATTGACAATATTCAAAATTACATTTTACATTACAAACAACTAAAAGTCAATCAAACCTGTAAAATAATTTGACCACTCCACTTGTAAGTGTTTGATATCTTCAGCAGTAAAGGGTTGAGGGTCATCAAAAAGCTACAAAGGAAAAGGATATTTGTCAACGTGTATAATGAATAAATCAAATTGAAATATTATGAGAAAGAGGAAATCTTACCAGGTAAAAACTCAGAACTGTCCCAGTTGTTATTATTTCATACATAAATCTTAACATGTAATATCCGCATTCGATGATGCCTTGTTGCTCATGACATTTCTGTTTGAATGAGTGTAAATTCAATATATAATTTTTATGTAATAAATCAAAATGTACAAATTATAAATGGATATTTACCTTCGCATGTACATATTTGATCTTGAAATTCCTTTTCATTGCGCTTTTTCGAAAGTGGACCCATGCCCTGTTAGAAAATAATACGAATGGGGTAAATTTAAAATTCATTATAATATATAAAACTATTGTGAAATTGAAACTTACGTTTCCAATATATTCTTAAAACTTTCTCGCACATCATCATGGAGAGAGCATATCCAATAAAGTGATTTCTCCCTAGGGCAAAAAGCCCCTAACATTCAATGATCCCTGATAAAAGGAAATTTAACGTTAGTGGTTTTTTATGTTAAAAGATAATTAACTCTTTGAGAGGGATGTGTTTCATACCTCTCACAAAAAGGAATCATCCAACACTGTGTGATTACATTCTTTTCAAATCTATCATCAATATAAATCATTCTTTGTTCCTCATCCAATGCACATGCTTCAGGGGAAATCAATTGTGGGTCCAAGAATCCATATACATCTGTCAGCTCATTCCTCTCACAAATTTTATACAGATACCTAATACAAAGTAGACATAAGTATACATTTTTAATAAATATAACGCAAGGAAAAGGTGTTAAGACTTACATGATAAAAATTTGCACCACGTTGATGCCCAACTTATCTCCAGGGACAAACTCCATGATATCAGTTTTCATAATCCCCACACTTAATTCACGTCCACAGACATGAGCTTCCATTGTAAAGTAATAATGATCCTCCAACAAATTTTAATATCTTGACAATTTGTCAAGACTGCTAGTATCTGCATCTGATGTCATAGCTATCTGTCTTTGTTGTTGTCTATACAGTATTTCTTTACCTTTGAAGTATTCCTGTAAAAATAAATTGAAAAATATATTAGTTTTTAAATGATAAAACATTAATAAAAATATAAAATAAAAGATATAACATCCATACCTCTATGGTAATGAGTCGAAGAAGTCTGGATGGCCAAAGTAAAAAATGGCCGATACTATGTCCAACTGTCGTCACCTCATCTGTAGGTAATGGTATCCGAGCTGATCTATCTATAATATCCTGTACAGTGACCCTCTGATTCTCTACCTCTAACTGTTGATGATGAACTGTATCTCCTATAAAATATACCATCCCATATAAAACTATATGATGTTGAGGATCATCAACATACAACTCACAATAAGTAGGTAGTTGCGGCGGAGGAGGAGGATCAAAAATGGGGTCCGCAGGCTGAGGTGGGGGAGTGGGAGCTACTGGGAGAGGTGGAGTGGGAGTTGCACCCTGAAATTGTCTTTGCAAGTCTGCAAACATAAACTGCACCGATGCTCTAATATTTTCCTCCATTGTCGCATTAATATTATGGACTTCAGCCTCCAAGGATTCTATTTTTTTTATAAACTCCCTCAACGTTAGAAGTTGAGGAACGTGGCAACACTTTTCTTACTGATACACCTGCCGGATATCCTCTTACACGGCCAGGATTTTCGGGCTTTCCCAATGCCACAGATAAAATATCTTCCCTCCCAGATGGTGTAAATGTCCCCTGTGAACTCTGCTCCTCAAGAGAGTCCTGTAATAATTAATTGAACATTTCTATAATGATTGGAAATATATGAAGAAAATAGTAAACTTAAATAAATAAAATAGATATCTTACAATCCTCTCAACTACGAGTCTCGATTCTTCCGAAAGATATTGTCCTTTTTTTCCCTTCCGAGCTCTTTTCCATTTCTCATGTCTAGATGGAGGGGATGGAGGGGCCACCTCTCCAGATCTTGAAGACTCAGCTCTTAGTTGTTGAAATTTTTCTGCCATCATTTGTTCTTCCAATAATGCATACCCTCCCCAAGATAAACTATGAGGGTATACATTTTTAGATTGGATCTCTTGATGAGCTTTCCTTGTTTTCTGTAAATTAAGAATAAGTAATCATTAACAAAACAATAATAAGATCATTTATATAAGAAAGCTTATAAAAGTTTACATTGCCCATACCAAAAATGATTCTTTTCTTCTACTTTCAAAAAATTGTCTCCATGTGTCTTCATCTATAAAAGGATATATACGACATGGATTCTCACGACTCCTATGACCATAAATGAAATCAGATGAGAGGGTTGATTTGAAATCCCTCCATCTCCTAGCAGCCAACGATAAGCATTTCTTCCTGACTCCTCCAGTGTCAGGAATATCAAATGTCATCTGATAAAAAAGAGGTTAAAAATATTATATATACTAGAAACATTTAAAGAACAGTCAAACAATAGAAAAACATCTTACCAAAATGGTCTCCCACAGCTGAGAAATTATCGCCTTATCCACACTTCTCCAATCATCATAGATAATGCTTACTTTTCTCTTAGCCTGAGTTGCTACAAAACCCTTAAAATCATTAGCATTTGGACCTCTAGGAAGATCATCATCATCAAACTCCACGACTATCCTCTCCTCCTTCGTACGGGAAAGTGATAATTTTGGTAAACGTTTGCACCCACGCTTACCAAACTTTGAACTCTTTTTCGTAATAGGAGCATGTGAATGTTCCTCCCCAGATGTATGACCAATATGCTCATCTCCAGAATCATGTGGTTGATCAACTGATTGATCTGTCATTTTCCTTAAAATAAAAAAAACAAACATTAGTTCACAAATATACAAATTCAAATATTGTAATACTACTTAATCAGAAAATAGAAAAGTGTACTAAATTACATAATAGTAAACATTGGTAATATGGTAAGCATGTTAAACAATGATAAACATGGTAAACACAGTCTGTTGTACCCCTCTCTCTTGGATTTTAATGATCACAATCACTCTTATTATGTTCTAACTTGTTTTCAAGTGTTTTTGTTGATAGGAAAATGGTTTCCAAGGAGTTGGCCCAAGAAAGCTGAAAACTGGACTCACTGAGTCCACCGGTCAGCCGGTGTGAGCTCACCGGCCAGCCGGAGGACCCAGGAAGTAGACTTGCCCACTGCCTGGTGTCACCGGCCGACCGGTGGACCAGACAGCCTTTCTCTGTCTGCACCACCGGCCGGCCGCTGGCTCATCACCGGCCGGCCGGTGGACCAGACAGAGCTTTGCTGTCTGGACCACCGGCCAACCGGTGATCCACCACCGGCCAGCCGGTGCGCCCAGGACTTCTCCTCTTTACGGTTTTTATTGTTTTATCATTTTGGTTTGATACATTATTTTATAAGTAAAAAATTTACAATATCTAACTTATATGAAAAAACTAAATGTAAATAAGAAATAAACATGTGTTACCTGTAATTTTAGGAATGTACAGTTGGATTGTTTTCCCAAATTCTTTCGTCGTGATCATTCCTTATGGAACAAACCATGTCTTCAACATACTCATCATTATGTTCTGTTAATCTTTCCATGGAAGTAGGGATCTCACATAAATCAGCATCTTCATCAAATTCATCCTCACCAACATATTGTTTTTTCCCTTGTAAAACAACAGCCCACTGTATATCTGATTGATCTACTACATAGAAAATTTGTTTGGCATGTGTTTCCATTATAAAAGAATCAACTGTGTCTTCCAATCTATTCAGATTAACAAGTGTCATTCCAAATTCATCGTGTCTGACACTGTTGTTACCGATAAACCATTTACAGTTAAAAACAGGAACTTTAATTTTAAAGTAATCACCCTCCCATATGTCTTCAATCACTCCATAATATGCACTTGATTCCGAAATTGGGTTTCTTTCCTTAGCACTCGAAAAATCCATTGCTTCTGCAAACACCAATACACCACTATTCTGAACTGCACTTCTGTTGTCCTGAGCTTTCGTATGAAATGTATAGCCATTAATTTCATAAGCGGACCATGTTATCACATTTAAAGATGGACCACCCACTATCCATTTTAATGTCTCTGATACATCTGATCTACCAAGCAAGGTCTTTTTAAACCATGGCAA
Source organism: Viscum album (assembly GCA_963277665.1). Classification (NCBI taxonomy): domain Eukaryota; kingdom Viridiplantae; phylum Streptophyta; class Magnoliopsida; order Santalales; family Viscaceae; genus Viscum; species Viscum album. Next base: position 2,052,029,025 of record OY728119.1, read on the forward strand.
AAAAGTTTTTTTGTGCTCATTCAAAATCCACATTTCTTTCTTCTTTGGATGACATTGTTTCAACTCATTAATATGCAATGTGATATCCGGTTGAACATCATCTATGTTATTCAAGATGTATGATTCTAACTTCTTCATCTGTTCAGCTGAAAGTGATTTGACTTTCAAGCCACGAATCCCCTTTCCCTCATTATTAACCTGTTCATGGCGAGATGGAGGCAAACCTATGTGTTTTGCTGTAGCCACGTAGCTCGTACAAAACTCTGCTACCTCCTCAGAAATATACTTTTCAATAATGGAGGCTTCATGTCGATATGGATTTTTAACATATCCCTTTAATATTTTCATATACCTTTCAAAAGGATACATCCAACGAAGATATACAGGTCCAAAAAGCTTTATTTCTCGAACCAAATGAATCATTAAATGCACCATCATATCAAAAAAAGTTGGAGGAAAATACATTTCCAAATGACAAAGTATAAAAATTTCATCCTTTTCTAAAATGTTCAAAGCATTCACATCAATCGCCTTGTTACAAATTGAATTGAAAAAATAACACAACCTCATTATAGTCTTTTTGACACGGATGGGCAATATTCCACGCAGTGCAACTGGTAGAATTTGTTGCATCATGATGTGACAATCATGTGATTTCATACCTATCAACTTCAAGTCTTTCAATGAGACAAATTTTTTTACATTTGAAGAATAACCTTGAGGCACTTTGATATCATGAAGTCACTGACAGAAGCTAATTTTCTCCCTCTTCGATAATGTATGACAAGCCGAGGGAAGAAATGTTCGTATTCCTTTAGGAGTGGGAGCTAACTCCAAACGTATTCCCATTGATAGTAGGTCTAACCTTGTATTCAACCCATCTTTTGTATTTCCTTTAATATCTAGCAATGTTCCGATCAAAGAATCACAGATATTCTTCTCCACGTGCATGACATCAATATTATGTTTGACTTCATGATACCTCCAATATGGTAGCTCAAAAAATATTGACCTTTTCTTCCAAATATGTCTATCATTACCAGATTTTTGTGTCTTTCCCAATGTCACATCAAGGTTTTTCACCCTCTCAAAATACAAATCTGGGGATAAAGGTTTTGGAGCAGTATCAAATTCTTGTGAGCCATTGAATGCCTTTTTTAGTCTTCTATAAGGGTGATCCATAGGCAAAAACTTTCGATGACCCATGTACACTGTTTTCCTCCCATGATGCAATTGACAATATGACGTCTGTTGTTCGCAAATTGGACATGCTTTATGCCCTTTAACACTGTATCCAGACAAATTTCCATATGCTGGGAAGTCATTTATAGTGAATAGAAGCACTGCATGCAGTTGAAAATATTCCATTTTATAAGAATCATACACCCTAATACCATCAGCCCATAACAGTTTCAAATCATCAATCAGCGGTGACAAGTATACATCAATATCATTGCCGGGTTGCTTTGGACCAGAGATCATGATACTCAACATGACATATTTGCGCTTCATACAAACTTCAGGAGAGAGGTTGTAAATTACCAATAAAACAGGCCATGAACTATGTGTGCTACTGAGGGTTCGGTATGGATTCATTCCATCTGTGCACAAGCCTAGTCTCAGATTTCTAATTTCATTTCCAAATGTAGGGTACTGGGCATCAATTTTCTTCCATTTTGGACAATCAGCTGGATGACGTATTTTTCCATCACATACCCGCTCATCAGCATGCCATCTTAACCTTTTTGCATCATGTGAATTAGCAAATAAACGTTTGAAACGAGGAATTATAGAAAGATACCAAAATACCTTTGAAGGGAGCTTTGTAATCTCTACATCAGCTTGTTATTTTTCTTTCACCTTATACCGTGATGTCCCACATTTAGGACACTCTTTCAGAAATTCATATTCCTTCCTATATATAATGCAGTCATTCGGACAGGCATGTATTTTCTTGTATCCCAATCCCATCGGGCATAATATTTTTTTGTCCTTATAATGTGAATCTGGAAGATTGTTATCTTTTAGAAGAATGTCTTTCATCAATTGTAGCAGCTCTGTAAAACTTCTGTCACTCCATCCATGTTTCGCCTTCAGTTTAATCAATCTTAACACCGCCGACAAAACCGTAAAATCTGTACAACCAGGATATAATGGTTTTTCGGCATCACCATATAGACGTGCAACTGTCGGTTCTATCTCAACTTGTTCTGCTACAATATCGCGAATCATTTCTTCAATTCCATCGGAGTTACCATCTTGCGATTCATTATCATCAGTGACATTCTGTCTAGTTTCGCCAGGCCAAATCCAAGGGTTGTAACTCAGATTGAAACCATGACAAATCAGATGATCTTTTATCTCTCTACTTTTCAACTTCTTCATATTCAGACATTTCAGGCATGGACAGAAAAAAATTTCACTACTTGGAACATTTCGTTTAGCAAATTCCAAAAAGGCATCAACACCTTCCTCATATTCATTGCTCATTCGATGTTCCGTAATCCAACTTCGACTCATTATTACCTATAACAAATAGCAAAAATATATATATTTTTTAGATAAGACAAATATATGTTTATATGAAAAAAATCATAATTTGAATGTAAACAATTTTGAAATATAAAACAAATCGATGTGTATTTAAAAAAATATGCTTGAATATTATTTTTTAAACAAAATATAGTAAGATATAACACCCCCCCTGGACACCCCCCGACCCCTTTGGACAGCCCCCCGCCCCTCCTGGACACCACCCCCCACCCCCTACCCCCTTGGACACCCCCCTGGACATCCCCCAACCCTCTGGACAGTCCCCCACCCACCCGGACAACCCCAAATACCCTCTGGAGAGGCCGCCACCCACTTGGACAGCCCCCCACACCCATCCACCCCCTTGGACACCCCCCCTGGACACCCCACCGACCCCTCTGGACAGGCCGCCACCCCCTTGAACAGCCCCCCACACCCACCCATCCCCTTGGACACCCCCCGACCCCTCTGGACAGCCCCCGACCCCTCTAGAAAGCACCCCCACCCCTCCTGGACACAACCCCCCACCCCCGACCTGCTTGGACACCCCCTTGGACACCCCCAACCCTCTGGACAGCCCCCCCCCCCCACCCCTCCTAAACACCACCCCCACCCCCTACCCCCTTGGACACCCCCCTGGACACCCCCTAACACCCACCCACACCCTTGGACAGCCCCCCACACCCACCCACCCCCTTTTAAATCCCCCTGGACACCCCCGACCCCTCTGGACAGCCCCCCACCCCTCCTGGACACCACCCCCCACCCCCTACCCCCTTGGACACCCCCCTGGACATCCCCCAACCCTCTGGACAGCCCCCCCACCCACCCGGACAACCCCAAATACCCTCTGGAGAGGCCGCCACCCACTTGGCCAGCCCCCCACACCCATCCACCCCCTTGGACACCCCCCTGGACACCCCACCGACCCCTCTGGACAGGCCGCCACCCCCCTTGGACAGCCCCCCACACCCACCCATCCCCTTGGACACCACCCTGGACACCCCCCGACCCCTCTGGACAGCCCCCGACCCCTCTAGAAATCACCCCCACCCCTCCTGGACACAACCCCCCACCCCCGACCTGCTTGGACACCCCCCTGGACACCCCCCAACCCTCTCGACAGCCCCCCACCCCTCCTAAACACCACCCCCACCCCCTACCCCCTTGGACACCCCCCTGGACACCCCCCAACACCCACCCACACCCTTGGACAGCCCCCCACACCCACCCACCCCCTTGTAAACCCCCCTGGACACCCCCCGACCCCTCTGGACAGCCCCCCACCCCTCCTGGACACCACCCCCCACCCCTACCCCCTTGGACACCCCCCTGGACATCCCCCAACCCTCTGGACAGCCCCCCACCCACCCGGACAACCCCAAATACCCTCTGGAGAGGCCGCCACCCACTTGGACAGCCCCCACCCCCATCCAACCCCTTGGACACCCCCTGGACACCCCACCGACCCCTCTGGACAGGCCGCCACCCCCTTGGACAGCCCCCCACACCCACCCATCCCCTTGGACACCACCCTGGACACCCCCCGACCCCTCTGGACAGCCCCCGACCCCTCTAGAAAGCACCCCCAACCCTCCTGGACACAACCCCCCACCCCCGACCTGCTTGGACACCCCCCTGGACACCCCCAACCCTCTGGACAGCCCCCCACCCCTCCTAAACACCACCCCCACCCCCTACCCCCTTGGACACCCCCAACACCCACCCACACCCTTGGACAACCCCCCACACCCACCCACCCCCTTGTAAACCCCCCTGGACACCCCCCGACCCCTCTGGACAGCCCCCCACCCCTCCTGGACACCACCCCCCACACCCTACCCCCTTGGACACCCCCCTGGACACCCCCCAACCCTCTTGATAGCCCTCCCACCCCCCTGGAATCACTGAAAATTTACCATAACAAGAAGTTGGGCCATTCAAAGAATGTTTTTAGGTGTGGAGGAAGAACTGAGTTTCAATAGATAGAGAAGGAACTCGACATTAGGTTGTCTATTCCAGGTGTGGATTTGAAGGAGTTAATGTTTGTTCAGTGACCCAAGAGATTGAATCAGAAATTCAGATGTTGTGCCATTTTCTCATGATGAGGATGAATAATTGGTGGGGTTTGACTTTTAAATGGAGAGCTTAGTAGACCATCATATTTTCTATAGATCAGTAAAGGATGTTAGCATTGAACATAAGGCTTAAGGGATGCTTTCAGATCCAAATATGTATGTTGATGGATGCAATGGATCTAGTAGAGGTTCTAGAAAGAATGGTGGTTTTATTTGTTTAGGATAAGTAGTGAAGAAAAAACTAGTTAATTTTTTACTTACTGAAAAGAGGGTATCTAAAATTTTTAACATGCCGAGGGGAAATCTGGTGAGTCCTCCTCGTGAAACATTTTTTCCAGGGGGTGAAAATGGTGATGTGATCCCAAATCCATGCACCTATGCCATGGTTGTGTGTGAATAAAGTTGTAACAACTGTAAAAGGGCAACCCATCCAAATGGACACGCCCCAACCCTCTCGGGGATTTATAGAAAACGATGAAAAATTAGTGAAATCATAAAATTAGTCAATATTGCAAGTCGAACTAATAGATCTAGGGATGATAAATAAGATTATGGTGCCAAAACTAGTTAAAAGGGTTCGCAATCGAAGAATCTTAGCTAGTTTCAACAAAAAAATCACAACACATATATATATACTATCCGCAAAAAAAACGAACGAGTGGGAGGATTACCTGAGTGCTGCGAGTTTAGATGATTGATCCGAGGAGATTAAATATGAGAAACGATGATCGCAAAACGAATCTAAACCAACGAAATGGACGAGCCGATTCGGGTTTACGCGCGAGAGAGACGAGTCGCGACTGTCGAAGGTAAACTCGCGAATGACAATCCACGGGTCTGGGTAAATTTTTAAATGAGTTATCACGTCGGTTATTCAATAACCGACGTTATATTTTTTTTAAAAACATTTATAACGTCGGTTATTCAATAACCGACGTAAAAACCTTCCTCCGATTCTTTTTTTACGTCGGTTATAAAATAACCGACGTTATAAAGGGCTCAAAATCCGCATTTTTTTACGTCGGTTATTCCATAACCGACGTCAAAAACATCTGCGGATTCTTTTTTTACGTCGGTTATAAAATAACCGACGTAAAAAGGCCTTCAAAAACCACGTTTTTTACGTCGGTTATTGAATAACCGACGTAATAACTCGTACATATGTCGATTTGTTACGTCGGTTATTGAATAACCGACGTAACAAACACCCCCCGCGCGATTAATAATGTCGGTTATAAAAATAACCGACGTTAAAGGTGTACTAAACACAGGTTTTTACGTCGGTTATTAAATAACCGACGTAAAAAACCTCGTTTTACATATTATGAAGTCAGTTTTATATAACCGATGTAAAAAATGGTGACGTAAAAAACGTTTTCTGCACTAGTGCAATTTTCTAAAAGATAATTGAGATTAATGTTTGGTAGAATCTCTCATTGAGATGTACCACTATTTTCCACTACCCATCACCAATAATAGGTTCACTCGCTCTATTCCCCCCAATGGTCATATCTAATATATGCATCAACTAAAAAAACACAGCACACTTGGGTATCAATACCATGTAGGCATTATTATAAACATACTCTATCATATTCCTCAAAAACATATTGTAAGGTAAAAAAGAGTCATATCAAACCCAATAAAAAGGGATATGGGGATAACTCAATGAATTATAGAAATTATCTAAAATTCATAGACCCATGTTTGATGTGGGAATCCCAACATTTGTAGCTCATATCCATGAATTATTTTAACTCACAAGAAACCTGAAATACTTAGAATATGAAAAGTTGATTAATTTACAACTCATCAGCCATTAGTAAGTCATATCTCAAAGGTAATGATACAATCCTATGGTTTCATAAGGATCAAATTATTAAAAAACAAACGCTTTATAAATTTTATTTTCTTATACTAAAAGTTTGTGCAGGAGCCTCATCCCACTAAGATTCATGTGTTGGTTGAGGGAGAATAAAACCATATCTTGTGTAACATCCCCTACACAAAAACAATCCACATCACCTTATAAAATTTGTAGAGGGGGTCAAAATCTCTCTTAAATATGTGTGTTAGTTATTGTATTTTCATAAATTGATAGATAAACCACAACTATATATGGTCTTCACATAAAATGAGCTACTGATTAACACTATATATAGTGAACATATGCCTCAATAGATGGGGAGTACGTAACTATATCAATTATAAAGGGGAATGTTACATTTTTGACCCCAATAGACTACTGTAGACATTATCTAATATAGATAGAACATATCAAACCATGAGTTCAAGAATAGGGGAGTACAAAACGTCCGAAAGTATGGTGGAACAACTCTCTAAAATCAATATATTGAATTCGGAGTACCAAACCTCGTGTCTCCCTTGATCATCTCAAGTTCTCCTAGTTGTCTCTTATATAAGAATAATATCCTTGAGATATTCAAAAAAACTACATGACCTTTAATGGATAAAATAATTATACCTTATATGTTATGATAAAAACACCGCTAATTGACTACTCGTATATCTAATTCTATCACATGGGTGAGAAAATATAAAAAAAACTAAGGGACGTAATGTTCAAGATATGTACTTTTGTACATGGTATTTAGGTCCTATGGGAATGTACTACCATATTTTCATCATGTTTGGTCATACAAAATGAAATTTCAATTTATTTACATGACATGTTGGTCTGGGTGTATACTTATACACATCCCATATCACTAGTGGAAAAAACGTTTAACACATCGGCATTTTTCACGTCGGTTCTCAATAACCAACGTGAAAAGCTGTGATGATCGATATATCACATCGGTTATCTTACAACCGACCTGATATATGGATCAGGATCCATATTTTACATATTTTATTTTATAACCGACGTAAAATATACAGAGATTAGCTTATTGACGTCAGTTATTATAAAAGCGATGTGAAAATCAAATCTGGTGCGCTTTATCACGTTGGTTATAAAATAACCGACTTGATAAAGGAAAACTCGGCACTTTACCACATTGGTTATTTTATAACTGATGTGATAAAGGAATGCTTGGAGCTTTACCATGTCAGTTATAAAAAAAACGACGTGATAAAGCCAATCTCAGCAATTTATCCCATCGGTATAAAGTGACATATATCACGTCGGTTATGAAATAGCCGACGTGATAAATAGTTTTATACATCAGTTAGTAAATAAATTATGTTATAAACATTAAAAAATAGTTTATCACAGCGGTTATTAAATAACTGATGTGATAAATCTTTTAAATGATTTATCGCACCCCGTATTCAGTCATTATGTGTTTTCTTTGATCGGGCGACCTAGGACTTATCTCTTTCACACACAAAACCTAGAATCGATTCGTCAAAGTCATGCCATCCAGCCACGTTTTTCCAACATCATTTCTCATATTTATTATTATCATATCTATAAGGTCGACTCACAACACTCAAGTAATCCTCACACGACTCCTTTTCAGTTTTGTTTTCTGTGTTTCCTTTAACTAATTTGTTGAGATGTTATTTTTCTTTGTTCTTGAAATCATGGTTAGTTTCACAGTGTTCATATATTCCATGATAAATTCTTTTATGATAAAATAAACCTATGGATGTGATTTCATGCATGGTTACGATTTTTGTGTGTTCTATCATGTGTGTGTGCACGTACAGGGGGTTTCCAAGGGGGTGGGGGGTTGTGCAAGTGGGTGGGGATGTCCAGGGGGTTGGGGGGTTGTCCAGTTGGGTGGGGGTGTATAGGGGGTGTCAAAGGGGGTGGGGGTGGTGTCCAGGGGGGTGAAGGGGTTGTCCAAGGGGGTTGGGGGTGTCCAAGGGGGGTATGAGGATGTCAAAGGGGGTGGGGGTGGTGTCCAAGGGGTTGGGGAAATCCATGGGTGTGGGGTGTCTAGGGGGGGTTGGTTGGGTTGTTCAGTTGGATGGGGGTGTCCAAGGGGTGTCAAAGGGGGTGGGGTGGGGTCTAGAGAGGTGTGGGGGATATCCAAGGGGTTTGGGGGTGTCCAAGGGGGTGTGTGGGATGTCCAAGGGGGTGGGCGTGGTGTCCAGGGGTGGGGGCAGTCCAGTGGGGTTGGTTGGGCTGTCCAGTTGGGTGGGGGTGTCCAGGGGGTGTCAAACGGGGTGGGGGTGGTGTCCAGGGGGTGTGGGGGCTATCCAAGGGGGTTGTGGGTGTCTAAGGGGGTGCATGGGGTATCAAAGGGGTGGTGGTGGTGTCCAGGGGGTGGGGGCTATCCAGAGGGTTCGAGGGGATGTCCAGAGGGTTGGGGTGTCAAAGGGGGTAGGAGGTGGGGTGGTGGAGTCCAGGAGGGGTGGTGGTGTCCAAGGTGGTGGGGGCTATATAGAGGTGTGGGGGGCTGTCCAGGGGGTGGGTGTCCTAAGGGGTGTGGGGCTGTCCAAGGGGGTGGTGGTGTCCAAGGGGTGTCCAAGGGGGTGGGGGTGGTGTCCAAGGGGGTGGGGGATAAGGGTCAGTTGGGATTGAATATTTCATCATGGTTTGTGGGATTATGATATGATGATTTTATTGTTTCATGTATATTAGGATATAATTTTTTAGTGTTGTTTACTCCAATTTTCTATCAACCATTGGAGGCCCCATGGTTTTCTTGGATTTTGTGGAATTTCCTTAAATAAGTTACTTATTCCATGTTCTTTTACCTTTATTTTTTGTTTCTTTTTTATTCTTTGTCCACTTATTATTCTCCTTCATTCCTTGTTTTATTAATGTTGTGTGGTCATTTTTAAATTGACGGTTTAATAGTAATCAATGTGTTCTAGGGTTATTAGGAGGGGTGGGGGTGTCCAAGGGGGTGGGGGCTGTCTAGAGGGGTTGGGGCTGTCCAGGGGGTGGGGGGTTGTTCAGAGGGGTGGGGGTTGTCCAAGGGGGTGGTGGTGTCTAGGGGGTGTCCAAGGGGTGGAGGTGGTGTCCAAGGGGGTGGGGGAGTCTAGGGGGTTGGGGGTGTCTATGGGGATGTCCAAAGGGGTAGGGGTGGGGGTGGTTTCAAGGAGGGGAGGGGTGTCCAAGGTGGTGGGGGCTGTCTAGAGGAGTGGGGGCCTTTCCAGGGGTCGGGGGGGTTTCCAGAGGGGTGGGGTCTGTCTAGGGGGTGGTGGTTTCCATGGGGTTTCCAAGGGGGTGGGGGTGGTGTCTAATGGGGTGGGGGTGTTGTCCAAGTGGGTAGGGGTGTCCAGGGGTGGGGGTGGTGTCCAAGGGGGTGGGCATGATGCCCGGTGGTGGGGGTGGTGTCCAGGGGGTGGGGTTGTCTAGAGGGGTGGGGGGTTTTCCAGAGGTTTCAAATCGTTAGGATCTGTGTAATTTTCAGTAGTGAATGTATACATATTTCAATATTTATACTTCATATTTCTTTTTTCCAAAAGGGTGAATTCTGTATCTAGTTGCACCAGGATGTATTCTTTGTGAACCTTAAGAAGAAAGTATCCAATATGAATTTAAAACTGTTATATCTAACAATATTTTCTTTTAGAAATCATATTCCAGCATATTTTTTCAAATATGCATATATTTTTTCTATATTTCCAAATTGTTTTACATTCAAATTATGATGTTTTTATATAAACATATATTTTTCTTATCTTAAAAAGATGTATATTTTTTATATTTTTTATAGGTAATAATGAGTCAAAGTTGGATTATGGAACATAACATGAGCAATAAATATGAGGAAGGTGTTGATGCCTTTTTGGAATTCTCTAAACGGAATGAACCAAGTAGTGACATTTTTCTTTGTTCATGCATGAAATGTTTGAATATGAAGAAGTTTAAAAGTAGAGAGATGAAAGATCATCTAATTTTTCATGGTTTTAATCCTAGTTATAGCCCCTAGATTTGGCATGGTGAAACTGGACGTAATTTCATTGATGATGATGATTCGCAATATGGTGACTCCGATGGAATTGAATAAATGATTCGCAATATTGCAACAGAACAAATTGAGATAGAACAGACAGTTGTGCATCTATATGGTGATGATGAAAAACCATTATATCCCGGTTGTATAGATTTTATTATTTTGTCAGTGGTGTTAAGATTGATTAACCTGAAGGTGAAACATGGATGGAGTGACAAATGTTTTACATAAATACTACAATTTATGAAAGACATTCTTCCAAAAGATAACGATCTTCCAGATTCACATTATAAGGCCAAGAAAATATTATGCCTAATGGGATTGGGATACAAGAAAATACATTCCTGTCTGAATGACTGTATGATATATAGGAAGGAATATGAATTTCTATCAGAGTGTCCTAAATGTGGGACATCACGGTATATGGTGAAAGAAAAATCACAGGCTGATGTAGAGATTTCAAAGATCCCTGTAAAGTTAATTTGGTATCTTCCTCTAATTCATCGTTCAAACATTTATTTTCTAATTCAAATGATGCAAAAAAGGTTAATATGGCATTCTCATGAGTGGTTATGTGATGGAAAAATATGTCATCCAGCTGATTGTCCACAATGGAAGAAAATTGATGAGCAGTATCCTACATTTGGAAATGAAATTAGGAATCTTAGACTAGGGTTGTGCATAGATGGAATGAATCCATACCGAAACCTCCATAGCACACATAGTTCATGGCATGTTTTATTGGTAATTTACAACCTCTCTCTGAAAAGTTTGTATGAAGCACAAATATGTCATGTTGAGTATAATGATCTTTGGTCTAAAGCAACCTGGAAATGATATTGATGTTTTCTTGTCACCGTTGATTGATGATTTGAAACTTTTATGGGAGGATGGTATTAGGGTGTATGATTCTTATAAAATTGAATATTTTCAACTTCATGTATTGCTTTTGTTCACTATAAATGACTTCCCAGCATATGGAAATTTTTCTAGATATAATGTTAAAGGGCATAAATCATATCCAATTTGAGAACAATAGATGTCATATTGTCAATTTCATCATGGGAGGAAAACAGTGTACATGGGTCATCGAATGTTTTGGCCTATGTATCACTCTTATAGAAGACTAAAAAAGGCATTAAATGGATCACACGAATTTTATATTACTCCAACACCTTTATCCTCTGATCTGTATTCTGAGAGGGTGAAAAAACTTAATGTGACATTGGGAAAGACACAAAAATCTAGTAATGGTAGACATATTTTGATGAAAATGTCAATATTTTTTGAGCTACCATATTAGAGTTATCATGAATTTAAACATAATATTGATGTCATGCAAGTGGAGAGGAATATCTGTGATAGCTTGATTGGAACATTGTTAGATATTAAAATGAAGACAAAAGACGGGTTGAATGCAAGATTAGACTTACTATCAATGGGAATACGTTTGGAGTAAGCTCTCACTTCTAATGGAAGACAAACATTTCTTCCCCCGGATTGACATACATTATCAAAGAGGGTGAAAATTATCTTTTGTCAGTGTCTTCATGATATCAAAGTTCCTCAAGGTTATTATTCAAGTGTAAAAAACTTTGTCACATTGAAGGACTTGAAGTTGATAGGTTTGAAATCTCATGATTGTCACGTCATGATGCAACAACTTCTACTAGTTACATTGCGTGGAATATATTTCCCATCCGTGTCAGGAAGACTATAATGATGTAGTGTTATTTTTTCAATTCAATTTTTAATAAGGTGATTGATTTGAATGCTTTGAAATATTTGGAAAAGGATGCAATTTGTATACTTTTTCAATTGGAAATGTATTTTCCTCCAAATTGTTTTGATATAATGGTTCATTTAATAATTCATTTGGTTAGAGAAATAAAGCGTTGTGGACTTTTATATCTTGGTTGGATGTATCCTTTTGAATGATATATGAAAATATTTAAGGGGTATGTTGAGAATCCATATCGACCTAGATCCTCCATTATTGAAAAGTATATTTATTAGGAGGTTAGTGTGTTTTGTACGAGCTACTTGGATGTGGCGCGACACATCGGTTTGCCTCCATCTCTCCATGAACGAGTTAATAATGAGGGAAATGGGATTCGTGGCTTCAAAGTCAAATAGTTTTATAGGAGATACAGTTCATCATCAACAATTATAGGTAGATAAATCAGAGGTTCACTGTACAAGATATTATAGATAGATCAACTCGAGTACCATTACCTACAGATGAGGTGACGACAGTTGGACATAGTATTGGCCATTTTTTAATTTGGTCATCTAGACTTATTCGAATCATTACCATAGAGGTATGTATGTTATATCTTCTATTTTATTTTTTTATTAGTGTTGTTTTATCATTTGAAAACTAATATATTTTTCTATTTATTTTTATAGGAATACTTCAACGGTACAGAAATACTATATAGACAACAACAATGACAAATGGCTATGAAATCAGATACAGATTCTATTTGTTTTGACAGATTTTCAAGATATTCAATTTTTTTGGTAGATCATTATGAGTTTCCAATGGAATCTCATGTTTGTGGACATGCAATAACTGTGGGGGTTATGAAAGCTGATATCATGGAGCTTGTTACTTGAGATAAGTTGGGAATCAACGTAGTGAAATTGTTTTCCATGTAAGTCTTAACACATTTTCCCTGCGTTGTATTTATTAAAAATATATACTTATGTCTATTTTGTATTAGGTATATTTATATAATTTGTGATAATAATGAGTGGATAGATGTATATGGGTTCATGGATCTGCATTTGATTTCCCCTGATGCATGTGCATGAACAAAGAATGCTTTATATTACTGAAAGACTTGAACAGAATATAGTCACACAATGTTGGATGATTCCTTTTTGTGAGAGTTATGAAACACATCACTCTCAAAGAGTTCATTATCTTTTTACATAAAAAACCACTAACCTTATACTTTCTTTTATCAGTGTTCATTGGATGTTAGGGGTTTTTTCCCAAGGGAGAAGACACTTTATTAGATATGCTCTATCCATGGTGATGTGCAGGAAAGTTTTAAGAAAATGATGTAAAAGTAAGTTTCAATTTCCCAATAGTTTTATATATTTTAATGAATTTTAAATTTATCTCATTTGTATTATTTTCTAACAGGGGATGGGTCTAAATTCAAAAAAACACAAAGAAAAGGAGTGAGAAGATCAAATATGTAAATGTAAAGGTAAATATCCATTTATAATTTGTATATTTAGATTTATTACATAAAAATAATATATTTAATTTACACTCATTCTAATAGAATTGTCATGAACAATAGGGCTCCATCGAATGCAGATATTATATGTTAAGATTTATGTATGAAATAATAACAACTGGGACAATTGTGAAATTTGACCTTGTAATATTTCCTTTTAATATTTTCCATAACATTTAATTTGATTTATTAGTTATACACATTAACTACTATCCTTTAAATTTGTATCTATTTGATGACCCTCAACCCTATAGTGCTCAATACGTCAAACCCTTACAAGTGTAATGGTCAAATGATTTTACATGGTTGATTGAATTTTAGTTGTTTGTAGTGTAAAATTTATTTTTGAATATTGTCATTGTAATTGTGTATTTGGTAGTCATTTATGTTGAATTTAGTTTTTTAAGTTGACATTGTAAGTTTTGAATGTTATATATGTGAATGTTTAATTTTTCTCTACTTCTTATTTTGGTCTACTTATGATGGTTTTTCTGGTATGGATTCTGGTCCAGGGGGAGGGGTTCCAATGGTGTGGGGGTGTTTAATGGGGTGTGGGGTGTCCAGGGGAGTGGTAGGGAAGTTCGGTGGGGTGGGGGTATCCTGGGTGTCCATGAGAGTGGGGGGGGGGGGGCAGTCTAGGGGGTGGGAGAATTTCTATGAGGGTGGAAGGGATGTCCAGGGGAGTGGGGGGCTGTCTAGGGGGTGTCCAGGGGTTTGGGGGTGTCATGTGGGGTGAGGGGGGTTTCCAGGGGTGCGGGAGGGCTGTCCAGTGGGGTGGGGGGGGGGGTCTAGGTTTTCCATGGTGATGGGGGGGGGAGTCTAGGGGTGTGGGAGAGGAGGCACCGCCATCCCTCTGGGGGAAGAATGCTACTGGAAGGTACTCATCACTCTTACATGTGAAACATTTTGAGTGATCATGCTTCACATGTGGGAGTGATGAGTACCTTCCCGTGGCGTGCCCCGCAAGGGATGGTGGCGCCTCCTCTCCCAACACTAGTTGTCCAGGGGTTTTCCAGGGGTGGGGGTAGTCCAGGGGTGTCGGGGTGTCCAGGGGTGGGGTGGGGGCTATCTAGTGGGGTGGGGGGGTTCTGGTCTAGTTTTGGTCGGGTTTTGGTCTGGCGGTTTCCAATGAGGTGGGGGTGTCCATGAGGGTGGGGGTTGTCCAGGGGTGTGGGGGGTTGTCCTGGGGGTGGGGGCAGTCCAGGGGTGAGCGGGTGTCCAGGAGGGTAGGGGCAGTTTCAGGGGTGGGGGAAGTCCAAGGGTGTGGGAGAGGAGGCACCACCATACCTCGGGGGGGCTGAATGGTGCTGGAAGGTACTCATCACTCCAACATGTTAAAAATTTTGAGAGCTCTAGCTTCGCATGTGGGAGTGATGAGTACCTTCCAGCGGCGTGCCTCCCGAGGGATGGCGGTGCTTCCTCTCCCAACACAAGTTGTCCATGTGCTGTCTTGGGGGTGGGGGTAGTCCAGGGGTGTTGGGGGGTGTCCAGGGGTGTGGTGGGGGTTGTCCAGTGGGGTGGGGGGTTTTGGTTTGGTTTTGGTTGTGTTTTTAGTCTGGGGGTGTCCAGTGAGGTGGGGGTGTCTAGGGGTGTGGTGGGGGATGTCCAGTGAGGTGGGAGGGTGTCTTAGAGGGTGGGAAGGATGTCTAGGTGAGTGGGGGGATGTCCATGTGGTGTCCAAGGGTGTGGGGGAAGTCCCAGGGGTGGGGGAAGTCCAGGGGTGTGGGGGTGTCCAGGAGGGTGGGGGTGTTGTCCAGGGGTGTGGGGGCTGTCTAGGGGTTGGGGGTAGTCCAGGGGTGGGGGGGATGTCCAGGGGATTTCCAAGATGGTGGGGGTAGTCCTGGGGGTGGGGGTAAACCAGGGGTGTGGGGGGTAGTCCAGGGGTGTGGGGGGTGTCCAGGTAGGTGGGGGGAAGTCCTGGGGTGGGGGTAGTCTAGGGGTGTGGGAGAGGAGGCGCTGCCAATCCTAGGGGGGCAGAACACGGCTGGAAGGTACTCATCACTCCCACATGTGAAACATTTTGAGAGCTCAAGCTTCTCATGTGGGAGTGATGAGTACCTTCCAGCGGCGTGCTCCCTGAGGGATGGCGGATCCTCCTCTCCCAACACCAGCTGTCCAGGGGCTTTCCAGGGGGAGGGGGCAGTCTAGGGGTGTGGGGGTGTCCAGGTTTGTGGTGGGGGATGTCTAGTGGGGGGGTCTGGTCTGGTTTTTATCTGGGAGTGTCTAGTGAGGTGGGGGTGTCTAGGGGTGTGGTGGGGACTATACAGTGAGGTGGGAGGGTGGGAGGGATGTCAAGGAGAGTGGGGGTGTCTAGGGGTGTCATAGCGGTGTCCAGGGGTGTGGTGGTAGTCCTGGGGGTGGGGGTAGTCCAAGGGTGTGGGGGTGCCAGGAGGGTGGGGGTGTCTAGGAGGGTGGGAGGGATTTCTATGCGAGTGGGGGTGTCCAGGGGTGTGTTGGGTGATGTCCAGTGTTGTGGGAGGGTGTCTAGGAGGGTGGGAGGGATGTCTAGGTGAGTAGGGGGATGTCGAGGTGGTGTTCAGGGGTGTGGGGGGGCAGTTCTAGGGGTGGGGGAAGTCCAAGGGTGTGGGAGGTGTCCAGGAGGGTGACGGTGTTGACCAGGGGTGGGGGGACTATCCAGGGGTGGGGGCAGTCCATGGGTGTAGGGGGATGTCCAGGTGGTGTCTAGGAGGGTGGGGGAAGTCCCGAGGGTGGGGGGGGGGGGGAAGTCCAGGGGTGTAGGGGCAGTCTAGGGTGGGGGGTGTTCAGGAGGGTGGGGGGAAGTCCCGCGTGTGTGTGTGGGGGGGGGGGGAGGGGGCAGTCCAGGGGTGTGGGAGAAGAGGCGCCTCCATCCCTCGGGGGGATGAATGCCACTGGAAGGTACTCATCACTCCCACATGTTAAACATTTTGAGAGCTCATGCTTCACATGTGGGAGTGATGGGTACCTTTCAACAGCGTTCCCCTAGAAGGATGGCAACACCTTCTCCCCCAACACCAGCTATCCAAGGGTTGTCTAGGAGGTGGGGGGGGAAGTCCAGGGGTGTGGGGGGTGTCCAGGGGTGTGGTGGGGGCTTTCTAGTGGGGGTCTAGTCTGGTTTGGGTCTGGTTTTGGTCTAGGGGTGTCCAGTGAGGTGGGGGGGTCCAGGGGTGTGGTGGGGGTTGTCCAGTGAGGTGGGAGGGTGAGAGGGATGTCTAGGAGAGTGGTGGGATGTCTAAGGGTGTCCATGGGTGTGGGGGGTAGTCTCGGGGGTGGGGGCAGTCCGGGGGTGTGGGGGTTGTCCAAGAGGGTGGGGGTGTCCAGTAGGGTGGGGGTAGTCCAGGGCTGTGGGGGCTGTTCAGGGTTTGGGGGGCATTCTAGGGGAGTGGGGGTGTTATGGAGGGTGGGGGAATTCCTAGGGTGTGGGGGGGTGTGCAGGGGTGTGGGGGGATGCCTAGTGGGTGGTGGGGCAGTCCAGGGGTGTGGGGGGTGTCCAGGAGGGTGGGGGTTGTCCAGGGGTGTTGGGGATTATCCATGGGTGGGGAATGTCCAGGGTTGTGGGGGGTGTCCATGGGTTTGGTGGGGGTTGTCCAGTGGGGTGAGGGGGTTCTAGTCTGTTTTTGGTAACTTTTTGGTCAGTTTCAGGGGTGTGGTAGGGCTTTCCAGGGGTGTGGGAGTGTGTTCAAGGCGGTGGCGGGGTCTGCAAGAGGGTAAAAGGTTGTACAAATTTGTGGGGGGCTGTCTAGGGGGTGGTGGGGAAGTCTAGGGGTGTGGGGGCTGTCCAGGGGGTGGGGGTTGTCCAGGGGTGTGGGGGGGGGTGTCCAGGGTGTGTGTGTGTGTGGGAGGGGGGGGGGGGGGTTCTGGTCTATTCTGGTCTATTTTTTATATGCTTTTTCTCTGTTTGAGGTGATTTGTCTTGGCATATTAGTGGTTCAATTTTTTATAAAAAAATGTTTTTCACGTCGGTTATTTCATAACCGACGTCATAAATTCATGGGAAATGGTTTTTATGTCGGTTATTTCATAACTGACGTAATAAAGTGAAATGGATAGTCTTTTACATCGGTTATTTTATAACCGACATCGTAGATATTTTTTTAGGTCAGTTATTATATAACTGATGTTGAAGCCCACTTGGAAGACATGTTTATCACGTCAGTTATTTTTATAACCGATGTGATAAATGTTTCCGAAGACTGGTTTATGATGTCAGTTATATAATAACTGATGTGAAAGGGTTTATATCACGTCGGTTATTAATTCACCGACGTACAAAATGAATTGGTATTTGTTATAAAGTCAGTTATTCGGAAACCGACATAGTAACTTCATGGGAAATGGTTTTTATATCGGTTATTTCATAACTGATGTAATAAATTGAAAATGGATTGTCTTTTACGACAGTTATAAAATAACTGACGTCGTAGATAATTTTTTACGTTGGTTATTATATAAACGACGTTGAAAACCACTTCGCAGACAAGTTTATCACGTCGGTTATATTAATAACCGACATGATAAATGCATCAGAAGAGTGATTTATGACATCATTTATATAATAACCGATGTGAAAGGGTTTATATCATGTTGGTTCTTAAATAATGAATGTAATAAAGCACTCCTCCAAAGCATTTTACACGTTGGGTTTTTATCGACCAACGTGAAAAACACTACGGATTGGTGTTTTTTTACATCGGTTGTAAAATAACCGATGTAAAAAACTCTGTTTATAACACCTCTTGTAATAAAGTTGGCCAAAATCCAATGTTAAAAACAAAATAACCGCCGTAAAAAAGTTTTTTTCACTAGTGTATCTTTCATTTTTTACTACAAGATATGTACTTTTGGGCCACATCATATAGGTAACCTTCGGTGACTTGGAGTTGTTGTGTTAATAAAATCTACATGAAATGTACTACTATATTACACTTATTGTACGTCATTTGGAGTCACAAGGTGTATAATCTAATAAAGACCACGTCAAGTGATAATGGAACTACATGACATGTACTTCTAAAAAAGAAAACAAATAATATTTAATGTATAACTAGAAACTATAAATGATATATATGTTTGAGTTATATGATTCGAGATATTTATATCTTGTGGAAACCATATTCATCACCTTGAAAATGTAAATGATGTGTAATTATGGGTCATAAGTTATATAGTTGAGAAATTTATAGAATAATACCGCTTCACTAAATTTTCCACCACAACCATTTTTATCACAAAAAAATATACCCAAAGAACTATAATAATCCCCACCATATCCATCATGCCTTTAATGGTCATTGACACCCTCTTTCAAAGCAACATTAACAACCCATTTTCATTGAATGACAAGATAATGCACCCTTAGTGGATAATAATTTTGTTCTACACTAGATCTCATTCCACCACTAGTCTGGAAACCAATCATCACCAATTAAATATTCAACGATATCATATTGACTTCTAAAATTCCTTAAGAATCCCTTCATATGACCATGTCAGATCATTCATCATCCCCACCCATAATCATTGAACCTCTATCCAAATATTAGTATGATAGTTAATGTGAAAACAAATAGTATTAAAACAGGTGGAAAATAGTTTTTTCTAGAATGTGTGAAGTTATATAAGCCATTAAACATGTGTGGATCCATTAATTATGAATAACACAATAATTAATGAAATTATTTCAATAATATAACAACTTATTAAAGTGGGGATTTATAAGAAAAAAAATTGATCATAAATTCAAAACTTAAAAAATAAATCCACTTGAGAATAAAAACGAACAATGCTGAGATCCTAAATAATAATTCCAACCTCATTTTTAAATATTTTATAATATTATTCATTAGTATATGGTTCATGATTCAATTATTTCTTCATCCATTAATCCATATCAACCCTCCAATATGTTGTCAACTAGTAGATGATATATTTCCTCTCATATACATATATCCTCCAAGGGATTATGTAAGAAGTTTCAAACATTTGTGGATATCAATAAATAGGGTTTTAAAATAATGAGTTAGTTTGATAATTTTTTTTATTAATAGCCTAAAACAGGCCTGGCAGGGGGCCCAAAATATTTAAAAATCAAACTTCTCGAGTCTTAAACCCATATTATGTACACTATTATGCTTTTAGAATATCCATAAAATCATTTATTTATCAGATATCAATATTCATTACAATTGGATAAATATTTACTTACTTTAAAAATATTAAATATCATGTAAAATTTGATCATCTTGGACTTTAAACATAACAAAGCGCATCAAAAAATTCCAAGATTTGAGATTAAGGAAACTGTGAAAAAAAGTTATGTTTCTTAGTGGAATAAGTTTACTATTTTACCCTGCTAGTAGAAAAATAACTTTTGAAACTAAGAAATTGTCTATATCATTATCATGAAAAACTCAATCCACTACAATATTTCAAAAAAATCTATTTTCAATTAAAAAGGGATTGATATATCTTTATATGAAACCAAATATTATATAATGTGACAACCAGGTCCTGGTACAGCACAGACACCCCACCTTAACATGGTCGTCGGGTCCTATCCTACCAGGTACCACCCATTGCCCCACAGACACGTGGGGCCCACCCTAGGGTCCACCCACGTGCCCGAACAGGTCATCTGACTAATGATTGTCCCCACAAGCCAACACTTGTCCTTTCCAGTGTTATTTTTCCTCACTCCCCACAAGCCAACACTTGTCCTTTCTAGTGTGATTTGTCCTCACTCACACACATCCTAGGAAACTTCCCAGAAGGTCACCCATACTGATCACTACTCCAGACCAAGCATTCTTAACTGTGGAGTTCTAATCAAACAGGCTCCTGAAAAGGAAGGTGCACCTTGTTGACATGAGTCATATCATTTAGACATTTAACCCTTTATCATTTTGGGATGTTACAGATAATATTTATAATTCATTAAAATCTATAACACTACCTGAGGAAAATTGATTATGTATAACCTAAATTCATACTTTGAGAGGTTAATTATCATTAAAATTCATGTAATATATGTACTAAACATGAATAAATGTTAAATTGAAGACCAATTTTTAATAGTTCTGAATAAATTTTAAATTTAATACCTAATATGAATGAGCCATCCATGGGTGGTTTTGAATAAATATAATAAGTAAATATTAAATCACTTAACAACTAGGAAAACATTTTCACTTTCAATTCACTTAATGAATATTCCTAAAAAATAACCAAATTAATTATACATTTTCATGTGACCCACATACTATATAAATCATAGATCAAATCAAAAAAAAATCCATTTATTCATGAAAGAATAAATGTTTTGTTTTATATAAGAAATAAGTAATAAGATATATTTATCCAAAAATAATAATTTCTCAGATGTGTTGAAATGTTTACAATATATCTTTTTCTAACATTCCATTAGAAAATGATGAAGGATCTCATTATATTCATCATCAAGAATATGATAAATATTGGATGAAATAATTACTATATTGTATGTTGTAATCCTTACTCTAATAAGTATTTTATGTTTAAACACTTATGTTTTAAATATATATATATAGTTTAATATATAATCACATAATGTATTGGTTAACACTTCATTGCATTCACAGATAATTAATACAAACAAGTAATCAATATAATATCCCATATAAAATAATATGATATCCAATATCACAATTCATAACCAATCATTTCACATGAACTGATATGACCCATATTTTGAACTAAGATGTGAGACTTATTACAAAAAACAATTTAATCTCATTAATGTGTGTGTCAAAGAATAATGTTTCTAGGAAACTCATGAATAAATATAAATCTCTTAACCACCTGGTCACTAACCATGTTCCATAAAATAGGTTATCTAAAAAATTATTTTGAGAATCTCTATATAAATTTATTTTCTAATTATTACTATGAAAAATAATAATACCAAAAAATATATATGTAATATTTTCATACAATTAGAAAACATATATAACATGAAAATACTATTCATTTATAAAATACTATTTTATATGAATGAGATCAAATTAACTAGATCCATGGTCTTGGAAAATCTAACCAATATGATAATCTAGAGTGTTATTTTCACTAAATTACTATATAATCTCAATATTAAACTCCTAGAGAAGTAAAACATAATCAGTGAGTCTAGGTTTTTTATCAAACATTTTAAAGAGGTTCTTAATGGATATATTAGCATTCAAAACTATAACCATTGACCAAAAAAGGCAGTACCAAAATGCATTGAATGAAAATATAATGGTAAGAAACCCATTCTCGATGGAATTGGGGATTATATGGGAGTAATATTTGTTATGGAAGTATATGTAATAAAATGTAAGATTCTATAAAATATTTTTCATTTTAAAAATGATATATAAGAAAATTATGAATTATACATGAGGTTAAAGGGTAGGTCCCATCTATGAGGTCAAGTGATAAGAATATATATGACATTTCTCTAAAAATCATGTAATTAATACATAAAATATTCATCAAATTCAAACATGATATCCTTCTAAAATAATAAATACATGGGAATAAAAAATTACCAAAATCTATAATGGCCCTCTAATAAATTCATTCATTCTCAAAAAACAAACCCACCTCTACCACATTCTTATATAATGGTAGATATGAAATAATATACACTTTATATTTTACAATAGGTATTAACTCTATAGAAATGTTATTGCCTTAAATTTTACCCCAACATCTATTTTGAAAATCCAAAACATGTTTTCATTCATTATATTTCTATAGTAATCATCCTGTGTTAAATTTACTCTCATAATATATATATATAGTTATGTTATCTATAATGGGCACCATAAAGTTCCCCAAGTGGTTAATAAATATATTTATCATGAAATAATGAAAATTGATATTCTCATTTGAGAGGATAAAAGGAATTGAACAATATAAAATTATTATAGATTGATTTGTAATAATATCATTACTATGATCCTTAGGGGATATATGAATTTGAAAGTATAATGATTAGCCATCCAGAAAATTGATGTGTAACTACAATGATATCCTTTAAATAAAATTTTAATAATATCAAGTGAAAAATTGTAATTTTAGGTTCTTTGTTCTAGGTGTTGGTAGTAAATGGACTTTAAATTTTCTGAAATCTACTTATATTTAACTCACCATGTTTTTCCTCTCCGCTATTGGTATAGTTTTTTAAAAATTATTTATATTTGTTTGTGTCCCTTTATATGACTTATTAAAAATTATCCTTGATGATAAAAGTATTTTATCTTTCTGAATACAAAAATTAAGGTGGGGTTGAATATTTATTTATGTTTCCAATTTAGTTCATCCCTGTCTATTTTTAAAATAATTATATTCACAGCGATTGTACAATATTGAGGATATAATTTAGGGTCTTACGTTTATATTCTTATCAAAATAAAGTATGTTTGGGAGACTAATATACTGATTATGTTGAAGGTCTATATAAGTATCCATATAAACTAATCAAACTTGTACCTAGGTATTCATACATTTGATATCCAATTTAAGATTATAGCTATATAGTAGTGGCCTCATAACACTAGGTAACCTGGGGTAAAATAAATATAAATTTCACTAATTGATAGATCATATAAGATATCCTCCTAAATATTTGTCTCTTCGATGGAATATATAACAGTGAACATATCAAATAATGTCAATAATATATCAAAATAAATAACATTATTAAGTTCATCAATGCGTATAAACTTGAATCATGTTATAAACATGTATAATATATTATACCTCTATGATATGAATGTAATCAAATATAGTTAGGTGTAATATGATGAAGAATAAAGTAATTAGAAGATATATCATTGAATGAATAATTTGGTACAAAATTTATAGATAACCAATCTATCATATGATTAAGAAATAAAAAATCCTCTATATAATATATTATTGGATCAATTATATTGAAACAAAATACCTTATCCCAAAAATCCATATATAAATTAATCTAATGAATATTAATGATAGTATTAATATTTTTACAAAAAGATATAACTCTGATAATATGAGTATTTCAATGATTATTATCATCCTTGGTGTCAATAATATAAAAATCATCATGAAATATAAGACACTTTTCTCATAAAATTATACCCTTAATAAATCCTCTTAATCATGTTAAACTCCTACTAGCTATCTAAATTACTATACTAGAAGGCTTCATAATGAAAATACAAATTGGAATAAAATAGAGTGTGATGCATAACATTAATAGAGTTTCACAAATTTAGTATATTACAGGTATACCAATAAACTATTTTATAACAAGGTATATTAAATATCTCTACATTCATTAATTTAGATGTTAGAGATGTTTGTATTAAATATCAAGCATTCTACCCTAGGTTGATTCTCACTTCTACCTTGACCATTATTCGGTGTATGAAAATCAACTTATTAATTGTGACATTATATTAAGTTTTCAACATCTTTCAAATAAATATTCTATTTAACGTTTAAAAAAGTATTAATGATATATTTATAAAGTTTTGTTTAAATATGATTCATAGATATAATTACTATTAAAGTAAATTGATGTGGAGTTATTTAACATATATAATCAAATTCCCTTACAACTTTACCTCTACTCACCTCAACATTACATTCCTTTTATCATAAAAAATTTATCATGGTAAAATATATTCTAGTATCTCAAGGCCTGATGATGTAGGTTCATAATCACATGTTACTAAGTAATGAGTGGAAATCTACAGAACTCTTACCATTGGTCCATAATGTTGTGTGATGGAACTATAATTACACATATCCCAAGTATTTACTACTGTATTAATGGAATAATCATTGAATCAAGTATATTTATTTTACTCATTTCACTAGATACTTTACATACTTTCAAATTTGATTCTTTAAGTGTGGTTTAATATTGAAATACTGTATTTTTAATCATATACTCTAAAGAAAGTGTAGAATTAGTTTTAAAATTTTCGAATTCCCTAGGAGGATATTATAGTTAACTCCCTTAACCATATATATACCTATATATATTTGGTTGATTAATAATTTAAACTTTGAAAATCGGGATTGTTTTTTTAGTTTCTTATAATTAACTTCATATCTATTGATTTGTCGATCAACACATACTAAATAATATTTGGGTATATTTTTATGATATTTGAATGGAAACTACTAAAAAATTAAACATTTATAAATTATATCTCAATCCAAAAAAAATCCTATATTTATTAAAATTTAATAGAAAAACTGATCAATATATATGACACATATACCAAAAAATAAGTTAGTGAAAGGACTATGAGTTCTGTTCTATTGAGTTAACATCATTTATAAAAACATTGTGGTAATGTCACAAATTTTGATAAATATCATTTTTGTGCCTCGGGTTGAATTTGATACCTTTTAATCGATCTCATTGATATATATTCCCTTTAGCTAATCAATTTGTATTTTTTATCTATGTTTTCAATAAAATTTCCATTATAAATTAGAATTTACTAGGGAAACTCTTACTTCCAAATATATCGTATTATGATACATTAAAAAAATAACATATTTAACTATATGGTCAATAACTCATCATTAATATGAGGATCGAGATAACTATAACATATTTTTATAAATATATTATAATATTCATGTAGGGTATCTCCTTCAGACTATCAAATCCAATAGATCACATTCATAATTGAATCCAGTTGATTTTCTTGGAAAACATTCTCTATAAATTAATTCACAGAATCATAATATTTCCCTATAAAAGTTGATTTAGAAGGGTAAAACTACCTTTCGATGACATTTTCTAGGGATAAAGGTAAAAATATCATTTAAGACCATTCTTTATAAACCACTTAGGTTTCTTGGAAGTACACATTGTTCTAAATTTATTATTTTGTTTATGTGAATCAATGAATACTGGGAAATTAAATTTTATTAGAAGATAAATTAAAATATATAACATCTCAAATCGTGTATTAGTTTGAGTATTAAAAATTAGCAGGGTTTTAATCTATATCAAGTGCAGAGAACTTCTTATGTGTTATCTAATGTACCATTGGTTTGAAAGTCACAAAAAACATGGAATTTTTCATGGGTTGATTATATATAAGTCCATTTTCCTTAATCCGCTCTTTAATGTTTATTACACTTTCAATGATAGTTAGATCTACTATCACTTTATCCCATTATATAATGAAAGTTGACATAATATGAAAATTTATCTTTATCTTAAGATCATTGGGTATTTAGTAAATATAGAATAATATTGATATATAATATCTAAAATTGAATATTATAATTTTATTATATACTATAATTGTTATTTTAAATTAAATAAATACTCTAAATTAAAAAACCATATTAAATAGAAATGAAAATTATGTTTTACCAACCCTATTTTTTGAACCTTTATAATATTTTAAATAAATTTTAAGTAGATTTTCACTGATTTGTTTAAGGGTTTAGGGAATCATGGAGGTTGAAAAATAGTATATTTAAAAATAATATAAAACTTTTTTTCAGTGTACACACATGTGAGGAATGAATTCAATCTTCTATGTGGATAATCATATGGGAACCTCCATTGAGTTCAGAAAGATGAGTTTACCCTAGAAGATAGATGATTTGAGTCCACTTTAGTGGGTATCAAGACCAACCATGTGTATGGTGTTTTAATTAAAATATAAATAAAAATCATCCTCTTTTAAATCCATATTATGATATCTAATTAGATATTTTCCCATAATCCCACATTAGTATAAGAGGATATCTTGAGAGAAATATAATAGGGGTCAACATTTTATTTGAGGGATAGAAATTTCAAAGAAGGGATAAATGCGGATGAGATATTCAAAAATGACTGAACAAAGATTTAGGTAATATTTTTAACTTATATATTTTATCCACTCTTCATTTATATACCCAATCTATATTAATTTATTAATTCCCATTATTTTTTCCATGTCCTAATGCCATGTATTTTAGGTATAATTTTATTAATAAACAAAATTTTTATGACGCAAAGATGTTTAAGATCAATAGTGGGTGGAAGGATGAGTGTTGGTCCCCAAACCCCTCACCACTCCCCATAATACATGCCAACAAATGGGGGTAAAATACATTTACATTGTATGAGGTTATTAAGAGGGATAACGCATACCCATCCACTGACATCTCTCCCTCTCCCCACTCTCTCCTAATTTATCCTAATACAACAGAGGAAATCACTGGGGTTGTGAACTCTAAACCTAATGGAGGTGGCATAAATCAATGAGAAAAATAATATGAAGATGGATCTATATGGGGAATATATGCATAGTGGGGTTGATAAAGAAGTGTCAACTATAACAATTACTAATGAAATTAGAGGTTCAAACCACTTGAAAAACTACAATGTAAATAAAAAGTTTGGGGTATCATCAAATCCATATCATCCAACTCATCATCCACAATTAGATAGCCCTATATCTTCAATTCAATGGAAATCATGATCTAGTATAGTTGGATCTCCTCACTATCCACTTGCCAATATTCTTTCCCACTGGTTATAGGCCAATGGTATAATAAATTCTCAAAGGTCAAGTGGAACAAATCTGTGAACTATATAGCCCCTAAAGCTATGACCCAATCATTTTCACATGTTGGAATACTTTCCTATCCCAACCTCTATGACATGGGACAACCCACCGAGTGAGGACCCTTATTTGGTGGCTAAACAGAATGGTTGGGTAGGGTTTCAGACAAGTTGGGTTCACCGGATTTGACCCATGCTGTTGAGAATGCCTTACCTGGGTTGTATAACATGTTTTTATACACTAAAATGCATGTAGGGTTCCACATTACTTGTAGTCGCATGTTACCCACACCTAAATACACATGATAACATTCCCCAATGATAATACATTTCCCACTATTTACCAACATATAATTTTACTAGGTTTCCACAATGTATCGATTTTGGAAAAATTTATATCTAATACTAAGCATGATTTTATGTAGATAAAAATGAAATGATTATTATATCCATCTAAATATATTTTTGTTTTTATAAAGATATGTTAAGGATTTTGATTATTAGGGATGAGGTTTTGTTTTGATTATGATTTCTATAGAATACCATGGGTTTCATCATTCCATTTTTTAGTGTATTGGTAATTGGTTTTTGGTGCCCTATAGTGTTTTATAGTTTGGTACTCCACACATTCACTTAATTATTTATTTCAATATTTTATGGGTATGGAATTAGTAATCTCTTCCACCCAACAATGTGTAGGCCTCCATGTAGCCAATAAAACTTTGTAATCCACCAATCACTTTTCCATGAATCATCTTGGTATGGTTCCTCTATTAACAGAATCAGATACCCCCTTAATAGATGATAATTTTTTAAAGTTATTGGTTACTCTATCAAAGTTCTAATAAACCTTAATTTCAAAATAGCTAGGTTAGGTGTTGGTACCCCACAAAATTGTTGAACTATTGTGGGTATAGATGAACACATTATTTTGTAACACTGTTTCTCATAATGTATGATCCTTTGATTATATAGGCTGTAAAGAGTAGAAATTAGTTCCCCATATTCCCTAAAAGTAAGCATATCTATTTTTTATTTTTTAGGGTTCTTATTCTGAAAGTGGGTTATTCTTAACCTTAATAGTTTTTAGCTAAGTTGGATTCTTATTTATTTAATTATAGTTTTTGGGGAATCATAATGGGTTTATATATATAATCATCCACTCATTATAGATTCACCATTATATTTAATTCCTTTTGAAGATGACAAAAGGTATTGTGTTGATCTTGGTGGAAATTGTGTTGGTGGATATGGAGTATAGAAATACCAAAATGTGACAGTAGTAGAAGACACTCATTTCCAGTGAAATTTTATTGAGGATATATCTTCACTATAGTTGTTCTATTATTTTCAATTAGTGTTTGTTGGTTGTGTATTTTTACCATTTACATTATAACTTTTTCTTTCAACGCTCCCTTGGGTATTTTAGCATGTTCCAAGAATCCTTATATTTCACAATTAGTTCGTTATCTAGTATTGTATTATTAACTTTCCTTATAGATATTGGTAGTTATTGAAATGCATGTTTGGAAAAGGCCTCTCTCCATGTGGGGTATACTTAATAATTTTTATTCATCTTATCGTTTCCTATTATATGTTGTCTAGGATTAGAATAAATTCTTTATTGTTGATCTAGGTGGGGCCCCTGTGGATTGGGTCATATGAGAGTGATATTGCAGCAGTCAATATTTGTGATGGAATTTAGAGTTAGGGTTCTATAAGATTATTTTGAGAACATAAGGAAATTTTTTCAACGGGTCTTGAGTTTTTTCTAAAGGATAGGTATGTCTATATTAGTGCATAAGATGACATATCACTTTAAGTGGACTGTGATAAACTACATTTTGACTCGAGATATCTAATATAGTTGGTGTAGGGAATAAATAAATGGGTCTTTTATAATATTAGAATTTTTAATTAATACCTAATTTCATATCTTGTCATCTATTTAGGTATTCATTAATAATCAATATCTATCTTGTTAATTATAGGATTCCACCACGGGGATAGCTAAAGAGGATATTGAGGAAGGTTTATGTCCTACTTATGCTACTGATTGATCCCCATGTGACAGATTTGATGTTTGATGAGGTTTTTATTTAGGGACAAGACTATGAGATGCCTCCTCCAAGTATGTAGGGATAATACCTCCACAAATTATGTCATAAAAAGATTCACTACCTATGGTTGATGTTTAAATATCTCAACCAACTGGGTATCAGATAATTCTAGGGAGGATAGATGAGTATATTCTTTATATATGTGTACATTATGCGATTTTGTTTCAATGAACACATATTTTTTATAGAAGGATTGGTCCTTAGGTAGTGGAGGTTTTCCTTGAGATAGTGATATGGGTGGTATTCCTTTTCTAAATACCCTCTAATCAGTTGTAATTTCTAGTATCCATCTATCTTGATGTTATAGTTCGTCACTTATGGTCCTTGATCAACCCAAACTATTATAAGGAAACTCCACCTTGAACAAACTCTGAGAACCTCTTTTATAATAACTATTACCCAACTGCGTTTTAGTATTTATGAATATATCTTTTAATAGAGATGGAAAATGGTCTTTTTTCTATTTGAATGTATTCATTGAGGTTCACTAACCTCAATAGGTACTCCCTAAATATGATATTTAATAAATTTCCTTGGGTGTATAATTTTGTTCATCGAATTTGTAAAAATATACATGCTTATGTTATTTACCATTTTATCTGCACATATGCCAATGGTTTGAAGAGGGACTTAGATATTGGGATTTTATTTCATGGGAGGTTCAGTATCAAGAAATGGTGGGGTTTACCAAGCAGTAAAGTCATTGTCTGTATCTAATCATTGGTCGGTGTCATGGCTGTGACACTAGAGGCTTACTCATGCATGGTCCCAGACGTGATTTTTAGTAGTTCAGGAGTTGAATACGGGATATGAAAGACTAAGAGAATGTATTTTCTATGATGGCAGAGGATATGGTCATAAGGATTTTAAATAACTTACTAAACATGCCAAAAATAGAAATCATGATGTATATAGACCCTTGAGTTAGATGTAGTAGTGTGATCCAGTACCTCCCTGAGGTAGAAAAATCGGTCCCCAAAGAGAATAATATAGTAGATGGGATATAAGTAAACCATTATGAGGATCTAGAGGTATAATTAAATAGTATGAACATCCACCACCAATCCCAAGAATCCCTCAACACAAAAAGGGTGTCAATGGGATAAGATGTGACCAAATTTAGAAAACTGAGGGTTATGACTTGTCAGCACACACCCTGACTCATGGAATGGTATGTGTTTAAATTAAATTGGAACCAATACAATCAAATACTAAAATTATCTATTCCTTTGTTTTTTATCAATTTAGTATGATCTATATATCTTGTAATGTCCCATAGATTAATGATCACATTCCCACCAAAATTTTATGATGATTCAAGCTTTCACTTAGTGGGGAGAGGTTTCCATGGGAACACATAGTGGCATTGATAAAACCATAATATGTCACCCTATATATGTATAGGTTATCATTAGTTTGTTATATGATAAAGAACTGTTTTTATGGAGTTTATAACTATTTTTCATCTGGATGAAGGTTTTCCTTCATGGGAGAGTGGGAAATTATATTATAATGAGTAAGGATTATATATCAAAAGTTTAAATTGATCATCAATCAATTAGTTACTCCATATATAAGGTAAATAGATGATTTATATGATCCAATTACTATAGTTTTTTAGGATTATATCGAAATATTTGTCAATGATGTACCTATATTTCATTCTCATTTATAAATCATAATATGTATTTATCTCTGTCCTGAACAAACTCGAATATCTTGTTATACTTATCATATGGCCCAAGCTAAGCTACAGGATATAAGATTCTGTTGAAGGAACATGTGAATAAATGATATATTTGAACAATTATGTCTAGTGGGGAAGTTCTGATATTGTTATCTAAAAAGGTGAATATGATATTAAGAATATTTATTGATTATCTCCACTTGATGAAAGTGAAAATCAAGAACAAATACCATCTTCCATGTATCAATGATCACTTCATCTAGATGACTGGATTGATTTGGTTCTGGAATATTAATATTAGGTAATGTTATCACCATCATCATTCCCATGAGGAGGATATCCTAAAGTTGGTATTGTGATGATGCTCTAACCATTATAGGTTTGTTGTCATTACCATCAACATGATGAATGCATTAAATATGTTCATGGGACTCATAAAATCTGTCTTATATGTTTTCATGGACTGATACTTTGTTGTATTCATAAAAAATATCCTCCTTTATTTGTTATTAGAGTAAGAGAATATAATGATTATGAGGATTTTACTAAACATTCTTTGAGATCACCACCTATATTATAATCTCTAAATGTTTAAATTTTTATTTTTAAAAGTTAACTTCGTAAATAATTATATCTCAAAGAGTGGATTAGTCATGGACCTTGTAAAGATTTATCCTATTATTTATTAGAATCTACCCATAATCATATCTAAGGTTTGTATATTCCATAGGCAGGCTCGGTACTTTTATTGATTTATTGAAAAAATAACTAGAATTTACACTCCAATGATTACCCATACCGGAAAGGGGAATCCCATCATTTTTTCAGTATGAAACTATAGATATTTCAAGGAGATGAATAAAATATTGATTATTTCTCATGTTTTTATGTTTCAAGAATAATGATTACTTTACATAGTGTTATTCGGTGTATTTAGAACTGATCTAGGATATGTGTCGATGTACACACTAATAGTTACATCTTAGGGATTTAGGATATTGAGGCCTATTTAGTAGAAATAAAAGACCCATGATTTGAAGTGGGTGGAAGAATTTTTTTCTTGATGTGTTGGATACATTTTATTCATGCTGAGTGGTTTGTATTCTACATTTTTAATAAGTTCATTAGGTATGAATTCATTGAGAGAGATCCTATCCTAGGGTGGAGGATTTTTTGTAGAACCATTTGGACTATTACAATTAGATTGACTATACTATCTATAATTGAAATGTGATGGATGATTCTATTATCAGGAGAGAAAAATCACAATGGTGACGTAGTTATCCTTGGTGGATGTGGTAGAATTTGAATATATTTAATCTATAGAAGTTACACATCCTCATTTACAATGTGTGATGGTGTACCATTTGGGAGACATCAATTATGAGGTCATTCATGATCAAATATCTTTAAGGGATGCACAATATGAATTTTCTAAATTTTGGGATCATATTATCCTCTTTTGGGAAAAAATAATGGTTTAAATCGCATTTCATTGGGAGGTGTTTTGGGAGTTTTACATTTAACCTTTATTGATAAATCTAAGAGAAATCAAGATTTAATTATATCTGAGGCATTATTATTGATGGACTACTATTAAGATGGGGATCATTGAGTGTATCATGTGGTATTTCTCATTTCATTAGTTTAAGGTAGAGAATAAGGATCCATCAGGTATGTATCAGCCGCTTGTGTGTTCATAGTGTAATTGAGATGGTTTCTAATAAACATAATAATTGAACTTCAAAATTTAGTAAAGTTTCATGATGTGATTTCAAAAATAATCCACTGAGTAACCAATTCATTCCACATCATTCATATTCCTGAATATAGTTCAGTGAAAATATTCACAAATATGTATTTGAAAGTGATCATCTAGTATCATGTGATTACTTTGATTATCATCTCTATCTATAATTGTTTTATATATAGGTTTTGCTGGAGATTACATAAGGATTTTGGGATATATTTGTGACTAGGTAGTATATTCCAACCGTAGGTGGGTTGGAACACTAGGATAGTTATTTATGTTATTGAGGGTATTATGAGGAATGTTGTTCTTGATTTTGGTTTTCGATGGATGGATCAATTAACACTGACTGTTTTTTCATACAGCAAAATATACCACTCTACTACCAGTTTTTAACTTGAATGGAAATGTATGGTAGACCATGATTTCCAAAATTTTAATGGAAAAAGATTAGAGTGACATTACTGAAGAAATTAGTGTTTTTGTGGTCAATGATCAATTAGGGGTAGCAGAACCAGGAGATTATGAGGACAACATAAATCCATCAAGAGACATACATATATTGGTGAAAAAAATACTTTGGGTTATTTATGAAGGAGAACATATATTTAGGAAGGTTTCTCAATGATGAATCTAGTAGTGGTTTGGAAAAGGTATTTTATTATCCCCAAGGATCATTAGACCATTCCAAGTCATGTACAAGGTAAGCGGGGTTTCTTACCACCTAGAATTACACTGATAGTTGGATTAAGTTATAAAAATCATCAATGTTTCATATCTTTTGAGGTATTTACATGTTGAATTTCCCCACATCAATGTCATGAGATATAAGGCCTAGATGATTTGACATATGTAGATAAAAACATATAAATAAAGGAAAAATAAGAGAGGACCATTTAGGTCTGAGAGATACCATTAGTTTAAGTGTTATAACATCAGGGGAACATTCAAGAGATAGCATGGGATCCAAAGGATAATATATGGGTGCATCCCCCCCCCCCACCAGCA
Source organism: Viscum album (assembly GCA_963277665.1). NCBI lineage: Eukaryota > Viridiplantae > Streptophyta > Magnoliopsida > Santalales > Viscaceae > Viscum > Viscum album. Next base: position 2,052,062,909 of record OY728119.1, read on the forward strand.
TTTTTGAGTAATTTCTCAATTTAAAAGAGAATCTTCATCAACATAGGGAGAATGTAGAGGCCTTATTTTTTTTTATTTCAAATCATTTTAATTTTTTAAATAACATATATGCATTTTTTATGAGACTTTTGGTTTTTATGGGAATCAAAATAGATTAAAAATTATATACTAAAAATAAAATATATTTTTAAGTTGATATAAAATAATTTTTTATTAATGGATTATATCTCCTAAAAATATTTTACAATGGGAATTCTAAATCCTTCATTGAGTTTGAAACGTTGATTTTACCTTATTAATGGTATAATTTGTGATATTTATACAATGTGGTTAATAGTAGTTATATTCGGGAATGTCCTACCATCATATAATATATTCATACTCAGTTCTGGCCATAAGACCTTCAGGGGTGAGATTATGGTGTCACACTTGGCCTTCTACTAGTCTTGATGGGGTCCCATTTGGCTAATCGTGTCATTAGTTATTTTTAAATATATGTAAAAAAATTCATAACATAGTAAATATATAAAATAAATTATTTAATTAATATTATATCAACTGATTTTTTAATTAACCAAGGTAACATCTCTAGAATATTAATTTACATGTCACTAAATGTGAAATATAAAATTATTATTAACTAAATGTTTCAATTTTCTAAATTAAATTATATTCTGTTATAAGTGGTAATTTTTTTATAAAACATGGAAAAATGAAAATGAATCTGATAAATAGAGACTAATTAAATTAATATAAATTTAATTAAACACATGAATAATTAAAAATTCATAACTACGACATAAAAATATAATAAAAATATTTATAAAAATTATTCAATTATCAAAATAGTGTCTTTTATTAACATCATCCAACATCTCAAATTTATAAAACACATCTATTTTTTATATTGAAAATAATTCAATTATTATAACATTAATAAATTTTTTTATACAAATTTTACAATAATTAAAAAAAATTACATAATAAAATCATTATATATGTCTAAATATGTGGAATCCTTTAAAAAAGTATTCAAGGATATTTTATTAAAGGAGAAACTATTACATGAGTTTGAAATAAGTAAATTTACAATAGTCTAATACAAAAGATGATTCATATTTGTAGGAAACTCATATAACCATTTGAGGTCATTTCTGGTGTCTCCTATCTAAGAAACTCCACCCACTAGGGAATTAGTTTTTTGATTGGTTTGAATGATGAAGAGATCCGTGTAACAGAGGATGTCTAAACATGAAACCCATCACATAGTCAATATTAATGAGATGTGAACCATGTTTCTTCTGATTCCTTTCACAATAATGGTGGATTGTCTCTCCATACACAAGTTATATCATCCCATTATCTTTTCAAAAAACAACAAAGAGATAACATTAATAATCTCAGCTATATGATTGAAGGTGACACCACATAATCCATAAAAGCATCCATTCACATTTCCATTACGGTCTCTAAAGATTGTACCATATCTCGAGGGACTTTTATTCCCTTATAAGATCCATCCATATTTATTTTGATCCATCCGTGAAATGGATTCCTAGAAAACACATCAAAAGTATCATATGGGTGTTTGAACATACCATAGAGGTTGAGGTTCTTCAGAATTGTGAAGTCATGTATGTTATTTTGGACGTTTTTAGTTTGAAGGGAATTTGATTTCTTGGTAGTGAAAATAATCTTCCAAAAGTATAAACCTGAGTTTTAGTGTAGTTTTTTGGTGGTTTGAGGCATTAAATATAATCTAGAAAATATGAAGAAGTTGTGTAGCAGCCAACTAGTAGAGGTTTCAGTGTTAAGGGGATATGTGTAAGGTAATATTTCATTGATGCTAATTTTTATGATAGGTAGTGCGAACACATGGAACATTAAAAAAAGAAATAATTTATTTCCATTAGGTATATTTGGTCCCTCATCATAGGAATATACATTTGATATTCTCCCTATCTGGGTTATAGATTACACAACTAGAGAAAACAGAAATGAAAAGGTTTTTAATGAATTCAGGATTCTATCCTGAGAATGAAACCTAATCATGTTTAGTATACATTTAATAGTACATAACTTGCTAAAATTTTAAATCCAAGATAAATAAACATTTTCATGCCTATAAATATAGTGATAAAAGTGGATGGTTCTTGATACATCATTTCTACAGGGATACCACACCAGTTGGTCAATGCATTGAAAAACGTTTTTGTTTCTAATGATATTGTAAATATTCAAAGGCATATTCAATTTAGAATTGGAAAATAGATCATTGGTAGAGAGTTAAATATCAAGGGATGGATCCAAATTATAGAGGGTAATAATAATTGGAAACCCAATCCATTTTTAAATTCAAAACATGAGGGAAGAATTAATTTTAGGAAGCCATAAAAATGAGATAAAATGTTAGAGAAATAATATTTAATGTTTATCCTGATGGAGGAATTCATGTAGTGGGAAATGGAATTTTAGAGTATATTAAAAAAAATTGATCCTAATAAAGCCATATGAATCATATTTATCATTGATAAGACTCTATATAATATCGTACATGCGGGATTGATTGACACTTTAAATATTCTTGATAGCCATACCAGATGATTTAAAAGGCTTTTTTAATTATTCAAAGTCATTATGATATTATTTTTTCATTAAATAATAATTTCACTTGATATGTTATTTTATTTCAATAATTGGTTCTCTTGATAAGATTAATAGTGATTTATAAACCAAAGAGGAAGAATAATTATTCGACACAATTCTTGATTTGATAGGGCTAATACCACTGGCCATCAATAAAGACTTCAATTTCGAACCAAAAACATACTTTGTAACCTTATTAGTAATTTCATTAAAGTGTTGGAACTTAGTTCTTCCCTATAATATGGGAAAATGAATCTATAAAAAGGAATAACACACTATATAATTCCCAACTCATTCAATATGTATATTTTTTTGGTAAGATATATGTTCTCCCCGAAGTAGAAAAAATAATTCCCCCTATTAGTTACATGATTCCATGATATTTTAAAATGAGAAAGTTTTTACTTGAGAATATAGGGGTTTCATTTATTATTCTGAATAATGGGAATAATTTCTTATGTATAAAAAGGTGGGATTGGAATCAGGGTCTCTAGTTTCCTAGATGGTCTTCAACTTACTCTAATAACCCAATTTAGTAAGAATCTTATTGAGGTACTCTCTTATAATAAACATGATGATGTAAGTAGGTATAAATATGTTTTATACCTATTGAGAAGGTTAAGTAACCCTTGGTAGAGTCATTGATGGTAAAATAAATGTGTGGTGATGATCGTACCACGATTCACTGCTTAATTTGCACCTTTAAACCACTTTGATAAAAATGTTTTATATTGAAAATTATAAAAATAATGAAAAGATTCATTCCATGTTTGAATCATTTATTTTGTGTTTATCACTGTTTAAATGGGAAATTTCACTTGTTTTGATGATTCTATTATAGGTGGAGGTGATTTGGAGGGCCCATGATTATGTCCAAGAAAAATGGGCCAAACTACACAGGATCTAAGCACTCCATTGGATTAATATGAACACTTCTACTAGACCGTGAATCCAATTACGCTGATATTTTGTGGGATGGTCCTAATTTCCTTGGGCTATATTTCCTATGAAGGGACCCAAGACCCATTCGGCCATTTATGTGCCCAACCGACTAGATCTGTCCAGCACACCAAATCAACACGAAGTCAAAATTGGTGTGCTGTGATCTATCCATATCTCGGGCTATAGGTTTCCAATTTATTCCAAACGTTTGGTTGATACATCCAAGATGTGGGGATACAACTTTGGTATTTTCTACAAATCGGGATAAGGCTATATGGAGGTTGAAACACCTGTGACAAGTGGTTTTAATAATTTTGTGTGCTCAAACCCATCTTCCCATTTTCCTATAAAATGGCTCTTGGGGCTCCCATTTTGTAAGTTAGTCCAGGAGGAAAATATCTGGTATTTTGGAGACCCAAATAAGTTCTCTCATCTTCCAAATAGTTCTGGAGGCCCCTATCCTCATAGGGGAATCAAGTATGAAGAGGGAGTTCCACCCGAGCCTCCTCCTCCTCTCGATGGTGAGCTAAATGGTGGACGGTCATTTCGAGGGAGCTACACAAACATTGGATGGAGTTCCATAACATGTTATTCTGCTGGTTTTGTATAATTGTTGTGTTAAACATCTCTTTTTTTTTGTTTCTTGGCATGTTTCCACTGATTAAATTTCATTTGATATAACTAAGAGAAAAACATTTTATTTCAACACCGATTTGGTTGAGATTTCAAGTGGAAATATTGGGTTTATCCGATTGGACAACACAATAATCCAATTTATCTCACACATACATAATATTTAAGTAATATTTGGTAAACCTCTTATTATATGTTTGATAACCAAATATCGGCAACACGATTTCTGTTCCAAGGGGTGGTTCTTTAAGCCTCATTTGAAGTGGCAAGAGGGGAGTCTAGAACTTGACAACCTTAAACCAAAGAATTAAACAAAACCATGGTAAATTTTCCGAACAATGAACTATCCAAGATGTTTAGTGAACTTGAAATGATCTTCTTATCTCTTAATTATTAATACACCACCTTTATTTATCAACTATTTAACTCTCTAATTGAGTAATTTACTTAAATCTATTTTCAAAACCCCCCCCCCCTCTTTTAGTAATTCTTATTAAAAATACATTATCAAAACCTATCAACGCTCCTAAAGAGATGACCTAGGGTCTTAAATAGACTATAAAAAAATCTTAAAATCATAATCAATTTTTTCACGTCATGACAACGCGGTCAAATTTTGGCACCGTTCCTAGGAAACGCGTTGGTTTTAGTGCGTGTTTTCAATAATTTTATTTGTAAATTTTGTGAATGATTGTTTGTTTTATCTTCTAACTTTACATTTATTTTTGTGTTCTAATTTATTTCTTATTTAGGTTCTGTGTATGAGTTGTTCTACTTCGGGATACTTACAACCTTTCAGACCTGAACCGAAGAGGATCCTACATCAGCGACCCCGAGATACACAAGAGGAAACTTTGAAGGAGGACACACAAAACATCAACACTCATCTTGATTCTTCTTCTTCTTATTCGGGAACCCACTTTAAAACTGAAATTAACATGAATAGAATGTCTAAAAACAATAAAACACTAAAAGAACTAACCTCACCTGATGTTGTTATCCAACCCACATATATTCAACTACAAGGTGAGGCACCCAATTTTGAACTAAAATCTGGTTTAATTCATCTATTACCAAGATTCAATGGACATACTTGTGAAGATCCGCACAAGAACGTAAAATAATTTCATATTGTTTGCTCATCATTAAAACATGCTAATGTGAATGAGGAATAAGTAAAGCGTAGAGAATTCTCATTTTCTTTAGAAGACACTGCGAAAGATTGGTTGTATTATGTTAATTCACCAATAAGAGGCAGGGCGGACATGAAACTCCTTTTCCGTGAAAAATATTTCCCAGCCTCTTGAACTGTAACAATAAGGAAAGAAATTTGTGGGATAATACAATCTCAAGGGAAAAAATTACCTGAATATTGGGAATAATTTAAAAGGTTATGTTCATGTTTCCCACACCACATAATAAGTGATCAACTATTAATTCAATATTTTTATGAAGGATTAATCCCTATTGATCAAAATATGATCGATGATGTAGTAGGTGGTGCACTAGTTGATAAGACCCCAATTGCTGCAAGAACTCTGATTGAGAACATGGCGCAAAACAAACAACAATTCGGTTTAAGGTCCAATGTACCAATTCAAGGTGTCCATTGGGTGCAAAGTACTGAATTCGAGAAGAAGGCGGACACAAAGTTTGAAGAGGTTAGTACCCTTCTTCAACAACTTTCTCTTTCCCAAGGGAAATCCCAATATCCTCCCCCCATCCATTTTGATATATGTTCTTCTGACTCCCACTACTCTAACCAATGTCCTCAATTGAGGGAAACATTCAAGAGTTGTGAGGAAATCTTCCCAGGATGCCCCTATAACCAACCCTTTAGGCAAGAAACATAATATCCATCCAACTCTAGGTGGGAGTAGAACCAAGCCTATAGGAATGGGGGTATTCATACCAACTTCAACAATAATGGAACCAACGTGGGTAGAGTATTCATCCACCACCACCACCCATAAATCCTCAACCACCCCAAAGGCCTTTCCAACAAACCCCTCCAAACCCGAGCCTATCCTAGAAGATATGATGAAACAAATGGCTTCCAACAATATTCAATTCTAACAAACCACTCAGTTAGCTATACAAGACATCAAAACCCAATTAGGCCAACTAGCTAACTCAGTGGGTGAAATTTGAAGTCATGGATCAGGTAAACTTCCCTCTCAACCAGCAGTTAACCCTAGGGATAAAGGAAATGTTAGTTCCATCACCCTTAGGAGTGGAAAACAACTAGAAATTAAAATGAATCCCCCGTTAGAGTCATCCCCTCCTGAGGAAATATCCTTCCCAACCATTAAAAATGTTCCAAATATGGAAGAACCATGTCCTGAGAGAAGCCCTTCCCAAGGAATGAGTGTGTACATTGATGAGTCACCTGGCCCAACCACTCCTCTTCCATTTCCTCAAAGGGCCACCCAACCAAGAAAACAAAAGGAAAATGAACTTGATAAGGAAATATAAGATATTTTAAATATAGTGCAGGTTAAGATCCCATTTATTGATGTTGTGAAGAAAATTCCATGGTACTCCATGTTTCAAAAGGAGATGTGTACACATCGAAGGCTACTTCGAGGTGATGAGAAAGTGAGATTGGGGGGAATGATTTAGCATTGATAGATCCATCACTTCCCACAAAGTGTAATGATCCTGGAACATTTTCAATTCTATGCACCATTGGGGAGTATTATTTTTATAATTCTATGCTTGATTTAGGTGCTTCTATAAATGTGATACCTCACTTGATTTACTCTATATTGCAGGTCGGGGAACTGAAGACCACTGGAATTATTGTACATATGGCTAACCAATGTACTGCACACCCCTCTGGTGTGTTAGAGGATGTTCTTGTGAGGGTTCAAAATTTAATTTTCCCTACTAACTTTTAAGTGCTTAAAATGGAAGATGATATGATGAATGGACATGCCCTAATTATATTAGGGAGACCTCTCCTGAAAACCGCCAAATCCATAATTAATTTCCATAATGGTACATTATCTATGGAATTTGGTGGTCACATAGTCCATTTCAACATCCTTGATTCCATGAATCACCCCTCAGAAGAACATTCCTCTCTCTCTGTTAATTTAATTGATGTACTCCCTATCCCTGAAAAAACAACTTTTCTTTCCCCCGATCCCCTTTCTGAGTTTTTTTCATTCATATAAATTAAAGGAAATGATTCATGCATTGATTGTTGTAGTGTTCTATAAAATTTTCATTCTTGTTCGTTGATTGATGATTTCTTTAACACTGAGGATCCACTGACCATCAATGATACAACTAAGCTTATAATAAAAGCTCATTCCTCATTCGAGGATGATACCATTGAGAAGTTAAATGAGATTAGTGATCTCTCACTTTTACACACACATCCATAAATCAAATATCCACCTAAATTGGAACTTAAACTATTTCCTCAAGATTTAAAATATTCATATCTTGATAATAGAAACAAGTTTCCCGTCATCATTGCTAGTTCACTCCCTCATGAGCATGAATTGCGACTACTTGAACTTTTGAGGAAGTATAAACAGGCTTTAGGATGGACACTTAATGATATTCCTAGTATTAGTACATAAATTTGTACACATAATATTTTATTAAATGATTATGCTAAACCAGTGAGTAAGACACAACATCGACTGAACCCAAACCTCCTGGATGTTGTGAAAAAATGAGGTAACAAAGTTATTGGTAGCTGAAATCATTTACCCCATTTATGAAAGCCAGTGGGTTAGTCCTGTTCAAGTATTTACTAAAAATACTAGCCTTACAGTAATCAAAAATGTAAAAAATGAATTGGTTTCAACTCATGTGCAGAATAGTTGGCGTGTTTGTATAGACTATTGCCAACTAAACTAACATACTAGGAAGGACCATTTCCCTTGGCCATTCATTGACCAATTTCTAGATAGGCTAACAGGTATGTCCCACTACTGTTTCCATGATGGGTATTATTGATGCTTTCATATCCATATTTCCCTTGAGGATCAGGAAAAGACAACCTTCACTTTCCCCTTTGGCACATTTTCCTATAGAAGGATGTCATTTGGTCTGTGCAATGCTCTGGGTACTTTCCAACAATGCATGGTTAGTATTTTTTCGCATTACCTGGAGAATTTCATGGAAGTATTCATGGATGATTTCATTGTTTATGGCCACTCTTTTGATAAATGTTTTAGTAATCTTGGTCAAGTCCTACGTCACTGTATTGAAAATAATCTTGTATTAAATTATGAGAAATGTCATTTCATGGTTCGAAAAGGTATTGTTTTAGGGCATGTAATTTCTGATGATGGAATCCAAGTAGATAAATCAAAAGTGGATATCATTTCTTCTTTACCATTCCCCAAAAATGTATGGGATGTGCAGTCCTTCCTAGGTCATGATTGATTTTACAGTCGATTCATTCATGACTTTAGTCAAATTGCACTTCCCCTCTCCCGATTACTCCAAAAAAAGGAATTAGTTTTTGATTAGAATGTGAGGAATCTTTTAATAAGTTAAAATGGAGTCTCACGTCACCCCTGGTAATCCAACCACCATGGTGGGATTTACCATTCGAGCTCATGTGTGATTCCTCTAACTATGTCATTGGGGAAGTCTTGTCACAAAGGGTCGATCGATCTCCACATGTCATTGCCTTTTCCTTACATACTTTGGACCCTACCGAAGAAAACTACACCAAAAATGAAAAATAATTCCTTTCCATTGTATTTTCCTTGTAAAAATTCCGGTCATACCATTTGGGGTCCAAAGTTATTGTGTTCTCAGACCATTCAGCCCTCCAATATCTACTTTAGAAACCGGAAGCCATGCCACGTCTCATTCGTTGGATGCTACTCCTTCAGGAATTTAATCAACAAATTAGAGATAAAAAGGAGCATAGAATATGGTGGCTAACCTTATCAGTTGGATTCTACCATCCTCATAAATTGACTCATCCCCCTATATTCCCATTAATGATTTGTTTCTTGATGATCAATTGTACCAATTATAAGATGATATTCCTTGATATGCTGAAATTGTAAATTATTTGGTATTAAATTGCATTCCTACTGATTTAAAGAAAAACCAAGCTAGACGTCTAAAACATGAGTCTTGTTGGTACATTTGGGATGACCCCTACCTCTAGCGCACATGTAGCGATCAAGTCCTTAGGCGTTGTGTTCCCAATAGCGATTTTTAGTCTATCCTTAGATTCTTCCACACACTAGCTTCTGGGGGCCACTTTGGTCCCCAATGGACTGCTCTCATGGTCCTTGATTCTGGTCTTTTTTGGCCAACACCTTTTCAGGATGCCCATGATTTTTTAAAATGTGGTCCTCATCGTCAAAGAATGGGGAATGTCTACAAAAGAAATGAAATTCCACAACAATTTTTGATCTTTTATGACATTTTTGATGTTTAGGGCATTGACTTTATGGGTCCCTTTTAGAATTCCTTTGGAAACATGTACATTCTTCAGGCAGTCGATTATGTGTCAAAATGGGTAGAGGTCTGAGCCACAAGGACAGATGATTCCAAAAGAGTTATGGAATTTTTGAGAACACAGATCTTGTGTAGGTTTGGATTACCTAGGTTCATCATTAGTGACCAGGGTTCTCATTTATACAACCGAACAATCCAATCACTTTTTCGTCGATATGGGTTTGGTCCTATAGTGTCTACTACATATCACCCACACACCAATGGTCAAGACGCGGTTTTAAATAGATAGGTAATACAAATTCTTGAAAAAATAGTTCAACCCAATAGAAAAGATTGGAGTCATTGACTTGATGATTCACTATGGTCCTACCGTACTACTTTCAAAACTCCCATTGGAGTGTCACCTTATCATCTTGTGTTTTGAAATAGTTGTCACCTCTTTATAGAGATTGAGCATCAAGCCTACTGGGCTATAAAACAATTCAATTATAATCTTTATGGTGCAAGTTCTCAAAGGAAGTTGCAGATTCAGGAGTTGGAGGAAATGAGAGGAGATGCATATGAAAACTCCAGAATTTATCAAGATCGAACCAAGGATTCCCATGATAGTCTTATACTTGATCATTAGTTCCACATTGGATATAAGTTCTTCCTTTATAATGAAAGGATGATGTTTCATCTAGGTAAGCTCCATTCCTGCTGGTTTGGTCCATACAATGTTATTAATGTATCCCCATTTGGTGTTGTTCAAGTTCAAAATAAAGAAACCATGTAAACCTTCACTGTCAATGGGTAGCGGATGAAGCACTTTCATGAAGCCCTTTCATAGTTCCCAATGGAGGAGCTCCATGTTCAAGAAGCAACATAATAATGAAACACACTGGGTTTTATCCTTCCTTCTCACCTTCTCAATTATTACAGTGAGGACACTGCACATTCTAGGTGTGGGGGATGGGTAAATTCCTGGGTTAGATAAAAATTTTCATTGTTTTTTTCTATTTAATATCCTTTTCACCTTCTTTATATTATTGTCACTTTTCCCTATCTTGTTTAGTTCGTTAAGATTTTCATTGTCTTTCTTCTTTCTTCTCTTTCTCGCCTTTTTTATAGTATTTTCATTTTCCCCCCATCCAAAATTTAAATGTTCCTGGATTTGGTGACCATAAGGGGGGGGGGCAAAGAAAAATACCACAAGGAATGGAAAAAAAGAATATTTGTATGAATCTAACATCAATGAGTGACTTTTAGTGAATTGGTTTTCAGTCAATGATATAAATGGTTGTATCACTGTGAAACATTTGAGATGATTGATGCCCCTTGTGTGAGTAGTTTTTGGGAAACCTGTGTCACTAATATCTCCATAAATATTTTCACCAAACCGTGAAGTTTCAAAATTTCTTACTTAATATAAGATAAAAACTTGTTAGGTTAATATTTTTCAGATTTAAATGATATTTTCATACGTTCATTCCTTATCTGATCTATTTCATTACTATACCAAATTGACCAATGTGTGTGTACCCAATGTCCGACTGTTGTACATCCTAAAAAAATATTGTGTCTTGGGCTGGTCAAAAACCACTCCTCCTCAACCTTTGAACTTGTTATAACTATTTCAATTAGTGTCGTGAGGAGATCAAACAAGGGTTGAGAGATGAGTGTGAGATTTTTTCCCAATGAAACTTCTAAAAAACAAAAATAACAAATGAGGGGAGTGATGAAATGTACAAAATATGGGGATATATAGGTCAAGATATTATGGTTTTACTTATAGTAATTCTTAAGTGAGTGGGTCTTGAAATATTATTGCAAAGGATGTAGGGCAGGTTCGGTGAAAATTCAATTAAAGCTGAATAATTTTAAAATAGCCTATATTTATTGGATAGAAAGTGGAAAGAATAACATGGAATGGTTTTCACACACACACATGGAGATTTAGTGAAATGGTTGAATTTTCAATTCCTTTATCATATTGGTGTCATGAATCTCTTTTAATTTCATTGTGGTATGATTTATGAGACATCTTTTTCCATTTTCACTAGGTAGAACTCCTTTGTGTGGTTCGTGCATTGATCACGTTACTTTAATGAATTAAAATTTCCTCAAATGTTAAATCTTAATTATATTGGGAATATTTATATGCCTCTTTTTATTTGGATATTTTAATTTTCCCAGGAGTGCAAATGTTTATGTGTGGGGGTGTGATTGTACCACGATTCATTGTGTAAATTTTACCATTACACCACTACGATAAACCAGTTTTTTATTGAACATTACAAAAGTAATGACAAGTTGTACTCCAGGTTTGAATCATTTATTTTCTGTTTATAACTGTTTAAAAGGGAAATGTTACTTGTTTTGATGATTCTATTGCAGGAAGAGGTGATTTGGAGGGCCCATGATGATGTCCATGAAAAATGGGCCAAACTGCGCCGGATCCAAGCACACCAGTGGAGTAAGCTGCACACTACTAATATACTGTGCATCCAAATGGTCTGATATTTTTTGGGCAGGTCCTAATTTCATTTAGCTACATTTCTTATGAAGGGAACCAAGACACATTTGGATATCTACTGGCCTAACATCCCTGATCTGTCTAGCACACCAAATCTGCACGAAGTCAGACGTGGTGTGTTGTGATCTGTCCATATCTCGGGAAATAGGTGTCCAATTTATGCCAAATATTCGGTGGAGACTATCAAGATGTGGGGATACAACATTATTATTTTCTCCAAATATAGATAATGATGTATGGAGGTCTAAACACCTATGAAATGTGATTTTATGAATTCTGTGTGCTCAAAACCATCTTCCCTTTTTCCTATAAAATGGTACCCTGGGATCCCCATTTGTATGTTTGTCCAGGAGGCAAAGCTCTGGTATTTTGGGAACCCAATTAAGTACTCTCATAATTCATGGTGTTATGGAGGCCCCTATCATCATAGGGGAATCATGTATGAAGAGGGAGTTCCACCCGAGCCTCCTCCTCCTCTCGATAGCGAGCTAAACAGTGGACGATCATTTAGAGGGAGCTACAAAAACATGGGAGGGAGTTCCATCACATGTTCTTATACTAGTTTTGTATAATTATTGTGATGAATATTTCACTTATTTTGTTTCTTGACATTATTCCCCCTGATTACATTTCATTTTATATAATTAAGTGGAACTCTTTTTATTTCAACACCAATTGGGTAGAGATTTAAAGTGGGAATATTGGGTTGATTCGATTGGACAACATAATAATCCTATTTATCTCGCACATACATAATATTTAATTAATCTTTGGTAGACCTCGTATTATATTTTTGATAACCAAATATTGGGAACATGATTTTTGTGCCATGTGGTGTTTCTTTAAGCATCATTTGAAGAGGTAAGAGGGGAGTCAAGATCCTGAAAACCTTCAACCAAAGAATTAAACAAAACCATGTTAAATTTTCAGAACAATGAACTATCCAAGATGTGTAGTGAACTTGAAATGATCTTCTTCTCTCATAATCATTAATACGCCACCTTTATTTATCAACTATTTAACTCTTTAATTGATCAATTTACATAAATCTGTATTCAAAACCTCCCCCCTTTTTTAGTAATTCTTATTAAAAATACATACTCAAAACCTATCAACACTTCTCATGAGAAGACCTAGGGTCTTCCCTAGACTATAAATCAAAATTAAATCATAATCAATTTTCCACATCATGAAAACTAGGTTAAATTTTGGCACCGTTGTTGGAAAGCGCTTTGGTTTTAGTGCATGTTTTTGATAATTTTCATTGCAAATTTTGTGAATGATTGGTTGTTTTATATTCTACCATTAAATTTATTTTTGGGTTCTAATTTAATTCTTGTGTAGGATCTATGTATAATAAATTCTACTCCAGGAGACTTACAACCTTTCAAACTTGAACCTAAGAGGATCCTATATCAGTGACCCTGAGATACACAAGAGGAACCTTTGAAGGAGGACGCACAAAACATCAACACTCATCTTGATCCTTTTCTCCTTTTTCGGGAACCCACATTAAAACTAAAATTAACATGAATAACATGGATGAAAACAGTCGAGCACTAAAAGAACTAACCTCACTTAATGTTGATATCTAGCCCACATACATTCAATTACAAGGTGAGGAACCCAATTTTAAACTAAAATATGCACTACCACAAAACAGGACAAGGGAAGTGCTTCCCTTTATCAGTGCTAAACAGAAAGTGATGATATAAGGGTATGACTTTATCAGTTCTAGTTAAAAGCGCTGATAAATCTATCCTTATCAGCGCTAAAATTAGAACTGATAAAGGTGTACCCATTATCAGCGCTTTTTTTTAGTGCTGATAAAAGGTAACATTTATCTGCGCTTATTTTATCACTAATAGACGTTTTAATTCTTAATTTATATAAAATTACGATATTTATAATAAAAAATAATGTTTATGTATAGATTAAAAATTATATACCAAGATTTATAAAAATATGCTCTTAATTGTTTTATTTATTAATAAATAGATATATATTTATCTTATATGCCATTTTAAATAATTATATAAGAATATAAATAAATTATTAAATAAAAACTGACGGAACCATTGTTAGATCTCGTTGAGAGCACTGATAAATCTATGTTTTATCAGCACTAAAATAAATGCGCTGATAAAACATACATTTATGAGTTCATTTTTAGCACAGATAAAGAGATACCGTTATCAGTGCTAAAAAAGCACTGATAAAATACCTATTTATTAGCGCAATAATTATAGCATACATAAATAGGTATTTTATTAGTGTTTTAACACTGATAAAGGTATCTCTTTATCAGCTCTAAAAAAGCTCTGATAAATGTATGTTTTATCATCCCTTTTATTTTAGCGCTGATAAAACAAACCTTTATTAGCGCTTTTAAAGAGGGCTGTTAAAGGTTCTGTAGACACAAAAAAAAGTCTGTAACTCCTGGAGGATGTTTCGAATGGACAAAGAGAAGTCATATTCGGACTCAGAGGCCCAGTCTGGAGGACCTGGAAGTGGTGCGTGAAATTAAAGGGTACTGACACGGAAAAATGTTGTTTGCGCGAAGCACTACCGGGATTCGCGAAAGAGAGCCGGCAGGACACGCAATTTTGTGCACCCGGCTCCTCGCAGGGAGTCCTTGCGCACCGAATGGTCTAGGCACGGAAGATTTCGTGTGCTGCCCTGATTCCGTGATGGCGGATGCCTATAAATAAAAGGTGACCCCGACTGATTGTGGGTTGAGGAATTCGGACCAGCTCCCATGCGCCCAATTCGGACTCCTGCGCATGCAATATGACTTCCAGGTAATCTCCCTTTTCGCACAACCTCGCCCTGGGGATCGCCTTCGCGCGTAAACCCACTGGCTTAAGTGAATTTTCAAAACTTCTCGGGGTTCTTCCTTTTCACGCAATCCTTTCCCCGTGCACGCAATTCCCTCCAATTGGGTACAATTCCTTCCAAATTGTTTGCAACCCTTCGTTAGGTTTTTCCATACCATAGGGATCGGCCAGTGCCCTCGCGCGCAATCCAAGCCCTTTGCACGCAAGCCCCCTCGTCGCGCGCAATCCTGCTACGCCAATTGCGCGTCATCCCGGTGTTTTGCGCAGAAACCTTCTCTTTGTGCGCAAAACCCAGGACCCCTCACCTTTGCACCCCTCGGGTGCCTCCCTACATAGGCGCCCGATTTCCTCCATACCGGGCATGCACACCATGCGTTGTTTTCCCGTACAGCCTTCCAGGCTCATACGAAGAAACCTCAAGGTCCCTTGGTCGGTGTTTCTCGTTGCGTTGCTTTGACTTATGCTTCTTCGCATAGGCACGCTAACGGCTATTGGTTCCTCGCATAGCCACACTAATTTGGACCCCTCGATGGTTCTCCCTGCGACCCCCCTTCATTACGGCCTTGCCGATGCCTTCCCTCTCACAAGGGGTAGAGGGAATTGGGCATGTAAGCCCTAGGGGTGTGGAGCGAACCCACCTCGTCCAAGATGCAGGACGTTAAACTACCAAGCACCTCTTCCTCAACACATGACGTTAAACTGTGGTCCGACCCCGTGCCTCACACGCAGGTTCCCCCTGGATCGGACATTCTTTACGCCTCTCGTCTCCACAGGAATGGATTCTTCCTCACATGGAAAGAGATACTCCCTCTCGGAGAGGCGTTTTTGCACAGGGGAAGGGCTGCCTCAGAGCGTAATCCCCAAGCCTCTCTTGCAGAAGGTGTCACGCATGCACCTCCGTACTTCCCCACTACCAAGGCTAGTGGAGGGCGTGATAGGGAACGAGGCATATCCTTTGTTCAGTCCCAAATCCCTCTCCCTCTGTTCTTTGTCGCACCACGGGACTCCATCTTGGAGTAAGCCCCAACACTAAGGGCTGCTAACCATGCGTAAGACCTTGTTTCCTCTTTGGGCCGCTCAACGCGTAAGCCCCTTTCCGCTTCTCACGGACGCACCCTTCGCGACGTGATTGTCTCGTCCCTACTTCCTCTTATTTCTCACACCGAGCATGACTCATGTGGGTTGAGAGCAAGCATCGACCATGAAAACCATTATTGGTCACCTTAGAGCGTAAGCCCCATACTAGCGAACTACGTGGACTTTGATTCGTGCTAAACCATGGTATGTAGGAAGCCTCCACGATGTTCAAGCCCATTACCTGGTCATTCCGAACCCTCTTTCATGTCGGTTCGCCAATCCCATGGGCCGCCTTAGAGCGTAAACTCCATTCCTTCATCCCGCATGATGTTAAACTGTATTCCTTTATCCTGCATAACGTTAAATTGTATGCCTTCGTCCCGCAAGATGTTAAACTGTATGCCCTGAACTACGTGGACTTTGATCCGTGCTAACACATGGTACGTAGGAAGCCTCCATGATGTTCAAGCCCATCACTCAGTTGTCACGACCCCTCCACGTTGGTTCACAACCACCATTATGGTCCGCCCCAGAGTGTAAGCCCCATTTCCAACATCATGGGATGCCTTATAGCGTAACCCCCTTATCCAACACCCACGTCACATCCTGACCTCTCCCTCGAGACCGCGTGCCTCGGGAAGCTCATGCCCTAGCCCGGAGGTCATACTTCCTCCAGGATCCAATCCGTGCGTTCATTATCACGGGTCGCCTCTTCATGTGTCCCACCGTATCACCGAACTACGCGGACTTTGATTCCCTACCGTGGGGATATGTAGGAAGCCTCAATAAGGTTAAAGCCCCTATTCACTCCATCACCCATCCGGATTCCTAACCGGGCCACCACATCCCGGTGGGATCATGCCACCTCATTCCACTCCATAGTATCCGGGAAGCCGCCCACGTGTTGGCCCCAATATCGGTGTTCCCCCTAGGGGGTCCTTCAATCTGATCCACTCTCGGTGTTCCGGTCAGTCTGATCCATCTCTGCATGATGTTAAACTCGTGGTATAAATCGTTTTAAACATGGGAAAATGAGGAAAACCTCAGATGGTACACAATTCCCCGCATTTGATGTGGGATGCCTCGGGCTTCTGCGCCCTCGAGAAGCCCTCTAATAAGATACAGAAGGCAGAAATGCCAATCCCCCAATTTCAAGACATGCCAATGACAGTCTAGCATGACCATTCTCATCACTGAAGGTTGCTGCCCTGACCAGACCCCTTAGAGCGTCTCGACGGAAGCAGTGTAATTAACTGGCATCCATGCAGATATGGTGTCGGGAACAAGATTCATGAAACCATCTTAAATCTATGAGGGATACCAGGACTAGGTTATGAAATCCGAGGAGGAATCGACAGAAGGAAGAACCGACATCCCATCATCCCAGTTTCGATCAAGGAGTAGACATCCTTAAACAAGGAATGGATGTCGCCCGCCTTTGGAAAGCTGGAATGTAGGGAAACGATGTCGCGCGTCCTCCCCTAAGTGATGGATGTGCGTCATGTCCCGGCGTAAAAGCATCAGAAATAGAAAATGGATAACATAACGTGAATCTCTTCTTTTCAATACGGAGACTGGTAGCATTCAGGGTGTCGGAAGATTAGCATGTCACAAAGTATGGGCACCCAGCACCAGGACGTGAGACTCACCAGGGGTTGAGGTAGTCAGGATGTTGAGCACTCCGTTCTGTGACGTCGTTAGTGTAGATTCCTCTCGCCGACCATGGAAGACGGAATGACACTGGGCTATTTGTTGTCGACTTCGTTTTCTATTAGCACTAATGGGTACATCTCCCTTCTTCTAGGAATCAGATCACTTCATCTGGAGCTCGATCGCCACCTGCCCACTGGCGTAGGGGCAGGAGTAGTACCAACGCAGCCACCCCACGTGGTCCCACCTTCTCCACAGTAGCTCTGACTCCGACCGCCGTAACGGCCGGGCGCTCACGCCCCCTTCTCCCCATCAGAGATCATCCAATGAAGGGTGATCAATGACCTGGTTCGTTGGTATGAGGAGGAAGGGTTCATCCCTACCAGGGACATGGACCGTTTGGATCTAGGGGTAGCTGCGCCTCACCAACATCGCTGCCCCCGGGGGTCGCACCGGGATCCACCACTCCCGACTCCGACGTTCAACAGTTTCGGGAGCCTATCCCCAGAACGCCTCGAAACCTCCCTTCCCTACTCCGGTGAGTTGGGGGATGTTTGGGTTCACCTGATCAGAGACCCATCCCAGGGGTTCACGGCAAGAGCCCCCGCCAGCCTATGTCGATGCCCCCGCCCGACTCCTCGGGCCAAGGAGTAGGCAATCTTCGTGCCCGCACTACCGGCTCCAACCCACCTGACCCAACACCAGTGTCGGGCACGAGCAGAAGAGAATGCCCGCCCTGGGGCACCAACATCAGAAACCACTGTGGCCCGAGCCACTGCTGACTCCTGTTACCAGACCCCCGCACACGTTGAGCAGGGGCAGTTACATGCCCAACCTGGATGGAGGCCCAGACCGCCCTGCAGGCTGGTTGGGTTGACTCTCCCGGTCACTGGCACAAGCAATGGCCACCGCGGACCAAGTCACGGTAGTGCCATCCAGCGTGAAGGCCCACTCCGTGCCACTGATCTGGAAAGAAAAATACTTCCTTGTGACAGCTACGCTCCAGGTATGGCTCTTTCCAGCGCCCAATGCACCGGGTATGAGGTCGCTTCCCCAACCGCTGGCCACGAGAATGGAGTCGTTGCATATCTCGTCGCTCACCCACATGGAGGTCCTCCTCATGTCCCTTTCGACATTTGTCTCGGTGCTCCTCGCACCCCAGCCTCAAGTCCTCCCTGCCCCAGCACTATTGTGGAAAGGGGACTCCTTGACGGAAATCATCCTTACCCTGAGGAGCCACCCAAGGGAAGGAAGGAGGGACGTCATCACCGTAAGAGGAATGTCAGGGAAGTACGGACGGAAGTCGATCCAGTCAGTTTTTCGGAATCTGAGGCAGAGTACGACTCAGCAATGGAACCTTCCCCCCAACCCATTGAGTCGAGGGTAGGGATGGGGATGCAGTGCGTCAGTCTCATACTCCCCAAATGCGAGATCCGCATGATTCTCGCCTCCCTCTGAAGGAATATTCAGGAGGAAGAGGACTTGGCGTACCCCTAGGGGTCAAATCCACAGTTACCACTGGTCTCCCCGGAAGCACCTTCCTCCTCAGTCAGAGAGGGTGGCGAACTTTTCTGGGGACCGATGGAAGAGTCACGATGTGGAACACCCTCAGAAAGTACTGACACTGTGATAGGAGGCATGTTCACCAGATCGTCCTATCGTGACATGGAAACCATGACACTACAACCCTTGCAGGATGGCTTAGGGATTGGCGGCCAATCGGCCTACTCGCCGTATTCTCCGTCGGCCAGCCCACCATCCCGGCGGCCTGCTTCGGCACCACTTCCAGTTCCCCGGCCATTCTCTGTTGATGTGCAGGAGCAGCAAGGGCTGGATCTCGAATCAGAGTCGTGGAGCTTTTGGATGGTCCTCACAGCAGGCCACTTCCTCGAAAAGTTTTGGCCGGTCGCAGGATCAGATTTTGATATGCCAGAGTTGCTCACCATGGGAGAGTTTGAATGTTTCTGCCAGACTCTCTGGGTGACTCACTCCCGTCTTCTCCATCAGCGATTTCCTTATCCCAGGAGTCAAGAAGATCTCGTGGATATCGGTGAAAATTGTTATCGGGTTGACCTGGCCGCGCTGCCCGCGATTCGGCACCCTGAGTCACTTGGCCACCACAGGGCCCTCTAGTAACAATTCGTCTAGAGTTTTCAAATACTTCGCAAGGTTATCGAGGAGGCCACCCCCCACACGCACATCCGTGGATGGGGGCAGTATGCTGTCCTTATTTTCAGCGCAATTCGCCGACAGCCTGACTCACTGGGTGGCTATGAAGGAATGCCGCCAAGGGCAGTGGCGGTAATCATGGCCGACCTTTCGAGAGAGGGAAACAGTGTGGAACATCTCGATGGGGACCCACCCCTTGAGGACTGGACTCTAATGAATCCATCTGGGAGAATTACTCTCTAGCAGAGGAACCTCCTAGGTCTCCCCACACCCACTGAATCCTTAACACTGAGTTGAAACATCAAAAATGGGAAAGAGCACATCAAAGATGTCAAGCTTACCGACCCATCTACCTCGGTGCAGAAGGCAGAGAAAGATCCCGAGAAGGCCACGCTGCAACAAAATATTGCTGAGTAGAAGAGGTTGGTTGATGAGATCTTGGCTGAACGCATTGCAGAGCGGCGGCCTGACTACGGTGATCCTAGGTCAGGATAGCAGGGGCAGGAACAACTACCCCTCGATGAAATTCTCCCAGGAAACCGCGATCATGCTATGTTCACCAACAGAGGAGAGGTCGGGGCTCATGGTAAGAGGGAAATATTTTTTTTTCTGAACCCTCCTGAGCGGCGTGATCACCCAAGGGACCCCACTCAGTTTCCTCCCATTGCCCCAAGAACCACTCCGCCAGCCGCCCTGCGAGCTGCTGAGCTTGACTAATGGATTGAAGAGCCCAGCAATGCGCTTTTGGTTTGGGATCCCCGTCAGGACATGAATCTACATCCATACGATCTGATAGAGGTTCCCATCACCCGCTTAGAGGCTCTGGAAACTCGACAGGTGGCAATCTCACGGGATGGAAAGCCATACCCAGCATGGGTGGATGACATGCCGGCCCCACCGGGATTTGGGAACCGCACTTTCACCCCCTTTGATGGGACCGAAGACCCTCCACAACACCTGACCCACTTCAACTCGAGGTGTGGGCCTACGTTAGGGACTCCGGTGCAGTAGGAGGCTGCCAAGCTCCATTGCTTCGTTCAGACACTAGAAGTACCAGTGTTCGTCTGGTACAACCAGCTTCCAGTCGGATCTGTGACTAGCTGGGAGGACATTCGTAGGTAATTCCTCTACCAATTCAGTTCCACAACTCAGAATATGAACATCATAGACCTCTTCAGGTGCAAACAAAGGCCTGAAAAGCGAGTCGCGGACTTCGTCGCCCGGTGGAATGGGCTCACATACTCCCTTGACATGCCATTAACTCAAGAACAATTACTGTCAATGTGCGTAGGGAACGTCAATGAAGAGATGGTTCCTTCTCTGATCATTCAGAATTACCCTATAGGGTTTCGAGACTTCTCAGACAAGGCTCAGTGCCTCGATGAATCCCTACAATAGGCCAGTCAGGCACGCCCGCTGCCTCCAGTGATCCCTGCCAGGAGAGCTACCTGAGACGAGCCCGCTGTTGTGGCCCAGATAGAGGCCCCTAGGAAGCTAGAGTTGCTACCAGTGAGTCTAGATCCACAGCCCCATAGGGGTCCACCCCCACGGGCACAGCCTCCGACCTAGTAGCGACCGCCTCAAAATCGGCATGTGCCTCCGCGTAACGCACCGCCACCACCTAGGCGAGATAATCAGGCTCTGCCTCCTCGGCATGATCCTACATCCCCTGGTCATGTCCAGGCTCCAAGAGCCCCCTTTCTATAGAGAAGGAATCGAACATACTCGTTTGACGAGGCCCAGGGCCCCGGTTATTTCGGTAGTGCCTTGGAGCAGAGGATCATGCAGCTGCCTGAGTGCCGGAAGCCAGAAGAGGTGCGTCTCACTGATCACCCTAACAAATTCCCTTATCACCAGACCCTGGGGCACACCATCCAGTGATTCTATGTGTTCAAAGACTATCTCCAAGAACAGATTTACAACAACATAGTCAGGTTGGGCCCAGCCCCGGCGCAAGTGGTAGGTGTCTTCGTGAGATTAGATGGCAGTAGTGGTGACGAGGATGAGTGGCAGCAGGTTTCCGATCGTGGTTCCTGTAAGTATAATGACTAGATGGCCCGCAAGACGGTCTCATGAGCCCATGGCATCATCTGTGCCCGCTTGAATCAGCAAGATCCCTCAGAATCTGTTAGCGCTACCTCAGCATCATCGTCCCATCCTACCTCTTCCTAGAAGAGCAAGCGGCGGCGCAAGAAGAATGATCGCGCCCTGCCAATGTCGTCATCATCCCGTACTCTTGGCGATTTTATGCCCCTGGAAATGGGGATCCCTCCGAGACTCTGTCTGGTAGTGGATGACTCCTTGAGTGAAAGCCCGGGGTATGCTTTGGTTAACACCATAGAGTTGGTAAATCCCTTTTTGACACCCGACGATGAGGAACGCCAGGTGGACCTTCCCAATGTCCCCAGCCGTCGCCAACGTCGACGGAGCCGCAACTACACGAATCACTGGGGCACGACAGTTGTCACCTCTAGCCAGGCAGTGCGCGCCACTAAGACCAGGAAACAAGCCCAATACAAAGCTTAGCACACACGGCCCCTTTTTCTGGTGTCGAAGGGTTCGCCTCTACTGCCGTTTGTGTTACAAGTTTAGGCTGAACCGCCTCGTCCATGCTGCGACCAGATCTTCCCTGCCACCAGCCGACCCCAGCCTTCCGGTACTTATCCGGCAGCCACTCTCCAGGCTTCGACTAGTGAATAGAAAGATGTTCCTAGTACCAGTCAGCCACTGGTCCCGCCGGAAGGGCCCGTCATGCCTCCAATCGCAGAGCGACCTCCCATGAGCAGAAGCTCACGTTTGGCCTGAAAGTATGATGTTCTGAAGCACCTAGTCGGCATTCCAGCAAGGATCTATATCCTTGAGGATCATCGCATGTCGTCCTAAATGCGCGAGGCGCTCACCGAGTCCCTATGGATCCCCCTCCAGTTTGATACGGAGGTAGCGGCTGTAGAATCCTTCCAGACTGAGGATATTGAGAATGCTGAATGTCAGTCGGTTATCTCATTCTCCAGTGAAGATGAAGGTCCTCCCATACAGGGGCACATTCGCTCATTTTACATCACCGGCCAGTTCAATGGCGTGGAATTCTGACGCTGTCTTGTTTGACAAGGTTCTGGGATTAACATAACCCCAACTCGGACACTATGGAAAGCGGGTCTTTCTGAGGATGATTTAACCCCCTCTGACCTCAGGATCCAGGGGTATGACAAGACCGAGCAAACTCCACTCGGCAATATTCGCTTGAAGACCCAGTTCGGTGGCCTAATTTCCAACTCCTAATTCATGGTTGTCTCTCTGGACTCCGCATACAACACATTGATGGGAAGGTTTTGGCTCCACATTCACGCAGCGGTCCCCTCATCGTATCACCAGTGCCTAAAATACTCACTTAATGGTTGAGTAGGCGTGCTCCAAAGAGATGTGTCTCCTTTTGCCTCTTGTGAATCCCGTTATCTGGATGCCGACTATTACAAGAGCAAGGACAAGATGGTTCTGGTAGGTGAGGTTGAGCCCGCCACTGTCACCAGTGATCCCTGGGCGGGTTTGGATAACACTTATGTCTTCCCAATCCATCAGTTGGAGGCCACAACCCCCGACATGCTGCAGTGATTTTTTGTTTCGGGTACCAGGGGAAGGAATATTTCTAGGTCCAAGCGGCTATGGGAAATCACCTCGTAATCCTACACCAACCAGGCTCAGGTGATCCCTGAGCCTCCTACCCCTGTACGGTATCGAGACGTCATGATCATCGTAACGGCGGTACATCACACATGTCTCTTTCGCTGGGTTGGAATTAACTGGCTCAAGCCGACACGCCACTACTGTGTCGATGTCATAAAGCGTGGCCCTTTGGGCCGAAGACCACATGGGATTGGATCAACCGCCTTTGTCTCCATGGTCTCCGTAGTACATGAGTCTCCAGATGTGATGACCACTGCCGCCCAAGCCGGAACCATCTTCCCATCAGGGTCTGGTATCCTCGAAGCGGCTCCCCCCGTGGATGGTCCCTCCACAAGTGGGGAGGAGTACATGGAAGATGCTCCCCCTGCCTTTGAGAAGGGTGTATCCACCACAGTCGATGAGTTAGTTCAGGTGAACCTCGGTAGCGAGGTGGATCCAAGACCCACATTGGTCAGAGCCTCTATGACCTCTGAGTAGAGGAAACAGTACATGGACATTCTTAGACATAACCATGACGTGTTCACTTGGAGTTATGATGAGATTCCATTATTAGATCCTCAGGTAGTTGTCCACTGCCTTGGCAATCCGGAAAACCATCGCGGGTTAAAGCAGCCTACCAGAAAGATGCACCCCTCTCACGGTGCCATGGTTGAGGCCGAAGTTGATAAGCTCATCACATAAAACTTCATCAAAGAAGTTCAGTGCCCCTGGTGGCTTGCCAACATAGTGCCGGTCAGAAAGAACAACGGACAGATCAGGGTCTGTATCGACTTCCGCGATCTCAATCGCCACTGTTCGAAGGATGATTTTCCCCTTCCAGTGACAAAGTCGTTGATCAATTCCATGGCTAGGTTCTAAGCCCTCTCCTTCATGGAATGGTATTCCGGGTACAACGAGATCTGAATGGCCCCCGAGGATGAAGAGTTCACTGCCTTCAGGGCCCCCCAAGGTACTTTCTGTTACCGGGTTATGCCCTTCGGCCTGAATAATGTAGGTACCACCTATCAACGGGCCATGCATCGCATATTCAAACCAATTCTCGGGACACCGGTGGAGTGCTACGTGGATGATATGGTGGTTAAATCTTGCCAGCGCCAGGATCATATAAAAGACCTTGAGAAAGTTTTTGGCTTCCTCCGTTATCTCCACCTGACGATGAACCCGTTTAAGTGTTCCTTCGGAGTCATCTCTGGGAAGTTTCTTGGATTTGTTTTCAGACACCGAGGCATCGAGATTGACGAGGATAAGATCAAGGCCATCATCCAGATGCCTTCCCCAAGTAATATTTGGGATATCAGAGGTCTCCAAGGCCACTTAGCCTATGTATGCTGATTCATTGCTAATATGGATGGAATGTGTAAGCCATTTTCCCAGCTCATGAAGAAAGGTGTCGCCTATGAATGGGACAAAGTGTGTCAGATCGCTTTTGAGGAAATCGAGCAGTATCTTCTCTAAGATCCGGTCTTGATGCCACCCATTTCTGGAAAGCCGCTGGTCCTTTACATGACTGCCCTGGAACGATCCCTCAGCGCACTTATCACCCAGAAGAACAAGAATGGAATAGATAATATCCTCTAATACCTCATCTGTATGCTCCTCGATACGGAAGTTAGATATTCTCCCATCGAGAAGAGCTGTTTGGAACTCGTATTTTCAGTGCAGAAATTGTGGCACTATTTTCAGCACCACGAGGTATATCTAGTCTCTCAGGTAGACCCATTGAAATACATCCTGAATCGACCTATGTTTACTGGCCGACTGGCGCGCTGGGCGGTGATCCTCCAGTAGTTCGACATCAGGTTCGTACCTCAGAAGGCTATCAAAGGACATGCATTGGCAGACTTCTTAGCTTCCCACCCAACCTCTGCGGATTAGCCACTGGATCTAGGCTTTCCTGATTAGATAATCCTCTCAGTCGATCGTTCCATCCCATGCTGGCAGATGCACTTTGAAGGTGTCTCCCGGAGCCCCACCGGTAGAAGGCTCAACTATCCTAGGATCAACAGAGTGGGCCTGGGAGTCATCTTCATCACCCCATAGCAAGCCATTTGGCTGTATTCATTCCTGTTTTCATAAGTCTGCACAACAATGAGGTAGAATATCATCCCCTCATCACCGGCCTCGAGCTGGCTCTAAAGATTGACGTGCCCCATCTGCATGTGAAAGGGGACTCCGAGCTAGTCATCAAGAAAGTCAATGGTGACTATGTTGTTAGAAATCCGGAACTCGTTCCATTGATGGAGTGCACCCTCTATCTAATGACTAAGTTCCCTTCTCGGCCAGAGATCGTCCATAATCCCCGGTCGCAGAACAGTCGAGCAGATGCTTTGGACAGCCTGGCCGTGTCGCTTGCGGAGCCCGAACAGGACTACCTGATTATCCACATGGCACACCGGAGGGTCATTGCTCCTGCTATCCCGGAGGATGATCGTGGCCCACGGGTGAACCATCTCACCATTGGTGCCCCTACATCAGTATCCCCAGGGACTTTAGATGTGTTAGTCGAAGAAGTTCCTGACTGGAGGACCCCCTTGGTTGAATACCTCCAACACAACAATCTTCAGTCAGATCGAGCCGAGCGCGAGCGAATCCGACACCGCGCACTACAGTTACCCTTCAGAGCGGTCCCAGCCTTGAGCAACTGCTTTACAGACGTGGATTTGATGGTGTTCTCCTCCGTTGTCTTCAAGGATTCAAGATCCCTCAGGTCATGTAAGAAGTGCATGCTGGTTCCTGTGGCACCCATCAGGCCGAGTCGAAGTTGTCTCACCAGATTCGGAGGCTGGGGTACTTTTGGCCCTCTATGATCCATGACTGCATCGAGTTTGCCAAGAGGTGTCATGCATGCCAAGTTCATGACAACTTTGTGCATCGGCCACCGGAGCCCCTTCACACTACCAAGTATTCTTGGCCCATTGCAGTCTGGGGGTTTGATGTCGTAGGACCTTAACCACCGGTGACAGCTCGCCAATGTCGGTTCATCCTGACCACTACTGATTTCTTTTCCAAGTGGGCAGAGGCAATTCCGCTCAAGGAAGTCAAAGCCCATTCTATCGCTGACATCGTGAGTTCCAACATCATCTATCTATTAGGAGTACCTCACGTTATCCTCACGGATAACGGAACAAACTTCTGAGCAGCCGAGCTGAAGAAACTATACGCCAAGTACAACATTCGCTCTAACCATACCTCTCGCTATCACGCATAGGAGAATGGACAGATCGAGGCGTTTAACAAAACCCTCTCTAACATTCTGCAAAAAATGATCGGTCAGAATAAGAAATGTTGGCCGGACAAGCTCCCCAATGCCCTCTGGGATTATAGGATGACGACTTGTAACTCCACCCAGGTGACTCCATATTCCCTGTTGTACGGAGCTAAGGTCGTCCTTCCCATCGAGATTCATTTTCCATCATTACGCACGGCGGTCTACGAACAGCAAGCGCCCGATAGAGTTTCTGAAATCCGTTAAGATAAATTGGAAGTGTTGGACGAGAATAGGCTTTGTACTTTGCACAACCTGGAAATGCATCAGAGCAGGATGGCTCGAGCTTTCAACAAGAAGGCTCACCTCCGCTCTTTCCTTCTAGGCGATCTGGTACTGGCCCTTAGGGCGCTAATGATTCCCGAAAGTAAACCACCCAAGTTGGAACCTAAATGGGAGGGGCCTTTCATCATCCATAAGGTATATCCCAATGGTGCGTATTCCCTGGTGACTATGGATGGTGAGCGTATAACTCCTCCCACCAATGCCAAGTTCCTCAAGCAGTACTTTTCTTGAGGCCCCGGGGTCCTGCATGTCCCTAAACTGCATTTGGTCCTACATTTGGACCCCTAGGGTCCCCCATGACCTTAAACTGGATAAGGGTCCCCCATGGCCTTAAACTGGATAAGGGTCCCCCATGACCTTAAACTGGATAAGGGTCCCCCATGACATTAAACTCGATAAGGGTCCCCCATGACCTTAAACTGGATAACGGTCATGCACAACCTTAAACTACAGTTGGCCCCACATCTATGCCCCTTTTGTCCGAGTTCTAAGACCTTAAACTAAGACCCTTACGGCCCAGAATGACCTTAAACTGCATGTTCGTCCTTACTGCAAGATGTTAAACTGCAAGCCGGTCAGGTCCCCCTGACCGAGACCCAGCCTCAGGACCCTTGGCATTCTCGGGCCCCTTAGCCCAGTCCTTACCCGGAGTGTGCGGTGTAGTGTAGTACTATGTCCTTATTCACCATGGGTTACCCGCCGCGCAGTACACATCCCTAGAAGAAATGCCCATTATCGTCCTACATGACGTTAAACTGTGCTTTTAGAACTACATGTGGCTTGATTCCCATCCTAATGGGATACGTAGGACTGCCTGAATGTCTAGGTTTCAGGTCCAGCCCCATCTCTTAAGAGATCCCACTATCTCTTGGACACCTCGGTCTCTCGGCCTGTCCCTCCCAGCAGGGGGACATATAGGTGTAATATAGGGTTTTTGGCACTATGCCCCCTCTCCCGAGAATCAGACATCTTTTCTCCACTCTCAAAATGATCCCTTTGACCCTTTCCAGTGGTCCACTAATGTGCTCAGAGTACTCGGGTCTAGGACCTGGAGTGTCAGATTCGACTTAGGAAAGTTTTTGTCCGCTTTCCAAGCTTCATGCTCCCTTTCATCCAGGCCCTTGTTATCTCTCCCACCTGGAGGGACCCCAAGAACGGCTTGGATACAACTCCTAAGGGCTATCCTACCGTCACGGTCCAACACCCCTGAGGGTTCCAGAAAAAAATTGATATAAATCGCACGTTGCGAACATGGTCAGCGGTCGATGCTCATTTTTTTGTCCCCATTCTAGGCTAACCTGACAGGATGCTGTGTTACGAACATGGTCAACAGTAATCCTAATTTGCCATGCCGGCTCCTTCAGGCCCTGAATCTTGGTTGCATGATTCACATTGTGTTCCACCCCATCGTGTCAAGGTGGAATTTTGACACTCCTTTCACTAGCCCTTAGTGCACCTACACACGTTAGATGGACAAAGCTATGTAACAGTGTCTCCCAGGGCTCCCACGATATGAGCGCTAGAGAATGCTCTTGGGTTTTCACTAAGTATTGTGCGCAACTTGACCTTCATCCCCATGGGAAATGAGGAGTCTCCAAAACATTGTGTTTCAGGACCAGCTTAGCTGGAAGCTAGCCTCTCCTTCCCCCTGATTATTGGACCCTCGTCGGCTCCTTGGCCCGAGGCTCCTCTCTTGGAACCACCCATGGTGACGGTATGAGACTATTTCTTCACCCACCCTGGGTGCACCTTATCACATCACATGTGTTCCCCGAGGTCCAATCCATTCGACCTTAAACCGTGTTGTCAGGTCCAAGTCATAGGACCTTAAACTGTGTTGTTAGGTCCACCACATGACCATAAACTGTGATGATATCGTCCTGGTCGCACGACGAAACACGACACTACATTGTTGTGACATCCCCATAGGATACATCACATCGGGTATTGGTAAATTTCCGTACCATATTTCAATGCCTGTTATGGCTTGATTATTGTGGCGACGCCAGGAATTTAAAACCTAGGCCAGTCTCTCCAAAAAAGAAAAACCATTCACCTTCATGGAAAAACAAGATATATAAAATACAGCTTCTTTTTGTGCGAGGGCTAGACCTGCACGCCCCCTTTGTCTTTTGCACAGGCGCCATGTCGTGCCATGACACCCTTTGAGAACTACGTATGGCTTGATTCTCATTCTTATGAGATACGTAATAGTGCATGGGTACTTCCCCACAGGCCCAGCCTAACTCTTCTTGTTCGGCCCCTTAGCCTAAACATGTCACTAAGGATCACATGGTAAGCAGGACCCCATCCTCATTCACGATGGGTTGCTTCAGTCACTTTACTATGCGCTTCCTGCCCTTCTTACTGACCCCTTTGGTCTGAGTTCTAAGACCTAAAACTAAGATCCTTTCGGGGTCCTGCATGACCCTAAACTGCATTTTTTCCTACATTTGGGCCCCTTTAGTTCGAGTTCTAAGACCTAAAACTAAGATCCTTTCAGGGTGCTCCATGACCCTAAATTGCATTTTTCCCTACATCTGGGCCCCTTTGGTCAGAATTCTAAGACCTAAAACTAAGATCCTTTCGGGGTCCTGCATGACCCTAAACTGCATTTTTTCCTACATCTGGGCCCCTTTGGTCCAAGTTCTAAGACCTAAAACTAAGATCCTTTCAAGGTCCTGCATGACCCTAAACTTTATTTTTCCCTACATTTGGGACCCTTTGGTCTGAGCTCTAAGACCATAAAATAAGATCTCCTAAGAACTACGTCTGGATTGATTCCCATCCTAATGGGATACATAAGAACACCCAGACCTCTTGTCTTTGGGTCCAGCTCAAGTTCAGCTAGTTCGTCTCTTCGGTCCCGCCTTCGGGACACCGACCACGGGACTACGTGGAGTAGTGTGGGATTATGTCCTCATTCACGTCAGGTTTTCAACAGCTGCACCCCGTACACCCCGTTCTAAGAATTTTCCTCCTTGTCTTATCATCCTACATGACGTTAACCTATGCTTCAAGAACTACTTGTGGCTTGATTCCCATCCTAATGGGATACATAGGAATGCCTGGACATTTCGTCTTGGGTCCAGCCCCAGGGATTGCTAAATCTCATCCCTCCTTACTGTCAGCCCCTCCGCCTGACTTCTTGGGGAGTGGTGTAATTGCGACATCTACCCCAAATAAGTTCGTGATTACCCATAGTGATGGTGGGAAGTGACAGTTCTCTCACCAGAGAGGTCCTGTCTGAAAATTGGGACGATCCGTGACTAGGTTAATACATCTTCCTAATGGGCATCCGCCACGGTGGCACAATTTTGGGAGTGTTGGACTCTGTTCGAACAAACCACCACTCCAATTTCCTCACTTTGCATTCCCCTTTATTTGGATCCTAATCCTCTTTAATGTTTGATGGGACCCCCTAACAGTATGGATGATAGACCTTGGTCCACCTGCGGCAACAGTATGGATGATAGACCTTTGGTCCACCTTTTGTAGCAATATGGATGAGTGACCTACGGTCCGCCTACTATCCTGGGACAATGTCCTGAAAGACTGGTCATGTTTGACGGGACCCCCTAATAGTATGGATGATAGACCTTGGTCCTCCTGCTATAACACTATGGATGATAGACCTTTGGTCCGCCTATTGTAATAGTATGGATGATAGACCTTGGTCCGCCTTCTTTCATGGGCCAAGGTTCCGGAAGACTGATCAATGATATTTGAGTTAGGACCCATGTTGCAAACATGGTCAGTGGTTAGCCCTCATTTATTGTCCCCATTTCAGGCCAATGCGATATGGATGTTGCGTTTCCTCCACGGTTAACAGTTATCCTCCATCGTCGCACCCCTATAGTGTTCCGAATTAGGGTAACGTGATTCACCTTTTTCATCTTCCTACGTTCGGATGGATTTCAATGCCCCCGACATTTCACCGCTCGTGTGTCAGAATACATTGATAGGGTGGTATGTCAATTGGTCTGAGGTGTTCTCCTCAGAAATCCAGGCCCGAGTTTAGATGCCTAAAGCTTAGTTAATGCCCCACTGTTGGACGAAATGATAACATGATCGTCCTTTACTTATCACGTTGGGTGTGACCCCCATGATCTTAGGGGTGAGTTGTTATTCATTTCAAAATTATGGTGATCATATTAATCCAAGGGTACAGATAAATAGATTGGTCCATGCATTGGATCAAAATTTTGAGCAGTAAAAGAAAAAAGTTCAGGAGATGGCCAAAATAGAGCCCTTAGGGATCAGCGTGCTGGATTGATTCTTCCAACACTTCTACCCTTTGGCTAGTAGCCTCCAGGGCTGCTTCTCACTCCTTGACGACTCTCCCTTCATCGGCAGCCACATAGCGCAACTCGCCAACCCTATCTTGTGCCTGCGCCCGCTCAGTTTGATGTATAGTCATCTGGTGACCCGCCTCCACCAATTGTTCTTGGGCACCATCCAGATGGGCCGTCAGTTGTTCCACGAGCTCAGAGCACTTTGCAATGAAGGCCTCCTTCTCTGCCTCCTTCTCTTCGAGGCGTCGGACCTCATGTTCCGCCCTCATGAACGCTTGGGTACTCTCCAATATTTCCCGACACTGGGAAACGTCGGTGTTCCGGCTTCTCTCACGTATCTTCTCGGCCATGTAATCATGGACCTTTAGATGAATAAATTGAGCGTCATCCCCTCCGACGCACAAGAAGCATAGCCAGTTCTGGAGTGATCCCATCCGCCTCAGCTAATCCGACTGGGGCTGCCTAATAAAGCACTGGATACACTTCCACCATTTGTGTCATGTCATCTGGCTCTCCTCGGACGCTTCTGAGTCTGAGTTGTCTATCTCCTCAGGATCAGTGGGCCAGTATGTAGGAAAAACAGCCAGCAGATTAGCAGGAGGGTCTGCCTCAGGGATGTCTTCATGAGGAATAGCATCCTCAATGCCCGGGCGACCTTCCTCTCTCTCCTAGAAAATGGCGGTGCCTTCGTCAGCTTTCGGACCCGCTCCAATAACAGTGCCACTGATGTCCACTTCCCCCTACTTGTCAATGGCCGGGGCCGACTCAGTGTGGGAAGTATGTTCTGGGCGAGGTGGTATGTCTGCCACTGGTTTGCTCACGGACAGCCTGGGCTCAGCAGCCCGAAGAGCCTCCAATGTCGATAGAACTGCACAAGATGCACCCTGATTAGTGGGAATCTATGATAGCAAGCACCAGTAGTGAATCATGGGACTTACAGGAACCCAGAGCGTCGGCCTCTAGTGTTCTGGCCGCTACAGGAGATGTCGTAATAGGAGACCCTCAGTGCTTGTCAGTTCGATGATGGGCGTCGGAGCCCCATCCTGTCCCACCGGTTCCTCTCCCTCCTCCACTAGGGATTCCTGATCAGCACCTATGTGCTCCTGAGTGAGATAGAAAGGTGGGTTAGAAATTGCAGAATTGAATGGATGAAGAAGGAGGAGGAGTGAAGGTAGAGACAGACCTCAAGTATCTCGGTTATGTCATGATCAGAGCTGGCAATCTCATCGCTCTCCCGATGACTCCCTTGGTAGGTCACCCCGTGCGACCCCTCACCTTTGGGTTCTTCTTCTCTTTATCCTTCATCTTCTCCTTTGCCTTCATCTTCTCATGTTTCCTCCTCTCCCTCTGACTCCTCATCACTGTCACCTTCTCCTGGTGGCATCACTTCCGGATCATGCTCTTGGTCGGGCATCACTTTCACCAAGAAAGGTGCCTCCGTGCGCCGACCCCTTTGGTGCGCATATGTGTCCATGGTCGCCAGATAGGCATGCCGCTGATGGAAGTTCACTCTGTCGGTAACTCGAATAAGCCCGACCTCTGGCAGTTGGATTCCGTCCTGCGTTGTCTTCTGCCAGATGGCTTCAACGCTCAGTGATTATCGTAGGGTCATCCAGGCTGACCATAGTGCTGGGAAAATTGCATCTTGTGAATATTAGATCAAGTATCTTATATAATTCCCAGGCAGTTCTCTGGCCACCCCGTGTTCCCCCCTACGAGCAACAAGGTTGCGACGACGCCGCGTGATGTCCCCGTTGCTGAAGTCCCGGCCTGCGTAGGCCTCACTACCTGGCGCGCCCCTGGTTACCCCCTTCCAGCAGCACCTTGCCTTCTCCCCCGTCCCCCGGTTTCAGCGCAGGTAGTCTCGATTTGCTGGACTCGCTTGCGTAAAAGCCCCTTAGGGTACGCCATGGTCTAGTGCTCGGAGTACTCTTTTTCTAGGCCAGCGTCGACCCTGGTGGGAGGAAGGGTGATGACATTTCCAGAGCCGAAAGTGGTGAACATCACCCACATATGGTGCAGAACGCAGGGATTCTTCTCCTCCCAGACATCCATGAATACCTTCTTTGTAATTCTTTGGAGGCACGTGAATTGCCTGGAAAATCGGGATGGCACATAAGGCTCTCAGATCACCTTCCCGTCGATCCGAGCCACGAGCACCCCGCCCCGGATGCGCTGAAAATACTCCTGTTGCTTCAGTGATCCTCGCCCATTGTCCACCATCTGGAAAACTGGGGAGCGGAATGGGATGAAGATGAAATTGGTATGGTTACCGATTTGGATCCTTACGCCCTCCTCGCTGAGCATCATCGGCGCCACCCCCGGCGATGTTCAGCAGAGATGGTCGCAGGACATTTCCCGGAGGATGGATGGCGTTCCGGAAAGTATACCAGGTTGAGATGAGCCGCTACCCAACCATGAAATATCTGGAAGGGGCCACATACCCTCTGAGGCGACCTCCCTAGAGATGTGTCCCAGAATGGCATACAACCTAAACAACACGGGGACCCCCAGCTTGAACCTTTTGTTGGTGGCCATGGTGCCCGCCATCCCCAGTGTTGCTGGACGGATGCCCATACTTGCGTCCCGCACCGGCAGGAGCCACCCACTCAAGAAGGTGGTAAGGAACCCAGCGTACAGAACGTTCGTGTCCCGGGCCTCAATGACGCTGTAGCCCAAAGATTTTTATTTCCCCGCCTCCAGGGTCCTCCAATACGACCCATCCTTTCTCCTCTGGGCCGCAGTTGGGCACCATTTTCCCCGTCCCGGCATCTTGATCGTCGGGTCCTTCTCCAGGAACTGGTTCAACCAGACCTTGTAGGCAATGTCCTTCAGGAATTCCTTGACCCCCAGCCTCTCTTTTTCAAGCTCCAACAGGTTCCACGTCATCTTGGGGGTCCGTGACCTATCTTCCCAGGTGTTCTTTGGAGGAAAGAACTCGTCGTATTGGTAGCCCTCCAGTGGGATACCTCCGATGTAGTGAACGTCCCAAAGGCTAATTCCAACTACCCTATGGTGAAGGTGGAATGTGTTGGTATCAGGGGACCACCGGGTGAATAGATCCGGCCCGAGCTCAAGTTGATGGTGGAAGTGGAACTGTGACGTCCATACCGCCTCGAACATGCAAATATGTTGTAGCTCGGCCCCAAACTGGTCACAAGTATGGCGAACCTAGAACGCACAGGCCCACTCACTGGTGAAGTTGCCCTTGGACCGCAGGTCCTAGTCTTTCATCCAACCCTTAGTTTCATTCTTGATTCTTTGATGGAACGTGCTTGCGTAGAGGGATGGAGAATCCTCTGCGGTAGGTTCATCCCCGGTAATGGTCCTGGTCCTCGGGTTCAGGACATATACGTCCATGTACCTCGTTTCCCTGGAAGGATGGCTGTTGTTGGTCATGTTGTAGCGAGGAAGCTCATCCTCCTGGGTCACCCATGACCGCGGTGTGTCCACCTCGAAGCCCGGCAGCGGAACCTCCTCTAGGATGCCAAAGTTCTAGAGCGGGAGGTTGTGAGACAGAGGATACTTTTTCTGGGCGGCGGTCAGCAGGTTGAACATGGTTAGGTTGTTGGAAATGACCACCTTGGTGCTATAAACCTCCTCATTCGCTGCCATTTCAGCTCTACAAGTGGAAACTTCCCCCTCATGAACTTGGTTTGCAGCCATCTCGAATATTTTGGGAGTTGCACGAAATCAGGATGAAGTGCGCGGAATAAGAGAGAGTTTCATGAAATCTGAAGCTGCGGCGCGAAATCCAGGAGTTGGTCTCACAATCAGCACACTAGGCATGGAATATCCCAAGTAGGTGCGTAAATATGACCAAAATTCGGAAGGGTTTGCGCGCTGCCAAAGCGTTTTTTCATGAAGCCGCGGAAGAAATTACGTGCATGATAGCGTTGATTCTATCGCGCGGAAAAGCTTGGGTACGGAACTTATGACCCAGCGCCCATTTTTATAGGCGTGGTCGGGGTTCCGCGCTACGCGGAAATCAAATTCTGTGCCGACCTGGAGTTTTGCGCGCCAGTTGTTGTTTTGCATGCAAAGTGACCAAGATATCCACCACTTTGATGTTTCGGTGTTTCCCTCAGAATCCGATTGTTGCGACCTCTTGCCGATCCAATTCCGAGGGGGGCATTTGTAGACGCCGAAAAAAGTCCATAAATCCTAGTGGAAGTTTAGAACGGACGAAGAAAATTCATATTCAGACTTAGAGGCCCGGTCCGGAGGACCTGGAAGTCGTGCATGAAATTAAAGGGTACTCGTACGGAAAAATGTTGTTCACGTGAAGCACTCTCGGGATTCACGTAAGAGATCCGGAAGGACGCACAATTTTGCGTGCCCAGCTCCAAGCAGGGAGTCCTTGCACGCTGAATGGTCCAGGCGCAGAAGATTTCACGTGCCGCCCAGATTCCGCGACGGCGGATGCCTATAAATAAAAGGGGACCCCGACCTGTTGGGGGTTGAAGAGTTCAGACCAGCTCCTGTGCGCGCAATTCGGACTCCCATGCGCGCAATATGACTTCCAGGTAATCCCCCTTTTCCTGCAACCTCGCCCCGGGGTTCGCCTTAGTGCAAAACCCCACTGGCTTAAGTGAATTTTCCAAACTCCTCCGGGTTCTTCCTTTGGGCACAATCCTTTCCCCTTGTGTGAAATTCCCTCCAATTGCGCACAATTCCATCCAATTTGTGTGCAACCCTTCGTTCGGTTTTTCCATACCATAGGGATCAGCCAGTGCCCTCGCGTGCAATCCAAGCCCTTTGCACGCAACCCCCCTCATCGTGCGCAATACTGCATCCCCAATTGCGTGCCATCCCCGTGTTTTGAACGCAGACCTTCTCTTTGCGGGAAAAACCTAGGACCCCTCAGCATTGAACCCCCAGGTGCCTCCCTGCATTGGCGCCCGATATCCTTCATACTGGGAATGCACACCATGCGTTGTTTTCCCATACAGCCTTCCAGGCTCGTACGAAGCAACCACAAGGTCCCTTGGGTGGTTTTTCCCATTGCGTTGCTTTGCCTTATGCTTCTTCGCATAGGCACGCTAACTGATATTGTTTCTTCGAATAGCCACGCTAACGTGGACCCCTCAATGGTTCGCCCTGCGGCCCCCCTTCACTACGACCTTGATGATTCCTTCCCTCCCACAAGGGGTAGAGGGCATTGGGCATGTAATCCCTAGGGGTGTGGAGCGAACCCACCATGTCTGAGCTGCAGAAAATTAAACTGCCATGAACCTCATCCTCAACACATGACGTTAAACTGTGGTCCGACCCCGTGCCTCGCACGTAGGGTCCCCCCGGCTCAGACATTCTTTACGCCTCTCATCTCCAAGGGAATGGATTCTTCCTCACATGGAATGAGATCATCCCTCTCAGAGTGGAATTTGTCCACGGGGGAAGGGCTGCCTCATTGTAACACCCCAAGCTTCCTCGGTATGTTTCCTTTCGAATAATGCAATGACGTGCATTGTACGCAACTTCGAGATTTTAACACACCACAACCAATCAAACTAGTCGTTATGAATAGTAATACCTACTTTTTGAAATTATATATATTTTATATTTCAAAATGGACTTCATTTTTGGATTCGGAATATCGAATTTAGCCTAAGGTGAAATTTTGGTACTTTTCGGATAACTTTCATATTTTGATGAATAGTGAAAATTACTAAATTTTAATTAAAAACAACTTTTTTAATCAAAATGATTAATAGTGATAAATTGTGAATTTGAGTGGTTTTAAAGTATATTTAGAATATATTTTTACCATTTAATATAATGTTGGTCATTGGACATAATTTTACAATAAAACCGAACATAAACAAGTGTCAATCTTTTGATAGTTATTATCTCTTAAAAACACGCTTTTTATTTTGACAGCGGGAATTAATTTTAAATTAATTTCTGCCACTTCTGTGTTTTGAATTTAGAAAAATGGATTCCATATTTGGAATCAGGATGTCCAAATTGTGTAAATAGGTAACTTTTATTTTTAGACATTTTGAATAATTACTGCGGTAAATATTTTATTTACCATGGTTAAGGGTAAATCCGGTAAATAAGGGTAAACAAAAATAATATTATAATAATACTAAATTACCCTAAAACGTGTCTTAACCCTATTGGTTGATACATGGTCGACCATGGGCATCTTTGGGTCTATTTTGGGACCCCATGGATCCACTTGTAAGTGATAATGACACGTTATATTAATAAAGCTAAAATAAAAATAAAAATGGCATAAGCTTACATCTTTTAGAAGAACAATTTTTACATAGGGTTATACATGTTGGATTTTCGATTATAAATATTCATTAGAAAGCTAAAAGTATTTCCTACATAATGATATTTTATTTATAATTTTTAGACATTAAATAATTTATTTTATTTATGACACAATGATGATGCAGTAATTACTATAATAGTGAAAAATTAAAATAAGTGATATTATAAATACCCAAATAAATATAATATGAAACTTTTAATGAATTAAACTAATTTTATAGGATAATATGATATATTAGGATTGATTTAATTGACTTTGTTCGAAGTAATCAATCTGTTATGAGTTTCACAAAAATCAACTATTGAATAGTGTCAAAATTGACATAAAAGAGTTCTTAAAACAAATATTATATTATTAATTGATATTAAATTCCTAAAAATCTATGGTTAGGCAAAGAGACTTATATTATGATAGGTTAATCATTAATGGACCACTTGGGGGTCTCTTGGATGTATATAGTAAGTTTATTAACCATATTATATAAAAATACAAAGAGACATTGTAAAAGTGAAACTAATTAACTTAGAGTTAATACTTAAAGATAAGGTTAATATAAGTACCCAAACCTGTCTAAATTCTATTGGATGAGTTGTTTTCGACCTATCCCCACCTCATCCTTTGAATAGTCAACTTTGGAGCCTTTGGAAACCGAATATGAATTTATTATAAATTAATATTTCTAGCTTTTCCAAAGGTGCCCCTCACCCCTCTTATAAAAGGGCACTCCTCCTTCTCATTTACTCACACCTCTCAAGCCACTTGGCTCGTCCAAACTCTGCCCAAATAAGCTCCCCACATCCCTATCCTCCTCCTTGAAGCTTCCCCTTTGGCAGAAAGGATTTCAACAAGTCCTTTGGTTCCAACTAAAGTGAGTTACCTAAATTAAAGGTAACGATTTCTCTTAAATTATTTTCATTTATTTTGCTTCTTCAACCCCCAAACTCTTTTTATTTCCCTTCTTTTGTAACAACACCAGTATCCTCAATATACTAGGATGTTGTTATAAGAAGTATTCAAACTACACATACACACAACTCCATCTAATGGATGATGAACATAATGTTTCTGTGGATGGCAAACTAACGCCTCACGAAACGATGATTGTTCAAAAACATCTTACCGCCTCTCATGGTTGCCATTATGATGGAACTGTAATTAAATATGATATTAATGATATATATTTTATATATAAGCTTCTGTAATTCCATTTTATTTCATACCATTATTCGTTTCATGTTGTATATACATACGATAATTTCATTTGAGGAAGTGCGGACTACCGCCCCCTTAAAATGATATGACTCGTTCATACCACACATGGAACGTATAAAGGATGGTGTTAATGAACTTAAGTAACATATATAAAATATTATATTATACTGGAATAGTAATATACCTATGTATCATTTGGATTCGATTATTTTAAAATAAAAATTAAATGGAAGCAGCGTTCGTGCGTACCTACGGACTACCGTCTCCACGAACGCGATGAGATTCATTCTCCATCATATCCATTCAAGTATAATTATCATTTAATGATTTAAAAATGATGTTTAAGGACTTGATATCATTCTGGATATGAATAAGATACAACAAACATGACTTATGTAACAAAACATATAAAAGAAAATGAGTAAGTTAACACCCGAAACGGCGTTAATACTAAGATATTATTAACAAATCAATGTTAAAAGATCATATATGATATCATATTAAAGTAAATGATTCTTGTATTATTCAATAACAATTATTTCACTATTATACAGGAGGTAAACCTACCATCGACCAAGGAAAAAGTACAAAGTAAGGGATTCTCTTATCTCACTTTCAATTCCGTGAGATTTCCATTGTTCGCTACTAAATTATTGAAAGTGGTGTATTGTGTACTTACATTTGATATATATTATCATGATTCACTTTATATTCATGTTATTCTGTAAATAATTTGGTGGTTATTAACTTTTGGCCATGCGACTCAGTTGATTAACGTGGTAAGGGGTTTCTTGTCTCACTTTTAATTCCGTGAGAATTCCATTGATCACCACTTAATTATTTCATGTGGTGTATGTGTACTACCCATGATTGTATTCATTGTGTAATATACTTTATTTTATGGGTATTTACATCATCATGGTATGATCTTTCTTTCATGGGTGTTTGTTTCTTAAGTTACCTAATCAATAAGGGAATTTGAGATTTCAATTTCCACTCATTTGGCTTTACGCATATTTCATTGATTATATTACCCCAAGATTATGTGTGGAATCACTATTCATTTGATTATGTCATAATTTCCACACCCCTTCCTGTGGATATACTTTTTATACACATAATCACTCCATTGAAAATTCTCAAGTCATTGATATGAATTTGATAAGAGTAATTTTAACTCTTTCACCATTTGTTGAGTTAAACATCCAATTCGTTGGTGTTGTTTTTACAGGAATATCTGTGAATATACTTTGATTGTTTTACACTGAATATCCAATCATATTTAGTGTATTTATATTTTTCACACATAATTATGTTGTTGATTTATCCTTAACCTAAGGATATGGCCTTTATGAGAGATTTCATCTCAACTTACATTCCATTGAGACTTCTTTGTTGATATATACCAAATCACTTTTATGTGGTGTATATAATGTACTTTGACATAGTATATCATGAATTCCCTTTATTCTCATGATATTACAAAGTTTTTATTACCTCAATTATTTTCATTCAAGTGTCTCTCTTTTGGTTAGAATCTCTAACTAAAATACCATTTTTAAATGTTTTAAAGACTTATTCATCTAAATCTTTCTCATTAATGTCCATGTTTTAAAAATGGTTTTAAGGATTTATTTATATGGACATTAATGTTTTAAAATTAAAACTCCTTTTAAAAGTTTCAAAGTGGTATGGGACACTTTGATTCAAAAATATACTTTTAAATGGCTTCTTGACAAATAGTGTGACTTTTAAATGTTTTCAAGAAAAGGGGGATATTTCTCTCAAATAGTTTTGATGATTATTTTCATCTATGTCAACATCCTTCATTATTATTGATTGAGGTTAATGTGATACAATAAAATCTTCCATATTGTATCGAATGAATTATGTTTGACTGTGGATGTGCTATTTTTATACCATTCATGGTTTGTGGTGAAAGTATTGACATTTCGTATGCTAGTTTAATACGAATGTTTACGTTATGTTTAAACCTTTTCATATGGGAATGCATTGGACTTAATAAGTGACGGGTGGAGCCCGCTATAGCTCCTCGATGCATCGGTAGGTCTCATGAGACAAACTAGTGTCTTGGCACAAGGCCTTGGAAAAATCTTATTTGTAGTCTTGGCACGAGGCCTTGGCTATGTGGTTATGATAGTCTGGAATTATGCATTCCATCATTATGAAAGTGGTTATTGATATTGCATGTGATCATTCGACCAGTAGAATATCCATGTGAGTAAGTAAATGGCATTATTTCATTTTACCTTCGCCATTTTATGCTGAAGTTTAAATTTAAAAGGCTTTTGTTTTAGTTATAAATTGCCTTAAGTGTTTATGCTTATTTATGAAAGATTCTGCTATAATGTTATCCTTACTGAGCATCCGAGCTCACCCCTTTCAATGTTTTATTTTTCCCAGGATTATGAAGAAGTAATTTATGAATGACCTGCAGGGATAGTATGAGGGGATATGAAGACAAGATGTTTTTTTTATGATGTAATGTAAAAATTTATGGATGTA
This sequence comes from Viscum album, assembly GCA_963277665.1. Lineage (NCBI taxonomy): Eukaryota > Viridiplantae > Streptophyta > Magnoliopsida > Santalales > Viscaceae > Viscum > Viscum album. The sequence goes on from OY728119.1 coordinate 2,052,104,373, forward strand.
TCTAGTTATTCCAAGGCTACTAAACTAATCGGTCTTTCGAGACTTGATGTTTCTCATAATCATGCCAATGTAATGTAATAATGCACCGACTCTAGGTAACTAGGGTCGGGGCGTTACAGTTGGTATCAGAGGAAGTTTAGTACAAACCTTGGTAGCTAGATTTAGATAAACTCTGATTAGAGCACGTAGACCTAAGATGAAATTTGAGGATTTGTATAAAAGAACTTCCTAGAATTTTGGTATTGTAGAGATTTTGTGAGTTTTCCGAGCAATACATCCCTGTCTGGATACGAGCAGGTAGAGGCGGCTCTGGCACAGATGTACCTAGGGGTAAAACCCGAAAACACCGCTTTGAGCTAGACTCGAACGGGAACTGGTGCACGACAACGGGCCTTGCTGAACTCTTGGTTACGACACTCCCGGGGGATATGCTTAGGATAATTTACATTTTCTTTACAAACCAATTTAAGTAATATATATATAAGATGAGAGTAAATGACCTTGGTTAATCCTAATATGTTTCAAATTGAGAATATGGTGACATTTTAATCTCTAAATGATTTTACGACTACTATTACTCACACAATGCTTTATGGTTTTAGTCAATGGCTGGATTCCAAGGAAGTCATAGTGACTTTGAGAATGATGTACAAGATGGGAACGGTGGTGGCAATGAGCAACAAAATGGAATGTTGATAGGCGTAAAAGATATCGTCTTTATGCCAAATCAGTTTTCCAAAAATATGATCAACAACATATATATTAACCAACTCCCAGACTCAACAAGGAAGAGAAAGGTGATAAATGATAAGAGCTCCAGCAATGGAGACCATGGAGAAAAGAACCCTCAATTTTCATCATGCAGGAAATGTGGAAAGAGACACCCAGGAAAGTGTCTCAATGGGACAACGAAATGTTTTACATGCGGGAAGGAAGGACATAAAGTAAAGAATTGCCGAAGAAAAATGAAGAGTACTATGGAAGAAGATAAAAATGGTCCCAAGAGTCCATTTACAGTCATTTGCCGTAAATGTAGGGGACCTGGCCATTACCCGAGTGAATGTCCTATTCTATAGGATATTTTCTTGGTCAAAGAAGAAGCTATGTGGGAATAAATGGTTGGAGAAATGTTTAAAAAGTATTAGCACTCCTTGTTTACTATGGAATAATTTTCTCTTGTATTTGTAACCACGCAGTTTTCCATGTGAGAATGATATTTGAGGAAGAATTGTCTCTTCTCTTGTGGATATAGGTATAAATAACCATTTGGATTTATATGATCATTGGGGTTTGAGAGAATTATAAGTTATTCTAATTTGGGATGAAGATTCAAGGTATGATATAACATTTGTGGTTAAATTTATGATATAGTATTTTGAGGAATTTATCTCATTTTGGAAATATTATAAAATATAGTTTTTGAAAAAGGACAACACGTAGACCGTGTGACAACCCGTCGCGTCGGACAAAGCTATGGGAATCGAACCCACAACCAAAGTGCGATTGGGATTTATCGCCTACCACTGGACTACGTGAAGTCCCTGGTTAGTGTGACTTTTTTTTAGTTAAATGATTTTATTGATCAATAATAAGTTGATTTGGGTTCTTATTTCATATAAAAAGAATACCCTTGGTATAGGAAAATGATTTGGTGATTAAGTGATAAATGTTATTTTGGAAGATGTTCGCTTTGTTGGGAACACTATATGCCCAAGGAAAATAGAATACTGTGGGGTTTCATTTGTGGAGTAATGATAGATTTTTATCTACGTTTTTATTATGGATTTATAGTGATTTGGGTTATTTATGGAAATGATTAACCTATAATAGAGAATATGTGATTAGGTTAATTACTTTTGAGTATGTGACTTTAAGAGTATCTGATGTCATTTGGAGATACAATTTAACATGGGAGACTACATAATCAAATTCTTCTATGTTTTGGGTTTCAATATTAGTTTGGATTATATTAAAGGATTTTAAGGACAATTGGTTATTGAATGGTATCTATTTAACTTTGGGGTATTGTTGGTTTAATTTTAGAAATTAAGATTAGTGCATATTTATCTCAATGAATATCCTTTTGGGGGATCATTAGATCATTCACTGACCATTTTGGTTTTGATTAATCTTCAAAGACAATGTAAATATATGGTTTATCCTTCATGGATCATGTGATTCTATAGAAGTTTATTCTATCTCTTCCAGTGTGACCAAGTCTTCTTGAATACTCATCGTTTAAAAAAAATGAGTTAGTGGTGGAAATTTATTAAAGAATGAAAATATACTTAAAATGTAAGTATATCTCATAATGTTCTTAGTCAATATCATAAATGAATTCCTCTTCCTTATGTAATGTAACTTAAAAAAAATGTTGTCCGTTTACTTTCCTACTAGGAGACTAATGGTCGTTTGTCCCAACACAAGTTTGTGGTTTTCTCATTGTTAACTTTCTCCTGATCATGATTTCTATCCCTCTCCATCAGAACTTGACACTTAGTTTATCATCCATATCCATGTTTTCTTACATGGAATCCTAGTATGGGTTATCTTGGATGACCCTTATACCTCTCTTTCTTTCTTTTAAAGTGATAGTTTTATTGACTCTTTTTCCGATGTGGGACTTTCCATTATATTCCCAAGAAAAATTTTAAAAATTGCGAGGACGCAATTTATTGAAGGAGGGGAGAATGTAACACCCCAAGCTTCCTCGGTATGTTTCCTTTCGAATAATGCAATGACGTGCATTGTACGCAACTTCGAGATTTTAACACACCACAACCAATCAAACTAGCCGTTATGAATAGTAATACCTACTTTTTGAAATTATATATATTTTATATTTCAAAATGGACTTCATTTTTGGATTCGGAATATCGAATTTAGCCTAAGGTGAAATTTTGGTACTTTTCGGATAACTTTCATATTTTGATGAATAGTGAAAATTACTAAATTTTAATTAAAAACAACTTTTTAAATCAAAATAATTAATAGTGATAAATTGTGAATTTGAGTGGTTTTAAAGTATATTTATAATATATTTTTACCATTTAATATAATGTTTGTCATTGGACATAATTTTACAATTAAACCGAACATAAACAAGTGTCAATCTTTTGATAGTTATTATCTCTTAAAAACACGCTTTTTGTTTTGACAGCGGGAATTAATTTTAAATTAATTTCTGCCACTTATGTGTTTTGAATTTAGAAAAATGGATTCCATATTTGGAATCAGGATGTCCAAATTGTGTAAATAGGTAACTTTTATTTTTAGACATTTTGAATAATTACTGCGGTAAATATTTTATTTACCATGGTTAAGGGTAAATCCGGTAAATAAGGGTAAAAAATAATAATATTATAATAATACTAAATTACCCTAAAACGTGTCTTAACCCTATTGGTTGATACATGGTCGACCATGGGCATCTTTGGGTCTATTTTGGGACCCCATGGATCCACTTGTAAGTGATAATGACACATTATATTAATAAAGCTAAAATAAAAATAAAAATCGCATAAGATTACATCTTCTAGAAGAACAATTTTTACATAGGGTTATACATGTTGGATTTTCGATTATAAATATTCATTAGAAAGCTAAAAGGATTTCCTAAATAATGATATTTTATTTATAATTTTTAGACATTAAATAATTTATTTTATTTATGACACAATGATGATGCAGTAATTACTATAATAGTGAAAAATTAAAATAAGTGATATTATAAATACCCAAATAAATATAATATGAAACTTTTAATGAATTAAACTTATTTTATAGGATAATATGATATATTAGGATTGATTTAATTGACTTTGTTCGAAGTAATCAATCTGTTATGAGTTTAACAAAAATCAACTATTGAATAGTGTCAAAATTGACATAAAAGAGTTCTTAAAACAAATATTATATTATTAATTGATATTAAATTCCTAAAAATCTATGGTTCGGCCAAGAGACTTATATTATGATAGGTTAATCATTAATGGACCACTTGGGGGTCTCTTGGATGTATATAGTAAGTTTATTAACCATATTATATAAAAATACAAAGAGACATTGTAAAAGTGAAACTAATTAACTTAGAGTTAATACTTAAAGATAAGGTTAATATAAGTACCCAAACCTGTCTAAATTCTATTGGATGAGTTTTTTTCGACCTATCCCCACCTCATCCTTTGAATAGTCAACTTTTGAGCCTTTGGAAACCGAATATTAATTTATTATAAATTAATATTTCTAGCTTTTCCAAAGGTGCCCCTCACCCCTCTTATAAAAGGGAACTCCTCCTTCTCATTTACTCACACCTCTCAAGCCACTTGGCTCGTCCAAACTCTGCCCAAATAAGCTCCCCACATCCCTCTCCTCCTCCTTGAAGCTTCCCCTTAGGCAGAAAGCATTTCAACAAGTCCTTTGGTTCCAACCAAAGTGAGTTACCTAAATTAAAGGTAACGATTTCTCTTAAATTATTTTCATTTATTTTTCTTCTTCAACCCCCAAACTCTTTTTATTTCCCTTCTTTTGTAACAACACCAGTATCCTCAATATACTAGGATGTTGTTATAAGAAGTATTCAAACTACACATACACACAACTCCATCTAATGGATGATGAACATAATGTTTCTGTGGATGGCAAACTAACGCCTCACGAAACGATGATTGTTCAAAAACATCTTACCGCCTCTCATGGTGGCCATTATGATGGAACTGTAATTAAATATGATATTAATGATATATATTTTATATATAAGCTTCTGTAATTCCATTTTATTTCATACCATTATTCGTTTCATGTTGTATATACATACGATAATTTCATTTGAGGAAGTGCGGACTACCGCCCCCTTAAAATGATATGACTCGTTCATACCACACATGGAACGTATAAAGGATGGTGTTAATGAAATTAAGTAACATATATAAAATATTATATTATACTGGAATAGTAATATACCTATGTATCATTTGGATTCGATTATTTTAAAATAAAAATTAAATGGAAGCAGCGTTCGTGCGTACGTACGGACTACCGTCTCCACGAACGCGATGAGATTCATTCTCCATCGTATCCATTCAAGTATAATTATCATTTAATGATTTAAAAATGATGTTTAAGGACTTGATATCATTCTGGATATGAATAAGATACAACAAACATGACTTATGTAACAAAACATATAAAAGAAAATGAGTAAGTTAACACCCGAAACGGCGTTAATACTAAGATATTATTAACAAATCAATGTTAAAAGATCATATATGATATCATATTAAAGTAAATGATTCTTGTATTATTCAATAACAATTATTTCACCATTATACAGGAGGTAAACCTACCATCGACCAAGGAAAAAGTACAAAGTAAGGGATTCTCTTATCTCACTTTCAATTCCGTGAGATTTCCATTGTTCGCTACTAAATTATTGAAAGTGGTGTATTGTGTACTTACATTTGATATATATTATCATGATTCACTTTATATTCATGTTATTCTGTAAATAATTTGGTGGTTATTAACTTTTGGCCATGCGACTCAGTTGATTAACGTGGTAAGGGGTTTCTTGTCTCACTTTTAATTCCGTGAGAATTCCATTGATCACCACTTAATTATTTCATGTGGTGTATGTGTACTACCCATGATTGTATTCATTGTGTAATATACTTTATTTTATGGGTATTTACATCATCATGGTATGATCTTTCTTTCATGGGTGTTTGTTTCTTAAGTTACCTAATCAATAAGGGAATTTGAGATTTCAATTTCCACTCATTTGGATTTACGCATATTTCATTGATTATATTACCCCAAGATTATGTGTGGAATCACTATTCATTTGATTATGTCATAATTTCCACTCCCCTTCCTGTGGATATACTTTTGATACACATAATCACTCCATTGAAAATTCTCAAGTCATTGATATGAATTTGATAAGAGTAATTTTAACTCTTTCACCATTTGTTGAGTTAAACATCCAATTCGTTGGTGTTGTTTTTACAGGAATATCTGTGAATATACTTTGATTGTTTTACACTGAATATCCAATCATATTTAGTGTATTTATATTTTTCACACATAATTATGTTGTTGATTTATCCTTAACCTAAGGATATGGCCTTTATGAGAGATTTCATCTCAACTTACATTCCATTGAGACTTCTTTGTTGATATACACCAAATCACTTTTATGTGGTGTATATAATGTACCTTGACATAGTATATCATGAATTCCCTTTATTCTCATGATATTACAAAGTTTTTATTACCTCAATTATTTTCATTCAAGTGTCTCTCTTTTGGTTAGAATCTCTAACTAAAATACCATTTTTAAATGTTTTAAAGACTTATTCATCTAAATCTTTCTCATTAATGTCCATGTTTTAAAAATGGTTTTAAGGATTTATTTATATGGACATTAAAGTTTTAAAATTAAAACTCCTTTTAAAAGTTTCAAAGTGGTATGGGACACTTTGATTCAAAAATATACTTTTAAATGGCTTCTTGACAAATAGTGTGACTTTTAAATGTTTTCAAGAAAAGGGGGATATTTCTCTCAAATATTTTTGATGATTATTTTCATCTATGTCAACATCCTTCATTATTATTGATTGAGGTTAATGTGATACAATACAATCTTCCATATTGTATCGAATGAATTATGTTTGACTGTGGATGTGCTATTTTTATACCATTCATGGTTTGTGGTGAAAGTATTGACATTTCGTATGCTAGTTTAATACGAATGTTTACGTTATGTTTAAACCTTTTCATATGGGAATGCATTGGACTTAATAAGTGACGGGTGGAGCCCGCTATAGCTCCTCGATGCATCGGTAGGTCTCATGAGACAAACTAGTGTCTTGGCACAAGGCCTTGGCAAAATCTTATTTGTAGTCTTGGCACGAGGCCTTGGCTATGTGGTTATGATAGTCTGGCATTATGCATTCCATCATTATGAAAGTGGTTATTGATATTGCATGTGATCATTCGACCAGTAGAATATCCATGTGAGTAAGTAAATGGCATTATTTCATTTTACCTTCGCCATTTTATGCTGAAGTTTAAATTTAAAAGGCTTTTGTTTTAGTTATAAATTGCCTTAAGTGTTTATGCTTATTTATGAAAGCTTCTGCTATAATGTTATCCTTACTGAGCATCCGAGCTCACCCCTTTCAATGTTTTATTTTTCCCAGGATTATGAAGAAGTAATTTATGAATGACCTGCAGGGATAGTATGAGGGGATATGAAGACAAGATGTTTTTTATGATGTAATGTAAAAATTTATGGATGTATCTAGTTATTCCAAGGCTACTAAACTAATCGGTCTTTCGAGACTTGATGTTTCTCATAATCATGCCAATGTAATGTAATAATGCACCGACTCTAGGTAACTAGGGTCGGGGCGTTACACTCATAGCGTAAGCCCCTAGCCTCTCTTGCGGAAGGTTGCACCCATGCACCTCCCTACTTCCCCACTACCAAGGCCAGTGGAGGGCGTGATAGGGAATGAGGCATCTCCTTTGGTCGGTCCCAAATCCATATCCCTCTATGCTTTGTCACACCACGGGCCTCCTTCCTGGAGTAATCCCCAACACTAAGGGATGCTAACCATGTGTAAACCCCTGTTTCCTCATTGGGCCGCTCAACGCGTAAGACCCTTTCCGCTTCTCACAGATGCACCCTTCGTGACGTGATCGCCTGGTCCCTTCTGCCTCTTTCTTCTCACACCGAGCATGACTCACGTGGGATTAGAGCGAGCATCGACCATGACAACCATTATGGGCCACCTCAGAGCGTAAGCCCCATACCAGCGAACTATGGGGTCTTTGATCCGTGCTAACGCGTGGTACGTAGGAAGCCTCCACGAGGTTCAATCCCATTACCCGGTCATTCCAACCAATCTTTCATTTCAGTTCGCCAATCCCATGGGCTGCCTCAGAGCGTAAGCCCCATGCCTTTGTCCCTCATGAAGTTAAACTGTATGCCTTCATCTCGCATGACGTTAAACTATATACCTTCGTCCCGCATGCGTTAAACTGTATGCCCTGAACTACATGGACATTGATCCATGCTAACGCATGGTACGTAGGAAGCCTCCACGAGGTTCAATCCCATCACTCAGTTTTCCCAACCCCTCCGCGTCGGTTCACAACCACCATTATGGGCCGCCCGAGAGTGTAAGCCCCATGTCCACTATCATGGGCCACCTCAGAGTGTAATCCCTTTATCCAACACCCACGTCTCATCCTGGCCTCTCTCTTGATCCCACGTGCCTCGGGAAGCTCATGCCCCAGCCCAGAGGTCTTACTTCCTCCAGGCTCCAATCCATGCGTTCATTCTCACGGGTCGCCTCTTCAGGTGACCCACCATATCACCGAACTACGCATACTTTGACTCCATGCCATGGGGATACGTAGGAAGCCTCAATAAGGTTCAAGCCCCTCTTCACTCCATCACCCATCCTGATTCCTACCCGCTCCGCCACATCCCGGTGGGATCATGCCACCTCATTCCACTCCATAATATCCGGGAAGCCGCCCACGTGCTGACCCCAATATCAGTGTTCCCCCTAGGGGGTCCTTCAATCTGATCCACTCTCAGTGTTCTGATCAGTCCGATCCATCTCTGCAAGATGATAAACTCACATAATACCCCGTGTTAAACATGGGAAGATGAGGAAAACCTCAGATGGTACACAATTCCCCGCGTTCGATGCGGGATGCCTCGGGCTTCTGCGCCCTTGAGAAGCCCTATAATAAGGGATAGAAGGTAGAAATTCCAATCCGCCAGCGTCAAGACATGCCAATGACACTCCAACGTGACCATTCTCCTCACCAAAGGTTGCAACCCCGACCAGACCCCTTGGAGCATCTCGACAGAAGCAGCGTAATTAACTGGTGTCCATGCAGATATGGCGCCGAGAATGAGATTCACGAACCCTTCTTAAATATATGAGGGATACCCGAACTAGGTGATGAACTCCGAGGAGGAATCCACGGAAGGAAGAACCGACATCCCATCATCCCAGTTTCGATCAAGGAGCAGACGTCCTTGAACAAGGAACGGGTGATGCCCGCCTTTGGAAAGCGGGAATGCAGGGCAACGATGCTACGCATCCTCCCCTACATGATGGATGTGCGTGCATGCCCCGACGTAAAAGAATTGGAAACAGGTTCCAACTATTTTTATTTAATAACACTAACAATACCTCCTCTCTCGCACATGGTCAAGCTTTCGTGGAAGCTGAAACATGCCCCTCTTCCGTCGCATCCTCTCCTCCTCCTCCTCCACGTCCTCCTCCTCCTCTTCCTTGTCCTCCTCATCCTCCTCCTCCTCCGCCGCTGCTGGGGTTTCCTCCTCTACCACAACTGTCGCTACCTCCACTACCACTGGTCTTTGTAGGAGTACTTTCCTTCTCTTGGGTTATTATATTCCTTTAGAGAGGCCTTACTTTAGGTGCTATCCTTGTGGAATATTGGTGACCCTACCTAAATTGAGTGTTCATGGATGAATCACATGCCATTGATAGAGCTAACTGATGGGATTCTTAGCAAGGGATATGAATATGGTCTTGTACCTTATGTTTTTTTTAAAAATTTCTAATGGATCCCTTCAAACCAAAATGGATTATGTTCTTACCTTTTAGTAGTTGTTGAGTTATGTCATCATCATTCTTTAGGTTGGAGGGGAGCATGAATATGTGATTAACTCAAAGATTCAATTGGGATATACTAGTTATCCTTCAAGACATATGTTATAATATGAATCCAATGCCATGTTTTTGATAGGATATGCTAACATTCCTCTTTAAGGGGTGTGGGGATATAGGCCTGGTGTCATATGGAAATTGGGATATGATGTTACCCTGCTCAGAATTTAAGGAAGCATGAATATGGGCTTACCCCTATGTGATATTTGAGATATTTCAATTACCACTTTATACTAATACTTCCAATATACGTTGAAAAATATTTACGACATGGGTGGGGATATAGGGTTGTTTTTATATTTCCTCCAAGTGGTATTGATGGGATTCTATAATTGCAATATGATTATGAGCCTGTTTGTTTGTAAAAGTTGGTATATATACCTACTCTTTCCCCTCATCCACTTCTATAAGAAACTGGTTGAATTTATTAATGGGTGTGAAAATATGTGCATTCCACCAAATTTTTGTCATGATGTATGGGTAGGCTCATTGATTTTGAATAGGGATATGATCATACTCACTAGATACCACGTGTTGTGTTGGATAACTTTTTATGGGGAAGTGGGGATACAAACCTTCTCCCTATGATCAATTGATCTTAATTTCCAAGAGAGGCCTCATAGCTTCTTGGATATAAGATATTAGGGAAGTGGTCTGCATTGTAGTGCCCTCAACAAGATTCTAAGGGTTAGTGGTCACATGATGTTGGTGATAGTGACGATAGTTAGGAGCCCTACTGGGTGACCCCCAAACTGAGTTGAGGTCATTGATGACTTCTTGATCCACCTTCCTAAGATAAGGAATATAATGATTATCATTTTCTAGGGATATAATTCTGAATTAATTAATGGTGGTGGTAGGTGCCACTTTCTTTATTATAGTTTCCTTATAATGGGGTGGGTTGTGAGGTTTCAACATGTAAATACCCTCATATGAAACTTCAAGAGTAGGGACGGTACTGTGTTAGTGGTACCCCTTACCATCATGTCATCCACCTAGTTTTGAGGTATCCGAATAGGTTATTTATTTCATTAGATAATGGGGGTCATAGATTTGGAATAAATTGAAGCATTGGAACATCAAGTGGATAAAAAGGACTTCACTTTCGATTGAATGGATCTCACAAGGGGTACCTATATACAAAAACTACCAAAAAAAGAATACTGATTAGTGAATTATTAAAAATAAGTATATTCGATTATTCATTTTAACAAGTAAAGGATTTATGTTATATTAAAAAAATTGTTTACGTGGAAAACATGAAACATAATATCCTAACATCCTATGAACAACATTATATTCTCATTGAAGAATTCAAATTGGGTTCACTATTTATTTGTATCTGACATGAAAATAAAATGTCATGACATCTGGGGAACTTAATTTATTTACTTATTGAATAATTTCATGTTAGTTTCATCATTTTTTGTTTCAAATGAAAACAACATAGCCTGATTCTTGGTTGTGAGGGGGACTGAGTGTGGTACCACAATATTTGTGTCAGGTTATGATTCTCTTTCAGACAATTTCCAATGGGTTTATTCATATAACTAGAAACACCTATTGTCTCAAAAATTCGTAAGTTAGGAAAGGGCAGGATGTGGATGATCTCATGAGGAAGATGGATTCATGAGGATGGGTATCAAATATGAATATAGGTTTAGAACTCAAGATGGAATATTACATATCTTATCGAAATAGTAATCAAAGTTCACATAGTTTAAGGGAAATACATTAAGGTTGTTTAAAAATATTGTTCCATGATGTTTTAATTCATGCGATTAGGTTGTATGTGTTGTGAAAGGTGTTATAATAGAGGATTGATTAGGGATTACTCATTTGGGATATACTATCTAGAATAAACATGGGGATTATACAAAGTAAGGAGGACCTATTGGTCAGGGCTTACTCATTGTATGTTTATCTTTTATATTTTCAAAGTTTGTTGAACTCATTTTATCGAAGGTGGGTTCTATAATTTCTTGTTATCTTAAGTTGTGTTTAACCATGGTGTGGGTTGATTTTGGTTTTAGTGGGTTCTTGGGGTTTTTGGGATATGCTAAATGGTGTACTCAGTTTTATATTATTTTATTCTCATGGGTTTCCACTATTTTATGTTTTCTTTTTAGTTGGAAATATCTTTTATTGTGAACCTCTCCTCTGCAACGAACACACCTCTGCCGGGTGCTTAACGACACCTTCGTGGTGAGTTTTATCCTGTTACTCATTGTTTTCCTCTTGTTCACATGTTATTACTGTTTGATATCGACGGTTATAATGTGAAATGTACGGGCTAAACGCCTTGCTATAAATCGTGGTCGTTGGTGGTCCTAGTCGGAGCACTAAATGAATTGCATGTTGGTTGGTTCTTGTTGAACATTTGAATATAAAAATTGGTAATTTACATATACTTGAATTATGAATGAAAGCCCCATGATGATAAAACTTATGCGATAACCCCTGAATTAACAAAAAATATTGAATAAGGGATTCTTTGTAAAATCTAAAATTGTGATTGTTTGGTTTGTATGGTGTTGCAATTGTGAGAACGATTGTGTTTTTGTATGGTGTTGCGGTTATTGGCATGATTGATATGCCATTTTTTTCCATGTTGTAGTTCTTCCACCATTGAATATCAATCCAAAATTTACCCATTTCAAATGCACCACCACTTTTTTACTAGTGCAATTCCACTGAATCATAGAAAACCACTTCTAGAGGACTCTATGAGACACATTATGGTGTAAAGATGATTTTTTTCAGATTCTATATATTTTTAAAATACATGGTATGTAGTATTGTTAAATGGAACATGCTTCACCATACATGGATTTCATATAGATTTTAATGCCACACAACATTAATCTCCAAAATTTATACCACATGACTCATCTTCTGACTCAATCTTGGAATAAGTTTAATTTTAAATTTTACAGGTCATGTGATCCTAGGTCAGAGACAATGTATCTCCAAGACATATACTTCAGCATGAAACCATGTACATGCCATGCAATAATGGTAGAACTATATGATATTTGTTTTAATTCACTCACACCACATATAGATACCATAGAAACTTGATGTGTATAGAATATACAACCATAGTGGTCATGTAAGGACTACACACTGTGTATTCCACAAAAATGTGATGCATATCCGGTGAGGTGATTCAGTATGTATCTAAAGTACACGCCTTTAGCTCAAGTTGTTCTATATGTCATGTATTTTCAAAGGCATCATGCAGTCTTTGTCTGACTAACATGGAATTAATTTGATATATTTCAGATTAAATGTGGTATCTTTTCCATACACGATGTTCACCCTACTAGACACACCATGTATATGGACTTCACATGAGATTAGAAATGGTAGTATACAACCAACCATTACTGAGAACCCTACACAATGTGTATCAATTGAACAAATTGTGTGTTATGTTATTTTCTTTATTATTATTTATTTTTAACTTAGATTATAGTATTTCATGTATTAGCAGCCCATTATAAATACCTTCTCATGTAGATCTCAATAATATTATTCCCTCATTCATTGGAAATTGCACATGATGTGGTTTGGATATTTTAATTATCTTCACTCTACTTGTAAGAGCCCGAGATTTTATGAAAAATATTCTTTTTATTTCACTAATGTCTTGTATTGTACGCTACACCAAAAGGAGCTTGCACAACACGCATCCTTGACTTTCCTTGCATACACGCAATCGTGACCTTCCTCGATAGCGTGTGTAGTACGCAATAACGAGTTTCACTAAACAACGATATGCTATTAAAATATTATTAAAACTAGCAGTTATGAATAGTAATAACCACTTTTTAAAATTCTGTAAATCTTATTTTTCAAAATGAACTTCATTCGTGGATTCGTAGTATCGAATTTAGCCTAAGGTTGAATTTTGGTACTTTTCGGATAACTTTCATATTCTGATGAATAGTGAAAAATTACTAAATTATAATTAAAAACAACTTTTTTTAATCGAAATAATTAATAGTGATAAATTATTAATTTGAGTGGTTTTAAAGTATATTTAGAATATATTTTTACAATTTAATTCAATGCTTGTCATTGGTTGTAATTTCACATTTAAACCAGACATAATCAAGTATCAATCTTTTGATAGAAATTGTTTCTTAAAAACACGCTATTTGTCTTAACAGCGGGATTTAATTATAAAATTAATTAATTCAACTTCTATGTTATGAATTTGGTAAAATAGACTTCATTTTTGAATTCGGAATATGAAATATAGCTTAGGATGAAATTTTGGAATTTTTCTGAAAACCTTCATTTTTTGATGAATAGTGAAACTACTAAGTGGTAGTTAAAAAAAAACTGAATTTTTCATAAAACTTAATTTTACCGCTTCTGTGAATGGAATTTCAAAAATCCGACAGACACGGTTGATATCAGTAAGTAAAATGTGGTTCAATGAGATAAAAATAATTTTTTGGTGAATATTAACTTTTTACTATTTTTACCGCGGTTAAAAGTAAATAGGGTAATTAAGGGTAAGAATGATATTAATATTACCCTAACACATGTCCTAATTCTATTGGACAAGTTTATCTCGACCAAAAACAACCTTAAGTGTAAAATATTATCATTTAGGCCCACTTGGATTAGATTAGGACATTTATTATTATTTAATTCCAAGAAGAGTTAAAAGAGTTAAAATCAAAGTTTATTCACTAAAACATTTTTAATATGGGGTTATACATAAGATAAATTAGACTATAAATATTCATTAGAAATATAAAAATATTTCCTATATAATGATATTTTATTTATAATTTTTAGACTTTAAATAAATTAATTTATTTATGACACAACGATGATGCAGTAATTACCCTTTTAAGGAAATATTAACATAATTGATGTTATAAATACTCAAATGAATGTAATTTGAGACTTTTTATAAATTCCACTAATTTTCTAGGTTACTATGATATATTAGTGTTGATTTAATCAACTTGGTTCGAACATATAATTCTGTTATGACTTTCACAAAAATCATATATCAAATAGTGTCAAAATTGACACAAAATAGTTTTTAAATCAAATATTATATTATTAATTTTTATTTTATTCCTAAAAATCTAAGGTTCGGTCAAATGACATAGATAAGGATATATATATTAATAATAAACAATTTGGGGTTCTTTTGGCATGTTATAGTAAGTGTATTAACCATATAGTGAAAGAAAACAAAAAGACACGGTAAAAGTTAAATTATTTAACATAGAGTTAAATCTAATTGATAAGGTTAAAATAATAACCTAAACTTGTCTAAATGCTATTGGTTGATAGGATTTCGACCCATCCCCACTTTAGCTTCGAAATAAGACCCTTTTGAACCATTATAAACCGATATTTACTTTAATATAAAATAATATTTTGAGATATTCCAAAGGTGCCCCTCTCCTCCCTTATAAAAGGGCACCTCCTCCCCCTCCTCCTCACACCAATTTGAGATCTCAAGCTCGGCCAACCCCTGCCAAAATCTCTTCTCCACTTCCCTAGAAACATCCTAGAGGTTCTGGTCTTCCTCAAAGACCAATTTTAGTATCCTAAGAGGAGGTCTCAAAGAGGCGCTTCAAAGAAGAGGTAATTACCGTTACCAATTCTTTCATCTTTATTTCTTCTTCCACTTCTTCTTCTTAGGATGTTTCATTATGAAGTAATAACATCAGTATCACTCATATACTGATATGTTATTATAAGTATGAAACAACCCTATTTCACCATCTATCCATCCTACGGAAAAAGAAATCACCGCGCGTGCGTACGTACGGAATACCGTCTCCACGCCGTGGTGTAATCTATTTTCCACCACCACCTTACATGGATGGGTATAATGGTGTAAAGAATAACTATACATAGTTATTACAACATCATATTGATTCTGATATATTGTATAATCCACTCCAATTCAATTCAATATTTATGGAAATGATATCATCGCTCGTGCGTACGTACGGACTACCGTCTCCACGACGCGATGAGATTCATTCTCCACATTAACCATTCATGAATGATTATAAAGCATATATAATAAGTAATAATGAAATATATGACATAATAATGATACTGGATTTATGTATATTTATATTTATGCCATCTACTTAATTCCATTCAATTCAATAAGGAAACGAAAACAACGTTCATGCGTACGTACGGACTACCGTCTCCATGAACGGTGTATTTCATTCCATTATCAATATATAATATATATATATGTATATTCTGAATATATATTATATATAAATCATGTTTTAAATTCTGGATATAAGTAATCATGATCCAAGTAATCATATTAATAATTACAAGTTAAAAACACGAACGACAAATAAGACGATTTTACCCAAAATGCTACTTTAACATGAATTTACAAAAGACCGGGTAATATAAAGACATAAGAGAACCATATATGATATCATAACAATGAATATGATTCTGTAATAAGTCAATAACATTATTTAAATCATTATATAGGAGGTTCGGACACGTACAAAGCAATTCGGATCTAAGGTAAGGGAAATATCACAATCTCATTTTTATCCGAGATTGTTTATAATTTAGTATTTACTGGGGTGTATTTTATCATCCACATCCATGTTTCATAAATATGTAATATTATTTCCATCCACCTACAATTGTTTAAATCCATTTTTACCCTTCGGTGAGTTTTTAGTAATATGTATGAAAGGAATCTTTTGTCGTTTTTCGTATGAGGTACTTTTTGACTTTTCCGACAAAAGTACGAAGAATGTTTTTCTTAACATGTACGACATGAATGGATTTTTAAAACATTGTTTCCAAAAAGCTTCCTTTACAAGTTTTCAAGTTTATTTTTAATCAAATTCTTTTATTTTAAAGTTGTATGACATGTTATGAAAGGAAAAATGTTTTTTTAGAAGAAAGGATATTTTCCTCAAGAATGGAGTTCAAGTGTTTTATCAAAATTATTTTCCATCTAAGATAATAAAGGGTCATGTTTTTATCCCTATTATTACATTGATTTGATCATGTTGTGATGGAATTATTTTTATGAATTCCTTTATCTTATATGAATTGATTTATGATGTCATGATGTTACAAGAATCCCATTTTTGTTACATGTGTTATGCGATGATGTATGTTTTATGATTATGTGGCACACATAAGAAAGGATTCATTATAAGATGGGTGGGACCTATATCTCCCTCCAATGCATTGGGTAAAGATTTTATATCTCATGAGATAGACATGGCTGGAACGGAAGGTTATTTCGGTTCAGTGATACAGGACTGAAACGAGGAGTGAACTCGGTTCAGAAAGGGACATTGTCCACTAAGATAGTCTTGGCAATGAGTCATGACTAACAAGAAATGATTTTCCATGATTATGTGTGCATGCCACAAAGTTTCAAGTTTTATGTTATGATTATGGGGATCTCATTTTCACTTCTATGATTTGTTCCATGTTAAGATATTATGCTCTCTTTTGCAGGTTATGATTTTCAAAAAGATATGATATGATTTTTATTTCTTTTGTATACCCTTACTGAGCATTTGAGCTCACCCTTCTATGTTTTCTTTTCCCCAGGATATAAAGAAAGGTTTTAGGTTAAAAAAAGGGGAAGATCTTTATGGGAGATATTGAAGATCTTTCACCACGATTAGAAGATTACGTTCCGAGTTTCCAAAGACACTAAACTATTACGATCCTTGTGTGTGTGTGTTTTTGTTATGTACTAAGTATTCCGCAAAAGTAATGTAAAGTCTATGTACGTCAGGCTTCGGGTCTCTACAGTTGGTATCAGAGGAAAGGTTTAGTCAACCTTTGGAAACTAGGATGCGAGAACTTTAGTGAGATCCCTAGAGATATTTCTAAGGTATGTCTAGGGATGTCTCTAAGGTTAAGTATGCCTATAGGTTATAGTACTAGAATTACGCTAACGATCATAGAATTAAACCTAAGATGTTAGATATTGAAGTTACTCCCCCTTTATTATGATTTTTGACTCTCACACTATTCTTTTAGGTTTTAGAAAATGGCTGGAAACAAGATGATTCACGATAATGGAGGATATGATGGACAATGGAATAATATTCTTCATAATGAAATGGGATTTGGAAGTCTAAACATCATTATTATGCCGAATCAGCAATCTCATAATATGATCAATAAAGTAAAATTTGGTAAGTTTCCTGACTCGGCTAATAAGAGAAAGATGGAGTTTCATGATGATCATAGAGGAAAGAAAGTTCAATTTCCCCTATGTAAATCATGTGGGAAGAGGCATCAAGGAGAATGTTTCAAAGGAACTGGAAGATGCTTTGGGTGTGGAAAAGAAGGACACAAATCCAGTAAGTGCAAAGGAAAAGGTTCAGTTAATACCAGGGATGAGGATAATGGTATTGCTACGACATCAAAAATGGTTAAGTGTTTTAAATGTGGAATGTATGGGCATTATGCAAACAAATGCCCTAAGGGAAAGACTCATGAAGAGAATCAGTATGGTCATATGGGAAGTATTTATGTGGATGATGATGAAGAGACTACCAATGGTATGTGAGATGGAAGAATTGTTGAAGCTCGGTCAATGGTTTAAGAATGTAGTGGAATGATTACATGTTTATCATGTGTAATGTTGTATAAGTAATCTCATGGTACTATGGAATAAAGAGACATGTAAGGATTGTTACATTGTTGTCTGATTAATGTTACCAGTATCCATGAAAGGTTATTCAGATATTTTTGGAATGAAGATGATATGCGCATAATGAAGGTATAAGGGGAAAATGAAATGTTTGACAGTATTCATGAGCTCATGATTGATATAAGGACTAAGTGATATCATGGTTTGAGTATATAGAATTTTGAGGATTTCGGTATGTGAAAAGTGTTAACTTTTAACTGCATTCAAGTTTTCACTAAGGTTCAATGGGTATCCAAGAGAGTACAAGATTAAGGCCTTTGAATGTTTGGAATGTGACCAACAAGATATATCTTATGATATATGGGGATCAACGATGGTATTAAATCTCTGGTAATCGTTTTCACTATGTTATGAGAATGGACTGCAGTATTATGAGCCTAATGATTGGAATGAATTATGTATTGTTTAAGGATAGAAGTTTTTTTTCGATATTATTGATGGGATGTTATAGTAATATAGTTTTATAAAAAGGACAACCTGCAGGACGGGCGACAGCCCATCGCTTCGGACAAGGCTGTGGGAATCGAACCCACAACCGAAGTGCGACTGGCCTTTATCGCCTACCACTGACCTACAAGAAGTCCCTGTTTAGTAGAAACTAGTTTTATTATATTAAGCAGTATGATATGTGATGTATAAGTTCATTTTAGGAACCATATATGATTAATCTCACTATAGATGGATTTATGTATTTTTTGATAACTTTTCTAACCTTTTGTTTGAGACAGATGGAATGACCCATCATTCTATCACATGATCTGCTAACACATCGCGAATGACAAATTCAACTTCATTTCTTTAAGAGATGATGTGGAAATTTTTAAAGGCACGGACAATAGTGATATTGTACCAAAATAAAGTAAGTATTTATTCTAATTCAAATTTTCAACTTTAGGGAAATGATCTTGAAAACCAAAAATGTTGTCCTAGTAATCTTATACCTGATGAATCAGATGGTACCTTATATCATCACAAATCTATGGATTTGTGATTACTGGCTTTTCCATAGCCATGTTCTCTACCACTCTCCATCAGAATATGATGGTTAGATTTCTCTTCCATATCCATATTTTTACCTATGTGGAAACCCAGCGATTAGTTTATTTGGGTAATCGTTACATTTCATACTTTAGTTTTTAAAGCCAAGTTTTTGTATTCCTTTTTACGATGTGGGATTCTATTAAAGAATCTTTCGAATAGTAAA
This sequence comes from Viscum album, assembly GCA_963277665.1. Classification (NCBI taxonomy): domain Eukaryota; kingdom Viridiplantae; phylum Streptophyta; class Magnoliopsida; order Santalales; family Viscaceae; genus Viscum; species Viscum album. The sequence continues at coordinate 2,052,124,015 of OY728119.1, forward strand.
CCATTTATAACCCCGACGAATTTCGAGGGCGAAATTCATTTTAAGAGGGGTAGAATGTAACAGCCCGAGATTTTATGAAAAATATTCTTTTTATTTCACTAATGTCTTGTATTGTACGCTACACCAAAAGGAGCTTTCACAACACGCATCCTTGACTTGCCTTGCATACACGCAATCGCGACCTTCCTCGATAGCGTGTGTAGTACGCAATAACGAGTTTCACTAAACAACGATATGCTATTAAAATATTATTAAAACTAGCCGTTATGAATAGTAATAACCACTTTTTAAAATTCTGTAAATCTTATTTTTCAAAATGAACTTCATTCTTGGATTCGGAGTATCGAATTTAGCCTAAGGTGAAATTTTGGTACTTTTCGGATAACTTTCATATTCTGATGAATAGTGAAAAATTACTAAATTATAATTAAAAACAACTTTTTTTAATCGAAATAATTAATAGTGATAAACTATTAATTTGAGTGGTTTTAAAGTATATTTATAATATATTTTTACAATTTAATTCAATGCTGGTCATTGGTTGTAATTTCATATTTAAACCAGACATAATCAAGTATCAATCTTTTGATAGAAATTGTTTCTTAAAAACACGCTATTTGTCTTAACAGCGGGATTTAATTATAAAATTAATTAATTCAACTTCTATGTTATGAATTTGGTAAAATAGACTTCATTTTTGAATTCGGAATATGAAATATAGCTTAGGATGAAATTTTGGCATTTTTCTGAAAACCTTCATTTTTTGATGAATAGTGAAACTACTAAGTGGTAGTTAAAAAAAACTGAATTTTTCATAAAACTTAATTTTACCGCTTATGTGAATGGAATTTCAAAAATCCGACAGACACGGTTGATATCAGTAAGTAAAATGTGGTTCAATGAGATAAAAATAATTTTTTGGTGAATATTAACTTTTTACTATTTTTACCGCGGTTAAAAGTAAATAGGGTAATTAAGGGTAAGAATGATATTAATAATACCCTAACACATGTCCTAATTCTATTGTACAAGTTTATATCGACCAAAAACAACCTTAAGTGTAAAATATTATCATTTAGGCCCACTTGGATTAGATTAGGACATTTATTATTATTTAATTCCAAGAAGAGTTAAAAGAGTTAAAATCAAAGTTTATTCACTAAAACATTTTTAATATGGGGTTATACATAAGATAAATTCGACTATAAATATTCATTAGAAAGCTAAAAATATTTCCTATATAATGATATTTTATTTATAATTTTTAGACTTTAAATAAATTAATTTATTTATGACACAACGATGATGCAGTAATTACCCTTTTAAGGAAATATTAACATAATTGATGTTATAAATACTCAAATGAATGTAATTTGAGACTTTTTATGAATTCCACTAATTTTCTAGGTTACTATGATATATTAGTGTTGATTTAATCAACTTGTTTCGAACATATAATTCTGTTATGACTTTCACAAAAATCATATATCAAATAGTGTCAAAATTGAGACAAAATAGTTTTTAAATCAAATATTATATTATTAATTGTTATTTTATTCCTAAAAATATAAGGTTCGGCCAAATGACATAGATAAGGATATATATATTAATAATAAACAATTTGGGGTTCGTTTGGCATGTTATAGTAAGTGTATTAACCATATAGTGAAAGAAAACAAAAAGACACGGTAAAAGTTAAATTATTTAACTTAGAGTTAAATCTAATTGATAAGGTTAAAATAATAACCTAAACTTGTCTAAATGCTATTGGTTGATAGGATTTCGACCCATCCCCACTTTAGCTTCGAAATAAGACCCTTTGGAACCATTATAAACCGATTTTTACTTTAATATAAAATAATATTTTGAGATATTCTAAAGGTGCCCCTCTCCTCCCTTATAAAAGGGCACCTCCTCCCCCTCCTCCTCACACCAATTTGAGCTCTCAAGCTCGGCCAAACCCTTAAAAAATCTCTTCTCCACTTCCCTAGAAACATCCTAGAGGTTCTGGTCTTCCTCAAAGACCAATTTTAGTACCCTAAGAGGAGGTCTCAAAGAGGCGCTTCAAAGAAGAGGTAATTACCGTTACCAATTCTTTCATCTTTATTTCTTCTTCCACTTCTTCTTCTTAGGTTGTTTCATTATGAAGTAATAACATAAGTATCACTCATATACTGATATGTTATTATAAGTATGAAACAACCCTATTTCACCATCTATCCATCCTACGGAAAAAGAAATCACCGCGCGTGCGTACGTACGGAATACCGTCTCCACGCCGTGGTGTAATCTATTTTCCACCACCACCTTACATGGATGGGTATAATGGTGTAAAGAATAACTATACATAGTTATTACAACATCATATTGATTCTGATATATTGTATAATCCACTCCAATTCAATTCAATATTTATGGAAATGATATCATCGCTCGTGCGTACGTACGGACTACCGTCTCCACGACGCGATGAGATTCATTCTCCACATTAACCATTCATGAATGATTATAAAGCATATATAATAAGTACTAATGAAATATATGACATAATAATGATACTGGATTTATGTATATTTATATTTATGCCATCTACTTAATTCCATTCAATTCAATAAGGAAACGAAAACAACGTTCATGCGTACGTACGGACTACCGTCTCCATGAACGGTGTATTTCATTCCATTATCAATATATAATATATATATATGTATATTCTGAATATATATTATATATAAATCATGTTTTACATTCTGGATATAAGTAATCATGATCCAAGTAATCATATTAATAATTACAAGTTAAAAACACGAACGACAAATAAGACGATTTTACCCAAAATGCTACTTTAACATGAATTTACAAAAGACCGGGTAATATAAAGCCATAAGAGAACCATATATGATATCATAACAATGAATATGATTCTGTAATAAGTCAATAACATTATGTAAATCATTATACATGAGGTTCGGACACGTACAAAGCAATTCGGACCTAAGGTAAGGGAAATATCACAATCTCATTTTTATCCGAGATTGTTTATAATTTAGTATTTACTGGGGTGTATTTTATCATCCACATCCATGTTTCATCAATATATAATATTATTTCCATCCACCTACAATTGTTTAAATCCATTTTTACCCTTCGGTGAGTTTTTAGTAATATGTATGAAAGGAATCTTTTGTCGTTTTTTGTATGAGGTACTTTTTGACTTTTCCGACAAAAGTACGAAGAATGTTTTTTTTAACTTGTACGGCATGAATGGATTTTTAAAACATTGTTTCCAAAAAGCTTCCTTTACAAGTTTTCAAGTTTATTTTTAATCAACTTCTTTTATTTTAAAGTTGTATGACATGTTATGAAAGGAAAAATGTTTTTTTAGAAGAAAGGATATTTTCCTCAAGAATGGAGTTCAAGTGTTTTATCAAAATTATTTTCCATCTAAGATAATAAAGGGTCCTGTTTTTATCCCTATTATTACATTGATTTGATCATGTTGTGATGGAATTATTTTTATGAATTCCTTTATCTTATATGAATTGATTTATGATGTCATGATGTTTCAAGAATCCCATTTTTGTTACATGTGTTATGCGATGATGTATGTTTTATGATTATGTGGCACACATAAGAAAGGATTCATTATAAGATGGGTGGGACCTATATCTCCCTCCAATTCATTGGGTAAAGATTTTATATCTCATGATATAGACATGGCTGGAACGGAAGGTTATTTCGGTTCAGTGATACAGGACTGAAACGAGGAGTGAACTCGGTTCAGGAAGGGACATTGTCCACTAAGATAGTCTTGGCAATGAGTCATGACTAACAAGAAATGATTTTCCATGATTATGTGTGCATGCCACAAAGTTTCAAGTTTTATGTTATGATTATGGGGATCTCATTTTCACTTCTATGATTTGTTCCATGTTAAGATATTATGCTCTCTTTTGCAGGTTATGATTTTCAAAAAGATATGATATGATTTTTATTTCTTTTGTATACCCTTACTGAGCATTTGAGATCACCCTTTTATGTTTTCTTTTCCCCAGGATATAAAGAAAGGTTTTAGGTAAAAAAAAAGGGGAAGATCTTTATGGGAGATATTGAAGATCTTTCACCACGATTAGAAGATTACGTTCCGAGTTTCCAAAGACACTAAACTATTACGATCCTTGTGTGTGTGTGTTTTTGTTATGTACTAAGTATTCCGCAAAAGTAATGTAAAGTCTATGTACGTCAGGCTTCGGGTCTCTACAGTTGGTATCAGAGTTAAGGTTTAGTCAACCTTTGGAAACTAGGATGCGAGAACTTTAGTGAGATCCCTAGAGATATTTCTAAGGTATGTCTAGGGATGTCTCTAAGGTTAAGTATGCGTATAGGTTATAGTACTAGAATTACGCTAACGATCATAGAATTAAACCTAAGATGTTAGATATTGAAGTTACTCCCCCTTTATTAGGATTTTTGCCTCTCACACTATTCTTTTGGGTTTTAGAAAATGGCTGGAAACAAGATGATTCACGATAATGGAGGATATGATGGACAATGGAATGATATTCTTCATAATGAAATGGGATTTGGAAGTCTAAACATCATTATTATGCCGAATCAGCAATCTCATAATATGATCAATAAAGTAAAATTTGGTAAGTTTCCTAACTCGGCTAATAAGAGAAACATGGAGTTTCATGATGATCATAGAGGAAAGAAAGTTCAATTTCCCCTATGTAAATCATGTGGGAAGAGGCATCAAGGAGAATGTTTCAAAGGAACTGGAAGATGCTTTGGGTGTGGAAAAGAAGGACACAAAGCCAGTAAGTGCAAAGGAAAAGGTTCAGTTAATACCAGGGATGAGGATAATGGTATTGCTACGACATCAAAAATGGTTAAGTGTTTTAAATGTGGAATGTATGGGAATTATGCAAACAAATGCCCTAAGGGAAAGACTCATGAAGAGAATCAGTATGGTCATATGGGAAGTATTTATGTGGATGATGATGAAGAGACTACCAATGGTATGTGAGATGAAAGAATTGTTGAAGCTCGGTCAATGGTTTAAGAATGTAGTGGAATGATTACATGTTTATCATGTGTAATGTTGTATAAGTAATCTCATGGTACTATGGAATAAAGAGACATGTAAGGATTGTTACATTGTTGTCTGATTAATGTTACCAGTATCCATGAAAGGTTATTCAGATATTTTTGGAATGAAGATGATATGCGCATAATGAAGGGATAAGGGGAAAATGAAATGTTTGACAGTATTCATGAGCTCATGATTGATATAAGGACTAAGTGATATCATGGTTTGAGTATATAGAATTTTGAGGATTTCGGTATGTGAAAAGTGTTAACTTTTAACTGCATTCAAGTTTTCACTAAGGTTCAATGGGTATCCAAGAGAGTACAAGATTAAGGCCTTTGAATGTTTGGAATGTGACCAACAAGATATATCTTATGATATATGGGGATCAACGATGGTATTAAATCTCTGGTAATCGTTTTCACTATTATTGAGAATGGACTACAGTATTATGAGCCTAATGATTGGAATGAATTATGTATTGTTTAAGGATAGAAGTTTTTTTTCGATATTATTGATGGGATGTTATAGTAATATAGTTTTATAAAAAGGACAACCTGCAGGACGGGCGACAGCCCATCGCTTCGGACAAGGCTGTGGGAATCGAACCCACAACCGAAGTGCGACTGGTCTTTATCGCCTACCACTGACCTACAAGAAGTCCCTGTTTAGTAGAAACTAGTTTTATTATATTAAGCAGTATGATATGTGATGTATAAGTTCATTTTAGGAACCATATATGATTAATCTCACTATAGATGGATTTATGTATTTTTTGATAACTTTTCTAACCTTTTGTTTGAGACAGATGGAATGACCCATCATTCTATCACATGATCTGCTAACACATCGCGAATGACAAATTCAACTTCATTTCTTTAAGAGATGATGTGGAAATTTTTAAAGGCACGGACAATAGTGATATTGTACCAAAATAAAGTAAGTATTTATTCTAATTCAAATTTTCAACTTTAGGGAAATGATCTTGAAAACCAAAAATGTTGTCCTAGTGATCTTATACCTGATGAATCAGATGGTACCTTATATCATCACAAATCTATGGATTTGTGATTACTGGCTTTTCCATATCCATGTTCTCTACCACTCTCCATCAGAATATGATGGTTAGATTTCTCTTCCACATCCATATTTTTACCTATGTGGAAACCCAGCGATTAGTTTATTTGGGTAATCATTACATTTCATACTTTAGTTTTTAAAGCCAAGTTTTTGTATTCCTTTTTACGATGTGGGATTCTATTAAAGAATCTTTCGAATAGTAAACCATTTATAACCCCGACGAATTTCGTGGGCGAAATTCATTTTAAGGGGGGTAGAATGTAACAGCCCGAGATTTTATGAAAAATATTCTTTTTAGTTCACTAATGTCTTGAATTGTACTCTACACCAAAAGGAGCTTGCACAACACGCATCCTTGACTTGCCTTGCATACACGCAATCGCGACCTTCCTCGATAGCGTGTGTAGTACGCAATAACGAGTTTCACTAAACAATGATATGCTATTAAAATATTATTAAAACTAGCCGTTATGAATAGTAATAACCACTTTTTAAAATTCTGTAAATCTTATTTTTCAAAATGAACTTCATTCTTGGATTCGGAGTATCGAATTTAGCCTAAGGTGAAATTTTGGTACTTTTCGGATAACTTTCATATTCTAATGAATAGTGAAAAATTACTAAATTATAATTAAAAACAACTTTTTTTAATCGAAATAATTAATAGTGATAAATTATTAATTTGAGTGGTTTTAAAGTATATTTAGAATATATTTTTACAATTTAATTCAATGCTGGTCATTGGTTGTAATTTCACATTTAAACCAGACATAATCATGTATCAATCTTTTGATAGAAATTGTTTCTTAAAAACATGCTATTTGTCTTAACAGCGGGATTTAATTATAAAATTAATTAATTCAACTTCTATGTTATGAATTTGGTAAAATAGACTTCATTTTTGAATTCGGAATATGAAATATATCTTAGGATGAAATTTTGGTATTTTTCTGAAAACCTTCATTTTTTGATGAATAGTGAAACTACTAAGTGGTAGTTAAAAAAAACTGAATTTTTCATAAAACTTAATTTTACCGCTTCTGTGAATGGAATTTCAAAAATCCGACAGACACGGTTGATATCAGTAAGTAAAATGTGGTTCAATGAGATAAAAATAATTTTTTGGTGAATATTAACTTTTTACTATTTTTACCGCGGTTAAAAGTAAATAGGGTAATTAAGGGTAAGAATGATATTAATATTACCATAACACATGTCCTAATTCTATTGGACAAGTTTATCTCGACCAAAAACAACCTTAAGTGTAAAATATTATCATTTAGGCCCACTTGGATTAGATTAGGACATTTATTATTATTTAATTCCAAGAAGAGTTAAAAGAGTTAAAATCAAAGTTTATTCACTAAAACATTTTTAATATGGGGTTATACATAAGATAAATTCGACTATAAATATTCATTAGAAAGCTAAAAATATTTCCTATATAATGATATTTTATTTATAATTTTTATACTTTAAATAAATTAATTTATTTATGACACAACGATGATGCAGTAATTACCCTTTTAAGGAAATATTAACATAATTGATGTTATAAATACTCAAATGAATGTAATTTGAGACTTTTTATGAATTCCACTAATTTTCTAGGTTACGATGATATATTAGTGTTGATTTAATCAACTTGTTTCTAACATATAATTCTGTTATGACTTTCACAAAAATCATATATCAAATAGTGTCAAAATTGACACAAAATAGTTTTTAAATCAAATATTATATTATTAATTGTTATTTTATTCCTAAAAATCTAAGGTTCGGCCAAATGACATAGATAAGGATATATATATTAATAATAAACAATATGGGGTTCGTTTGGCATGTTATAGTAAGTGTATTAACCATATAGTGAAAGAAAACAAAAAGACACGGTAAAAGTTAAATTATTTAACTTAGAGTTAAATCTAATTGATAAGGTTAAAATAATAACCTAAACTTGTCTAAATGCTATTGGTTGATAGGATTTCGACCCATCCCCACTTTATCTTCGAAATAAGACCCTTTGGAACCATTATAAACAGATTTTTACTTTAATATAAAATAATATTTTGAGATATTCCAAAGGTGCCCCTCTCCTCCCTTATAAAAGGGCACCTCCTCCCCCTCCTCCTCACACCAATTTGAGCTCTCAATCTCGGCCAACCCCTGCCAAAATATCTTCTCCACTTCCCTAGAAACATCCTAGAGGTTCTGGTCTTCCTCAAAGACCAATTTTAGTACCCTAAGAGGAGGTCTCAAAGAGGCGCTTCAAAGAAGAGGTAATTACCGTTACCAATTCTTTCATCATTATTTCTTCTTCCACTTCTTCTTCTTAGGTTGTTTCATTATGAAGTAATAACATAAGTATAACTAATATACTGATATGTTATTATAAGTATGAAACAACCCTATTTCACCATCTATCCATCCTACGGAAAAAGAAATCACCGCGCGTGCGTACGTACGGAATACCGTCTCCACGCCGTGGTGTAATCTATTTTCCACCACCACCTTACATGGATGGGTATAATGGTGTAAAGAATAACTATACATAGTTATTACAAAATCATATTGATTCTGATATATTGTATAATCCACTCCAATTCAATTCAATATTTATGGAAATGATATCATCGCTCGTGCGTACGTACGGACTACCGTCTCCACGACGCGATGAGATTCATTTTCCACATTAACCATTCATGAATGATTATAAAGCATATATAATAAGTACTAATGAAATATATGACATAATAATGATACTGGATTTATGTATATTTATATTTATGCCATCTACTTAATTTCATTCAATTCAATAAGGAAACGAAAACAACGTTCATGCGTACGTACGGACTACCGTCTCCATGAACGGTGTATTTCATTCCATTATCAATATATAATATATATATACATGTATATTCTGAATATATATTATATATAAATCATGTTTTACATTCTGGATATAATTAATCATGATCCAAGTAATCATATTAATAATTACAAGTTAAAAACACGAACGACAAATAAGACGATTTTACCCAAAATGCTACTTTAACATGAATTTACAAAAGACCGGGTAATATAAAGCCATAAGAGAACCATATATGATATCATAACAATGAATATGATTCTGTAATAAGTCAATAACATTATGTAAATCATTATACAGGAGGTTCGGACACGTACAAAGCAATTCGGACCTAAGGTAAGGGAAATATCACAATCTCATTTTTATCCGAGATTGTTTATAATTTAGTATTTACTGGGGTGTATTTTATCATCCACATCCATGTTTCATCAATATGTAATATTATTTCCATCCACCTACAATTGTTTAAATCCATTTTTACCCTTCGGTGAGTTTTTAGTAATATGTATGAAAGGAATCTTTTGTCGTTTTTCGTATGAGGTACTTTTTGACTTTTCCGACAAAAGTACGAAGAATGTTTTTTTTAACTTGTACGGCATGAATGGATTTTTAAAACATTGTTTCCAAAAAGCTTCCTTTACAAGTTTTCAAGTTTATTTTTAATCAACTTCTTTTATTTTAAAGTTGTATGACATGTTATGAAAGGAAAAATGTTTTTTTAGAAGAAAGGATATTTTCCTCAAGAATGGAGTTCAAGTGTTTTATCAAAATTATTTTCCATCTAAGATAATAAAGGGTCCTGTTTTTATCCCTATTATTAAATTGATTTGATCATGTTGTGATGGAATTATTTTTATGAATTCCTTTATCTTATATGAATTGATTTATGATGTCATGATGTTTCAAAAATCCCATTTTTGTTACATGTGTTATGCGATGATGTATGTTTTATGATTATGTGGCACACATAAGAAAGGATTCATTATAAGATCGGTGGGACCTATATCTCCCTCCAATGCATTGGGTAAAGATTTTATATCTCATGAGATAGACATGGCTGGAACGGAAGGTTATTTCGGTTCAGTGATACAGGACTGAAACGAGGAGTGAACTCGGTTCAGAAAGGGACATTGTCCACTAAGATAGTCTTGGCAATGAGTCATGACTAACAAGAAATGATTTTCCATGATTATGTGTGCATGCCACAAAGTTTCAAGTTTTATGTTATGATTATGGGGATCTCATTTTCACTTCTATGATTTGTTCCATGTTAAGATATTATGCTCTCTTTTGCAGGTTATGATTTTCAAAAAGATATGATATGATTTTTATTTCTTTTGTATACCCTTACTGAGCATTTGAGCTCACCCTTTTATGTTTTCTTTTCCCCAGGATATAAAGAAAGGTTTTAGGTAAAAAAAGGGGAAGATCTTTATGGGAGATATTGAAGATCTTTCACCACGATTAGAAGATTACGTTCCGAGTTTCCAAATACACTAAACTATTACGATCCTTGTGTGTGTGTGTTTTTGTTATGTACTAAGTATTCCGCAAAAGTAATGTAAAGTCTATGTACGTCAGGCTTCGGGTCTCTACACTACTGAAGAAAATATGGATTATGGTACTCCCCCATGTATTATTGAATAGTCCTCCATGTATAGGTTTTAGGTACTCCATGGAGATATACAAAAGATAGGGAACAGTCCCCCGTATATAGATAGAGTTCAAGTACTTTCACATGTTTTGGGGTAGGTTCCTCTATTTCATTGTAGAGGCATTTGTACCATGTTTTTTTTTATAAAACCCAAACAATGCTACTTGATTAATTAAAACATAATATTAGGAAAGTTCATGATCAAACCCATAAAGTCGATGAATATGAATAAATAATGGATGAATGACAATCGATTGAAAAAAGAGTATGAAGATGGCACGGAAGAGTTTATCAAGTTTGTAGAAGATCATGCATGTGACCCTTCTCAAATCCTTTGTCCGTGTTTACGCTGTTGTTATTCAAGAAAAATTAGTTCAGAGGAGTTAGAAGAACACCTGATCTATCATGGAATAGATTGAAGTTATACATGATGGACTAAACACGGGGAAAAATGAATGTAGGTAGTGGCTCAGATAACACGGTGTTTTTTCGATCATCTGATATGATTACAAGCATAAACAGTGAGATGATTGTATGGAGGGTGTGATTACAGATGTGAATAGTGATGAAGATCATATTAGAGAAATGACAAGGATAGTTTAAGATGAACTTCATGACTGCCCAAAATTTTTTTAGAAGTTAAAGAGTTGTGCAAAAATTCCATTTTATGCTGGTTGCACTAAATATACAGCATTGTCAGTCTTACTGAAGCTGTATAATTTGAAAGAAGGAAATGGGAGGAGTGACGCAAGTTTTACAGAACTACTTTCTCTCCAAAAGGACATGATCCCAAAAGATAATGAACTCCGAAGTTGAATATATGATGCCCAACGAATGCTACGATTGATGGGTATGATCTCTGAAAGAATACATGCCTGCCCGAATGACTGTATATTGTTTTGCAAGGATCAAAAATCACTTAAACAATGCCCAAAATGTGGTGCTTCTCGATACAAGAAATATGATTATAGTCCTACAAAAGTTGTATGGTACTTTCCAATAATTCCATGGTTTAGGCACCTATATGAAAGTGAGGAGACTAGAGGACAATTGACATAGCATGCAGATACAAAAATTAATGGTGGGAAACTACGTCACCTGGAAGACTCTCCTGAGTGGAAGAGAATTGATCTCGAGTATCCTGAATTTGGAAACAAGCTGAGAATCGTTCGTCTGGCATTATCTACAGATGGGGTGAATCCTTTTGGTTTTCAAAGCAGCAGTCATAGTACATGGCCAGTTATGTTGGTAAATTATAACTTACCACTGTGGTTATGCATGAAATGAAAATATATCATGTTATCTATGCTTATATCCATACCAAAACAACCGAGTAAGGATATTGATGTTTATTTGGCTCCATTGATCAAGGATTTGAAAAAATTGTGGGATTTAGGTGTTACGCTTTATGATTCTTACAAAAATGAAGATTTCACTTTGAAAGACATGTTGTATGGGACGATAAATGACTTTCTTACTTATGGAAATTTTTCAAGATATAGAATTATAGGAACTCAAGGGTGTCCCATTTGTGAACAAGGCACACAATCAATTAGGTTGAAACATTCATTGAAAACCGTGTTTCGAGGACATCATAGATTTCTACCCCGACGACATAAGTACCGATCTTGGATGACATCATTCGATAGATGTTCAGAAGAATGTACAACACCGTTTCAACTAACAGGTGATTAATTGTTTGATAAAGTAAATGATTTTGACACTAATTTTGGTAAACTGGTTTTGAAAAACATTACGAAAATAGGTTGGAAAAAAAGATTAGTTTTTTTTGAATTACCATACTGAAATTGTCGGTATGTCAGAAATTTTCTTAATGTTATGCATATTGAAAAAATTGTATGTGATAGTGTCATTGGCACATTGCTAAATGCACCTGGAAAAACAATGGATGGAATTAAGGCTAGATTGGACATGGTTGAGATGGGAATACGAGAAGAGTTGGCACCAGTGAAGGGCGAAAAATGAACATTTCTTCCTCCTATTACTTACACTCTTTCTAGGTAGGAGAGATATCAGTATTGCAACTTCTTGAATGAAATAATGTTTCCAGAGGGGTATTTATCAAATATCAAGAACATCATGTCAATGAGTGATTTAAAATTAAAAAGGTCTGAAGTCACATGACTACCATGTTTTGATGAAAGATCTCATTCTTGTAGCTTTACATTGAATTTTTCCCAAGAATGTCCGCCATACATTAAAAAAGCATTGTTTCTTCTTCAAATCTATATACAACAAAGTTGTAGACCTGGTGAAATTTCTATCTATGGAAGGACAAACTGTCGTCATATTATGTGAATTGGAAATGTTCTTCCCACTGACATTTTTCGATATGATGGTTCATTTGATGGTTCATTTGGTGAGAGAGATTCGACTATGTGGTCCTATACATTATAGATAGATATACCCCATTGAACGGTATGTGAATATTTTGAAAAGGTATGTCAAAAATCGAAGTCGGCCAGAGGGTTGTATTGAGGAGCAATATATTGTTGAAGAAGCTATTGAATTTTGTACCGAATACCTATCTGGTGTGGAAAACATTGGCCTAACAAAATCTCGTCACACTGAGTGGCTTGAGGGTGAAGGAATTTCTGGAAGAGAAGTTATCACAATCAATATTACAGATTGAGAGCAGGATCAACTTTACGTTTTTCATAACAGTTTCTACGTAGACCCATATGTTCAAACCCACAAAGATATTATTAGGCATTTGAATCCTTCTAGGGATGAAAAATGGATATCAGATACACATAATCGATAGTTGTTAGGTCCACTAGGCTAGATACACTGAGAAGGGGGGGGGGTGAATCTGAGTATGAAAGATTAAAACAACTGCCTCTTTTGATCTTGTTTTGCTATTAGAAAAAACTCTATTCTATCTCCTTCCCGATGCAGGGTATGTGTTGAGTCAATAAGGTTTTCGTTATGACTTTTCCATTCCTTCTTGTTTTGAAAATCACAAACACCTTATCTTAAGAAAAATCGCTTTTATAAGAAAAATCTCTTTTATAAGGAAAATCGGTTTTATAAGAAAAATTATCCTTATCATATTTTTATCCATATTTTTCTTAAGTATGAGATTCGGATTCATTTTCTCGGAATCGTTGAAACTTTGATATAAGGAATTCTGTTTTAGGATTCGGATTCTGGATAAGAACTATAAGGAAGTTTCATTCCGAATTCCGGATATGAACTCTGACTAAGTTCTATTCCAGATACAGGATACGAATTCTAAAGAAGAATTCTCATCACGAATTCTGATGACGAATTCTCATTACGAATTATGATGACGAATTCTCATTACGAATTCTGATGACGAATTCTCATTACGAATTCTGATGACGAATTCTCATTACGAATTCTGATGACGAATTCTCATTACGAATCCTGATGATGAATTCTCATTACGATTTCTGATGACGAATTCCTATTCCGAATTCTCATTCCGAATTCACCTATTAAACAGAATTTGAGTATCTTTGTTTTATACACTCTGAATTAATTTAGAATCCGAAAAATATCTTTGTTTGACGCTGAACTTTTATATTGCTTACACTTCTAAAATTTGTCTACTCTTTACTATTGTTCTTTACACTCCGAACCTTCACTCCGAAGTTTTCATTCCGAACTTTTATGTTAGAGTTAAGACGATGTCGTACATTCTGTTATACTTGTTTTGTTATAAAACGATGTCGTCTGTTTTGTTTTAATCTAACCGTTGTCTAACTGACACGTGTACAGGTCCCTCCCATCTTTAAGGAAAATATGACCATTGGAGAAGGAGCCGACCTTACCTATAAATAGGAGCTCATTTGAAAGAGCTCGAAACTGATGACAGATGAACAACTTGGTTTTGTGCATACATGCTGTTGAAGTGAATTCTAGAGAGAAAGGCTCTTATTAACTCTCATAGCTTCGTGCGACTCTGAATGTTGGTGATTACATTCAAGGACTTCCAGGGATAGGAAGACAGAGGTGCCGACTACCTTAAAGTTTAAGGGCTTCCTTGCTGAGGAAGACAGAGGTTGCCAACTACCTTGAAGTTGAGGGCTTGTAGGGATAGCAAGACAGAGACTCCGATCTTCGTATCGAGGGATTACCCTGGTGTGGGTAAGACAGACTTGCTTGAAAGTATAAATCTAGGTACCTTTATCCAGGGTTGTTGGATACCCTTCTCTTTGGGTTAAAAGACTTATATCTTGTTACTTGTAGTTTTACTACTTGTATATATTCCGCTGCATTTTGTATTATAAGGAAAGTATAACTTTCTTATACATTCTTATTTGTACTCTGATTCATTTAGATTCTATACGCTTTAAGGTAGAATCTCATATTGTAATTGTTTGTTAAGTTTCAATCTCCGGAACCATATTTCCGGAACCTACTTTCGGAATCTTTGTCCTAGTTTACTTTCAGTGTTAGAGGTGTTGTGAATTTTCTTAGTTTAATCATTGTTAAACTTAGCCCTTTCCTTTTCTTAAGGAAACTATAGTTATTCATAAATAACATTAAAGTTTCCAAAGGAATTTTTAAAGTATACAATTAACCCCCCCTCTTGTATATTGAGAATCTACATTACTATTTCGATCCTACAATTGGTATCTGAGGTTGGAAACCTCTTACTCTATACCAATCTTACATTTGGTATCAGAGCGGTTACTGAAATACTTGTACTCACATACAATTTTTTCTTGCTCACTTTATCATTCCGAATTTTTTTTCTTCTATTCCGAACTTTTCTCATTCCGAACTTTGTTATTACGATTCTTTGATACTAACAAGTTTGTGTGCAAAGTTATATTAAGTATGGCAGGAATTAATGTTGGTTCAATTGATAATCAGAATCCTAAAAGACCACCAATATTTGATGGTAATGACTATGAGTACTAGAGAGATCGTATGAAGACTTTTTTTATTAATACTAGAGTAGACAACTTTGTCATGCTTACTGGTGATTATAAAATTCCTGACAAGGAAGTCAGATCTTTTACTAACCAGGAAAATCAAGAATATCAACTAAACTATAAGGTATGCAACACTTTACTATGTTCAATGACTAGAAATATATATAGCCAAATTTCTTCTTGTGAAGCAGCCAACTGTATATGGAAGAAGTTAGAAGTTACACACTTTGGGACTTCTAAGGTGATTGAAACTAGAAGAGCTATGCTTAGAGCTGAATATCATGGCTTTAATTTTCATTATACAGAACCTATATGTAAAGTTCAACAAAGATTTATGACCATTGTCAACAGTCTACAATCTATGGGAGAGAAAGGTTTAGATGATGAAGCTATTGTGGACAAGATAATTGATATTATTCCCAATGAGTGGGAATCCAAGAGAACAGCTATAGATGAGAACAGGAAGGTCACTCAAATTACTCTTGATGAATTATTTGGAACTCTTCTACAACATGAAACCAGAATGAAGAGAGATGATGACAAAATCAAGAAGAAGAATGGAAATGGTAATGTTGCTTTTACTACAACTTCAAATCAGATGAAAGCTAAGACTCCTGAAAGAGTAACCAGATCCAAGTCTAAGAAAGTTATTTTCCAATCCGAATCTAGTGAGAGTGAAGTATTAGAAAATGAATTAGACAATCTTGCTCGAAGGATGAACAAGATAGCTGGACAGAGAAATTGTCAATCTAAGTATAAGAAAAAGGAGAGGAAAGATAAGAAAGATGGAGAAGTTACTTGTTATGAATGCAAGAGAGCTGGACATATTAGACCAGATTGCCCTATGCTCAAAAAGAAAGAAAGGAAGGAAAGACATTCAGACAGGAACAGGAAGAAGTATTATAAAGCTAAAGCTAAGAATGTTTTGAAAGCTAATGACACCTTGAGTGCTATTGGTGGTGACTCTTCAGATGAATCTTCTGATTATGAATCTTCAGGACAGAAGAATATTGGTCTTATAGCCAGATTACCTATTGATAATCATTGTCTTATGGCTAAGGTACGAAATGCTGAATCATTGACCAATGTTTCTTTAAATTCTAATGATAGTAAGTATTATAACTCTTCTGATGAAGAATCATCTTCTGATGAGGAAAATACATTACCTACTTTTGAAGAAGTCTCTAGATTTGCTGAACATCTTGAGATTGAGAATTCCAAACTCAATAAGAAACTTGATAAAGCAAACTCTAGGAATTATATACTTACAAAAGAGATATCAGATCTTTCTAAAGATCTTGATAAGAGAAATGCTGATTTTGAAAGAATTTCAAAAAAATCTTGAGGAAGTAAGTTCTGAGAAGAACAAACTTTCTAAAGAGTTAGAAAAAGTAATTTCTAAGAAAAATATTTTCGAGCCTAACTCTAGTTCTAAATCTAATTATTTTGAGGATAAAAACTTGGTTGTAAAACTCAAGTCCGAAATTTTTTCCTTAAAGAAGTGTTTATCAAAATTTACCCATGGTAAGGAAAATTTTGATAAGATGTATTCCCAAATACGACCTTTAAGAAATAAAACTGGATTTGGTTATACCCATGCAAAATCTATTTTCAGTAACAATTATTTTGTTCCTCAAAGTGCCCCATTTTGTACCAAGTGTCAATGTGGTGGTCACTGGGCAAAAAATTGTTCCTTAAACAAAACCCAATCTCTAGGATTTCACAAATCTTATTTTTCTAAGAAAATGTGGATACCTAAAATTTTATTGTCTGGAAATCTCGGATCCAAACAAGTTTGGATTCCGAAAGTCTAATTTTCTTCTTGATTTCAGGAAAATAAAGAATGTATCAGCAACAATACATGGTACAAGGATAGTGGATGTTCCCAGCACATGACTGGTAACAAAAGCTTTTTTGAAAAGATTATCAAAACGAAAGGAGGAAAGGTAACTTTCGGAGATAATGCTAAGGGAGAGATTGTTGGTATTGGTAATATTGTTTTTCTTGGTAAAACCTTTATTTCAAATGTTCTTTTTGTTAAAGGTCTTAAGCACAACCTCATTAGCATAAGTCAGTTATGTGATGAAGGTTACCTTGTGAATTTTAGGAATGATAAGTGTTCAGTTCACAATTCCAAGGAAGAATTTATTCTCTCAGCCAACAAGCAAGAGAATGTTTACACCATAAACTTAGAAGACCTAAGAAGCCATGATTTACCTTGCCTAAGTGCAATGGAAGATCATTCTTGGTTATGGCATAGAAGACTAGGTCACTGTAACCTTAGGAACCTATGTAAACTCTCTAAGAAGAAACTAGTTAAGGATCTACCGAAGCTTAGATTTGATTCTTCTAAAGTTTGTGATCCTTGTCAATATGGAAAGAAACATAAATCTAGTTTTAAGTCTATCAGTGAAGTCTGAACAACCAATGCATTACAGTTAGTGCACATGGATCTTTTTGGTCCAACAAAAACTGGTTGTATTAGAGGTAAATACTATGTGTTTGTTCTAGTTGACGATTACACTAGATTTACTTGGGTCTATTTTCTAGCAAATAAATCTGAAGCTTTTTCTTATTTCAAAAGTTTTAGAGCTCAAGTTAAAAATGAGAAAAACCTTTCATTGAAAACTATTCATAGTGATCATGGAGGAGAATTTCAAAATTCTGATTTTGAAACTTTTTGTAGTAAGAAAGGTATTACTCACAATTTTTCAGCACCTAGAACTCCTCAACAGAATGGTGTAGTTGAAAGAAGAAATAGAATTCTTCAAGAAATAACTAGAACCACGTTGAGTGAATATTCTATTTCTAGACATTTCTGGGCTGAAGCTGTAAGTACTGCTTGTTATACTATAAATCGAGTTTTGATTAGACCTTTTCTTAATAAAACTCCTTATGAGTTATGGAATGGTAGAAAACCAAGACTTTCCTACTTCAAGGTTTTTGGTTACAAAGTGTTCATCTTGAATACTAAAGATAACTTACATAAATTCGCACCAAATTCTGATGAAGGAATTTTCTTAGGATATTCCACAACCTCTAAGGCTTATAGAGTTTTTAATAAAAATACTTGCACTGTTGAGGAAACAGTACATGTAAAATTTGATGAATCAGATCCTTTTGTTTTTAAACCTTCTCAACTTACATCTCCGGATGTGTTTTCAAAAACTGATTATCAGCCTTTGATAGAAGAACCTTCTGATAAGGAAATTGTTCTAGAAGATACTTCTGAAACATTTACCCCAGAAAACTTTCTACCCTATGTTGATGAACAAGTTTTACAAAACCCAAATCAGGTGTTTCTTAAGAATCATCCCAGTGATAGTATCATTGGTGATGTAAACCAACCTGTAAGGACTAGAAGTTACTTAAGAAATGAAGTAGAACATCTAGCATTCCTTTCCCAATTAGAACCTAAAAGCACTGAGGAAGCTTTAGGTGATGATGATTGGATTAAAGCCATGCAAGATGAACTAAATGAGTTCGAAAGGAATAAAGTCTGGACCTTGGTTGAAATACCTAAGGAAACTTCTGTTATTGGAGTTAAATGGGTTTTCAGAAATAAATGTGATGAAAATGGAGTCATTGTTAGAAATAAAGCTAGACTTGTTGCTAAAGGCTATAATCAGCAAGAAGGAATAGACTATGAAGAAACCTACGCTCCAGTATATAGACTTGAATCTATCCGTATTCTACTTGCCTTTGCAGCATTCTTTAATTTCAAACTTTTCAAAATGGATGTGAAATGTTCTTTTCTTAACGGTTATGTTCAAGAAGAAGTTTTTGTTGAACAACCTCCTGGCTTTGAAGATACAAAACATCCTGATCATGTTTTTAGACTTACCAAATCTTTGTATGGCCTTAAACAAGCCCCACGAGCATGGTATGATAGACTCACTGGATTTTTGCTTCAAAATAACTATGTTAAGGGAAATGCAGATCCAACCCTTTTTATAAAGAAAGATAAGAAAAATGTTTTGATTGTTCAAATTTATGTTGATGACATTATATTTGGTTCAACTCAGCAGTCTTTGACTGACTCTTTTGCAAGTCTAATGAAATCTGAGTTTGAAATGAGTATGATGGGTGAGTTAACATTTTTTCTTGGTTTTCAAAGTTCTCAAAAACCAGAAGGAACCTACATATCTCAACATAAGTATATTATAGATCATCTAAAAAGTATGGTTATGACAAAACTAAAAGTATAAGTACTCCCATTGGTACCTCAAACTCGTTAGATCTTGACGAAGCTGGGAAACCAGTAGATCAAACATCTTTTAGAGGTATGATTGGAAGTCTACTTTACTTAACAGCTAGTCGACCAGACTTAATGTTTTCAGTATGCTTATGTGCAAGATATCAATCCAATCCTATGGAATCTCACTTAAAGGCAGTAAAAAGAATTTTTCGCTACCTTAAGGGAACCATGGATCTAGGATTATTTTATACTTCTAGAAATGATTTTGTTCTAAAAATCTTTTCTGATGCTGACTTTGGTGGATGTAGAATGGATAGAAAAAGTACATCCGGAACTTGTCATTTCTTAGGAGATTCTTTAGTTTCTTGGTCATGAAAGAAGCAACATTCTGTGGCACTTTCCACTGCTGAAGCTGAATATGTAGCAGCTGGAAGTTGTTGTGAACAAGTGTTGTGGATGCAACACACACTCACAGAATATGGCTTGAGTTTTACTAAAACTCAAATTTTGTGTGATAACACAAGTGCCATTGCCCTAAGTAAAAACCCTGCACATCACTCTCATGAAAAACACATATATATTAGGCATCACTTTTTTAGGGATCACACACTTAAAGTGGATATTATTCTTCAGTTTATCGGAACGCAAGATCAACTTGATGATATTTTCACAAAATATTTGCCTTCTGATAGATTTGAATATATTAAACAGAAGTTAGGAATGATAACCGTAAGTTAATCTTTCTTAATTAACTTTCTATTGAAAAAGTCTCCTTACAGTAATAAACTCCTTTTCATAGGGGGAGTACATTTGATTGTTTGTTTAATGTTTTTCAAAATTTGTTTTCAAACTTTTCGGAACAAATATTTCCGGAATGGAACTTCCGGAACTAAAATTTTTCAAAATGGACATTCTCGTACAGAATACTTCTGGAATGGAAGTATTCGTATTGAAAATTTCCGGAATGAAAATTTACATACTGGCAGTTTCTTAACTAAATTTTTGTACCGATTTTTACCCATAATATATTTTCCGTAATGAGTTTTTCGTACTAAGTTTATTTTTCATAGTAAATTTTTTTTTTGCGAAATCTGTCATTACGAATAATCCCCTAAGCCAATCCGAAAGGTATGATTTCCCTACTCAAGTTTTCGTAGTCATATTTTACATGCTGGAATTTTCTTGTACTAAGTTTTCGGATTATAGTTTTCTTAATTCTTTGTTTTAATAAAACCTCAAAAAGATCGGATTCAAGTTTTCAACCGTCAGATCTGATTGCAGCTCATTCCAACCGTTAGATCAACTGTGGAATGTGAACCGCCATCTCGTTGCCTATATAAAGGGGATCCAAATTCTGGTCCCACATCGATCTCGAAGCTCTCGCGTCCTGAATCTCTGCCCCGCTGTTTTAAGGCCGTTCCGAACTACAGTTGTCTCCGTTCCGAACTTCTCAGAGAACCTCAGATCCGAATGTCTGCGGAGTTAGCATCTCAAGAAGTGTCATCCACTAAGCCTATTTCTCAGTGGTTAGTTTACAGAGAACGGTTAGTCCATCCAGCTTTCTTCAGCAACTACGATTCTATCATTTCAAAGAATATCAAGTTGAATGGATGGGAAGATGTTGCGGTATCAAAAACCGGGAACCAAGATGAAGTATATTCAGACTTACTTGTCGAGTTTTATGAGTCAGTTTCTTTCTTCAAGGAAGATAATAGGGAGAAGTTCTCTTTTATGTCTTATGGAAAGACTTACAAAATTTCTCACACCAAGGCTGCAAGATTGGTAGGGCTGTCTTATGAAGGAGAAGCTGAGTTTATTTTGCATGTGTTGCCAGACTCTAAGGGTAGCTTCAACAAGGAAAAGGCCTTAGAAACTCTCGGACTGGCTAATGACAAGGCTCCGAAGATTGCAAGTCTATCTACAAATTTCCGGATTCTGGAGTTATGGGTCCAAGGACTTATCGTACCAAGGAAAGGTGATAAAGATAGCTTGAAGAAAAGTGAGATCTATATCTTAGATTTCCTGATAAATCTAAGGAAGTTTAACTTGATGAAGCATATTCTTCTTACTATTTAAAATTTGAAGAAGGGGAATCTGAGAGCTCAGATTATTATGTATCCAGCAATCCTCTCCAAGTTGATTGTTCGGTGCCTTGAGTCTTTCAAGGAGGCTTGAAAATCTAATCCAAGAGTTTGCAAGATCATGCTGGTCAGCGATGGTACTCTGAAAAGGATGGATGTGGCTTTCAACAAGGAAACTGGTGAATTCTTTGATCTACCTGCTCAAGAAGAAGTGGCTCCGAAAGCTGCTGATCCGGAATCCTCTAAGCCAGTAAGGAAGAGAAAGCTGAAAGAAGTGGAAGTACAAGCAGAGAATCCTAAGTCTAAGGAAGTCCATTCCGCACCTCCAAATCCTAAGAAGAAGAAAGCCTATCCTGATGAGGTTGTTACAAAGTGGAGAGTTGATAAAGAGAAAAGGAAAGAAGGGGATCCCCAGTTCGGATTGGACCCTGCAGAGGCTAAGGCTTTTAAGGAGAAAACTACTGATGAGCTTGAAAGACAAGCAAAGCAAAAGAAGATCAAGAAGAAGATGTCTGAGGCTGAGGTAACTCAGACCTTGTTAAAGTTCAATGAAATGGTTTCAGCAACCATTCTTGTTCCAAGATCTTTCTCCCTGGAATCTCTACCTGAGACTAAAGGAAGGAATTTTGCTGCTCCGGAAGAGGTTGTTTCTAAGGATACTGAGGAAGTTGAGCAAGTGGAACAAATAGAAGAAGGTGCTGAAGGAAGTGGTGAAACCGGAGATGTGCTGAAACAAGTAGATGATTACAAAGGGACACCTTCAGAACACTTATCACTCCGGACTTCAGAAGCTGAATCTTCGAAGCTAGTTACTCCAGCAATGGAAGAAGAGAAAGGAGAAGAAGAAGTTTCCTATCATGGGGAAGAAGAACAACTTTTACATGATATTGCTCAGATGAAAAACGTAGAGGTCAGTATTCAGGAAGTTGCTGATGAAGAAGATATTGTCATTCAAGTTTCTGACAGTGAGAAGAGAACTCCGGAACAAGACTCAATTCTGGAAAAAGACAAGGGATAGAAAATTCTTGCTGATACTCAGAGCTCAGAAGTAAGGAAGAGAAAGGATACTGGTAGTTCTTCAAAGAGAAAGTTGGAGCTTATTGAGGAAGAAAACTCTTCAAGCAAGATTTCAGATTCGGAGTCATCCTCGTTGGGGCATGACTTTGTTGTTCAGTCCTTAAAGAAGTTGGTGCGAACCATTTAGACCTTCTCTAGTATTGAATCAAGATGCCAGATGCTCGAACATGCATTGAATCAGAAAAACGACTTTGTATCTATGGTTATGGATAAGTGCGTTGAGATTGAAGCTCAGTTCAAAACATTCTTTGTTGGTTACGAAGCTCATAAAAGATCTTGCAAGAGGATGACAAGCTGGTCGAAGAAGAATGTGGAAGAAATGAGGTTCCCTGATGAGTTTCAAGAAAATGTTAAAGATGCCTTTGAGACAGAGGACAAGAAGATAAATGAGCTAACTTCCTCCTTTGAAGAAAAGCTGACTGAAGAAAAGAACTTCCAGATCCAAGAAGTCAGGGATCTGAATGGGAAGTTGAATTCTGTTTCTCAGAATTGGAAATTTGAAAGGGATCATCGGATCGATTTTGAAGAAAGGATGAAGGCTCAGGAAGAGAAGATCAAAGCTCAGGAAGAAAAGCTGAAATCCCAGGAAGAAAAAATTGAAGCTCAATCCGCAAGAATAGTGGTCTTAGAGAAGCAAGATGAAGAAGATCATAAAGACTTAAAGAAGATCAAGACTATTCTAAAGGGGCTCATGTCAAAGGAAAAAGATCCGAAATAACCTAATCCGATCTTTTTGTTGTATTCTTTTTGTTGCTGAGATTTCAAAATTAATGAAAGTTGTGCTTGTCGTTTCTATTGTTGTCATTACTAATCTTTCAGGTACTTTTTTTTTTCCATTCCCTCCAATTCTTTTTGAAAATCACAAAGGGGGAGAAGGAAAAGATCCTTAAGAAAAAAGAGGAACTCTAAAAAGAGTTTATCAAAAGGGGAGAAAGAAAAATTACCCAAGGAAAAAGAACTCTAATAAGAGTTTGTTTAAGGGGGAGTTTTTTCTTAAAGAATACCTTCTTATGAAACATCACTCCGGAAATATGAATACGATCCTTAGAGTTTCAAAGCCTAAGGGGGAGTTAGTTGTATTCATCTATATCCTTAAAACAAGGGAGAGAAGCATTAATATGGTTCTTTCTTCATAGATTTTTTTTCGTAAGGATGTTTGTTCTTTCCAAAAAGGGGGAGATTGTTTAGTCAATAAGGTTTTCCTTATGAATTTTCCATTCCTTCTTGTTTTGAAAATCACAAACACCTTATCTTAAGAAAAATCACTTTTATAAGAAAAATCGCTTTTATAAGGAAAATCTCTTTTATAAGAAAAATTATCCTTATCATATTTTTATCCATATTTTTCTTAAGTATGAGATTCGAATTCATTTTCTCGGAATCGTTGAAACTTTGATATAAGGCATTCTGTTTTAGGATTCAAGTTCTGGATAAGAACTATAAGGAAGTTTCATTCCAAATTCCGGATATGAACTCTGACTAAGTTCTATTCCAGATACAGGATACGAATTCTAAAGAAGAATTCTCATCACGAATTCTGATGACGAATTCTCATTACGAATTCTGATGACGAATTCTCATTACGAATTCTGATGAAGAATTCTCATTACGAATTCTGATGACGAATTCTCATTACGAATTCTGATGATGAATTCTCATTACGAATCCTGATGATTAATTCTCATTACGATTTTTGATGACGAATTCCTATTCCGAATTCTCATTCCGAATTCACCTATTAAACAGAATTTGAGTATCTTTGTTTTATACACTCTGAATTAATTTAGACTCCAAAAAATATCTTTGTTTGACTCCAAACTTTTATATTGCTTACACTTCTAAAATTTGTCTACTCTTTACTATTGTTATTTACACTCCAAACCTTCACTCCGAAGTTTTCATTCCGAACATTTATGTTAGAGTTAAAACGATGTCGTACATTCTGTTATACTTGTTTTGTTATAAAATGATGTCGTCTGTTTTGTTTTAAACTAACCGTTGTCTAAGTGACACGTGTACAGGTCCCTCCGATCTTTAAGGAAAATATGACCATTAGAGAAGGAGCTGACCTTACCTATAAATAGGAGCTCATTTGAAAGAGCTCGAAACTGATGACAGATGAACAACTTGGTTTTGTGCATACATGCTGTTGAAGTGAATTCTAGAGAGAAAGGATCTTATTAACTCTCATAGATTCGTGCGACTCCGAATGTTGGTGATTACATTCGAGGGCTTCCGGGATAGGAAGACAGAGGTGCCGACTACCTTAAAGTTCGAGGGCTTCCTTGCTGAGGAAGACAGAGGTTTACAACTACCTTGAAGTTGAGGGCTTGCAGGGATAGCAAGACAGAGACTCCGATCTTCGTATCGAGGGCTTACCCTGGTGTGGGTAAGACAGACTTGCTTGAAAGTATAAATCAAGGGACCTTTATCCAAGGTTTTTGGATACCCTTCTCTTTGGGTTAAAAGACTTATATCTTTTTACTTGTAGTTTTACTACTTGTATATATTCCGCTGCATTTTGTATTATAAGGAAAGTATAACTTTCTTATACATTCTTATTTGTACTCTGATTCATTTAGATTCTATACGCTTTAAGGTAGAATCTCATATTGTAATTGTTTGTTAAGTTTCAATCTCCGGAACCATATTTCTGGAACCTACTTTCGGAATCTTTTTCCTAGTTTACTTTCGGTGTTAGAGGTGTTGTGAATTTTCTTAGTTTAATCTTTGTTAAACTTAGCCCTTTCCTTTTCTTAAGGAAACTATAGTTATTCATAACTAACTTTAAAGGTTCCAAAGGAATTTTTAAAGTATACAATTCACCCACCCTCTTGTATATTGAGCATCTACATTACTATTTCGATCCTACAGTATGAATAACACTTAATGCATGCACAAGACACATCGATTTTTACTTGGTTCAGCCTCACTGGGCTATGTCCAAGGAGCATACACCGGTAGTGTGCTGATGTACCAATTCCACTATAATCGCACTACTGTTTACAAGTTCGAAGCGGACTCAATATCCCTACTGGTTTACAACCACTCACAATTTTAGAACTCACTGCTCTCTCAACTGAAGTGAGCTCACTGCTTTTTCAGAAGATCCACTCACAGTTTATAGACCTATAGGTATCTTCATTTGCATTAAATCATGCATCCTCAACTATTGATAGATGCTCTGTTGAAGTCCAACTTTCATCCATAAATGAATACCACTTTACCTCTGAACACTAGGCAATTACCTTTGGAAACACCTTCGAAAAGCACCCTACATCGCGAGGCTCCCAATTTTGCGAAGCTCGAACAAGCCATCACGAAGCTCCTACTTTTTCGCGAAGCACTCTTATGAAGAACTCTCACAAAGCACTACCGCGAAGCTCAAGTCATTGCATAGCAACTTCCCTCGTGAATCTCACTGAGCCAACGTGGAGTGCACAACATTCGCGTAGCTAAAATATCTGCCACGAAGCTCTTCTTTCGCGAAGCACACAGGCTACGCGAACTACCTTCGCGAAACTAGAGCGAAAGATCTTCTTTGAAAATTATCTACTTCTCTCGAGGGGGATGACCTCTATTTATAGGAAATTTAACCGACCCTCGTCCCTTCCGCGCGAAGTCATTGCCACATCATCTCCAATCGCGAAGCTCTGAAGTTCCCACCGAAATTTTCTCAAAATCGTGAAGCACCACGGAAATTTTCCGATCACGGAGCTCGTCATAATCACGGAGAATCACCACCATCAATCTTCTGCTCTTTTGTACCGCCTCCAGATTATCCTTTCCTTGGTCGTCGTTCTTTTTTCAACATTGATTGTCAAAAACTTCTTTGGAACTCGACAATTTATTCATGGAATCCTGCATTGAAAACAAACACAATCAACCCAAAAATACTGCAATGTTACATTGAGAGATTTTTTCCCAACAATCACCCCCTTTGGGTTTGTTGACAACTCTTCATAACTCTTCTCAGAAGGATTTTCTGCATGTTGATACCTCACTAAGTCTCCTTCCAGCTGCTACCACCATTCACCTCTTGCGATTCTAATAGAGTTCAAGGATACACTTAACACGTACTCTAAGACCACATGAGCAATGCTCGGCATGAGAAACAAGAGTAGTATGAAAAGTTCATCAATGAATCAATTCATTTCAGACCCCAATTGTCGATTCCAAACTGATACCAATTGATAAATTGATACCAATTGTTGAGACACACTCATACCAATTGATGATGGCTAGAAAACTTCTCTCACAATTCCAAACTCACTATTCTTCTTTTATCATGATCCTCAGCTGTCGTGATATCTAGTCTTTGATCGATCACTTCTAGCATCATCAGATTTAAAACTCTTACTAACCCTATCTCATTACTCTCCCTATCTGGCTGCTCCACCTGTCAGCTTCTCCCCGTATCATGCACGATTTCTCAAATAGCCACAATGTATCCCCTTTGAACAATCACTATTTTCTCCCCCTTTGTCAACGAACCCAAAGGTCACTCCTTTGGAGTCTATAACAGAGTATAGAATACATATCAGCACATTAGGTAAAAACACATCATACCTCAGGGAGAGGGGGGGGGTCATTCCATATAAACACTCTGTTAAGTGTGGGGAGTTGACTGGACTCCCAGAGCCAGTCAATGACTTTCAAACGCTTCCATTGGTAAGGCCTTTGTCAGAATGTCTGCAACCTGTAGCTCTGTAGGCACATATTCCAACTTCACAATTCCCTGCTCAACTTTCTCCTTGATAAAATGAAACTTTATCTCAATGTTCTTTGTACATGAGTGATGGACAAAATTTTTTCTAAGATTGATAGCACTTGAGTTAACGCACTAGATTCCGATCGGAGACTTCACTTCAACTCCCATATCTTCAAGCTACTGCTTCATCCACAATAACTATGTGCATGCTTGAGTGGCCGCAATATACTCAGCTTTCGCGGTGCTCAATGAAATGAAATCTTGCTTCTTGCTAATCCAAAAAAATACACAATCCACCAAGATAGAATGCACCACCTGACTTTGATTTTCTATCATCCGTTGAACCGGCCCAGTATGCATCAGTATATCCCAATAACTCTGTCTGATATTTTTTACTATATGTCAAGCCGAAATCCACTATGCCCTGGATATACCGAAGTATTCTTTTTCACTGCAAGCATGTGACTTTCCTTGGGATTAATCTGATATCTCGTTGCTTAGCATGTGGCGAGAACAATATCAGGTCTTGTTGCAGTTAAGTACAACCGACTTCCAATAATCTGCTTGTATTCTGTGATATTAACTGCCTTGCCATCCACATCTTTTGATAATTTCATCCGGGTAGCAACCGGAGTCTTAATTTCCCTGGAATTCTCCATTCCAAACCTTCTTAGAACCACATTAGCATATTTATATTGAGAAATTAATGTTCCATTCCTTACTTGTGTCACCTGTAGACCAAGGAAAAATACTAGCTCTCCAATCATTGACATTTCAAACTCACTTTTCATGAATTCGGAAAACTGTCTTCACTAAGCTTCATCTGATCCACCAAATATTATGTCATCGACATAAACCAAGACCATCATCCTTTGATTACCGTTGTTGTTGAAATAGAGATTGTAATCAACTCCCCCATGCTGGAAACCAACCTTCATCAAGTACTGATCAAGCCTTGAGTACCATGCTCTTGGTGCTTATTTCAACCCATACAACGCCTTCATCAATCTGAAAACCTTGTTCTCATCCTCATGAATGAGAAAACCATCTGGCTGCTCAATATACACCTCTTCCTCCAGAACCCCGTTTGAAAATGAAGATTTGGCGTCCATCTGGAACACTTTCAACTTCCGTTGCACTATGATGGCTTGGAATAATTTGATTGTATCCAGCCTTGCAACTGGTCAAAATGTCTAATGAACATCTATTCCCTCGATCTGAGAGTACCCCTTGCACACTAGTCATGCTTTGTTACGAATCACTGTTCTATATTCATTCATCTTGGTGTGATAGACCCATTTAGTCCCGATGACATTCTTATCTATTGGCCTCAAAACAATCTCCCATGTCTGATTCTTCTCAATCTGATCTAGCTCTTCATTCATCACTTAAATCCAGTTTTCGTCTTCAACTGCATGATCAAAGCATTTCGGCTCAACCTGAGATAGGAAAGATGTATGCTGAAGTGACTTTATTCTTCTTGTCTGAACTGGATCAGACTGATCACCAATGATATTCTGCCTATCAATTTCAGCTCAACTCCTTGTCTTTTGTGCAGATACAGATTTTACTTTCTCATTCTCATCATCAGTATCTTCTTCTGAATCAACATCATCCACTTCTATTTCCCCTGCGTTGCTTTCTTCCTCATCACTCTCATCATGAAATTGTTCACTGTGCTGTTGAATGATCTCCTCATTCTCCACTACTGTGACATCATTGCTCTCAACTACTTTGTGCAGCCTTTTGTTAAAGCATTTATATGCCTTGCTTTTTCCTAAGTATCCAAGGAATATCCCCTCATCTCCTCGTGATTCATATTTCCTATGTTTTTCCTTATTGAGGATAAAACACTTACTTCCAAATATTTTAAAGTATTTCACTATTGGATTCTTTCCATACCACATCTCGTACGGAGTCTTTCCTTCCTTTGGACACAATAGATCCCTGTTAGAAATGTAGACTAATGTCAAAACTGCTTCCTTCCAAAATTTCTCTGGTAGGTCTTTTTCAATGAGCATTGTTCTGGCCATGTTGTTGATGATCCGATTTCTCCTTTCAACCACTCCATTCTATTGGGGAGTTCTTACTGAAGAGAATTGATGCCTTATCCCATGTTTATCGAGATAGTCTTCCACCTGACTATTTGTGAATTCTGTACCATTGTCAGTAAGAAACTTCAGAATTTTCTGTCCAAGCATCCTTTCACACTCCCTTCGGTACTGTTTGATGAATCTGAACACATCGGACTTAAGGGAAATAACAAATACCCATGCCATTCTTCTACAGTCATCAATGAAAAGAACGTAGTACCTTTTTCTGTCAATTTCTCTTGGTGTGATAGGACCACAAACATCAGCATGCACCAATTCGAGCACTCTTTTTGACTTATATTCTTTTTCCTTATACATATTTCTGATTAGATTACCTTTTTGGAATTTGTCGCATGTATGAGTACGATCACATGATAGCTTGGGTAGGTCTCTTGCTGCATCACACTTTACCAGATGTTCCAGGGATGGCTGACATAGATGACCAAGTCATTTATGCCACAACTTGTTTTCTTCCTCTCTGGATAGAAAGCACATATCTTCTTCCCCACATACCAGGTAGAGATTTACCTTTTTTCTCTTTCCTTGTAGAACCACTGCCCCGTCTCTTCCTTTGAAGATACACATATTCTTAGTAAACCTTACAGAATGTCCCGAGTCACACAGTTGACTGACTCTGAGGAAATTGTGACTGAGGACTTCTACTACTAAGACATCAGCACATCTCATCTCTTTTCCCCCAAACATGGCCTTTCCTGAGCCAATTATTTTCAGGAATTCATCGTTTCCAAACTTGACAACTCCATCTTTTAACATTTTACACTTGTAACGAGATCCTTTTTACCAGTCATATGAGATGTGAAGCCACTATCAAGGATCCACACACCAGAGCGATCTGATGCTTTAAGGTAAATTTCTAACACCACTGCGTTCTCATCCTTTTTCTTCTTGGTCCATGCTTTTTCCTTCAGAATTGAGATGGATTGTGACTTCTGATCATTCTCAAGGTATGATGGACCTGCTTCATCTTGCAATGGTGTAAATATATTTTGTGTTTTCAACTCACCTGTTGGTTCATTGAGCTGCTGCTTGCAAACATTTTGGTTCTGATGTGGCACATTCCTATGTATGGTTGAAGTTCAGTACCTAGCCATGTGCCCAAATCCTCCGCACAAAAAACAGTTCCCTTAGAAATTTGTTCTAGAGAACATTTCTCTATTTGGCTGCCATCTCTGTTCTTGTGCCCTTCATTATCTCTCGGCTATGGAACACACATACGGTGAATGTCCCATTTTCCCACAACAATAACACCTGATATAGGATGCATTGTTTCATGTTACTTTTTCACTGCTGGTTTCCCTTTGGGATCACTGAATATTATGATTCTCCCTTGTTCCTAAATCCACTTTCAGTCTCAGAGTGGGTGCTTGCGGTCTGACCTCAACTTTCACAGCTTTCTGTTTTCGATCAAGCCCCCCATCAGTCTTAGCATCTGAACATGGTTGATTATTCTTTTATGTTGAACCACTATTCTCCACTTTTATCTTCTTGGTTTTCGGAGTGACCTGCTTTCCTAATGAACCAGTAGAAGTCAAGATCTTTTCTTGATCTTTAACCTTTTTCCGCAGACCGACAACTTCCCCTTCAAGTTCTTCAATACACTTGATTTTTTCTTTCCTTGTGTTAATCAAACTATTGTTCTCCCTTTCCCATTCTCAATCTTTTATTTTATACCCACTAACTGATTCTGAGTCCTCTGGTGTTGATGTCTTGAGTTTCTCGATTTCTCCCATCAACTAAGACTTCTCTTCTTCCTGCTGCTGCATTTTGAATTTGGCGTCATGAACAACTTTGTTGGCATTCTTTGTTTGGCTCTCCAAACATCTATCTCTTCAAGAGCAGCCTCAAACTATGCTTGCATATCTAATCTTCCCTCAACTTCTTCTTCTTCTTCATCAGCTTCAGTTTCATTCTTATTCTGAGAACAACCGACAACTGCTACCATAGCATTTTCTCCTCGGTCTTTGCAGTTCTCTATCTCTTCAACCTCCTAAACCACAGACTCTTCTGAATTGTCATATTCTTTTGAAAGAAGGTTCTTTTTCTTAAAGAAATTTTCCTTGAACTGTTTCTTTCCTTTCCCATAGGCTGAAGACTTCTTCTTGGGAATTTCAATTTCATCAACATCGTCATCCACTTGGATCTTTTTGGGGCACTGTGCCGCAAGATGTCCAACCTTTCCACACCAAAACCAAACAAGTGGAAGTTTCCCTTTAAACATTCCTTTTCCTCTTTGAAGGTTTGAGGAGAGGAATGATATCACTTTATCTGTCTCTTGTTCATCTTGAGAGTCTTCAATGGTGAGCTTCTTCATGGCCTTGAATGCCACCTCTTTGGATTTCCCCTTTTCCATAGCATCGTTATCATCATTTCTCATTTCATATACAACAAGGGTTCTGTGTAGGTTTTCCAATGTTAGCTCTTTCAGGTCTTTATCTTCCAAAACTGAAACTTTTGGATTGAACGGAGGTGGATGTTTCCTCAAGATGCGCTTCACAATTTTAATGTCTTCAATAACTTCTCCAAGACCTCTCATGCCATCAACTATAACATTTACCCTATCAAAGAATGCATGAAAAAACTTATTCGGGTTCATTCTCAGATCTTCATACTTGTTCCACAACACTTGCAACTTTTCCTCTCTGACCTTCGTATCCCCTTCATATATATTCAGTAACATTTTCCACATGGCATGTGACATTTTTCCAGACATCACCTTTGTATATATAGGATTGGATAGGGATCCCCCAAAGGCATTTATTGTTTTGGAATCAACATCCAACTCTCTACGCTCAGCTTCTGATAATGCACCACTATTAATATCTGCTATTATGTCATGCATTGATGCTGTGAACACATCCATTCCTAATGATCGGAAGTAGTGTTGCATCTGATTCTTCCATAGCTAAAAATTGTTCCCATCGAATATTGGAATCCATTTATGATTACTGACCTCCATTTGAGAGATAAACACCGATATTAACCATTCCCTCTGATACCAATTGTTAGGTCCACTAGGCTAGATACCCTGAGAGGGGGGGGGGGGTGAATCAGGGTATGACAGATTAAAACAACTGCCCCTTTTGATCTTGTTTTTCTGTTAGAAAAAACTCTCTTCTCTCTCCTTCCCGGTGTAGGGTATGAATAACACTTAATGCATGCACATGACACATAGATTTTTACTTGGTTCACCCTCATTGGGATACGTCCAAGGAGAATACACCGGTAGTGTGCCAATGTACCAATTCCACTATAAGCACGTTGCTGTTTACAATTTCTAAGAGGACTCACTATTCCTCCTGGTTTACAACCACTCACAATTTGAGAACTCACTGCTCTCTCAACTGAAGTGAGATCACTGCTTCTTCAGAAGATCCACTCACAGTTTATAGACCTGTAGGTCTCTCCAATTGCATGAAATCATGAATCCTCAACTGTTGATAGATGCTCTGTTGAATTCCAACTTTCATCCATAGATTAATACCACTTTGCCTTTGAACACTAGGAAACTACCTTTGGAAACACCTTCGCAAATCACCCTACTTCGCGAGGCTCCCAATTTTGCAAATCTCAAACAAGCCTTCATGAAGCTCCTACCTTTTCTTGAAGCACTCTCGTGAAGCACTCTCATGAAGAACTACCACGAAGCTCAAGTCATTGTAGAGAAACTTCCCTCGCAAAGCTCACTGAGCCAAAGTGGAGCGTGCAAGTTTCGCGGAGCTACAATAGCTGTCGCGAAGCTCTTCTTTCGCGAAGCACACAGGCTATGCGAACTACCTTTGTGAAACAAGAGCGAAATATCTTCTTCGAAAATTCTCTACTTCTCTTGAGGGGGTCAACCTCTATTTATAAGAGATTTTATTGACCCTCGTCCCTTCTACGTGAAGTCAGTGCCACGTCATCTCCAATCGTGAAGCTCTGAAGTTCCCGCCGAAATTCTCTTCAAGGAAATCCTATTTTCACGATTCTCACCAAACTCCAAATTTTGGACCCCAAAAATTTGGAAAACACTAGGAAACAACACCAACTTTCACTCCTCTTTTGTACTGCCTCCAGATTATCCTTTGCTTTTCCATCATAGTTTTTTCAACATTGATTGTCAACAACTTCTTTGGAACTCAACAATTTCTTCATGGAAACCTTCTTTGTCAACAAACACAATCAACTCAAAAATACTGTAATGTTACCTTGAGGGATTTTTTCCCAACAACAGTTTATAGGATGGTTTTGGGACCATATTTTTAAGCAGTTACATGAAAATCTAGACTCAATTTCAGAATGAATTTTATGGCTAGTCGGAGGAGCAAGTGTGTATGTATTATCTTACAATGCTTATGCAGTTAACAGTTATACATTCTATAATAATGAACATGATGAAGACATTACCATGCAGAATAGTGGGGTTACACATGTGGCTGAGGCGATGCATGTTTCCTGTGCAAAAGAGCAAAATCCCATTTATGTGAATATGTCATACTTTGGGATTATCAAAAAAATATGGGAGTTGGATTATATGAAATTCAAAGTTTCGATTTTTCAATGCAATTGGGTTGATAATAGGAGTTCTGTTAAAATAGATGAATTAGGATTCATGAAAGTTGATTTCAGTAAGGAAGGGGAGAAAGATGAACCATTTATAATGGCATCACAGGCAGTACAAGTATTTTATGTTCCAGACCCCGCAAACTGAAATTGGTCAATTGTTCTGTTATTGACCAAAACAACTGAAGGGTCAGATGAATGTTCAATGGAGGATGACCCTTTTATTGGGAATTCACAATCATTTCATTGTAGTCCCAATGTAGATGACGTTTTGTATGTCAGAGGAGATCACAATGAAGGGATTTTTATAGTCGATAGAGGAGTAAAATCACTTTATCCTTTAAAGAAAAAACGAGTACAATAATCAGGTTATTTGTTTATTGTAATATACATTGTGTTACATTTTGTAATTATCTGTTTGCTACTAGTTTTATGTAATCTAAATTAAATATTAAACCACTTCTACATACAATGACATCTACACCTACTAATTTACCCAATCCCGAGGCACAAAAGTTCTCTTAACCAGATGCTAGTGGTCCCAATGCAGACCAACAATAGGTCTCTCAACCAGCTGTGGGTGGTCCCACTGCAGAGCAACAACAGGTTTCTCAACCTGTTGTTGCTGGTCCTAGTGCTGAGGTACAACATGTTTCTGAACATATTGCTACCGGTCAGAGTGACAATTCTAGCACTCCAGGGGAACATATTGATGATACTTCTAGGAAAATGGTAGGAAATGAAACCCTGAAAGCGCAAAAAAAAGAGATACATAGTTTGAAAGTGTTAGCCAAAATTCTAAGGAAAAATCTAAAGGCATCAAATTTGTGGTGGGATGGAATAAGAGAGGACAACATGTTAACCCCAAGAGAACCATATTTAGTAACTACATGTGAATCATCACTCAGCAACGCATGACGATTGATGTATAGTCGTGGCACCATTTTGTCACCGAGCTGAAGACACTAATGTGGGAAGAGATTACGGTAACATTACGATACCCTTTTTTTAATTTATTAAAATAAAATAAAATACCAAAACATTGACTTATACTTCATCATCCATTGCAGAGTGAATTTATAGTAGATGTCTCACACAAGGAATAAGTATTAAGAGTTGCATGAAGGAATCATAGAGGTTTCTTCACAATTTTAACAAAATATTGTCTTAATGATGCTGAAGGGAAAATCAAGCCGCACCAACCTCTTTTTTATGCACACTTGATATCCCAAGGAGTGTGGGATGCATTTAGCAACCGTCGTGGGGAGAAGAATTTTCAGGTACATTGTGTGGGGTAATACGTTGTTTTACATTTCATGTATTAATCACTTTGATTGACAGTTTTTTATTTATGAAACAACAACTGAGTGCTGAAAATAAAAAACGTGCAACATAACCTGTGTACCCTTACTGTAAAGCAAGGATAAGGTACGCTTCACTTGAGAAAACATTGGTTCGTCTTTTAAATCTACCGTACTACTTGTATTTGGCATAAAACAACACCATAACCATGTTTCTCTATCTATATGCAGATTGATGAATCGAAATCGAAATCCATATCCATACCACGCCATGTGCTATGGAAAGGGGCTCGTGAAAATAAATATGGGATACTGATATATGAAAACACACCAAAATTGTGGGAAACATGTATAAGTGTGACATAATATAAAATTGATTTGCTTTAAATCGCTATTACATTATAATGACTACTTATTTTCTATATTTTCTATCTGACATAGTCACAAGAATCAATAACAATCGCACCAGGTGCAGACATACATTCAGCATCCTTGAAGCAGCAAGAACAGTATGTCCGTGTCAGAGGTGTAGGTTTTGGGGTGACACCCCGAACATAATTTCAAAAACAAAAAACATGCAGAGGATCAAAATGAAAACCTGGAATAGTTGGATGGAAAATTAGCTATTTTTCAAGAAGAATTAAAATACCAGAGAGAGATGATAGAAACATTGATGGGGGGGAGGAAAAGAGAAGAAACAACTTAACAACAACCTGTGTGTGACAATCCCAACCCACCCCCACCAGTTTTGAGGTGATCCATTCCCCTAAAAAACCTGACTTAGCTGAGGTAATCAATATTTTTGTAATTTTTCTGTGAAATGTGATTCACATAAACACTGATACCAATCCTGTACTAATATTCTACTAGTTGAAAATGACTGTGATTTATATCTATCAACTCCCACCTATCGCCTTATAGCGAGGGCTAAGGTGTTTAATACGCAGAACGACATGCTACACAATAAACAACGTCCAACAAATCATCTCAGAGTGTCAATTAATGTAGCTAATGAGCCGAGTGCCGAGAAACATGTTCCAAATGATGATGAATACATTCATACAGTTGAACAAGCTATTGGAACATTCATCTCATGAATGAGAATTCTGTTAAAAAAACATGACAACAAGGAGGTATCCATTTCCAATTTATTTTTCAAGCTGAACCATTAACATTTAATGAAAAAATGTCTAAATCGATGAATGTTATTACAAAATGACAAAGAGAAGGGGGTGAAATGAAATATCAGCTCAAAACTATCTCAAGGATCAACCAACTAATTGAAACAGTCTACTGAGAGCACCTTCACCCCATCCATTCTATATCCACAGTTAATATCATTGCATGCTCATGCGGATACAAATATGATAGAATACAATGCTCACATAGTTGATTTTGAAAATAATATGTACATAGAGGAGGCATAATATTTCATTAGTGCTGAAAATGTAAATGAAGTCCTCAAGTATGAATGGCTTGGCGCCTCAGTTATAAATGAATACATGAGGCATATTTTCATGATTTGATTTTACAAAATCTAATATACTGTGATAATTATGACTAAATACATTTTATATTTTTCACAAGTGTATATATGAAAAAAATTGAATGGATTTCCCCATGAACCAAAATTTGGACTCGTTAGTCCTCACACCACCTCTTCAAAAGACAAAATAGATTTTGATAAAGAGTCTGCAATAATGTCATCCCTACTCAAATCGTTTGATAACAAAATTATGAATGACAGACTCTTTTTAATACCAACGATTTAGGGGTAAAACTCTACAATTTAATCATATCAACTATATTTTTATTTCTTTCATTTCTTATTCCTTTTTGTATTTTTTGGAAGCATTGGATGCTGATTGTAGTCAAATTGGATACTCCAAGTATTTTATTTTCGGGATTCAATGGATGGATATCCAACAAACCAACCACGCATGATGGTGTTTGTTAATTTGTAATACACTAGATCCAAAATTTTAAAACTAAACATATAGTTATATAATTTATGTAATCTTTTAATGAGGATTTTGTTATGATAGGGTGGTGCATCAATATCATCTACTACATGTAATGAATCTGGGGCCTAAGGATAAGAATGCCTACAAGATCTACAACTGGAAAAGTATCCTGGTATATATAATAAATTACACTATCCAAACACATATTAATAAAAATTACTTATTGTTGTCGATGTTTCTGCAGTTTCCAAAACAAACAAACAGAAAGGACTGCGGTTATTATGTTTGTAAATTTATGAAAGATGTCATATTTCATCATCAAACTAGCATCCCAGATGAGGTATTTTTGAAAATAATTACGATTTCATTTAAAATATTTATTAATCCATTTTGTATTTACATTTTTTCAGTACTACCATGACTGTCACACAAAATCATATTCAGAAGATGATATATATGTGTTTATAAATTAATGGGAAACATACCTGATGGAAGATTGTACACAAATATGATAAAGGTGAATTCCTACTACTTATGTTATCCATATATGATCATTGATATCTCCCTTGTTTACAATTATTGAGTATATATGATCACCCTTTATTATGTTTCATATCCTTAGGTTATGAAGAATGGTTTTAGAAATGATTTTTCTTTCTAGTAAAGCATAACTCATTAGACTATACTAGTCGATAATGTGGAAGTCGACCGATGCATAATCATTCAGTCCACTCATGATCATATTAAAACCTTGATGGGAACCAATGTCTTGGATTTTCAATTTTCTAATTTTACTTTCCCTTATATGTGGGTGGGGGTGTTCAAGAGGGAGGGGTGTCCATGAGTTGGGGGGGTGTCCAAAAGGGGGTGTGTCCAGGAGGGAGGGGGTGTCCAGGAGGGGAGTAGGGGATGTGTCCAGGGGGCTATCCATGAGTGGGGTGTCCAGGAGGGGAGGGAGGGGGTGTGTCTATAAGGGAGGGGGTGTCCAGACAATGATCCATTCAATTTCATTCAATACTAGAAATATAAAATTGGTAGATCACTTATAGAGTAGCCTGAAGTGGGTCCGTAGTGAGGCATCAAAAGTTCCATCCAACCAAACCAATTCCAAGCCCATGTTAAAGGCCCAATAATTATATTCCAGTTCAATTTGTGGCCCAATATATCTTATTTAATGTCATAAAGACCCAACATAGGCATCATTTACCTTTCTCACATTATATTTATGTGAAATTTCGTTCCTATTCCTCCTATATATTTTTTGTTTGGTGTTTTTCATTGATTTGTTGAATTGTATCTCTTCAAAATATACATGATTTCATAATTCATATTGTTGAATGATGGTGTATGATTAATAATTATTCCATTATCCAATACATGCTGAAAATACAGTTGGATAAAGAATGTTATTAATGGGTATACAGTAAAGAACTTGGAGGGAGGGGTGTCGAGGAGGGAGGGGGTGTCCAGGTGGGAGGGTGGGTGGTTGGTGTCCCGGAGGGGAAGAGGGGATATCTAGGAGAGGAGGGGGCTATCCAGGGGGTGGGAAGGGGGATTTCTAGGGAAAGGGAGGGGGACTGCAAGAGGAGGGTAGGGGGTTGTCGAGGAGGAGGGAGGGGGGTTGCTGGTGGAGTGGTGGAAGGGAGGGGGCTGCAAGGGGAGGGGAGGGGGTGTCCAAGGGTAGAGAGGGGGTTGTCTCGGGGAGGGGAGGGAGGGGGTTGTCCAGGAAGGAGGGGGTGTCCAGTAGGGTAGGGGGATATCTAGGAGAGGAAGGGGGATGTCCAGGAGGTGGGAAGGGGGCTGTCCAGGGAAAGGGAGGGCAGCTAGGGGAGGGAGGGGGTTCCTTCCAGGGTTGGGAGGGGGTGCTTTCCATGGAAGTATGGACATGTAAAGGTTGTAAAAAGTAACAATTGACATTTTATTAATTTATTATTTCATATTAATTTTTAATTTATTTCATTATTGTATTACTAACATAATTTTTTTTCTTATATAGGTTAAATCTTTTTCCCGAGTTCGAATGCTTTGTTCAGCATCTAATACCATGGACGACAATTTTTTAGAGTGGGTCATGGATGAAAAAAGGATGAAACATCAATGTTTTTTAAATTTTTGTAGGATAATTATAATTTTAACCAAATTAAACATTGTTTGAAATATATATTGTAGTGTGTTGTTTTGTATTCATGATTTCAAGTAAATGTATATATCATTTTTTTTCTTCTGTGCTTTGTATGTGGGTGTTGTTTGTGTTGTGTGCAGGTGTTGTCATATGTGTGCAGGTGTTGTGCAGGTCCTGGGTTTGTAGAGGAAATTTGGCCTTTATCTTCTCTAATTAATTGTCGATAAATGGATAATATATCACCACTCAAAATAGCGCTGATAAAGGTATCATTTATCAGCGCTGATATATTATACATTTATCAGCGCTGAAAATAGCACTAATGAATACTAACTTTATTAGCGCTAAGAAAGAGATGATAGAGGCCCACCTTTATCAGCGATTTTTATAGCACTAATAATGGTCCCCCTTTATCTTCTCTGAGACTAACATTTTTTTAGCACTGTTAAAGGCAGTTTTTAGCACTATTATAAGCCCTATTTATAGTAGTGTTGGTTTAATTCATCTATTACCATGATTCCATAGACTTCCTTGTGAAGATCCACACAGGCACATAAAATAATTTCATAGTTTTGTTCCTCATTAAAACTAGCTAATGTGGATAAGGAACAAGTAAAGCTTAGAGTATTCCCATTTTCTTTAGAAGAAACTGTGAAATATTGGTCGTACTATGTTAATTTACCAATAAGAGGATGGGAGAACATGGAATGCCTTTTCCTTGAAAAAGATTTTCTGACCTCTCGAACTGCAACAATAAGGAATGAAATTTGTGGGATAAGACCATCTTAAGGGGAAACATTACCCTAATATTGGTAACTCTTTAAAAGGTTATGTTCAAGTTGCCCACACCACCAAATAATTGATCAAACTTTTAATTAAATATTTTTATGAAGGATTAATCCCTATTGATAGAAATATGATTGATGACACTGTAGGAAGTGCACTAGTTGACAAGACCCCAGTTTCTATAATAACTCTGATTGAGAATGTGGTGCAAAACACATGACAATTTGGTTCAAGGTCCAATGTACCAATTCGAGGTTTCCATGATGTGAAAAGTACTGAATTCGAGAAGAAGGTGGAAACAAAATTCAAAGAGGTAAGTACCCTTCTTCAACAACTTGCTCTTTCCCAAGGTAAATCACAATCTCTTCCCCCCTCAATTATGGTATATGTTCTTCTGAAACCCACTACTCTAACCAATGTCCTCAATTGAGGGAAACATTTGAGATATATGTGGAAATCTTCCCAGGATGCCCCTATAACCAACCCTTTAGTCAAGAACCATAAAATCCATCCAACTCTGGGTGGAAGGAGAACTAAACCTATTGTAAATGGGGTATTCAAACCAACATCAACAACAATGGAACCGACAATGGAAGTGTAGTCATCCACCACCAGCATCCAGAAATCCTCAACCACCCTAAAGGCCTTTCCAACAAACCCCTCCAAAAACTCGAGCCTAGACTAGAAGATATGATGAAACAAATGGATTCCAACGATATTCAATTCCAACAAACCACTCAAGAATCTATAAAGGACATAAAAACCCAATTAGGACAACTAGCTAACTCAGTGGGTGAAATTCAAAGTCACAGATTAGGTAAAATTCCCTCTCAACCAGTAGTTAACCCTAGGGATAAAGGAAATGTTAGTGACATCACCCTTATGAGTGGAAAACAACTATAAATTAAAATAAATCCTCCATTAGAGTCGTCCCCTCCCGAGGAAACCTCCATCCCAACCATTAAAAATGTTCCAAATGTTGATGAACCTTGTCCTGAGAGAAGACCTTCCAAAGGAAAAAGTGTGTACATTGATGGGTCACCTGACCCAACCACTCCTCTTCCATTTCCTCAAAGGGACACCCAACCAAGAAAACAAAAAGAAACTGAACTTGATAATGAAATATTGGATATTTTCAAGAAAGTGCAGGTTAACATCCCATTGATTGATGATGTAAAGAAAATCCCACGGTACGCCATGTTTCTAAAATAGATGTGTATACACCGAAGGTGACTTCGAGGTGATGAGAAAGTGAGCTTTAGGAGGAATGTTTCAGCATTGATAGATCCATCACTTCCCACCAATTCCAATGATCCTAGAACATTTTCAATTCCATACACCATTGGGGAGTATTGTTTATCTAATGCTATGCTTGATTTAGGTGCTTCTATAAATGTGATGCTTCAATATATTTACTCTACATTGCAGGTTGGGGAACTGAATCCCACTAGAAGTATTGTACAAATGGCTAACTAGAGTACCACACACCCCTCTGATGTGCTAGAGGATGTTCTTGTGAGGGTTCAAAATTTAATTTTCCCTGCTAACTTTTATGTGCATAAAATGGAAGATGATAGGATGAATGTACATTCCCCAATTATATTAGGGATACCTTTCCTAAAAACTATTAAAGACATAATTAATTTCCATATTGGTACATTATCAATGGAATTTTGTGGTGACATAGTCCATTTCAACATCCTTGATTCCATGAAGCACCCCTAAGAAGAACATTCCTCTCTATCTATTAATTCAATTGATGTAATCCCTACCCCTGAAAAAACAACTTTTATTTTCCCTAATCCCCTTTTCGAGTTTTCTTCATTGATAGAAATTCTATGAAATTATTCATGCATTGATTGTTGTAGTGGTCTAGAAAAGTTTCATGCTTGTTCATTGATTGATGATTTTTGAACACTGAGGATCCACCAACCATCAATGATACAACTAAGCTTGTAAAAGCCCATTCCTCATTCAAGGATGATACCATTGAGCAGTTAGATGAGATTAGCGATCTCTCACTTTCACACACACTTCCATAAATCCAAAATCCACCTAAATTCGAACTTAAAAAATAGCCTCATGATTAAAAATATTCATATCTTGATAATGGAAACAAGTTTCCCGCCATCATTGCTAGTTCACTCCCTCCTGAGCAAGAATTGCGACTACTTGAACTTTTGAGGGAGTATAAACAGGCTTTGGGATAGACACTTGCGGACATTCCTGGTATTAGTCCATCAATTTGTACATATAATATTTTATTAAATGATGATGCTAAACAAGTGAGGCAGACACAATGTTGACTGAACCCAAACCTCCTAGAAGTTGTGAAAAAATGAGGTAACAAAATTATTAGTAGCTGGAATCATTTAACCCATCTCTGACAGCCAGTGGATCAGTCCTATTCAATTAG
This sequence comes from Viscum album, assembly GCA_963277665.1. Classification (NCBI taxonomy): domain Eukaryota; kingdom Viridiplantae; phylum Streptophyta; class Magnoliopsida; order Santalales; family Viscaceae; genus Viscum; species Viscum album. The sequence continues at coordinate 2,052,166,947 of OY728119.1, forward strand.
TTCCTAAAAATAATGGCAATACAGTAATCAAAAATGAAAATAATGAATTGGTTTCAACTCGTGTGCAGATTAGTTGGTGTGTCTGTATAGACTATCGCTGACTAAACCAACACACTAGGAAGGACCATTTCCCTTTTCCATTCATTGCCCATATGATAGATACGCTAGCAGGTAAGTCCCACTACTGTTTCCCTGATGGTTATTCTAGATACTTTCATATCCATATTTCCCATGAGGATCAGGAAAAGAAAACATTCACTTAACCCTTTGTCACATTTGCCTTTAAAAGGATGCCATTTGGTCTGTGCAATGATCTGGTTACTTTATAACGATTCATGGTTAGTATTTTTTTGGATTACCTGGAGAATTTCATGGAAGTATTCATGGATTATTTAACTATTTATGGACCCTCTTTTGATGAATGTTTGAGTAGTATTGGTCTAATTATACGTCTATGTATTGAAAAGAATCTTGTATTAAATTATGAGAAATGCCATTTCATGGTGTGACAAGGTATGGTTTTGGGGCATGTCATTTCTAGGGATGGAATCCAAGTAGATAAATCAAAATTGGATTTAATTTTTTGTTTACCATTCCCCAAAAATGTATGGGATGTGCGGTATTTCCTAGGTCATGCTGGATTCTACCATCATTTTATTTGTGACTTTAGTAAAATTGCACTTCCCCTCTCCTGATTACTCCAAAAAATGAATTTGTTTTTGATGAAGAATGTGAGGAGGCTTTTAATAACTTAAAATGGAGTCTCACGTCACCCCTGGTAATCCAAGCACCTCTGTGGGGTTTTCCATTCGAGATCATGTGTGATGCCTCTAACTATGCAGTTGGGGCAGTCTTGTCACAAAGGGTCGATCGAGCACCATATGTCATTGCATATGCCTCACGTACTTTGGACCCTACCCAAGAAAACTACAACACAACTAAAAAATAATTCCTTTCCATTGTATTTTCATTTGAAAAATTCAGGTCATACCTTTTTGGGGTCCAAAGTTATTATGTTCTCAGACCATGCAGCCCTCCGGTATCTCCTTAAGAAACCGGAGGCCAAGCCACATATCATTCACTAGATGCTCCTCCTTCAGAAATCTAATCTAGAAATTAGTGATAAAAAAGGGGTAGAGAATGTGGTGGCTGACCATATCAGTAGGATTCCACCATCCTCAGAAATTTACTCATCCCCTTGTATTCCCATTAATGATATGTTTCCAGATGAGCAATTGTACCAAATGTAAGATGTTATTCCTTGGTATGCTGAAATTGTAAATTATTTGGTAGCATCGTGCATTCATAAAAATTTCAATAGAAACCAAGTCAGTCGTCTAATACATGAGTCTCTATGGTATATTTGTGGTGATTCCTACCTCTCGCACACATGTAACAATAAATTCTTTAGGCATTGTGTTCCCGATAGAGAGTTTCAATCTGTCCCTAGATTCTTCCAAACTCTTGCTTGTGGGGGCCACTTTTGTCCCTAACGGACTACTCGCCAGGTCCTTGATTTTGGTCACTTCTGGCCAACACTTTTTTGAGATTCCCATGATTTTTTCAAATATTTTCCTCATTGTTAAAGAATGGGGAATGTCTCTAAAAGAAATGAAATGCCACAACAACTGTTTCTCTTTCATGTCATTTTTTATGTTTGGGACATCAAATTTATGGTTCCCTTTCTCAATTCCTTTGGAAACTTGTATATTATTCTAGAGGTTGATTATGTGTCAAAATGGGTAGAGGCCCGAGCCATAAGGATGGATGATTCCAAAACAGTAGTGGAATTTTTGAGAATTCAAATATTTTGTAGGTTTGTATTACCTAGGTTCATCATTAGTGACCATGGTTCTCATTTCTACAACTGAACAATGCTATCACTTTTGCATCGGTATTGGGTCGGTCATAGAGTGTCTACTAAATATCACCAATAGACCTATGGTCAAGGCGATGTGTTAAATAGAGAGGTAAAATAGATTATTGAAAAAAACTGTTCAACCTAATAGAAAATATTGGAGTCTTTGACATGATGATTCACCGTGGTCCTACCGTACTGTTTTCAAAACTCCCATTGGAATTTCACCTTATCGTCTTGTGTTTGGAAATTGTTGTCACCTCCCTATTGATATTGAGCATTGGGCCTACTAGGCCACCAAACAATGCAATTCTAATCTTTATGGTGCATGTTCTCAAAGGAATTTGTAGATTCATGAGTTGGAGGAAATGAGAAGAGATGCATATGAAAACTCCATAATTTAATGGAGTGAACAAGGGATTCCCATGACCGTCTTATACTTCATCATCAGTTCCACATTGGATATAAGGTCCTCATTTATAATGGAAGGCTGAAGTTTCATCCAGGTAAGCTTCTTTCCCACTGGTTTGTCCCATACACTATTATTAATGCATCTCTATTTGGTGTTGTTCAGATTCAAAATGAAGAAACTAAGAAAACATTCACTGTCAATGAGCAGTGGCTGAAGCACTTCCACGAAGCCCTTTTAGAGTTCCAAATGGAGGAACTCCATGTTAAAGAAGCAACATACTAGTGAAACAGACCGGGTTTTATCCTTCCTTCTCACCTTCTCAATTATTATAGTGAAGACACTTCACATTCTAGGAGTGGGGGGATGGGTATAATCCTAGGTTATATAGTAATTTTCATCGTTTATTTCTCTTTCATATCTTTTTTACCTTCTTTATAGTATTTTCACTTTTTCCCGTCTTGTTGAGTTTATTAATATTTTCATTACCTTTCTTCTTTCTTCTCTTTCTCGCCTTCTTTATGGAATTTTCATTTTCCCCCATACAAAATTTCGATGTTCCATTATTTGGTGAACATAAGGGGGGTAAAGTAAAAATTCCATAAATAATGGTGAAAAAGAATATTTGTATGAAGTTAACATCAGAGAGTGATTTTTAGTGAATTGGTTTTATATCAATGATATAAATGGTTGTATCACTGTGAAACATTTGAGATGATTGATGCCCCTTGTGTGAGTAGTTTTTGGGAAAACTGTGTCACTAATATCCCCATACATTTTTACACCAAACCAAGAAGTGTGAATATTTCTTACATAATATATGGTAAATATATGTTAGGTTAATATTTTTTAGATTAAAATGAAATTTTCATATGTTTGTTCCTTATCTGATATATTTCATTGCTATACCAGATTGACCTAAGAATGTGTAACAAATGTCCGACTATTTTATGCAATAAAAATAATTTTTGTGTCTTAGGGAGGTCAAAAACCACTCCTCCTCAACATTTTATCTTGTTATAACTATTTCAATTAGTGTCGTGAGGAGATAAAACAAGGGTTGAGAGATTAGTGTGAGATTTGTTCCAAATGCAACTTCAAAAAAATAATAATAAATGAGGGGAGTGATGAAATGTGAAACATATGGGGATATCTAGGTCAAGAGCTTATGGTTTGACTTCTGGGAATGCTGAAGTGAGTGGGTCTTGAAATATGATTGCAAAGGATGTAGGGCAGGTTCAGTGAAAATTCATTTAAAGCTGAATAATTATAAAATAACCTATATTTATTGGATAGAAAGTGGAAAGAATAGCATTAAATAGTTTCCAAAAACAAACATGGAGAGTTAGTGGAATGGTTGACTTATGAATTCCATTCTCATATTGGTGTCATGAATCTATTTGAATTTTATTGTGATACGATTTATGAGACATCTTTTTCCATTTTCACAAGGACGAACTCCTTTGCGTGGTTCATGCACTGATGACATTAATTTAGTGAATTAAAATTTCCTCAAATGTTAAATCTTCATGATGTTGGGAATATATATATGCCTCATTTTATTTGGATATTTGAAATTTCCCAGTAGTGAAAATGTTTAGGTGTGGGGGTTTGATCGTACCACGGTTCACTGTGTAATTTTTACCTTTACACAGCTGTGATAAACTTGTTTTATATTGAAAATTATAAAAATAATGACAAGTTTCATTCCATGTTTGAATAATTTATTTTGTGTCTATCACTATTTATAAGGTCATTGTTACTTGTTTTTATGATTGTATTGTAGGATGAGGTGATTTGGAGGGCCCATGATGATGTCCAAGAAAAATATGCCAAACTGCGTCAGATCCCAGAACATCTATAGATTAATCCGCACACTGATACTATATCGTGCATCCAATTGGGCTGATATTTTGTGGACCTGTCCAAATTCTATTGGGATACATTTACTAAGAAGGGACCCAAGACTAATTCTCCCATATAGTATCCAAACTGACCTGATCTGTCCAGCACACCAAATCTTCCCAAAGTCAAAAGTGGTGTGCTGTGATCTGTCCATATCTCAGGAAATAATTGTCCAATTTTTGCCACAATTTTGATGGTGACAACCAACAGGTGGTTATACAACTTTTTTTCCTCCAAATCTAGATAAGTATTTCTAGAGGTCAAAACACCTTTGAAAATTGGTTTTAAAAATTCAGTGTGCTCAAAACCAACTTCCCATTTTCCTATAAAATGGCACGTTGGGATCCCCATTTGTAAGTTCGGCCAGGAGGAAAAACTCTGGTATTTTAGAAACCCAAATAAGTCCTCTCATCATCCAAGGAGTTCTGGAGGCCCTTATCCTCATATGGAAATATAGTATGAAGAGGGAGTTCCACATGATCCTCCTCCTCTCGATGGCGAGCTAAACTGTGGATGTTCATTTTGAGGGAGCTACACAAACCTGGGAGGGAGTTCCATCACATGTTCTTCTACTGGTTTTGTATAATTTGTGTGTTGAATATTTCACTTATTTCTTTTCATGACATGCTTCCCCCTGATTACATTTCATTTGATATAATTTAGTGGAATGCTTTTTATTTCAACACCGACTGGGTTGAGATTTCAAGTGGGAATATTGGGTTGATCCAATTGGACAACACAATAATCCTATTTATCTCACACATACAAAAGATTTAAGTATTCATTGGTAGACCTCTTATTATATGTTTGAAAACCAAATCTTGGCAACATGATTGTTGTTCCAAGGGTTGGTTCTTTAAGCATCATTGGAAGAGGCAAGAGGGGAGCCAAGATCTTGACAACCTTCTACCAAAGAATTAAATAAAACCATGTTAAATTTTCAGAATAATGAACTATCGAAGATGTGTAGTGAACCTGAAATGTGTAAGGGTTGGTGTCCTAAAAACCAACTGTTTTGTAGTTTGATTACATGAATGTTCACTTATTATATATTTTTCATTGTTCTGCATAACTATAATATAATAATGTCCCGGAATATTTGTTTCATTGATAAGGTCATGGAAGATCCCCGCTATGATGAGAACCTTGAAATGCTACAACAATATTATTAAATAAAGTTCTACGGTTGGATGAAATACTATGATAGGACACATAGTATACAGACTGTCAAGTGTGAGTACTCGTAAGAAGATGATACTCTCTCTCATGGAGTTCGTACTTGGTAATCTCCAAGATGTGAGATTATGAGAACAGACCCGCCAATAGAAATTCTTCATGTCTTGGTGTCATCGGACATTTCTATCTACGAGCATGTATAATGGTCCTTATACTGGAAAATTATCATTAACTCATGTCATGACTCGCGCACTTAGATTTACTGACGAAAACCGTCACACAGACAGTTGGCAGGAAGTAGGGTACGTTGGGTGCGTCACGAGTGACATGTTGTTAATGGATAATTCAAGGAAGGATTTGTCCCTTCCATTTATGGAAGGTGATATCTTGGCACTTTTATTGAAATAGAACTGTCGCATTAAATTCCATGGCCATGGTGTGAACGACGAGTTTATTTCAGGTAGTCAAAGAACGAAAGATCAAGAATATAGGTTTATGACACTTCCATGAAACCTGCTTGATGAGATATCAAAACAAAGGGATTAAATTATACAGTAAGCATTTGTATGAGGTGATACGTCAATGCCTCATCAACTTATTTCTCTTGGGTGCCTTGACCCATTGCTAGACAGTAATCTTGGACATTAGGCAAGCTCGCCTAATGCCAACGAGAAAGAGTCCTAGAGGGTCACACACTAAGTGTATTCATGTATCTCAAGTATAATATAGATTATTCCCATACATGGTTTAATAATTATTCAAGGAAGCCTAAATCGTTTTAATGACGGAGGAATAATGAAATGAAAAACAAGATATACACGCTGTGTATTAAAGATTACACGCCACGTAATTTTTCATGGAAAACAAGTACACGCCGTGTATTAATAATTACATGCCATGTAGTTTTATTTATGGAAAGGAAATGAATAAATGAAAACAAGATATACACGTCGTGTAGTTTTCAATGAAAAACAAGTACACGCCGTGTATTTATTAATACACGCCATGTAGTTTTTCCTGCCAGGATTTTGAGGTTATAATATTGTTTTAAATGATATTTATTATAATCAGTGTGGGCGCATGTCAAGGAATTAATTATTCGAAATGGGGGTTTTAAATAAGAGTCAATGAAATAAATAAAACTCGTAACGTGTTTATTTATTGTCATAACTCTACAACCTCAAACCTGATTATAAATATCCTCACAACCCCAACTCTTTTCCTACCCCTATGTGAGACACAAAAATTATGGAGAATTCATTCAAGGCTAGAAGAACCTATTCCTCCAAGAATGCTCTCAAGACCGAGAGAGATCCTCTTCCATCGGATCAAGACGATCTAAGGCGAACAACGCAAGAAAAGGCTTCTCCACGCTAGCACCCAGAGAATCCTTTGGCGACATCCAGAGATACGAGGTACACAGGTGGATCACCACTAGAGGGAGTCTACACTTGGCTTCTGCGACGCAACGACAGATCACATCGACAACGTGATCAAGAAAATCAACAAAGAAAGAACACCCAAAAGGTATTTCTTTATAATTAATTAAATTAATTATAATCAACCTATAACGATCCTTGTTTGTGGTTCCAGGAAAAACCTTCTTCTTTGTATTTTTCTATGATTCGGTCCATGGAGACTGACGTTTATCGTCGTATTGATCTCAAATTGATCATTTCTAATGACAAAAATCCAAGTGGGAACATCCACCCACGCGATTCTGCTATGCCCTGAACCTTCAAATGGTATCAGAGCGAGGTTACAACATTGATTATAGTTATTTAGTTTTCATTGATAATTTATGCATTTATATTTGATTCAATTTGAAATAAATCATTCTATAAATTTGAATAAATGAGATCTGTTCTTCCTCCTTCATTTCTCGATTCATATCACATAAACGGCCTTTTAATTTTAATTTTGATTAAAATAAAAATGAGGAACTCATCCGAAGGAGCCGCTCTTTCTGTCTGTACAACACGGGATTACACGGCGTGTACTTAAAACTACACGTCGTGTACTTAGGATCAATGAACCGGCACTGGTCTTCCAAACCACGTCGGGTGAATTGATTATGCCTAAGTTTTAATCACGCCGTGTTGACAAGAATTGAACAGCGCGTGGGAACCAGAATACACGGCGTATATGTTGGAGCAACACGTCGTGTAGTCCGTTCCGGCCCAGGTGAAACCATGTACAAAGATAAGCCGCGTACCGCGTACATGGGATCGCCAGGCTGGTTACCGCATAACAAGGAAGTAAAAGCCGTGTATGATTCATCTACATGCCGTGTACACCAAAATTTACAAAGTACAGAAAACACGCGAAATCCCCGACGTGTACTTTGGATAAAGGGTGAAAAGAAAAATACACGTCGTGTAATTATAAACTACACGCCGTGTACTTTCCATAAATGGAATTTCACCAGGTTTCCTCCAATGTAAAAAGACCCGTAAAAGGAATATGGATGAGAAAAATCTCAAGGAAATTAAGAAATGAATTTAAGATAAAGAGTTGATTAATTATAATATCATAATCAATTTAATTCGAGCACATATTAACATAAATAAAACAAAAATTAAAAGAATTTGAATTCTAAATATGCGCAAATGTCGTTGCATACTATGGATGATCATGAGCTAGACCAAAGACCCTTTGTATGTGTATGGTTTCATTTAAATTTATTTAATTTAAATTTGTTGTCCTGCGAGCCTTCTTCCAATAAAATGTAGGGCATGCGTGCCCATGGTTTCTTTAATGTAAACCCATGTAATGGAGGTTCTCCCAAGACAGAGGAGAAGGTTCAAATCCTGAAGCCGAGGTGAAACTGACGCAAGAAGACACAATGGTGGACAGGTGGGAGTTGTAAAACATGAACCAATAGGTTCAAGGCGTTTTCCCTAGATCAGGGTTCGCTTATCAAAACCGCTAGATAAGCTAACCAATAGAATCTCATGATCATGACATATTATTTTATTTCTGTCGGATTTCATGGTTTATCTATTATGTATGTGTTGTCGCGATCAAATAATTAATAAAATTAACAAGCATGCAAAGATGGAATAAAATAAAAACCGGACTATGTGTAAAAATTATCATAACATGGTTAATCACATGGGAATGCATCAATTAATATTAAAAAGCATGTGATAATGCAACACTACGCATAAAGACTAAAATCCCTCAATACCATATTAAGTCAGACCATGCCTTCAATTACCTGATTAAGGGAAAGACTCAATAAAACTATGTGTTTGACCAACCCTTATTGGAAAACTTAATTTTATAATGGAAGCCCTTATGAAAGGTTTCGGGTTGACTTAACCATATTTCATCAAGATAAGTAGCCCTTTCTAAACTTGATGTAATATTGGAGGCAAGAGTTGAAGAAATCCAAGTCAAGATTTCAGGATTGGGGAGTCCAGTCAATAGATCAAGGAACTGTAAGCTCACAGTTGGAAAAGACCTGCCTACCTAAATACCTTCAAATAGCTTGACCAACCCTTGTTGGGTTTATGCGAAGGGAAATATGGATTCTTTCCACTATAATGTCAAAGAAACTGGACATTTCGAGTTCAATGGTGAGGGCCATTGGTACTTGATAAAATAGTGGGAGAATTAATTAATTAATTCATTATTTCTCATAAATTGTAATCAAGAAACTACTAATAAATATGCTCTTTTAAATTGTAGAATTAAGATGACAGACTCATCAAACACATTTTCTCTGTGATCAATACTGGATAAAGACAATATCCTAACCAGTAGTAACTTTCAGGAATGGTTTAGGTGCCTTCTGGTTATCCTATGCCATGAACGAAAGTTTTAGGTGCTGGAGTCCTCACTTCCTAATTCTCCTACCCCAGGGGCGAGTGATGAAGATTTCCTGGTCTATGATAAACATTTGAACAATGCTCTCGACATTAAATGTTTGATGTTATCATCGATGTCTAGTGAGCTCATGAAGTCTCATGATGACATGGATGCCTAAAGCATGTTCGAGCACCTCTGTGGTCTATACCAGGAGAGAGCAAGATAAGAATGGTTTGAGATCTCAAAGGCTCTATTTCAGAGCAAGCTTGGAGAGGGTGCCCAAAGCTGGGCCTCATGTAGTCAAGATCATTGGCTACATTGAGTACTTGGAGGTTCTAGGGTTTAAATTACCCGAAGAACGGGGAACCGATCTCATTCATGCATCACTCCCCCAGAGTTTCTCGAACTTTTTCATTAATTTCAACATGAACAACATTGAGAAGTCTTTATCTGATCTTCTTATCCTTATTCGCCAAGTAGATAATGACATGAAGCGTGAAAAGACTTATGTCTTTATAGTGAATGAAAGGAAAGGGAAGGTGAAGAGATTTAAGCCCAAAGCTTCTTCAAGGACTTCCAAGAAAAGGAAGATCAATGGGGAGGAAAAGGAACCGGATGTTTTTTGTTTTGCATGTGGAAAGAAGGGCCACTGGGAGAAAAACTGCACCTAGCCAAGGAAGCAAGGGGAAGCTTCAGGTGTGTTTTTTATCGAATGAAATATTTCTGTTTCTACTAATTGGGTATTAGATACTGCTTCTGGTGCTCACATCTATATCCAAATACAAGAACCAAGTAGATTCAAAAATATTGATCGAGGTGAGGTGGACCTATGAGCATCCAACAGAGCCAGACTTACTGCTTTAGTTGTCGGAGACTACCACCTCACATTGCCAACTGGGATGTTCTTGGTTTTGAAAGGTTGTTATTATGTGCCTTCTGTTACTAAAAACATTATTTTAGTATCTAGATTAGATACTGATGGATTCATATTCAATTTTGGAAATGAATGTTGCTACTTTAATAAAGATATCATTTGTTTTGGTAGGACACATTTATATAACAACCTTTATGTGTTAGACTACATAAACCAAGTAATGGAAATCGATAACAAAGTTAATTCACATGAATCATACCACACCCAACTTTGGCATCACCGGCTAGGTCTTGTCAATGAGAAATGTTTGACAAAATTACATCAAGATGAGTATTTAGATTTTTTCGAACTAAAACCACTTTGTGTATGTCATGCGTGTCTACAAGGCAAAATAACCAAAGCCACATTTAGTGGGAAAGGTGAAAGAGCTAAAGAGCTTCTAGAATTAGTTCACACGGATGTGTGTGAACCATTTCCAGTTGAAGCAAGGGGTGGGTTCTCGTACTTCATAACTTTTATTGATGATTTTAGAAGATATGGATATATCTACTTAATGAGGTATAAGTCAGATTCTTTTGATCGGTTCAAAGAATACAACAATGAAGCTGAGAACCAGCTTGGTAAGAAGATTAAGAAACACCACTCAGACAGAGGAGGAGGAAATCTTAATTAGGACTTCATTGATTTCTTACCGGAGTTTGGGATTCTATCTCAACTCACTCCTCCTTACACGCCACAATGGAATGGTGTATGCGAAAGGATAAACCGCACCCTATTGTACATGGTGAGATCAATGATGAGTCATGCGAGTCTTCCATTATCCTATTGGGGATATTCATTACAAACATCAGCGCACATACTAAACCAAGTACCAACTAAATCGATAAATGGTATTCCATACGTTTTATGGAGTGGACGCAAATCCATGTTACCGAATTTACATGTGTGGGGTAGCGAAGCATTTGTTAAGGCCTCTTCAGGTAACAAAATTGCACCCCGAGGCACAAATTGTATCTTTATAGGATATCCCAAAGAAACAAGGGGATATTACCTATACAACCCCTCAGACAAAAAGGTTACAGTGGAAAGACATGCCATATTCCTTGAGAGGGAGAACATCTCCAAAAGAGATAGTGGGAGGGAGATAGACTTCGATGAAGTCGAGGCTGAAGATACACATGATTTTGTATAAGAAAATATTCCACAAAGCCCCATGGAAGAAAAATATGTTCCAGAGACACAAGAACTGCGTAGGAGCACTAGAGAGGTGAGAGAACCAGAACGATATGGTTTTCTTGTCACCAAGGATGGTGACTCATTATTGGTTGACAATGATGATCCTCTTACCTACAAGGAAGCAGTTGAAGGAACAGAAGTTGCCAAGTGGAAAGAAGCCATGAATTATGAAATGGATTCCATGTACCAAAACCAAGTCTGGATGTTGGTAGATCCTCCAGTTGATGTAAAGCCTATTGGTAATAAATGGGTATTCAAGAAGAAACTAGACATGGAGGGGCAAGTCAGCACCTATAGGGAATGACTGGTTGCAAAAGTTTTTAGACAGCGTCAAGGAATTGACTATGATGAATCCTTTTCACCGGTTGCGATGCTGAAATCCATCAGAATCCTATTGGCCATTCCTTCTTACCATGACTATGAAATTTGGAAAATGGATGACAAAGAAGCTTTCCTTAACGGGATCCTCCAGGAAGATGTCTACATGACACAACCCGAAGGGTTTGTGACTCCAAAGGATGCCAACAAGGTATGGAAGTTGTATAAATACATTTATGGATTAAAGAAAGAATCAAGATCATGGAACATTCGTTTTAATGAAGCTGTAACGGAATTTGGCTTTGTTAAGAACGAATGTGAGACTTGTGTCTACAAGAGGTTATTGGGAGTGCAGTCATTTTACTAATAGTATATGTTGATGACATATTACTAATTAGAAACGAAGTACCTATGTTACAGTCAGTTAAGGCATGGTTTCATAAATTCTTCTCCATGAAAGACTTGGGCGAGGCAGCATATATTCTTGGGATCAGGATCTATCGTGATAGATCCAAGAGAATGCTGGGCCTGAGTCAAAGTACATACATTGACATGATACTGAAGAGATTCAGTATGGAACAATCTAGGAGGGTATTGTTTCCAGTGTCACATGGCATTCATCTTTCCAAGAAAATGTGTCCTCAGACACATGAGGAAAGAAATAGAATGTCAAGGATCCCTTACGCATCCACGATTGGGTCAGTCATGTATTCTATGCTATGTACAAGGCTAGATGTTGCTTACGCATTAAGTGCGGTAGGCAGATATCAAGCTGATCCAGGAGACCTCCATTGGATGGAAGTCAAGACTATACTTAAGTAACTGAGGTGTAATAAGGATATGTTCCTGGTTTATGGAGGAGATGAGGAACTAGTCATTAGAGGACATGTAGATGCTAGTTTCCAGACTGATCAAGATGACATGAAGTCACAAACTGGATACATCTTTAGTTTGAATGGAGGTGTAGTGAGCTGGACGAGCTCAAAGCAAAGCGTGGTGGCAGATTCTACAGTAGAGTCCGAGTATATCGCAGCTTCTAAGGTAGATAAAGAAGCAGTATGGATGCGAAGCTTCATCCAAGATCTGGATGTAGTAACGAAAAGTAAAGATCCTATCACACTATATTGTGATAATACTGCAGTAGTGGCACTTGAAAAAGAGCCAAGTTCACATCAGTGGACAAAGCACATACTTCGGAAGTATCATCTCTTGAGGGATTTTTCTCAGAGAGGTGACGTTGCAGTGAGCAGTATTTCCATGGAAGACAATGTGGTGGACCCCTTGACTAAAGCCTTGACTCATCAGAAACATGATCATCATGTGAGGTCTAGAGGACTAAAAGTCATAGGCAGTTGGCTCTTGTCCAAGTGGGAGTTTGTAAGGGTTGGTGTCCTAAGAACCAACTATTTTGTACTTTGATTACATGAATGTTCACTTATTATATATTTTTCATTATTCTGCATAACTATAATATAATAATGTCCCAGAATATTTGTTGCATCGATAAGGTCATGGCAGATCCCCGCTATGATGAGAACCTTGAAATGATATAACAATATTCCTAAATAAAGTTCTATGGTTGGCTGACATACTATGATAGGACACATAGTATACATACTGTCATGTGCGAGTACTCGTAAGAAGACGAGACTCTCTCTCATGGAGTTTGCACTTGGTAATCTCCAAGATAGGAGATTATGAGAACAGACCCTCCAATAGAATTTATGCATGTCTTGGTGTCATCGGAAATTTCTATCTACGAGCATGTGTAATGGTCCTTAGACTAGAATATTATCATTAATTCATTTCATGACTCGCGCACTTAGATTTACTGATGAAAACCGCCACGTAGACAGTTGGTGGGAAGTAGGGTATGTTGGGTGCGTCACGAGTGACATGTTGTTAATGGATAAGTCGAGTAAGGATTTGTCCCTTCCATTTTTGGAAGATCATATCTCAGCCCTTTGATTGAAATAGAACTGTCACATTAAATTCCATGGACATGGTGTGAACAAAAAGTTTATTTCAGGTAGTCAAAGAACGACATATCAAGCATATAGGTTTATGACACTGCCATGAAGCCCTCTTGATGAGATATCGAGACAAAGGGATTATATTGCACAGTAAGAATTCGTATGAGGTGATACGTCAATGCGTCATCAACTTCTTTCTCTTGGGTGCCTTGACCCGTTGCTAGACAGTATTCTTGTACTTTAGGCTAGCTCGCCTAATTCTAACGAGAAAGAGGCATAGAGGGTCACACACTAAGTGTATTCAAGTATCTCAAGTAGAATAAATATTATTCCCGGATGGGGTTTAATAATTATTCAAGGAAGAAAAAATCGTTTTAATGATGGAGGAAGAAGGAAATGAAAAACAAGATATACATGCCCTGTATTAAAGATTACACGCCGCATAGTTTTTCATGGAAAACAAGTACACGCCGGGTATTAATAATTACACGCCGTGTAGTTTTCTTTATGGAAAGGAAATGAATAAATGAAAACAAGATATACACGCCGTGTACATTGAATGTACACTCCATGTAGTTTTCAATGAAAAACATGTACACAACGTGTATTTATTAATACACACCATGTAGTTTTTCCGGTCGGGATTTTGAGGATATAATATTATTTTAAATGATATTTATTATAATCAGTGTGGGCGCATGTCAAGGAATTAATTATTCGACATGGGGGTTTTAAATAAGAGTCAATTAAATAAATAAAACACGTAATGCATTTATTTATTGTCATAACTCTACAACATCAAACTTGATTATAAATATCATCACAACCCCAACTCTTTTCCTACCCCCGTGTGAGACACAACAATTCTGGAGAATTATTTCGATGCCTAAAGAACCTCTTCCTCCAAGAAATCTCTCAAGACAGAGAGAGATCCTCTTCCATCAGATCAAGATGATCTAAGGCGGCCAACACAGGAAAAGGCTTATCCATGCTAGCACCCAGAGAATCCTTTGGCGACGTCCAGAGATACGGGGTACACGTGTGGATCACCGCTAGAGGGAGTCTACACTTGGCTTCTACGGCGCAACGAAGGATCACATCGACAACGTGATCAAGAACATCAACGAATAAAGAACACCCAAAAGGTATTTCTTTATAATTAATTGAATTAATTATAATCAACTTGTAATGATCCTTTTTTGTGGTTCCGGGACAAACCTTCTTCTTTGTCATTTTCTGTGATTTGATCCTTGGAGACTGGGGTTTATCATCATATTGATCCCAGATTGATCATTGCTAATGACAAAATGCCAAGTGGGCACATCCACCCACACGCTTCAGCTGTGCCCGGAACCTTCAAAATGATCTTATTCTCTCATAATTATTAACACACCACCTTTATTTATCAACTATTTAACTCTTTAATTGAGTAATTTACTTAAATCTATTTTCAGAACTTCCCCCCTATTTTAGTAATTATTATTAAAAATACATACTCAAAACCTATCAACGCTCCTCGAAAGACGACCTAGGGTCTTCTCAAGACTATGAACCAATCTTAAAATCATAATCAATTGTCCACTTCATGAAAATGTGGTCAAGTGATAGAAAACTGTATTCCACCAAACTAATAAATATATAATTTAAGTAAAATAAACTTAAAAAATTATAGATAAATTTCCATTCCATGGTTCAAAAATCCTTTCTCACATCAGGATTCAAAGAAATTTCTCCTCCCATGGTGGGTTTCATTATGGGATTAACACATTGATAATTTTTGGAAGGAAATTATTGCATAATCATCCCCTTGAAATATCAAAACTAGTATCATGAGACAATATTATTGGTTATTGTAGTGTACTAGCTGCCTAAAATCATTCAAATGATTTTGTAAAAATATTTTAAAATAAAAATGGTCCTCTAGAGGTGGATTTGAAAGTCTTTAAAAATCTTTTATATTAAGGTATTTAATTAGAAATTGATTCTGTATCGAAGGATACTATATAAAAAGAATTATTTACCCAAACTATAATTATATATTTAGAATAGACCTAAGAATATATAGTAATAAAGGTTAGTGAATCCATCAGGGTGTGTGGAAATTCTGGGGTTTAAGTATAGTTTATATTACCTTGTTTCCAAATCAAGAGGTGTACTGGTAATAATTGAGTTAATTATTTTTACTGAAAATAGGAGGACTGACATTTCAAATATAAGAAGTACTTAAATTGGATTCATTTAAGTGATTAATATAGAAAAAGACATTGTAATTCAATAGGATTTCCTTACTATCCATAATTAATTATTCTTGAATAAGGAATAAATTTGATCTAAAAAACATTCTTTTTCATTGATTAAGGTAATTAGGCGTCTATAAATAAGTAATTTTGAAGATACGAGCTTAAATAATTCAAGACAATAAGTTCAAGAAATATTTGAAATAATTATGATGATTGTTAAACTAGTCTTAATATCAAATACATGTGTCAATGTGGTTGACTAATTTACACATTAACTATAGTATGCATGATGAGTTTGAAGCACTATGAAAAACATGAAAAATATTATTTTTCGTAATGATTTCTTGAGAATATTATGTTGAGGATACCATGGGGGAGAATATTTTCATAATGAATTTTTAGAATTGTAATTTTTAAATTCATAAAAAAATTATTACGTTGGGAATTTTAGTTGCGAAGGAAATGAAAAAAAATAGTATTTCCTAGAATAATATTTAATAAATTTAATATTGATAATTATATTTGATAACGGTACAATGTTATTTTATATATATATAATTATTCTAAGTATTATTTAGTGGGATGTTATCAAAAAATTGTCCAACCTTTAGCTAACCAAGGACCAACCTCAGCCATGGATATTGGACATAGTCGCCCAATGGTATGTAGGTTTAGATTTTTATTATTAGAATCCATAACCCATGCATGTAAGATCCTAGTTTCAAGAATTATATTATTCAAAGAATATGATAATTTCTGAGATGATTTGTAGGTGCAGAGAAGAGTTCAAATGAACCATCATATGAACAAAATTGATCCCATGAGATGATAACATGTCACTAAAACATCACATTAAGAGAAGAATACGCCAGAAATTTTCATAATGGAAATCCTGGATCACTTGAATAATTTAAAAAATACATGATTGTGTGTCCTATTTGGTGTATTAGTAATACGATAGGAGTATTCTAATGGAAATTCATGATATTCACCAATATATTTATAAAATTAAGTGCAATTTACTATGCATGAAATATAAAGGATAGGAGGTGTGAAGATGTCTATAAATAATAAATTAGAAAGAGGGGTTCAAGCGTCTTTTCATTTAAATATTTTTGGACTCCCATTTTTAGCATAAAAATATAATTTTCTTGAGTTTTTCATGCAATGGAGGATAACACATGTGCTTTGTTCATGTGAAGGAGAGGGATATCATTGTCTTTTTTTTCTATGTGAAGAAACTAATCCAAAATGTAATTATATATTTTTTAAAGTAACTGAGGATTTATGAATCCTAATTCATGTTTACCATTACATAAGGGATACATAACTATATTGAACATGACTGATTATTTACATGAAAATATTTAAGAAAATATGATCAAGAAAAGACATACCTTCTATATATATTTCACACATTTGGTAATTTGAACACATAATGTAGTGTTAGGAGAATAATATATTCTCTATGATGTAGTTAATTCCTAAATAAATAATTTATATATAAATACAAATTGAATAAGAATATAAAATAATTAATGAGTAATATATTCTTGGGTTTGAAAAAAAGTATACAACATTATTATTACATGATGTTTCCATGGTGAAATTATGTTGAGGAATAACGAAGTTAATTTATTAAGATGTGCAGATTTGATCTTTCAAAAAATAATATCAGAATAAAGAATAATAAGGTAGGGAACTTCATTATATGTAGAAGAACATTCTTTCTAGAGTTGTTAAGATTGAAACTAAAAGATAATTATAGGTCATGAATTTCATATATGAGTATTTAGTATGTTTTGAAGAACTAGATCACTTTTTATTTGGTGTGAAGGAGTTTCAAAACCAAAAATATTATTCTGAAATGATATTTAAGATCATGAAGTTTTTGAGAATGTTAGGAATTCATTTGGTAAATCATACCTACATACAAACGTGACTATTTACATGAGTGGAGAAAATCTAGTACTCTTGGGGATAAAAATCTCTCTAAATAAGGAATATGACAAAAAAATACATGATCTACACAAAGAAGAAGAAGGATCTTAAGACTAGGTTGAAATACTAGTTACCTAAGATGGCCAAGGCTTGGTGGGTCTAACTATCAAGGAATGGATTACATATTTTTATCGAACCATGTAATTACTAGGTGTTACTACATCCCCTATTATTTCATCCTATGAGGTGATATTATGAGATATCATTAAGATGATTGAGAATGTTAATAATTTTGAGAGGGTAATTTAATTTAAATGAAATTGTAAGAGTAAACCACTGATTCACCCCTAAATATGTAATTTTTCAGTCTAACCTATGGCTCTACTAACAGTATTAGTGAAAAGGATCCCTCTAAAGTTATGAGTAATATTTTATAAATTAGATATATTTCATGAAATGTGTGAGCTACCCCAGATGGAGAAAAATGAAGTTACTCCTTTGGATAAATATCTAGTGTTTTACACAAATACATTAAAAAACAATAAAGATAGAGTGTCAAGGAAGATAAAGAAGAATTTAGATGATATAATGAGATCTATTTAGGATGATACAAACTCCCTTAATATGAAGTGTTTTGAGTTGGAGGTGATATTAATGAATATGGAATTCCAAAATCAAGAACATAAAATATTATTTGAAAAAGATATTCTTCCACACAGGTTTTCATTGACATTCATTAATCAAGGAAGCCTCACTTTTTTTGTGAAAAGTAGAGCACAAGTTCATCTTATAACATGATGGAACCATCATCCAAGGATAAGTTATACAATTACCTAGAAACTATATTATATAATTATTTTGTTTCCAAATATGGTATATGTTTTTAAGCATATTTTGGGAATGTAATAAAGGGTAAAAATTTATTTTAATCCCACAAAATAAAGCATGTATGAGAAGATATGCATACAGAGTAGTTCCATGAGTGGTTTCCAAAAGAGTGGTGGTTTCAATAAAAAATTGAAAGGTTTATAACTTGGAATGTCTATAAATATGTTGGCCAAAAAATATAGAATAATATTCATATACTCCTATTCGAGTAGATGGACATCAGAGAATATGGAATTATAATGCTATAATAACATGTAAAGTAATTGAAATAAATTATGATAATATGAAAGTGGCATAAAATATAAATAAAATAGAAAATATGGTATAATTTAAAAAACCATCAAGTCAACTCAGGTTAATTCTGAATCCTTGGAAATCGATGCATTGAAAGGTATAAACCCCACCATCAACACCAATAATCATTTTTATTTTCATATAATAACTTTTAAAGGATAAGTGATAACCAAGAAGGACATCCCTACTAGATCCTTATACACCATGATAAGAAATAAATATCATTTAAAAATGACATGAAAAACTAATTGTGAATTGATGGTTAAACCAAAACCCATGATAATAAACCAACAACATAGCTTCTCACTACCACATACATCAAAATGTGAACTGCTACATATAATTAATCAAAACTGCTAAATCCACCACTGAGGCTACACTAAGACACCACTAGTCCAAAAACCTAAAAAACACCAAAATGTGTAGGAAATAAAACCCAACATGGTGTGGAAAACCATTCATGTATAAGAATATCCCAAAAAAGGAAATATGCTCCCTTAAAAATGCAATATAAGGGTGTTAGAATCATGTATCTGGAGATGTTTCAAGATTATATAAGAATTAATCCCATATCGGATCCTCATATAACATCTCCTCATGTAAATAAACCACCATATCCCATCTCTTAATGAACTCATCCATACTGATCTTAAATTCATTAAATCCCCAAAGTAAATTGTGGGACTATGTAATAATCAATATCATTTTATTTTTGGTGTTAGCTATCATAACTCTTTCCATCATTTGTATTTGTACTTACATGGAAGCTTTTATAGTAAAATAACCTTCCACCATTTATTCCTAATAGTATATAAGGGAGATTATAGTTAAAGGTTTTGTAACCATTGTATCATCAAATGTTTCAAGTGAATTTCCTCTATCTAGATTGTCACAATTATGTCCATTCTCTATTATTTTTCAATTTGGGTTTAATACATTTATTTCTTCCACATGTTTTATATCCTCTAAATCATTATGTCTATGTGGTATATTTAGATGAGTAGGAATCTGATCATGTTATGTAAGATCCAAAAGTATATTTTTGGAAATATTGATAGGTTTATTTTATCAAAAATACCTTATCATATAGAACTAGTTAGCATTAATTTTGAAATATATGGGTGGTATTAGTGATCATAAATTTTATTCACCTTAGTAACTAGGTGACCACTAAATTTTATGGTACGTTTCTTACCTTTATTCCATCCATTAATGTATAAAATTTTAGACTACTCATCCTCTTGAATCTCTAAAGAATTATGACAATTCTGAGAAAGTTCATCAAATTCGTCTTGAAACACTGATGAATTCTTATTTTTACAATTTCCATATTTATTAGAATTGTTGTTACCAACCTATTCCCACCACCATGAATCATCGTAATCTATTAATACATCTCCTAAATCTAAGAATCTAAATTGTAGTAGGACACTCTTGTAGAACAGAGACACAAATTGGGAGGAAAATCCTTTCCTTAGAAAAAAAGGATCACTCATTCCATGTGAACCAGATTCTAGTAGTTAGAGTATGGAACATACCTTGAGTTTCAATGAATCTTCCTTGATATCCAACTTATTATTCAAAAATGTCAAATGAACTCATGGATTATAACCCTTTGAGCCATAATTTTGAACCTCACTACAAACACAATCATTAGTACTCCATGAGGTGGAATCCATAACAATTTCATATGATTGGTTTCCATAAGAAGAGAGGATGAAGAAAGGGGAAATTGGATGAGTAGGGGCCATATCAAAAAAAAACTTTTTGTAATGGCTTCATCAACATATACCTCCTTTCAGGACTCTAATTCTTTCATGATCTGTAATCCTAAAAGAGATTAATCTTTGACGTTGAGATCCAAGATAGTATTTCCACATTGATAGTTCATTTATAAATGACCAGATCGAGTCGCTTCGTCGGTGGTGTAGCGGTGAAGGAGATGGGTACAACAACACCGTTCTTTGGGAGGTACAGGGTTCGAATCCTGGGAGTCCGCTTTCGGGGCGAACCTCTCCCCTGGGATCCACTTGCCTTGCCGGGTCACCTGGTTTATGACTGGGTGGGCGAAATGAGGCGCAACCCACCCGTGCTGACGGATTTCTTGACGAACAATCGCCACCCGGGTTGTCACCCTCCGGGACTCTCTGCCATCTCGGCTGGCAATGGCTCCTTCCCAGCTGGGGCTCTCTCCGGAGTGACCTCTTCGTGGGGAGGGGGGTTTCCTTGTGTGGAGGGTTCGAAAAGGCCACACAAGGTAATTCCCTTTAAAAAAGTTAGAAATAAAGGACCAGATCGATGACCCAATTATCTTCATATATAGGACTGCTGAATGTGGCCAATATTATTACAACTAAATATGAGGTAAACACAATATTTTAAAGGACACCACTTTCTTGAGTTGAAACTCTATTTCAATCTCAAGTCACAAAAAATGAACTAGAGTTTTCAAATCATTTGTTTCAATGAAAATTCTGGAAGAAATTAGATAAAAAAGGGATATGGATATGCCATCAAAATATAGAAATATATTTACCATATTTCCAAAAATATTGATTATAGAAGAGTTTTGAAATGGAAGTGATATTTTAAGAAAATATTCAAAAATTAGATAAACAAAAGGGTCTCAATTCCAATATAAAATTTTGGAAGAATAGAAGTGGTAGAAACAGAATACATAAAATGAATGTTTTCCAAAGGATGAAGGGTCTAAAAAGGAATGAATAATCAACGACTAATCTGTACCCAAGAAATACTATTTTAAAAAAAAATCGTGTGAAAAAAATATTAATCTTTGTGGATAATAACAAAAATGAGTGATTCTTTTGTAAATTAATGTGATAGAGAGACATGTTATAAAATTAACTATCCCCTTGGAAAAATAATGGTTAATTTTAATATGTATATATTAAAACATTTTCATAAAATAATACATATCATGGTAGAATATTTATGTTTTGAATATTATTTTGGTCCTCTAAAGGGTAATGGAACAAATCTTATAAATATTGGTATAATATTTATTTTCCTGAAAACATGAATTAGTCAAGGGGGAGTCATGGTGAATAGATGAGAATACATTATCAAAGAAAAAATGTATAGACAAAAAATCTATCATTTCAAACAATAAAAATATAAATTAATGCTTAAAATTATATTATGATATATATGTGTACAAAAAGGTCATATATCTTATAAAATCGTGAAAATATTTTCAATAGAGATTACCTATGTCATTAAAGGGATTTTATTTCAGAATAAAAATATTGGAAAGACATGTGATGATTATAAGAATATTTAGAATGTGATGAAAGAGTGGCTAGTTTTTTGGAGAAATGAAATAAAATTTTCTAAAAATCTGGATGAAGCTAAAAAACCTTCTGAATCAAAAGGAAAATAGTTGGATTTTATATATGAGGTAAAATTTGACAAGAATATGACCACAGTTAGAAACTCAAAGGTACAGAATATTGAGGCGGAAAATTTATTCCACAAAAATAGTATGTTCATAGAAAGAAAAATGATAATAATATACTTAATACTAAAAAATAAGAAATATGTTTCCATATAAATTTTCCCATACCATGGTCAAAATAAAATATTTAACAATTTGAGGGAAAACTCTTATTTGAATGATACTCTTGAAAAAAATAGGTCCCTCCTAGTTCCCTTGTATATTTTACCTTAAAATAACATGTAGTGAATTAAAAAAGGTGGATTTATCTCATGATGGGGAACGTTAATTAGTTAAAGTAGTTAAACCATCACTAAAAAGTGAATCTAGAACATTTGAACAGCTTTATAAAATGGGAGTAATAGGTATGATGTTCAATATGAAACCCCCACTCTGAATGAATTGATATTTTTTATAATGGGGGAGTTTATATTGGCATAAAAGTTGGGAGCCAAAACTTTTTAACAGATGGACATATTAATGTGTTTATTAAAATCAGTCATAATGAATATATTTTACGATTAGATTATTTGGGATTCCCAAAAACACAAAGATGTGAGTTTTCTATGTTTAGTATCACATATTGCATTATTTATATAAACAATTAATCAATATCGTAATACACTATTTATTTCAACAATTTTTTTACCAAATAGAAATAGATTTTTCAAGATAAATGTTCTTTTCTAAAAAATACAAGTGATGTCATCTTTATCTTATAATTAGATATGGATAATTCATTAAATAAATGTGGGAGAATAACACATGATTACGGTATGATAAGGGTGATAATATTATAAAGAAAATATTATAAATATTCATTTATTATCAATAAGGGGGAGAAAAAAATTTAATTTATAAAGGGAAGAAGTACCAACAAAAAATAAGAAAGGTAGATTGAAGAGAACAAGTGAAATATTGAAGAGTGGATATTGTCAGTATTTTATACCTTTAATAAGTAAATATATGGGAAATACTTAAATAATTAAGGGATTATACTGGTTCATTAGATTTAATCTTGAAAAAATATTTATGTATGTCTATATTTTGTTTGAGGAACTGACATATCAATGGAAAAGGAATTCTATGGTAAATATCTTTAATAATTCAAGAGAAAAAATTTATTTCATAATGGAAATAATTATGATAATTATTGAACTAGTCATAAATTTAAATACATGATTCCATGGTGTTGATGAACTACCACATTTATTTAAAACCAATATTGAAAAATTCAATGGATTATGGAGGACATGGAAATTATTAGTTTCCATGTTGAATTTTTGAGAGGATGATGTTGGGATGACCATTCGGGAAAAGATTTTTATAAATTTTTTTTGAGAAGAAGTGAAATTTTGAAGTCTGTATAAAATTATTTTATTGAATGAGGATTTCTAATTATGAAGGGCCTACAAAAAATATTAATATTTTTAATTAAAAATATTTTGTGAATTTTTCCTTGAGAATTATATTTACCAGTGTATTTGTATTATATTATATACAATGAAATATTTTATTTATTTTTGGTTTCCCATTATAAATTATAATTTTATTCATTATCCAACCAAGGACCCAACTCAAATACACATGTGGGACAACATCGACCAAATGGAATTCAGGGTCCATATTCCAACCTCAAACAAAAGTTAATGTATGAGTTCATGTATAGTTCCAACATTGATTTCAGGGGGTAGTGCATACCATTCTCATAGGGTGCACATGTGGGTTCCCACTAGATCATGTAATGGTGTAGGGTGACCCATATATGGCATGTTTGTAATGTCTCTAGGTGATGAAACTACTTCCAGGTTGAGTGGTTGATGAAGCAGGGAATATTATTAAGAGGATGTAACACAAATTTAACTTTAATGGTGGATCCCATTATGTGTATTAATATTCCTCCATTATAAAATAAAATGAAAAAAGTTGTATGCCTAATCAGAATGAACAATGTGGACTAATCACTTCACTCATAGTCATCACCATTTTACCTTTAAACGATTTACATGTGAGGTCATGATATATAACATCTATCTATCTCCAGTGATGACTCTAAGATAACAAGACATTCTTGACATTACATACCATGTATGAAATATTTATCTTTTATTCATAGTATTATTTTATGAATATTTTATTATTGAATCTAGTATTATGATTTAAGGAACAATTGCACTGATCTATCACATAAGAAGTTTATATTCCCTAACGTATTCATGTATCTCAATATAATCATGTGAATAACAACATACTTGAGAAGGACCCTTTGTAAATAGAATTAATTATTGGAAATATTAACCAATACATGATCCTCATTCAACATTGGAATTATATAAAGAAGTTGAGAGTTTCAACATTCAAATTATTGAGATACACCAATATATACTGGAATTTATGTAAAATTTAATTGGTTTAAAATATGGTGGATAATTTGTGTGAATCCACTTATAAATAATAATAAAAAGATAAGAGTTATAGATCGTTTCCATCCGAATATGTTAATACTCTCATTTTTTATTAGAAACAAAGAATATGTGTACTCTGTTCTTGTGATGGTGAAGAATCAATATTCTTTGTCAATTCTAAGGGGAATGATCTCGTGATCCTTACATGTCTATGTGAATAAGAAGATCCCATGAAGAGCTTCTAATTTTTTCTGAAGGTTATGAATATCTATAAATCTTGATTCATTTATTCCATTATGAGAAGGCTATAAAAAAGGAATTAACCTGATTGAAAATTCATGTGAATTCCTTATGTAAATAGAATCAACGCACTGAATACCTTGTATATATAAAGGACACGTGAGGTCAATTTCATGTATACTATTTCACGAAGTGAAAAAATATATCCTACATAAGTTAGCTACTAAGGAATTGTGATATTAAGATGAATTAAAATAGAGTATACAATAACTAAATATGGAATAATATGTGATGGGGTTTCACAAAAAAATATAACCCATGTTTATTTACTAAGGTTTAATTAGTGAAATTAAAATTAGTATTCAAAAATAGAATTCATTTTCATGGGAAAGGTTATCATGTATAAAATAAAATCACAATAAAAATTATTATTTCCAGGAACATCAGCATAAAAAGGAGAATATTATATCCCAAACATTCGTGACTGATTCCAAAAGATACTTATAGGAGAAAATTTTTATACATTTGTGTCTAATATGGTGATAAAAAGCATATAGTTGAGATCTATTGTGAATATGATTCTAGAATAGTTGTCTTATTCTAAATATTTGTTGAGGGTCAAGAATTTGTTGAGTATGTCATAAATTCATGTTCTAAAGCAGACCAAATAATCCTAATTGATGTATTACATTGGAGGAGGAGATCTATAACTTTTGTGTTGGGATTTGACTATAAATATTGTATATTAATTCTTATTATAGTATATACCCCAAGAATATGAATGATCATGTTATTGGGGTGTCAAACCAGTTGTTGAAGAAGCTCAAGGAAGGTGTGTTTGACCAACATGTCAAGGAGTAAGTCTTTGTATCAAATCTTGTAAATACCATGTGTTTTTATTCTCCTCATTATTTCTATAAATGAGGTTAGAATTTGAGATATCAATGAGAGTATGGAGAACCTAACAAGTTCTAGAGGTTGAATTAAATGAAAATATTTTTTTCAAGTAAACTACTATGTCACCCCCAGTGGTCAATCCTATATGGTAATCTACACCAAACATTAATCCACTTACCCCTAATGGATTTTTTAAAGTATTTCATTCAAACACAGTAATTGGTTTAGTTAATTGGTATGCTCAAATTCATGTTTAAGATCTTATATAAGGTCCCTTCTATAGTATCCCACATACAAGACCACCTAATTTCATAACATAAATAAAATATTTCATTAAAAAACATTACCACTATCTTTTAGGTTATGAATTTTAGAGATTTAGGAGGAAACATTAACAGAAAAACTTTTATATTTTCCATCAAATTAAAAACAATTACCTCTATATAAGTAAATATTTAATGCATTATAAGTATTCAATACATCACCCAAATTTTCCTCAAAAGATACTATTCTAGACACATAATAATTATTATATTTTATTATAACCTATGTAAATGGAATCCATATAATTGGATGATCCCAATGGATCATTATGGGTAAGTATAAATAAAAATATTCAATGATTATAAGTGAGTATAAGATTTCCACTTTTGTATAAAAAAGATATATAAAATATTTATACCCAAAAAATCATATATTTTAAATCATGTATTAAGGCTTGGCATGTAATACCCCGACCCCAGTTACCTAGAGTCGATGCATTATTACATAACATTGGCATGATCACAAAAGATCATGTCTCGAATGACCGATTAGTTTAGTAGCCTTCAAAGTACAAGATATATTCATAAGGTTTACATTACATCATAAAAACAAAAACTACAACAAAATTGTTTCCATAGAACACACTCATATCCCCTCAGAATATCCCTGTAGGTCAGTCATAAAATATTTCTTCACATCCTGGAAAAAATAAAACATAGAAAGGGGTGAGCTCAGATGCTCAGTAAGGATAACAATATAGCGGAAACTTTCATAAATAAGCATAAACATTTAAGGCAATGTATAAATAAAACAAAAGAATTTTAAACATGAACTTTGGAATAATATGGCAAAAAATGAAATAATACCATTTACTTATTCACACGAATATTCTACTAGTCGAATAATCACATGCAATATCAATAACCACTTTCATAATGATGGAATGTATCATGCCAGAATATCATAACCACATAGTCAAGGCTTTGTTCCAAGACTACGAATAAGATTTTTTCAAAGCCTTGTTCCAAGACAATAGTTTTTCTCATGAGACCTACCAATGCATTGACGAGCTATAGTGGGATGCACCTGTCACTTACTAAGTCCAATTCATTCCTCATATGAAAATATTGAAACATAACATAAACATTCGTATTAAAACAAGCATATGAAAGGTCAATACATTATCCACAAACCATAAATGGTATTACAATAACACATCAACAGTCAAAAATAACTCATTCAATATAATCTGGAAGATTGAATTGTAATAGATTGACATCAATCAAGAATAATGAAGGATATTGACATACATGAAAATAATCATCAAAACTATTTGAGAAAAATATCCCCCTTTTTCTAGAAAACATTTAAAAGTCACACTATTTGTGAAGAATCCATTTAAAATAGATATTTGAATCAAAGTGTCCCGTACCACTTTGAATCTTTTAAAAGGAATTTTAATTTTAAAACATTAATTTCCATATAAAAAAATCCTTAAAAACATTTTTAAAACGTGGTCATTAATGAGAAATATTTGGAATAATAAATCATTAAAACATTTAAAATGATATTTTAGTTATAGTTCCTAACCAAAAGAGAGACACTTGAATAAAAATAATTGAGGTAATAAAAACATTATAACATCATGATAATAAAGGGATTCATGATATTCTATGTTAATGTACATTATATACACCATATAAAAGTGAATTGGTGTATAACATCAAAGAAGTCTCAATGGAATGTAAATTGTGATGAAATATCTTATAAAGATGGTATCCTTAGGTTAAGGATAAATCAAAGACATAATTATTAGTGAAAAATATAAATACACTCAATATTATTGGATATTCTGTGTAAATAAATCAGAGGACATTCACACATATTCTTGTAAAAACAACACCAATGAATTGGATGTTTAACACAATAAATGGAGATTGAGTTACAATTACTGTTATCAAGTACATATCGATGACTTGAGAATCTATAAATGGAGTGATTATGTGAATCAAAATTATATCCAAAGAATGTGGAGTGGAAATTATGACATAAGTAAATGAATAGTTATTCCACACATAATCTTGGAGTAAAATAATCACTGAAGTTTGCGTAAAGCCGAATGAGTTGAAATTGAAATTTCAAATTCCCTTATCGATTTTGTAACATACAAAACATACAACCATGAAAGAAGGATCATAAAATTATGATGTATATATCTATAAATTAAAGTATATTACACAATTAATACAATCATGGGTAGTACACACACCACATGAAATAAATAAGTGGTGAACAATGGAAATCTCATTGAATTAAAAGTGTGAAAAGAAACCCCTTACTTTGTACTTTTTACATAGTCGATGGTAGGTTAAAATACTTTATAATTGTGTAATAGTTGTTATTTAATTATAAAATAATAATATACGTTAATATAATATCATATATTATCATTTAACAATGATTTGTTAATAATATCTTTGTATTATTGTCGTTTCGGGTGTTAACAGATTCATTTTCCTTTATATTCTTTGTTATGTGAGCCATATTTTTTATGGATGGTATTTATATTATTCATATCCAGAATGATATCATGTCTCTAAAAAATAATTTTAATCATCAAATGAAATTTATTCTTGAATGGATACGATGGAGAATGAATCATATCGCCTTCGTGGAGACGGTAATCCGTACGTACGCACGAGTACCAATATCATTATTTTGATATTAAAATAATATATAATTGGATTGTATATCATATATATTGAATAATTATCATATTATATTTATTATTTTCATTAATTACACAACATTATTTTACCCACCCAAATAGAAATTTATTGAATAACAATTACACCACGACGTGGAGACGGTAATCTGTACGTACGCACGTATGGTGACATGTCATTCAAAAGATGGATTGAATAATGAATATGTCTGTACCATATTTATAAGAAAATCAAATTATATAGAATATACTGAAGTTATTATTTTATAATGAAAAAAAAATAAAGAAGAAGTGGAGAAAGAAAAGAACTTGAAAGAGGGTGGTGAAATTATTATCTCTTCTCCGAGTTCTTCTTTTTGATTTGATCAAAAGGGAACCTTAAGATGGATTTATGACCAAAGGATGGATTCTAGGATGAAGTGATGAAGGTTTAGAAGATATTTAGGCTAGGTTTGGCCGAGCCAAAAGGCTTTGAATTTGTGAATTTGATAGATGGGGAAGTTCCCTTTTATAAGAGGGGTGAGGGGCACCTTAGAAAAAACTTATAATATTATATTATAATAAAATCATTTTCAGTTTATAATGGCTCCAATGTGGATTATTTAAAGTATAAGGTTGTTATTGGGCTAATACCACTCAAAAAATAAGTTTTAGATAGGTTTGGGTCACTATATTATCCTTAACCTTTAGATTTGGCTCTTAGTTAAATAGTTTGACATTTACCATGTCTCTTTGTATTTTTATATTATATGGTTAATAAATAAACTATATATATACAAGAGAACCCCAAGTGATTCAATAAGGATAAAACTATCATTATATAAATATTTTCTCCTAACCAAAGTTTTTTAGAATGTAATATCAATTAATAATATAATATATGTTTTGAAAACTCTTTTATGTCAGTTTTGACACTAATTGGTATTTTGTTTTTTCTAAATTCATAATAGCGTTATTAATTCGAAAAAATTCATATAACCAACCCTAATATGTCATAGTAACTTATATAATTAATTTAATTCATAAAAAGTCTCAAATTACATTTATTTGTATATTTATATTGTCAATTAGTTTAATATTTCATTAATTAGGTAATTACTGCATCAATATTGTGTCATTAATAAATTAAATTATTTAATGTCAAAAAAATATAAATAAAATACAATTATGTTGGAAATATTTTTATTTTTTAATTGAATATTTATAGTTTAATTTATCTTATATGTACCCATATATTAAAAATGTTTTAGTTATTAAACTTTGATTTTAAATCTTTTAACTCTTCTTTGAATTAAATAATAATAAATGTCCTAATCTAATCCAAGTGGACCAAAGAATTCATATTTTATTCCTAAGGTTGTTTTTGGACGAATTATACTTAGTCAATAGAATTATGACATGTTCTAGAGTAATAATAATATCATTTTTACCCTTAATTACCCTATTTACTTTTAACCGTGGTAAATAAAAGTAAAAAGTTACTATTCACCAAAAATTATTTTTATCTTATTGAACCACATTTTACTCCTTGATATTAAATATGTCTCTTGGATTTTTTAAATTAAACTCACATAAGTGGTAAAATTATGTTTTATGTGAATTTTCAAATTCTCATAGGAGGTGGGTAAAAGAGGGTGAAAAGTTCAATAAACTTTTTATATATCTAAAATTATTATAAACTGACTCCAATGAATTACATTGAACATATATAGGTATTATGTATCTATTTTTACATAAAATAAATTAATATAAAATAAATAACTATTTAAATCAAAAGTCGGTTTTAAACAATAACTTAGTGTTTTTCAATATTAATCAAAAATTGAATGTTTTCAGAAAAATATAAAAAATTCACCCTAAGATAATTTTTATATTCTGAATTCAAAAATGAATTCTATTTTACCAAATTAAAAACATATAAGTTTCATTTATTAATTTAAAATTAAATCCCATTGTCAAAACCAAAAGCCGTATTTTTAGGAAACAATATCTATCAAAATATTGACATTTGTTTATGTCCAATCTCAAAGTGAAATTACATACAATGACTAGAATTGGATTAAATGGTAAAAACATAATCTATTTATACTTAAAACACAATAAAATTTATAATTTAGGACTATACACTATTTTTATTTAAAAAGTTGTTTTCAGTTAAAATATAGTATTTTTCACTATTCACCCAAAATATGAAAATTATCAGAAAAACAACAAATATTTATTGAAACTAAATTCGTATGTCCCGATTCTAAAGAAGAAGTTTATTTTTTCAAATAGAATATATAAAATTTTCAAATATTGTATTTAAAAAGTGTTCGCCATTAAAAGGCGATAAGATTTCATTTTAAAAAAATACTACTTTTATCTGAAAATAATGAATTTGTCCTTACATTGTTTCTAAGAAACTCATCATATGAATTCTAAAATTTTAAGGGTTATATAATTTTCAAAATTTTGTTAATACCATTCATAACCTCTTTTTAATGGCTATTTTGGTAAGTCGTGGTGCGCTTAAACTCGATGTTGCATGTAGTGTAAGTTATTGAATTACTTTGAAGAACTAACATACTATGAAATCATGGGGTGTTACATTCATCCCTCCTTCAATAAATTGCGTCCTCATAATTTTTAAAATTGGTCATGGGAAAATAATGGAAAGTACCGCATCAAAAAAAGAGTCAATAAAACTATCACTTAAAAAAAAGAGAAGTACAATGGTCACCCAAGATAACCCATACTTGGATTCAATGTAGGAAAACATGGATATGAAAGATAAACTAAGTGTTATGTTCTGATGTAGAGGGAACGAAAACATAATCAGGAGAAAGTTACAATAAGAAAACCACAAACTTGTGATGGGACAAACGGTCATTAGTTTCCAAGTAGAAAAAGTAAACAGACTTCATTTTTTTTGTTTTAAGTTACATTACATAAATATGGGGAATTATATTTATGAGATTGACTAAGAACATAAATAGATATACTTAATTTTTAAGTATAGTTTCATTATTTAATAAATTTCTACCACTAACTCATTTTTTTAAATGACGAGTATTCAAGAAGACTTGGTCACACCGGAAGAGCTAGAATACAGTTCTAGAGAATGACATGATCCACAAAGGATAAACTATATATTTACCTAGTCTTTAGAGACTAATCAAAACTAAAATGGAAATTACACGACCTGATGATCCCGCAAAAGGATAATCCTTTAAAGAAAGAAACGATAATCATAACTTCTAAAATTAAAACAACAATACCCCAAATTTAAATAAATATCATTCAATAAACAATTGTCCTTAAAATATTTCAATATAATCCAAACTAATATTGAAACCCAAAACATATAAGAATTTTTTTATGTAGTCTTCCATGTTAAATTGTATCTCCAAATGACATCAACTACTCTTAATGTCACATACTTAAAATTAATTAACCTAATCACATATTCTCTATTATAGGTTAATCATTTCCATAAATAACCAAAATCACTATAAATACACAATAAAAATAAAGATAAAAATACACCATTACTCCTCAAATGAAATCCCATAGTATTCTATTTTCCTTGGGCATATAGTGTTCCCAACAAATCAAACGTCTTCCAAAATAACATTTATCACTTAATAACCAAATCATTTTCCTATAATAAGGGTATTAATTTGATAAGACAAAAGATCACAAATCAACTTATTATTGATCAATAAAATCATTTAACTAAAAATAATTAGTCACACTAACCAGAGACTTCACGTATTCCAGTGGTAGTCGATAAATACCACTTTCACTCTGGTTGTGGGTTCGACTCCCATAGCTTTTTCCGATGCGATGAGTTGTCACACGGTCTGCATTTTTTCCTTTTTCAAAAATTATATTTTATAACATTACCAAATTGAGATAAATTCCTCAAAATAACCATAATATAATTTAACCACAAATGTTATCTCTCACCTTGCACTTTCATCCCAAAATTTAATAACATGTAATTACCTATAACCCAATGATCATATCAAACCAAATGGGTATTTATAACTATATCCACAAGAGAAAAGATAATTCTTCCTCAAATATCATTTTCACATGACAAACTGCAGGGTTACAAATACAAGAGAAAATTATTCCAATGTAATATCATCAACAAGGAGCACTAATACTTTTAAAAATTTCTCCAACCATTTATTTCAACATAGCTTCTTCTTTGACCAAGAAAATATCTTATAGAATAGGGAATTCACTCGGGTAATGTCCAGGTCCCCTATATTTACGGAAAATGACTGTAAATGGATTCTTGGGAATATTTTTATTTTCTTCCATAGTACTCTTCGTTTTTTCTCGGAAATTCTTCACATTATTTCCATCATTCTCACCCGTAAAGCATTTCTTTATTCCATTGAGACACTTTCCTGGGTGTCTCCTTCCACATTTCCTGCATGATGGAAATTGGGGATTATTTTCTCCATGGTCTCCACTGCTGGAGCTCTTATCATTCATCACCTTTCACTTCTTTCTTGAGTCCAGGAGTTGGTTAATATATATGTTGTTGATAAAATTTTTGGAAAAATGATTTGGCATGAACACGATATATTTTACTCCTATTAACATTCCATTTTTTTACACATTTACACCACTGTTCCCACCGTGTACATCATTCTCAAAGATACTATTAATTCCTTAGAATCCATCCATTGACTAAAACCAGAAATAATTTTATGAGTAAAAGTAGTAATAAAATCATTTAGAGAATATCATGAAACCATATTTTCAATTTTAAACACCTTAGGATTAACCAAGGTCATTTATTCTAATATTATATTAAAATACTTCAAATCGGTTTGTAAAGAAAATATAAATTTACCTAAGCATATCCCCCAGGAGTGTTGTAACCAAAAGTGCAGCAAGGATCATTGTACTGCACCAGTTCCTATTCGAGTCTAGCTCGAAGAGGTGTTTTCAGGTTTTACCCCTAGGTATATCTGTACCAGAGCCACCTGTACCTGCTCATATCCAGACAGTGATGTATTGCTTGGAAAACTCACAAAATCATTACATTACCCAAATTTTTGGAAGTTCCTCTATATTATTCCTCAAATTCTATCTTGGGGATATGTGCTCTAATCAGAGTTTATCTAAATCTAGTTTACAAGGATTTTACTAAACTTCTACTGATACCAACTGTAATGCCCTTACCTTAGTTACCCAGAGTCGGTGCATTATTACATAACATTGGCTTGATCACAAAAGATCAAGTCTCGAAAGACTGATTAGTTTGGTTGCCTTGGAAGTACTAGATACATTCATAAGGTTTACATTACATCATAAAATGAAAAACTACACCAACATTGTTTCCATAGACCACACCCATATCCCCTCAGACTATCCATATAGGTGAGTCATAAAATACTTCTCCAAATCCTGGGAAAAATAAAACATAGAAAGGGGTGAGCTTAGATGCTCAGTAAGGATAACAATATAACAGAGACTTTCATAAATAAGCATAAACAATTAAGGCAATGAATAACTAAAACAAAATATTTTTAAACTTAAACTTCACTATAATAAGGAAAAAAATGAAATAATACCATTTAATTATTCAAATGGATATTCTACTAGTCAAATAATCACATGAAATATCAATAACCACTTTCATAGTGATGGAATGCATATGTCAGACTATCATAACCACACAGTCAAGGCCTTAGGCCATGAATACAAATAATATTTTTTCAAGGCCTTGTTCCAAGACACTAGTTTGTCTCATTATACCTACTGATTCATCGAGGAGCTATAGTATGCTCCACCCGTCACTTACTAAGTCCAATGCATTCCTCATATGAAAAGTTTGAAGGAAAACATAAACAATCGTATTAAAACTAGCAGACGAAATGTCCATACTTTATCCACAAACCATGAATGTTATAAAAATAACACATCCACAATCAAACATAACTCATTCAATACAATGTGGAAGATTGTATTGTAATATATTAACCTCAATCCAGAATAATGAAGCATATTGACATAGATGAAAATAATCATAAAAACTATTTGAGAGAAATATCCCCTTTTTCTTGAAAACATTTAAAAGTCACATTATTAATCAAGAATCCATTTAAAAATAGATTTTTGAATCAAAGTGTCCCATACCACTTTGAAAATTTTAAAAGGAATTTTAATTTTAAAACATTAATGTCCATTTCAATAAATCCATAAAATCATTTTTAAAACATGGACATTAATGAAAAAGATTTAGAATAATAAATCTTTAAAAGATTTAAAATGATATTTTAGTTAGAGTTCCTAACCAAAAGATAGACACTTGAAAACAAATAATTGAGGTAATAAAAACATTATAATATCATGCGAATAAAGTGATTCATGATATACTATGTGAAAGTACATTATATAAACCATATAAAATTGAATTGGTGTATAACAACAAATAAGTCTCAATGGAATGTAAATTGAGATGAAATCTCTTATAAACACCATACCCTTAGGTTAACGATAAATCCAAAAATTAATTATCTGTGAAAAATATAAATACACTCAATATTATTGGATATTTAGTGTAAATAAATCAGATTACATTCACAAATATTCTTGTAAAAGCAACACCAATGAATTGGATGTTTAACTCAATAAACGGAGATTGAGTTACAATTACTCTTATCAAGTTCATATCGATGACTTGAGAATATATAAATGGAGTGATTATGTGTATCAAAAGTATATCCAGAGAAAGGGGAGTGGAAATTATGACATAAGCAAATGAATAGTGATTCCACACATAATCTTGGAGAAAAATAATCACTGAAGTATTTGTAAAGCCGAATGAGTGGAAATTAAAATTTCAAATTTAATTATCGATTTGGTAAATTATGAAACATACACCCATGAAATAATTATCATAAAATGATGATGAATATATCCATAAATTAATGTATATTACACAATGAATACAATCATGGGCAGTACACACACCACATGCAATAAATAAGTGGTGAACAATGGAAATCTCATGGAATTAAACGTGAGATAAGAAACCCCTTAATTTGTAATTTTTACTTGGTAGAGGGTAGGTTAAACTTATATATAATGGTGAAATAATTTTTATTTAATTATAAAATAATTTTATACATTAATATGATATCATATATGATCTTTTACCATTGATTTTTTAATAATATCTTAGTATTATCGTCGTTTCGGGTGTTAACGGATTCATTTTCCTTTATATTATTTGTTATGTGAGCCATATTTTTTAGGGATGGGATGTATCTTATTAATATACAGAATTATATCATGCTTATAAAAATTATTTTTAATCATAAAATGAAATTTTGTCTTGAATGGATACGATGGGGAATGAATCTCATCGCATTCGTGGAGACGGTAATCCGTACGTACGCACGAGCGACGATATCATTATTTTGATATTAAAATAATATATAATTGGATGATATATCATATATACAGAATCATTATCATGTTATATTTATTATTTACATGAATTACACATCATTATTATACCCATCCAAATAATAATGTATTGAATAATAATTACACCACGATGTGGAGAAGGTAATCCGTACGTACGCACGTATGGTGAAATGTCATTCAAAGGATGGATCGAATAATGAATATGGATGTACCATATTTATAGTAACATCAAAGTGTGTAGAAGATACTAGAGTTATTATTTTATAATGGAGAAAAACAAATAATGAAGAAGTGGAAGAAGAAAATAACTTGAAAGAGGGTGGAGAAATTATTACATCTTCTTCAGGTTCTTCCTTTTGATTTGATCAAAAGGGCTCCTTAGGTTGTCTTTTTGACCAAAGGAGGGCCTCTATGATTAAGTGAGGGAAGTTGAGAGTATATTTTGGAAGGGTTTGGCCGAGTCAAAAGGCTTTGAAGTTGTGAATTTTATAGAAGGGGAAGTGCCCTTTTATAAGAGGGGTGAGGGGAACCATAGGAAAAACATAAAATATTATTTTATAATAAATTAATTTTCGGGTTATAATGGCTCAAAAGTGGGTTATTTAAATGATAAGGTGGTTATGAGTTAAAAACCACTCAAAAATATGTTTTAGACAGGTTTGGGTCACTATATTAACCTTAAGTTTTAGATTTAACTCTTAGTTAAATTGTTTGACATTTACCATGTCTTTTTGTATTTTTATATTATATGGTAAATAAACATACTATATACTTCCAATAGAATATCAAGTGGTTCATTAATGATACATCTATAATTATATAATTCTTTTGGAAGAACCTTATATTTTAAGGTATAGAATATCAATTAATAATATAATATTTATTTTAAAAACACTTTTATGTCAATTT
This sequence comes from Viscum album, assembly GCA_963277665.1. Classification (NCBI taxonomy): domain Eukaryota; kingdom Viridiplantae; phylum Streptophyta; class Magnoliopsida; order Santalales; family Viscaceae; genus Viscum; species Viscum album. Next base: position 2,052,204,206 of record OY728119.1, read on the forward strand.
TGACACTATTTGGTATTTTGTTTTTTCTAAATTCATATTAGCATTATTACTTCGAAACAAATTCATAAAACCAACCCTAATATGTTATAATAACTTATAAGATTAGTGAAATTCATAAAAAGTCTCAAATTAAATTTATTAGGATATTTATAATATTAATTAGTTTAATATTTCATTAATTAGATAATTACTACATCATCATTGTGTCATTAATAAATTAAATTATTTAATGTCTAAAAAATATAAATAAAATACCATTATGTATAAAATAGTTTTATATTTATAATTAATACATATAGTCGAATTTATCTTATGTGTAACCCTATATTGAAATTGTTTTAGTTATTAAACATTGATTTTAACTCTTTTAACTCTTGTTTGAATTAAATAATAACAAATGTCCTAATCTAATCCATGTTGACAAAAGTGGTTCATATTTTATTCCTAAGGTTGTTTTTGGTAGAATTATACTTTTCCAATAGAATTAGGATAGGTGTTAGGGTAATAATAATATCATTTTTATACTTAATTACCTTATTTACTTTTAACGATGGTAAATAAAAGTAAAAAGTTACTATTCACCAAAAAATTATTTTTATCTTATTGAACAAAATTTTACTCCTTGATATTAACCATGTCTCTGTATTTTATAAATTCAACATACATAAGTAGTAAAATTATGTTTTATTTGAATTTGCAAATTATCCTAGGAGGTAGGTAAAAACGGTGAAAAGATCAATAAATTTTTTATATATATAATATAATTATAAACTGAATCCAATGAATTACATTGAACTTATATAGGAATTATATATATATTTTGACCTAAAATAAATTTAGATAAAATAAATAATTATTTAAATAAAATGTCAGTTTTAAAAAATAACTCAGTGTTTTTCACTATTCATCAAAAATAAAATGTTTTTAGAAAAATATCAAAAATTCACCGTAAGGTAATTTTGATATTAAAAATTCAAAAATTAAGTCTATTTTTTCAAATTCAAAACATATAATTTGCATTTATTAATTTAATATTAATTTACGTTGTCAAAACCAAAAGGCGTATTTTTAAGAAACAATATCTATCAAAAGATTGACACTTGTTTATGTCCAATCTCAATGTGAAATTACATAAAATGACAATAATTGGATTAAATGGTAAAAATATAATCTATATATACTTAAAAACCATTAAAATTCATAATTTAACACTGTAAATTATTTTGATTTAAAAAGTTGTTTTCAGATAAAATATAGTATTTTCCATTATTCACCCAAATATGAAAGTTATCAGAAAACACCAAAAAATTATTGAAACTAAATTCTTATGTCCCGATTCTAAATAAGAAGTTTATTTTTTCAAATTGAATATATAAAAGTTTCAAATATTAGATTTAAAAAGGGTTCTCCATTAAAAGGCGGTAAAATTGTATTTTTTGAAAAATTCATCTTTTATCTGAAAAAAATGAATTTGTCCTTATATTATGTCTAAGAAACTCATAATATGGATTCTAAAATTATAAGGGTTATATAAAGATCAAAATTATGTTAATACTATTCATAACCGCTTTTGAAAAGGTAGTTTGGTAAGCCGTGGTGTGCTTGAACTCGATCTTTCTTGTTGTGTAAGTTATTGAATTAATTTGAAGAAATAACATACTATGAAATATTGGGGTGTTACACAGCACAACACAAGGCATGAATCAAAAGTGTTTGGAAAAATAGGTCAATAAAAATTATCCAAGAGTACATTAAATAGGCATAAGAATATGAATAAGAGTGTGGGATAAACATATAAATAATATAATATATCATTTTGGACATTCTAAAACACAATTCAGTTTGCACATTGACTTGTGAGAATATATTAACTCTAATTATACTCATTCACAGCATTGTGATAATAGAAAAACTGTAATTATACCTAAAGAAAACAATATCAATATATCTAGACCTCAATTATTCCCACAAACAAACACGTGAGCAGAAAAAACATCAATTATACCAATTAATAGCCTTGTGTACATGGATAAATCGAAATTATACATATGAAAAACCTTTTGAATGTTGCTAAACAATAGTTATACCCATGCATAACCCTATTATCATAGCTAAACACCAATTATTCCCATATATTAAATCAATATATCATGTGATATAATTCCTTAACCAATGAATTAGTTGGATATATTGGACCCCACCCATAAATCACCAATATATATTCATTCCACTTTAAATAAATCATTTATTATATCATAAAGATCAAATGGAATAAAAAATGGGTATCACAACATTTTCTTATGGTATCAACAAAATTGACCTCAAGAATGTAATTATTTGATACCTAAAAACTAATAACCCCAAAATGAAATTTCATAAGGTTATTTATAGTGTGTATTATGAAAAATAACTTCAATTTTCATAATACCTTTTGATATAAAGAGGAAAATAGAACATAATTCATTAAATATAAATTTCAAAAAAATAACATTATCATAAAAGGATAAATTATAGGTCATTTTGAAAACTCAATTTCTGTATTTATTTGAAAAATCGTTATTTAAAAAAAAATAATGAGATCTTTAATGATACAAATTTTTTTAAAATGATTGCTGAATTTTTTTGAAACATTTAATTTTAAATTGAATTTACAAAAATGGAGCCTTGAAAAAGATATAATTTTATAAAAAAGGTGATGTGAGAACATTGGAAAATTTTTACTTTTAAAAATGACCTATAATAATGGAGACTTATAAAATTCCAAACCATTATTAACAATATGTAATGATTGAAATATAATACAATTTGTTTTGAATTGATGGAAACCATTTATTTTAAGAAATAATTTTGAAACACCTATGTTTTAAAAACCCACATCATAAAAAGTGTATTAAATTTTTATATTAAAAGAAGTTAAATAGTATTATGACAATAGAAATAAATAATTCATATAATAATCCTGAAATTAAATTATAACACTATTGGGATGTAAAATATAGACATGTAATAAAAGATTCAGTGGTAAGAATGGGAGTTATTCTTACCAACGTAGTAATTTTACATCAAAAGAAATGTTATCAAATTATTGGTAATTGATGATGATATGTATTTTCCCCAGATAAAAAAGTAAATAACTTGTAAAATAATCTAATTCTAGGATAAAATAATTCATGAAATGTATATTCATGTACGATAGTGTATTACCCAATGAATTGGAAATTGATTCAATGGAAAACTTATGGAATTAGAGACATAAGAATCAAAGGAACATGAGAGGAAGATCATGAAATGGAAATAAAAATATTATGAAATATAATATATTATTTTGAATGAAATTGGTCAATTAATACACCATAAAAAATAAATTATATGGAATAATATCAAATATGACCCATGAAATTGATAAAAAGATACATAAACCCTTACATTTTTCCCCACTTATATGAATGCACTCTAAGTTCTTGTATAACTAACATAAATATCATAATAAACTATATATGTAATGATTTAATATACATAAAATTTACAAACCTCATTTTTGATTATTATCCACATTTTTATTTGTTGTTTACTATCTATTTTTAATATCATGTGTGAGAAATCCAAATCAATTTTATCTAGTTTCATAATCACATTGTTGTAAATAATTATTCTCCAATACTTCCTTATTAATAGATAATAAAATTTACTATAATTGATGGGTTGTAATTATTTATAATTTTATAATTTCATTTCATAATTTTTTTATTATTCTTAAGGATAAACTCTATGATGAACTTCTCTCGGTAATTTAAAATGAATAAATGATATTGGCACAACTAATGAGTTAAATGTTTATGTTACCAATATAATACCGAAACAATATTATTTACATTTTAATGTCCATTATTTTTCCCCCAAATCCATCCATGATTTAAATTTATATCAATTTTTGTGTTGGTGGTTAAATAGACCCAATAGGAACATGTTACGATCGATGTGTGAGTATGGCTATGGAAGTGAAGATTTTGTTATAATAACATTATCAAAAAAAAATAAAGGAATTATTTATATATTATAACTACTAATAACAAAATTTTTATTATTATTATAACTTCATACCCCAATATTTTATGTCATCTCTCTTTTTAAATTTAATATCTTCGATAACTTACTTTTCAAACAACACCCAACATAAACAAATAGAAAATTATTATTATGTTATTTATATAATCAAAATATTAAATTTTCTATAATGATTAGAAATTAAAAAAATTATTAAATATATAATTATCCAACTCATTTTTAATATACTAATTAATTATTTGTAAATAATCACATGATTTTTAGTAAATTCAATTTTTTCATGACAAAATTTGTTTTCTTTAAAAATAGGGTTTTTTATTTTTAAGATTAAATATTATAATAAAATTTAGAATTACTCTAAATTTTATTTTATATAACTAATATCATTTTGGAAATCATCATGATAAAATTATCTTTTTTGATTTTCAGTTAATTTTTAGAGAATATTGATTTTACAGTGAAGAGTGAAAATACCGACTTTTATAAAACTATCAATATTGTTATATTAAAAGAAATATTAAAATTTGAATTTCATCTCAATAAAACATAAGTATTATTTAATTATTTATTATCAAATTAGTTACCTTTTAAACCATACAATTTCCTTATTTTGGTATATAAAAATTGTTTATCTTAAAAATACATTTTTCTCAAGACGATTCATGTTTTTCTACGTTTTGTGGGATTAATTTTAAATCAAATAATTAGAATCATGTGTTATGAATTTTTAAAAATGTATTACATATTTTTCATTATAACTTACACATTTATTAAATATTACTCTTATATTTGTCCAATATGAATAGAAATGTTGCTAATGTTTTTCTATGGAAATGGGTAAATCAGGTAATTTTGGTAAAAATGAAAATGATATGGACTATAAAATTACTCTAAAATTTGAAAAAAAAAATATTTTATGAGTAATATTATTCTATAATAATTCATGGTTAATATATATGACCATTTTTTCATTAAAATCTGATTATGATGTTTATAATATTTCATTTAATTCAATGTCAAAGATGACACATTTGGGTTTTTAATAACTAAATCATTGTGAATTTGATGTTATATAGAAGATTTATTCAACTATATATATTCATATAAACTCTAAATTATTTATCTACATCACATAAATTTATTTTTTGATTTTATTTAATGATTAATTACTTTAACTCACTACAAAATAATGATACAATAATTATTCAATTAATAGAAAAATTAAATATATGATATTAAAAAAATTTAAAATCAATATAACATAAATTTTGTAAGTTTATCCAATATTTTTATAGATTAATAGAAAATATTAGTGATTTATTGGTGAATTTTTAGAATTTATGTTATTTTTTTATACTATTAAAGTTGATGTAATGAGTAGTTTGTAAAATTAAAATTAGAAATATTTTACAGTAAATAAATTTTTTTAAATGATATAAAATTCTTAAAAATATTAAATTTAAAAAAATTATTGGGATAAGATTTAAAATTTCATAAATGTTCAATTGATGGGTATTTTTTTCTTTTATTATAACTAAATTAACCCATAAGGTTTATAAATCCATGTTGTAATAGTAAGAATTATATAGGCTAAATAAGGTCTAAAACAAAAAATAGGGGTATAAATTTTGTGAAAGATTGTCTTATTTTTGTTTTATTTAGGTATTTATACCAATAATAATCTTATATAAAAAATTTAATAATTTTTGATCTATTTTAAATAGAATATTATTTATAATAATTTAGTATTTTAATAAATTCTTAAAGGTCCCCTCAACTCAATTATAAAAGGACACCCCTTACTTCACTTATTTATACAACATTGATCGACCATCAAATTATAATATATTTTCTTAAAATCCTTATCAATGTTCTAAAAGTTCACTTCCTTCCAAAAACCAGCATTATATCCATTAAGAATATATCGAAAGAAGTATTCTGAATAAGCGGTAATCATCTTTACCAACTCCTTCAAGTATATTTCATCTTCTACTTCCTATTCATATGTTTTTATATATTGATTTAATAACTCTAGTATCGTAAATATAATTAGTTTTTTTAATGATTGTGATACAACCATCTTATACTTTTTATCTAACCTATAAAAATCGAAAGCATCATGGGTGCGTGCATACGTACGACTTATCGTCTCCATTTTGCAGTGTAATTTTTTTTTCATCACCAAATTACAAGGATAGTTGTAATGATATAAATAATAGATATATATGATACTTTTGAAAAAATATTCATTTTTGAACATTAATATATAATCCACATCCTTCAACATTCAACCATTCTTAAAGGATATCATTACTCATGCGTACGTACGATTAACCGTCTCCATAAGGTAATGTCATTTATTTTCTATGTCCTCTATTCAAGAATGATTCTATAAATATATAAAATGAATAAATATATATTACCTTAATATAATTATGATGATGACGGAACTATATACTATTCAATAGAACACAGGCTTACATGAAAAAACACACTTAAGAAAATTTAGCAGTTAACCCCCATAATAGGAGTAATAAGGGAATATTATTAAAAAATGGGTGATAAGATAATATAAGAGGATAAAATATGTTATAATAACTATGAATATATTTTTTGGTATAAATTAATAACATTCTATAAACCATTATACAATGGGTAAAATATCAATCAACTAATGTAAATTACAATATAAGGTATTTCTTAACTAAATTTTCATTCATTGGGTTAAACATATACCTCATTGACTATGCCACAATATGATTCTATGAGAAGTTAATTTTAATTAAATTATATTTTATTTCTAATTTTTATGTGCATTAATATTGGATGCACATAATTTATTCATTTTATTAAGGCTCACTTAAATGAAATGATCTTTGAGAGGGACTCTATCTCGATTTTCTTTTATTGAGGAATATTTTGATTTTTCCACATATATTATTTTATGAGTAGAATATATCACCACATTGATATGTTATATTGTGAATTTATTTATTTATAGTATAATTAACATTTTTAAGAAAAATAATTCATGCATGGGGAATATGATTCAATAGATTACAAAATAGTAAGTGTTTATTTCACAATCTCATCATTATTCAAGATTATTTTTGGCTATGTATTTAATGGGGAATATTTCCCTTAAATGTCATTTTTTATTAAAAAAATAAAAAAAATTAATATTCTTTAATGATTTTTTAATTTCAGTTATATCCCTTTTTCAATCTTTATAAATTATTTTAAATAACTGTTTTTATCATTTTTCCAACAATGTACATTATGGATTTTCTTAGAAAATTTTGAAAAGAATGTTTTTTTATCATATACTAAATAAAAATAAAATTTCCTCCATAATTTAACCTTAAAAAAATGAATCCTACCTCATCTATTTACAAGGTTCTCTTCAATGAAAATGGTCTCCTTTTTATGTGCATAATTTTTTGATTTTAATAATTATTTTCAAAGTAAAAATGTGTTTTGTCCTCCAGAAATATTCCGATAATCTATGTACAAAATTTTTCTCTATGTCAATATAATTTGTTAAATCTTATGTTAGTAATATAATTTATTTATAAAATTCATCATGCATATTTGGATTTTTTTATTGTTGGTTTGACTGGGTATGTATAGATATTTTGTATCACTAGTTGTTTTAATATATACAGTTATTGATTTTGTTAAGGGATGTTAATGTAGTTGTATTTTTTATCCCCCCCCCCTCTAATGGCCCGAAAGCCTTCATTTTTGTTGATTTTTGATAAACCTCTTTTCAAGGGAAGAGGGGAACCCTTACAAGGCCCGTAGGCTCAGATACTACAAGGCCCGTAGCCTTAGGAGATTACATGACCCGAAGGTCTTATGGAATTCAACCAGAATATCCACAAGGAACTGCCCCTCCCCAGCATCTGTGTCATGATAGTAGCTCTCCACCTTTGCATGGCCATCTGGCTAGGCTTCCCGTGCAGGCATAGGTTAGTACCGATGGGATATCCATACCCTCTCATTCTGACAATCCATTTGGTTCTCCTCTCATGAGTGCACCTACTCTGAATCCTCTTCTGGGGCAGCTCTTTTATTGTAGTGTGTCTGGGGAAAATGCATGTTTCCCGAAGGCCTTGAGGTGGCCCGAGGGCCTTAAAGGTGGCCAGAAATCCCTACTGCCCTTAAGGTCTGGGTGGCCCAAAAGCCTTAAAGACTCCAAGCCCAAACCGATGGCCCAAGGTGAATAGTTCTAGTTTTTACAGTACCGAACAATACCTGCTACAGTGCTTGCTATAGTACCCGCACAGTGTACAGTTTTGCTACAGTACCTGTATAGTTTAAATTTCTACTACAGTACCATAAAGTGTACTATACTGCTACAGTACCGCTAAAGTGTCTGCTACAGTGCTTCTAGAGTGCCCCGGAAATATGTCTCCACCTGGTTTTGAAACTGGGTCTCATGGATGCACTTAAAGATACCTCACCAACTAAGCTAAGGCTCATGTGCTGTTGTATTATTTATTCATATGAGTAGTTCACCGTACTTATTAAGTAATTTTATGTTCATGCTATAGACCCTCGATGAATTGACAAGTCTTATGACACAAACCATTTGGCCAAATTTGATTAATTTCCACTAATAAATTTAAATGGTCTTGAGGATAGATAACATTAATATGTGGGTTGATCATAGATCATGACATTTAATTTCTTGAGGATATACCTTAATAGTTTAGATATCCAATATTATGCATTAAATTATTATGTATCCATTTATTAATATTCCAATTGAGTTTTTATTATTTATAATATCCAAGGTTAAGTTTCAAGATCATGTTATTATTTTTATGGTATTATTTGGTCATATTTTATTCTTATGATGTTATTTTAATGTTTTATTAAATGGAATGTGTTTTAGTTATATAATTTTCCATATCTTTCATACTTATTGATTCATAATAGCTTCCATTGTATTCAACTGTTATTGAAAATTTGTGTTTTCCCTTATTTTTTTCTTTCTCTAGGAATCTATTAACTGCACTAAGACTATTATGGAAGGATATGATATAGGTAATAATGTTATTCTCAAAATTAAAATTTATTTTTTAATTTTTGTTTTCATATTTAATAAGCGAAACATGTATGTATCTGTTTTACCAAGTCTACTAAACTATTCAGTCCTTTAGGATGAGATATCTTATATCTTATTCCAATATAATAAAGTAACCATGCGCTTCGGTCTACTGGGATTGGGGTCATTATTTTTGTTGTTAATAGAAGTTCAGTGGGAACCTTGGAAACTCGATTTACGAAACAATATATTTTATAATAAAACCCTATGACATAATTCATAAATATACCCATATAAACCAATAATATGAGTTAAATATTAGTTATAACTAAAATTTCAATTTTTGATTAGCATTTCATTAGTTTAGATATCATAAATTATGTTTCAAAAAGTTATGGTCTACTATTATGTATGAAATTTTTATAAATGATTCCTAATTGAAGTAAAAGAAACCATATTAATGAATGTAGGGATTGACCTATGGGGAAAGATAATGAAGCTTGAGATGGAGTTGTGTCTGGAGAAGGAAATCTAGTAGGATCTGAAAAAATTATAATTACATTGGGATAATATAATCAGGTTATAAGCAATAACCTTTCACATATAGAGAAGCCTATTGATCCAAAACGTCGTGTATCAATGTTACACTAATTAATGCATCTACATCATGTATCTTTCAATGGAACTATGAATTAATTTGTAGTTGAGGAAAGGATAAGTTCCGTAGAGAATATATTTCTTATTTTGGGAATTAATGATAGGTATATGGTTTTCATGGATGTTTATTGTCTCTTAGGGGATGAAAATTAATGGTAGTTACTAATGAAAAAATGATAAGGATGCATATGTAATTACCAGGATTGAAAGGAAGGATTTTAAGGAACATTTCTTGGAAAATTATTTTCCTCAAGAATAACAAGATGATATGGAGACACAATTATTGGGATTAAGAAGAAAGGGACTAGAAAATGTTTCTATGTATGACGTTAGCTTTACAAGTTTTTCAAGGAATTCTTTGGACTACATACGTAAACGGATGAGTAATATTGACAATATCTTTGATGGGTTTAAACCAATCTATTAAAATGAACTAGTATTTGAAAAATTATCATCATACAAAGATGAAATATTATATTCTATAAAGCTAGAGAAAAATTCTCCAAGTCCTACCATCATGAAGAAAAATAATAGAAGAACAGGATGGTAGAGAAAAAATGTACTAAGAGATGAAGGGAAAGAAGTATTTTCCCCCATGTAATAATTTTGGAAACAATCATCCGATGAAATTTTTGAAGGCATCGAGAGATTCTTATATGTGTCAAGATAAAGTAAACAATAGTAAATAATGAAAATATAACAAATAAAAGACTATTATTCCATGTTTTACCTGTAGGGAGTTGGGGAACTACAGAAATAAATGCCCCAATTGTCAAGGAAATATAACATAGAAGAATCTCAGGGATCAAGGTCAAGAATACATTATAGATACAAACAAAGTGGAATAACTAATGTATTTTTTCTATTCAAGAATTATGTTGTAATGGTATTTTATCAATGATATTTTGTGTGATTTCCTGATCTCACACATGAAAATTTAGAATATAAGAATACTATTATTTTTTAAAAAAATAAAAAAAATAATTAATTAATTTAAAATGACATGACCATTTGAAATCTAGGTTTTAGAGAATTATGCATATAAATTACAGATTGTTAAAACTATACATAAACCAAAAAAAAATTCATGCGCTTATTTATTATATGAAATAAACACTAATTTAAATTCTAATAAACATTAGAATAAATAAATTTAAAAAAATATGGGGGCATTAGTTTTCCTAGTAAGGGTTTTTAAAAATTATTTGGACATGCTTTTCTTGGAAGGCTATAAATGTCTATGAAAACATTAATCAAATAAAATCATTTCATAAAACCATTTTTAAAAGAACTCTCTAAACATTGAAACATTTTTCTAAATATCCATTTAATTCTGTATAATACATTGAAATGAATATATATAAAAAATAATAATTCTTTGAAAATACATCATTGGATTTCTACAATTAGAAAATAATAGTTTTTACTAGTTAACCATGATACTTAGTAGGCCTTTGGAAAACCATATAGAAATTTAGAAATATCACATGAGGGACATAATCCCCTAGATTTTTTGTGTTAACTCCCCACACCACATTCTGTAATCTAACACTCTAGTTTTATAAATTCAGAAAAAAAAATTAATTGAACATCCTTTTGTTGCTCATAACCCAAAATCATTTCAAAATCCTATATAAATTATTTCCTTGGAATAAAATAATCTAACACATTATCTTTACAAAAAATGATCATATTTTAAAATTTTCTATAAATAACTAACAGAAATACATGTGTATAAATATTCATTATGGTTTTAAATACATAAATATAACATATTAATAAATTAAATAAATACTTTAATTAAAGTTCATAGAATACCATAAATATTCTAGATTATAGGCATATCAAATTTATGAATGAAACACATGAATGTGAAAGGGTATTTCTCACATTAATTAAAACTTTTATTTAAAAATATTATAAATGGAAACCACACATAAAATGATAATTTCCAACTTCATAATATCAAAGCCGTAACAATAAAATTTTAATAAATTCAAATAACAAATTTAAAATTTTAATTAAAACCACGAAAAATGTGATTTTGTTAGTTTTTTACATTGTGGATCAAAATAAACATTTAAAATATAATTAATAACATTTAAAATCATAGAATGATTTGATAAAACTAATTACCTTATAATGGTATAAGATAAATCATAGTATATATGCAAATTTTTAAAAATAACCATATTTTTTACCTTGGATGAGGATAAATCCATGGTTTTTGGTGGCTGGAAAGAGAGAGAATGAAAGAGGGTATAATTTTGAGAAATGGTATGGGTGCTCAAGGTGTAGAAAATGAAGGTTTATTTATAGAAACATTATATATTTTAATTAATAATTCACCGACAGAAAATGTAGTGTAACACTATGTAAATGGAAAAATAGTTATTTGAGTGTTTTTTAATTGGAAAGTGTTTCATTGTCAGGTTCCTTTTTATATATATATATATATATTATTTATTTAATGATTATTTCAATTGAAAAACAATTAAAGAGGATTAAAAATTTAACCCAAGGAAGATCAAATAATTCCGGTTCATTTTTGTTTTAAGACTTTCACAAAATCAACCATTCAAATTAATCTAGGTTTAAAAGGTAATTTAAGTATACATATTTATATATATGGCTTCCTTCGGAAGTCATGGTTGGAGAAAAATGAAAATAAAAACAATTCATAGGAATTATTTAATATTATACATTTGATCATGCCATGATTAGGAGTCTCGTCATCTAGATGAGGCTAATGTTAAAGGAGACTGTGACATTGGAGAAGGAAAATGGTCTCAGTAGTGTGTTACCTATTGGTTCTAAAGAGCAAGGATGAAGAAGAGTAGAGGGGTATAATATGGAGTGAAGGATTGGGAGAACGATTAGACTTCATATATGAGCCTAATATCAATCAGATGACTAAGATTGCATCTGAGACACCACAAATCTAACCATGTGGTCTGTCAATCAACACTTTAGAATCTTGGATGTGGATACCCCCAGGATGAAATTAACACAAATTCTAAGGGAGCCCTACACATGGGCTCCTGCGAGCGACCAACCACACTATGCACGACTGTATCGGGGGCCCTATACTCAGGTCTTGACTAACACCTTTGTTGCGCTATGCTTGAGATTGATTTTATAGCTTAGTGTAATCATGTACCTCTACATAGAAGAGGGATTAGAAAGTTACCACCAAAGTACTCGTTTCATGGAGATCCTTTATTGTGGATGAGTACATGATTACTTTTTTAGGAAATTTAATAATTATAAACAAAAATAAAAATGAAAATATTCTGAGAAACATTTATTTTTTAATCTTTTAACTATATTATTTTATACATTTAATTATACTACTATAATTATGAATACTAATTGAAAATTTTAATTATCATTCATTCAATAAAACCCAAAACAATAAAATAATATTTCCAAAAATTACTTATTTAATCATTTTTAGAAATTGATTTCATTTTAAAATATTATATTATTCTATTCCCTAATAGTTGTATTTTTTCCAATATCCAAAATTAAAAATCTTATAAATACTATGTCTACGGGTATTCGAAAATAACATAAACAATTCTCAATGTTTTTATTTATTTCATTAATGGTGCTCTACTTCCCACTAGTTCTCGATGTTATTACTAATATTCTCATGATTTTTATCTAATTATGGAAAATTTGGTGAAAGTGGGCTACACATTTGGCCACCTTATGGTATTCGGTGGTTCTCCAGTTATATTGTTATCACTTATAGTGAATTTTTTAAATTATTTGTGGTCTATATTATTGTAAAAATATAATATAATTAGTGGTTTATTAATAGTAATATTCCTTATTTTTTTCATAGTTTTTGATTTCGGTATTTGATAGCATTTAAGAATACAAAAAATACATCATAGATATGTGATGCTACATTATCCCCTCTTAATTCAATTATGCCCTCACAATTCGTTTGTACACACACCATTTCCTCTAAATTCATCTTTGGTGTTCCTATACTAACAACATTTTTATTATTAATTTCTTTTAAATTTGTATTATAATAAATAATTCCAACCCTCACTATAATTTCTAATATTGGTGATTCTCATAAAAAGGTGGGTTTCGTCCAATCAAAATGAGCCTCATAGTAATCTCAAGTTATTGAACTTCTTTTACCCTAACACAACTTGAGAAACTTGGTCTAAACTCATCTAGACATTGATATGATTTTGAGACACATGCATAAGGTATATAATGTTTAGAGATATTGGAATTGACTGGATATATATAGAAAAAATAAACCAATAAACTTCTTGTAATTCAAAGTCTTTAAGCCTTTTATATGAACTGAAACAAAAAACATGACACAGATAGACTATGCAGATTTCAAACTACTTTACATCTTCCAAAATGTCTACTACGGACTTAAATTGTTTAGATAATGTAAAACATTTGAAAAAACCCTCATAATATTTACCATGACATTTATAATATGGAAGTTGTGTATGCACAATGAAATAATAGAGAAAACCTATCCCTTGGAAGAATTGAAGTATAGCAGGTGTGTTGTATATCTTTACATGAATTTACATAATATTTGAAGGTTTTAAAAGGGATAAAATTTTCTTGAACATTATTTTAAAATTATATTTTCAAGAAATTGATCTGGAATAAATGAAAGTTTTGTTCATGTTCTACTAACTTCCATATGAAAATATGATGAAAAAATAATTTTATTAAAAATTCATAAATAAATTACTAATTTTGTTCTAATTTTCAAAATATTTCTTGACTGCATATCTTATACCAAGTGTGATGCCTCAAACTGGCACATTCGAATTCAGGACAAAAAAAAATTATGTTTAATTTATTTTATAAAAGAAAACAAATACACATAGCATTTGACATGCTATGACCTTTTCCTGTCTAGGTTTTGGAGAATTATACATACACATTTCTAATCATAAAAATTTTACAAATAAAAAACCAAATCCTTTTCGTGCATTACCTCCTTATATGAAATAAACACCAATTAAAATTCTAAACGACCAAATAATATAATATTTAAAACATATGGGGAGCATTAATTTTCGTATAGAGGGGTTTTAAAAATTACTTTGAAATGATTTTCTTTGAGGGATATAAATTTCTATGGAATAATATGTCAAATAAATTTACATGGTAAAACCATTTATAAATGGATTTTCAAAACATTTAAAACAATTTTCTTAAAATCCTAGAATAGTGAATAATACTTTGAAAAACATATATATTCAAAATATAAATTCTTTTGAAATACTTAATTGAATTTCTATATTTGGGAGATAATAATCTTTTTGGATTAATCATGATACTCAACAGACCATAAGAAAACCATATGTCCAGATAGTTATATAACATATGGGACATCATCCCATATAAGTTATGGGTTTACTCTCTATATGATATTAAATTTCACAATACTCTATTTTCAAAATTTAATAAACATTTTATCACACTAACCTTTTTCTCATAAGACAATAACATTTCAAAACAATAATTAAATTATTTCTTTTGAAGAAAATAATCTTACAAATTTTATTTATAAATATAAATAACATTTCAAGAAACTATAAAAATAATTAGGATAAGTCCATACATATAAGGATTTTCTATTTTAAAAATTAATTAAATATAAAACCTTAACAAATTAAATGGATAATTTAATTAATGTTCATAAAATGTCCACAATATTTTAGATGATGGCCATATATAAATTATGAATGAAAAACATGCATGAGAAAGGTAATTTCTAACATAAAATGATAACATTTATTTTAAATTATTGTAAATAGAAAAAACACATTAAATGATAATTTCCATTTACATCAAATCATAAATATAACAATAATATTTTAATAAAATCAAATACATTTATCTAATAAAATATTAAAATATGGTTTTGTTATTGTTTTACATTGTATATAAAAATAAACGTATAAATTATATTTTCTAATAAATAAAAACATAGAAATATTTTATAAAAATAATTCTCTTATATAGTTATAAGATAAATCATAGAATTTATAGAAATTTGAAAAAAAATCTATATCTCATACCACGAATGAGGATTAATCCAAGGTTTTTGTTGGAAGAACACAGAGTGAGAGAAAGAGGGTATAATTTTAAAAATGCTTTTGGTGTATAAGGTATGCCAAATTAGGTATTATTTACAGAAATATTATATATTTTAATTAATCATTAATGTAGATAAAATTTAGTGGAACACTATGTAAATAGAAGAACATGTATTTAAGGGTTTGATTATTGGAATGTCTTCAGTGGATTTTTTTTATAATATATATATATAGATACATATTATGTTTCATGTTTCTGAAAAAATGAAAGAGGATTCTAAAATTTACACAAGGAATGTCAAACAATGGTGGTTCATTATTCTTCTTAGTCATTTACAAACTCAGTCATTCATATTTATTTAGGTTGAAAGAGAATATAAGGGTATATATGTTGCTTCTTTTGGATTTCATGGGTGGATGATAAATAAAATAATAATAATTCAAATGGTTGGGTTTAATATTATACATTGTCTTTTATGGGATTAAGAGAATCACTATCAACCTGGGGTCACAGTTGAAGGAGTCTACGATGGTGGATAAGGAAAAGGGTCTTAGTAGAATGTGACCTACTAGGTATAAAGTGAGAGGAAGAAGAACATAGAGGGGTCAAACAGAGAGAGAAGGATTGGGAGAAGGGTTGGATATATCATATGATTTTAATCTCAATTGGATGGCTAAGATTACATCTTTGGGGTCCCACATTGAAATAGGTTGTCTATCAAGGGGTCCTTTATATGTTAGGATGTGGATTCACCAACCCCCCCCCCCAAATGACACAAAACACATGAGAAGCGAACCTTACACCTAAGCACCCATGTGATACCAACTCACACAACGAATAACTAACACAGGGCCCTATACTTAGGTTTTATCTGGCACCTTGGGTGTGATACAGGTGAGCTACCGTGCATGGATCAATGAAACCATATACCTCTACTCAGTTGAGGGCTTGGAATATTCCCACCTAAGCAGCGGTTAAAAAACATCCCTTGGTTGCGGATGAGTACATGATTATTTTTTTGAATAAACAATTATAAACAAAAGAAAAAACGAAAATATTTCCAAGAAACATTTTATTAATCTTTTATCTATACCATTTCAAACATTAAATTATACTACTATTATTATGATGATTAATTAAAACATTTGATTTTATTTCATTAACTACTACAAAAATCTATAGAATAAATTTTTAAAATTTTACTAATTTTATTATTATTAGAAAATGGTTTCATTTATAATATTATATTATTCTTTTTCACTATTTTATGTTCAATTTAAATTTTTTATTTATGAAACTGAAAAAATAATAAAAACACAAACTGTTATATATATTTTTTCAAATGGTCAAAAATAAAAATATTATAAATACTACGTCTAAGGGAATTCGAAATACACACAAAAATATTAAATGATATATTCACTCATTCAAGAATGGTGTTATAATTCCCTCTATTTCCCCATGTAATTGCTATTTTTCCCAATATTAATTTCATGATTATGGAAGATTCAGGGAAATTCCACTATCCGTTCATCCTCCATGTGTTTTTCAAAGGTTCTATAGTTATATTTCTATAACTTATAGCAAGTTTATTTAATTTTATATCATCACTAGGTCTTTAAAATTTTAATCTGGTTAGTGTTTTATTAATAAAAATATTCTTTATTTTGTTCAGTTTTTAGAATTCAGTATTTATCAATATTTAAAAATACCAAAAATACATCATTGATTTGGGATCCTTCATTTTATTTATAATAATCATTATATATATAAATATATAAGGTATGTCATCTCGGGCATAACATACATGTATATTAAATCAATTTAGATGAAAATTAAGCACATTATAAAAGTAAATTCCCAAGGACTATAATAGTTTTGTATTTTTGGAAACTCTGAAACATAATATTCTATCTTGATGAATGATCTTAAACACACCTTAATGGTATTATCATTTAGTACTACTATGTAAAACCATTCTTCATAACCTGGGTAATGGAATCATAAAAAAAGTGGTGATATCAGATGCCCATTAAGTGTAATTAGTGGATATACATAAACATTAACCTGGACATAAGGGTAAGAGAACATGAGAATACCATTTGAAGATCATACCCTGCATATCAAAGATCATATTCATGTTTCATAGAATAAATATTGATAGTTTATAAGACATGAATCATAAGTGAATGAAGATAATTACCCATGAATCCAAAAAATAAGAATAAAACATTTAATTTTGGAAGACACATAAGCATATAGAATCATTTCTTATTTTTCTAGGATCACATATAAGACCATCATAGAGAACAATGTCATTTACTGAACCGGTTTTCCACCCCATTCCGACTGTATACTACTGAACCGATTTCACTCCTCATTACAGCTATGTATTAATGAAATGAGTTCACTCCTCCTTCCAGCACTGTATTACTGAACGAATATCACTCCTTGTTTTAGTCCTGTTTTACTGAATTACGTTCACTCCTTGTACCAACCTAGTAGAACCAAACTGAGTTCACCCCTCATTTCGTCCCTATACTATTGAACCAGGTTCACTCCTCATTTTAGTGTCATCTATCTCATGATATTTATAAATCATAATCAATTCCTTGGAGGGACATATTTGTCCAACCCATCACATATTGAAATTAAACATATGTGTTATATAATATAATAAAACATTCATCCTATCACGGTCTATAAAAAGAGATGAAATTCATAAACCAAATATCATAACCCATGAAATGAAATGGATATTTTAAACATTTTATCATATCATAACCTAGGGATAATACATAGTTTTCATAACAATTTAATAATATAATTAGTCATGAAAGGAAGTAACTTTCATAAACATTTTTTCATGGTACAACCTATCTAAGAGAATCTAATTTCATAAAAACCATGCCATCATAAACAAAACCCATTCAAATAAAGAGTAATAATGGTATCCTTGGATCATATCCCCAGTATATCTTAAATTATATCAAAGGATGACCTCTTAGATGAAAAATATTTTCTTGAATGATATTTTATAAATATTTATTTTGGAGAATAGCCTTTAGACATTGAAAATTTATTTTGAAAACATAATACATTTTGAAAAAATTTTCCCTTAAAAGTAACCTTGAAAAATTATAAAATAATAATTCAAATCCATTTAAAAAACCATTTTAATCATAAATTATTTTAAAAAAAATTAAACTAAATCCATTTTTAAAATAATTTTCCATGAAAATGAGCTTAAAATATCAATTAAAATATTTTTGAAAAATATATTTTGAATGAAAACACATTTCCAAAAGAAGAGAGAGATAAAGTGGGCTTTTATTAAATTTTTTTTATTAATTATATTAATTACCAAAAAGTTTTAAAATGGTACCATTACTTGATGAAATAATTAATAACCAGATAATAATAAAATTCATGATTATTATTGATAGATGGATCATAATATTTCATTATTGGAAGTATAATCATAATCAATCCCAATAAATAGCGTGATAGTAGCAATAAACTCTTACCACTTTTCAAACATTGAATCATAAAAACCATGAAATAATAAAATTTCATGGAGCATAAATAATAAAAGAATATATGGATTTTAATTATATAACATTTCAAAGGACAGTATATACAGCTCACAAAAAATATAGTTGGATAAGATAACATGTTTTTCAAAGAAGGAAAATTGAAACAAAATTAAAGTAACAATTTGGTAACATTTGAATCGAAAACTCCATGAAAAATTTATCATAAAATATATATTTAAATACCAATAAATTTATTGAAAATAATAATAGAATACATTCATTTTTTGTATATATACTATACAAAAGAAACAAGTGGAGAATAAGGAATAAGTCTTACAAAAATAAAAGTGAAACTAGTAATCCCCTAACTACTTGAGTAACATTTGAGTCATAAGATCTGCGAAAGAAAAAAAATTAATTAAAATATTTAATATCATTAAATAAAGTTAATTTAGGATATAATATGTTATAGGAATGTATTTAAACACCTCCATAAGAATAATTGGAAAATATAGTATACATCCCACAAAAATAAAAGTGATATGGGAAAACCCTTACCTTAAGTCTTGAATTTCTTCGTACTAATTCAAACATTATGTATAACAAATATAATTTTATTTTAAATAAAAAACAAGAATATATTATTATATATCATACCAGATATGATTTTATTATGGATCTATATTACTCTTTTATTAATAATTTCTAGTTAATGATACATTGCGGTTAATAGCCGCTTTGTTTTTCATATAAGTTTTGACTTTTTATTCTTTATCATCTTACTTATATCATGATTTGATTATTTTTAAAATTTAAAATGTGATATAATTATCATATATATCCATTATATAAATATTTATAATAAAATATATAATATTATAATATAAAATGAAATACATCGTTCATGGAGACTATAGGTCATACATATGTATGATCATTTTTTCTATTTTCTTTTCTTTTTTTAGAATAAAAAGTAACTAATATAAATATATATATATTATCATTACAATATTATTATTATTTTATATATAAAATATATTTTTAATGAACCCATTATTATTATATTCCATGTAATGTGTGAATGAATCACATCGTCTTGAGGAGGTGGTAATCTACACCTCTATAAATGATGTTATCGTATTCTCACAAAAATGGAATGTAAGAAAGTATGAGTTATATAATACAAAAATTATCATAAAAATTTATAAATATATTATAAATATATTTATATCATATAAAATCATAAATTCACCCATTATTTCTATCCTTGAAAGGTGTAAATTGAAGAACAAACACCAATAGTCCGCGAGGGGATAGTCTGTTGTACACATGAATGATGAATGTGTATCCCATTTGATTTAAGTTTTAGAGATTTTAGGTAGTAAAATTATTAATAAAACATCTCATTATATGTATTATACTGAGGTTGTTATATAATAAATATATAAGAAGATTTTATGTGGTGGATAAATAAATAAAACAAAAGTTCTTAATGAAGAATATTACTTCTTTCCAGGGTAACACCTTTTAGTTTACACCAAAATTATTCATTGTTTTAATTTATACCCAAAGTGAGGATTCTAGGGTGAGATGATTGATTTTGGGAGATTATTTGAGTATGTTTTTTATGAGATAAATTCTTGAGAGTTTTGAATAAGTGAGGGGGTTGGGTGACCTTTTATATGTTGGGGAGAGGGCACACAAGGAATTTTTTTAAAAGAATTGTGTGCTCCACAATTTTTTAACATAGAAGAGGCTTCTAAAACACACCACATTAGATACTGGAAGGTTTAAGGAAAAAATTCATCCATAAAATTTGCTTTTTAAAAATTTTGGGTCATTTTTACACATTATACTCCACAAAGTGAACATTTTTTACCTTAATTACTGTAGTTAATTTTAATTTATTTCACAATTATTTTTCACAAAACAATAATAAAACTATATTAGAAATTAGAAATTATTATTATTTAAAATATTTAATCCATTTTTACAAATTTAAATCATATAATTGGAAGAAATTTATTTAATATCAATTCAGTGGATATGATGAGAAATCAGGTTTTTAAAATGGAAATGTTCACATGTTTGAAAAGTTTTCATATCCAATTTCAATGTAAAATTGATTCCAATTACCTAAATTGGATATATAGTTGTACCATAAAAATCAATAGTCTTAAAAACTAAATAAAAAAATAATTTTTTTCTATAAATACATTAGATGAAAATTCATCTTTCAAAAAAAATTAGTATTTTTAAATATTCATCACAAAATAAAACCGCACTTAAAAATATGAAACATTATCCCAAAAAATATTTATATTACTTTTTAGAAAGTTAAATTTATTTTTTTACATAAAATCTATGAAATTGTTATTAAAATTTAAGATATGTGACCCAATAAAGATGAAAAAACTACCTTTAGAAAAACATTATTTTTTTGTGAAAAATTAGATTTCTTCTTATATTATGACAATCAAATATATCAGATTAATGTAAAAAATATTTTATTGAAAATATATTATATAAATATCATTAATATAATTAGATAATATTAATTAATTTGACTTATTAGGAGGAAACTTCTTTATGTGCATTAAAATTGTTTCTGATCAAAACATTCCCTTCATATTCAATTGGTACTTATATTACCTTCAAATTAATTGGTAACTAATGAATTAATTATATATTTTTCTAAGACATATATTTTCATAAGTTAGTTAATCCAATTAAAAAAAACCAATTTAAAATATATGTTATATCTCATTATATGAAATAATATTATTTTAATAATATATTATTGTTCACTAAAACTCGATCTTGTGTGTAGAAGAATCTATCTAAGGAACTCAAAATTTTGTGTAACACAATCTAAACATAGAGTTACATATTCCAAAATCTATTATATGGTTTTTATATAGAACATTCTTAAAATAGAGTTGTGTGAAACACAAACCAAACATATTGCTTTTTATGTAACACAGATTGTATTCATTGTTTCATGAAACACAAAATATCAAAAAGTTCAATTTAAATTTAAAATATATATCTCCCAATATCTCAAAGTGTTCCAAAATGATAATAATATTTTACATATACTTTATACGTTTTGAATTGTATGATGAATAAAACCAGTATCCAGGAGAATCGATTCCTTGGAATGTTGAAATTTTGACAGACAATTGATTTGGGGAAGATAATACTAAATATGGGCATGATGTTGAGATAATAATGATTAAAATATTTTTATCTGACATTATTGGTGACCTTGAAAATAGATTCTGATTTTAAAACAAATTAATTCATGATGGATTTATCTTAATTTTTAGGATTTATGAAATATATTTGATAGTATGAAATATTTTTTATTCGAAAACCTGAGATTTTATTTCTGGAAGCATGCATGTTTTTATTAATGTTTAATGGTGATCAAGTTATTCATTTTTTATATTAATATTTACAATATTTTTCTAGGAATCTCTAATTTTATGTTGATTTTTTAAATTTAGTGATATTACTTCTAAATGTTTCGTCATTAAGTTTGGATAGATTTATTTTGGATGATTTCAAATATAGAATAGTTACAGAAAGGATTAAATAGAACAATGGATATTATTTATTGATAATATGTTTGAGGCATTTTTGATTTAGTAATCAGTTAGTTGTTTAAGTAATTAATTTTGGATCTTATTATTCATTAAAATTGCTTTAGGCATAAAAAAATCACCTTGAATATCCATTTCCATGTAGAATAAATGATGTGAGAATATATCATAACAATAACCAATTGATTAGATTATGATTAAGACTTTGAAAGAAATAAATTATTTTTATTTTATAATTTAGTTTTTTGGATAGTAAAATAATACCTCAATTATTGGAAGGGGATTTTTTAATAAAAATGTTATTCATTTAGTTTTCTTACTAAGGAATATATAGCCTTTAAACCCATCACATATTTATAGTTTTGGGATGGTAAAAACTATAATGATGATGTTATCTATCACTCTCCATAAAAAATGATTGTTAAATTTCCATTACACATCCATATTTTCAATTCCAATTAGTTTTAACCTATTCATAATCCTAGTTTTTTGGTGACCTTCACATTTTACTTTCCCTATTTTCAAGAGGAAGTTTCATTAACACATTTTACGATGGATGTTTCCCACAAAAAATTAAAATATAGACATGTAATTTTCACAGTGAAAATTCAAATGGTGTGGATGATATTTATTGAGGTTGGGGAGATTTTAACACCCCAATATTGTTTTATATATCTATTTTTAAATTTAATATCTTTGATTGAAAAAATTGCATGAAACACCCATCTTAAACAAACAATGAAATATTTTTATGTTATCATTAAAAACTAGTCATTAAATTTGAAAGAATGAATATTTTTGACAAAATTATGACATATATAATTATAAAAATTATTTTTAATATATCAATTAATTCTTTGTAAATAACCAGTTTATTTTTACTAAAGATAATTTAATCTTCAAAAATAAGTTTTCTTCAAAAATGAGGTTTTCTATTTTTTTAGTAAATATTATATTAAATTTAAAAGACTTATAAAAATTTTATTTTAAAAAAATATAGTTTTTAGAATCATAATATTAATATGATCTTATGGTGAATTTTTGGTAATTTGTTGAGAAGATTATTTTCCAATGAAAAGTGAAAACATCAATTATTTATACACTAGCAATTGATTTATATTAAAAGTCGCATTATGATTTGAATTAGATCCAAATGTAACATAATTAATATTGATTTAGTTATAATATAATTATTTACATTTTAAATCATCCATATAACCTATTTTTGTGTACGTACATTGTTGAGCTTAAAAATTCATTTTTTCAAGAATTTTTTTTTCTTTTTGTTTTACAGGATTAAATATAAATTAAATTATGAGACTTATATATGTTGAATATTTTAAACTGGTTTCAATTTTTGGACTCAAAATTTATATATTAATTAAATAAGCCACTTTTATTTTTGGTTGATATAAATAAAAACCTTTGTTAATTTTTGTTACCATGATAAAGGGTAAATTTTGATAAATTGGGTTGCCCAAAAAATGGAAAGGACTATAAAATGACTCTAAAACTTAAAAAACATATTTTATGAGTAAATTACATCAATATTAATTAATTTTTTGGATATATGACCATTTATGGACATTTTAATGAGATTATTATGTTTATGTTATTTTATTCAATTAAATGTTAAAGATGTTACATTCATGTTTTTAATAACTATATCTTTTTAATTATGGTGTAATCAAGAATATATGTTCAAATATAAATGTTATTATTAATTATAATGTGTATATATACATTATAGTAGTTTATTTTATACCATTTAGTGAATAAATAATTACCTTAAATGATTACACAATGTTGATGCTTTAACTATTCAATTAATGGAAAATCAAATAAATGATAGTAAATATATTAAAAGTAATATAATTTGAATTTAATAAGGTTATCCAAGACATTTATAGATTAATATTACATATTAGAGTTGTATTAGAATATGTTTTTCTAATTTATATTCTTTTATTAATTATATTAATGTTAATGTAATTAATAGTATTTAAAATTGACATTATGAGTATTTTATAGGAAATAATAATTTATTAAATGATATACAATTCCTTAGAATTTTAAATTCAGCCTATGGATTTAGAGAGTTTTTAAAATTTCATAAATTACCTACTTATGGGTATTTATTTATTTTATAATAACTTTATTAACCCTAAAAAAGTAAAAATACATGTTGTCAGTGTGAGAGTTAAAGTTATTAAATAACGGATAAAACCAAAATATAAGGGTATAAATCAAGTAAAAAAGGATATAAATTTCATTATATGAGCTTGGTTAGACCCATAATAATATTATATTTGAAGTTACAAAATTTTGTTCCTATTTTAATGGAAAATTAATTTATTTTAAATCAATATTTTAAGAAATTCCTAATGTTCCCCTAACCTCAATTTTAAAAAGGCACCCATTCCTCAACTTCTTTACACAAAATTGAGCCATCTACCTTGAACAAAATATACCCATTTTCTTCAGTAAAATTTATATCTATGTTCAGGTGATTTGGGCCCTAAAAAAGGCAATGCCCAAATCCCTAAAAAATATATTTAAGGGAAGTGCACCGAAGAAGAGGTAATCATTAATACCAACTATTTCAAGTTTATTTTTATTATTATTCCTCTTCATAAGTTATTTACATAATAATTTAACCAACCTAGTATAATAGATATAATGAGATTTTATTATGATTGGTACACAACCATATTAAATTTTACACATTCTATGATAAATGAAAGCAATGAGCATGTGTGTGTATGGATTTCCATCTCCACGTTGCGGTGTAATTCATTTTCCATCACCACTTTTCTAGGATGGTTAAATTTATTTAAATAATTAATATATATGGTTCTTGTGAAAATATATTTATTTTATAAAATTAATACATCCTCTAATTATTTACCATTGTAATAATTTAGAAGTTATATCTCTGCCCGTATGTACAGAAGTCTTAATTTCAATACAAATCGATCTAATCCATTTACTATGTCCACAATCTATCATTTATTATAAAAATATATATAATTAATATATATATATATATATATCATTTAACTTACTATAATATTTTATAATTTTAATAGTATACTATACACAAGAACCGGGACCTACAGAACAAAACATGCATAGGAAAATGAAGCAGTTAACACCCGAAACAATAATAACAATGGAATATTATAAACAAATAGGTGATAAGATGATATAAAAGCATAATATATGATATCATAAATATGAATATGGTTCTATTATAAGTTAATTAAATCAAACTATTATATATGAGGTTAAATTACATTCAACTAATGGAAATCATCAGGTATGGGTTCTCTTAACACAATTTCAATTCATTGGGATAAACATTAACTTCATTGACCATGTCATTTTAAGATTTTGTGTCGAATTAATGTTTATTAATAATATTTGTATTTGAAGATTTATATAAGAATTTATAATGTATACACATAATCTATTCATTTTATTAATCCTCACGTCAATGATATGATCTTTGTAATGGACTTCATCTCAATTTTCTTTCATTGAGGCATATTTCGATGTTATACAACTATATTTTTTATGAGTTATATATGATGCCCCTTTCAACATGTAATATCATGAATTTATGTGTTCTCATGATATTTTTTAAATGTTATTAATTCCTCATGAATACGTATCAAATAATTAAAAATTGGTATGTTTTTATTTCACAATAGCATCATTATTCGATATTTTTTAAGTTTAATTGTGTTATGGGGAATGTTTTTCTTCCATGTCCATTTTTTAAAATGATTATCATATTACCAAATAATATTTAGTGTGTATTTTTATCAATTTTGGGATGTTTTCTAAATTTTTTGAAAATGAATCCTTCCTTCATTTTCTATATAAGGTACATTATAGATTTTCTTATAAAGGTGTGAGAAGAATGTTTTTTTTCAACTTATACAACATGATCAATTTTTTTCATTTCACCATAAATTTTTTAATAATAATTTATAATATTACAAGTTTATTTTCAAATAAAATTATTTTTTTACTATGTGCATTGTGTTTTAATCTTAATACTTATTTTCAAATTTAAAAGGTTATTTTTCTCAAGAAATATTCCAATAATATATTTAAATTATTTTTAAATATCCCAACATGATTTGTTCAATATTTTATTGATAATGTGCTCTATTGAAACAAATCATCATATTTCATTTTATAGTTTAGGATCAGTTTAACCAGAGAAGTATTGGTATTCAGTATGAGTAGATATAAAAATACAAAAAATTATTGATTTTGTTAAAGGATGAAAATTCATTTTTATTATTTATTCATATGAGAAATGCACTAGACTTGGTAAGTGATAGGTGTGACCTATTTTATCACCTTGATGGATCAAAATGTCTCATGAGAAAAACCAGTTGGACAATTATGATAGGGTTCTACCAACATATTTAAATGGTCTTAAGTAAAGATCTTGATAGTAACAATATTTATGATATATATTGATTGTTTAAACGTGTAATAATATGCATTCAACCATTATGGATTAATTTATAGATATTCTATGTAATTATTCAATTAGTTGGAATATATATAGATATGTTTAAATATCATATGAGTATTTATACTGTATTATTTGATCAAATTTTATTCCTATCAGATCATTCTCATTTTGATTAAATTGAATGTGTCTTAGTCACATACCTTTCTATATTGATTATGCTTATTGATTCTTTATAACTTTTTTTATATTTAACCCTCACAAAGCATTTGAGATCACCCTTATTTTTTATCCTTTCTCTAGAAATCCATGAAGAGTACAAAGACTATTATTCAAGGATATTATAGAAGGAATAATGTCATTCTAAAAAAAATAAATTATGTTGTAATTTGTGTTTCGATATGTAATATATGAATCATCTATGTATCTAGTATATTGAGGCTACAAATCTATTATATCTGTTAGTATGTAAATAGTTGTATATTATGCCAATTTAATAACATAACCACTATCTCCATGATACCGGGTTTGGGATTTTAAACATATTACAATAATATATATTAACATGAAGTTGTCACATATAAATAAATATGCTTTTAGATTTTTTATGTTTGTTTTAAGAAGTTAGTTTTACCATGATCGATTATTTCTTATATTAATTTTATAATGGATAATTTATGTTCTGATAAAATAAATCATTTTATAAAAAGAATATTTATTTACTAACCCATTTCAGAACCATCCTTGAAAAGGTGGTGTTGAAAAAAAATGTCTTTTAGGGAGGAATTATTCTTCACACATGCATGAACAATGTTATCATTTATTTGAATAAACGTGAGTGCAATATATATAGATTTTACAGTCAATATAAAAACAATAAAAATATTATTTATACAGATTTCATTATATAAATATGGTTATAATGGGTTTGGATCATAGTTGATGGGAGGAATAATTAATAAATACTAAAGGGTTAGTGATAATTATATTGAGAATTTGGATCATCTCTTCAAGTATCCTTTCAAAATGAAGGACATTAGAAACACTTTTGGGGATTGGGGATACCAAATATGTATAGTGGATATAGATGAATATAATTTTTAATAGTTTTATTAAAATATAGATTTATATGTGTGGCTTGAAGGTAGTGGAATTAAGCACATTTTATAGGTGAAAAAGATGGATGAATAATGGGAAATAATGTTAGGTAAGGGGTATAAATGCAATTAAATTATGTTCCATTTGATTAGGTGGTTAAATTATTCTAAGAACTATAAGTATTACAATCAAAAATAAAAATGGTATTCTAGAAGGTCTATATTTCAAATTTCTTTAGTAAAATTAATGCATGCTAATATTACATTTTTTAAAACATACTAATCTTAATTAAATATTAACCATGTTAATTATATTATCACTAAAAATATAAGATAAACCTAATTAAAAAAATATAGGAATGTAGAAACAAAAAATGGAATTTTTTCATACAAGAATAATTTCTATGTATGAGAAAATTAATGGTTGGACCTCTCCAGTTTTAATAATCACAAATCTTGTCCAATAATTTTAATTTATGTCAAATCTGATTTAGTTATGTTCAAAAATGCTTAACTATTTTTATATATGATCAATTATAAATATTATGTGGATGTTTATACAATAAGTTAGGTAAATAGAAAAAATGACTAATTATGAGTCACCGATAGTTGAGTCACAGAATGACTCACTGATAGATATAAGAATGAGTCATCGGTAGAAAAAACAACTCACCCACAGAATAGATGACTCCACAAATGAATAGATGAATCATCGACAGAAAAAATAAATCACCAACAGAAGAGATGAGTCACCAATAGAATAAATGGACCCATTAGAGAAAAAAATGACTCACAGATAGAACAAATGACTCTCTAATAGAATAGATGAGTAACAGATAGAAAAAATCAATCACTGGCAGAACAGATGAGTCACCGTCCGCACAAATGACTCACCGACAGAATAGATGACTCACTGACAGATACAAGTTTGAGTCACCTATAGTGTGAGTCACTAGAATAAGAATTCAATGATAGTATGTGACACCAATGCACTGACATACTGACGCATTGAGTCACTGACAGAAGGAGTCACCAACAGATGGAGTCCCCAAAAGAATTAGTCACCGAAAGAATAACCTACCATTCAATACATTAAAAATTTTCTTTACTCTTAACATCCAAATTAACTATAAAAGTTATATTTATGAAAATAAGTATGTCTTATTATATTATTGACCTTGTTTTTTTATTCAAACATTGTCAGAGAATAGTACGAGGTATGAGGTAGCCCTCATATTAAGGATCACGCATAACTTCAACTTCTGCAGAATATAAAAAGAAATCACTCACGTAAAAGAAAGGTAGACATATCAAGTGATCCTTCAAAATGAAAGAAAGAATAAAAAACAAAGAACACTCATTATTTCTAACTGTAAATAAGAAGGATTTGTTGAGAACAATAGTTTCAAAATTCATATGGGAACAAAACCTAATGAATAGATCCATCAAAGAGAAACTAAATTCATCCAAGAAACCAGAACACAGAGCTTCCATGACACTCTATTTTTGTTTCTATTTCAATAAGAGGACTCCAATTCCACATTTGCTTTACTCAAGGAGTCCAGAATCATCAATAACATTACTAAGAGCATTCTAAAACAACTCTCAGAATTTTTTATTTGTTATGTATAATTTTACTACTTTTTGATTAGTTCGTGTGTCTGTAGTATAACTACAAATTTTATCCCATGATAAGCTAAAGGATATAAGTTATCCTTACTCACTCAGAATTTTACACCATTTTACACCCATTTACAACTGTGGAAGAGGTCCTTGTGTGTCTTGGTGTGTTTTCCACATATAATAGTGGTTGAGTTCTAGTTTGACCTGAATAGCTTTGTATGTTGTTCTGAACCCTGATCTAGGGTGTGGGTCATGTTTATTAATATAAAATACTTGGTGGAATGTGATCACCAAGTGGAGAGTATTAGGCCTCTTCTTGAGATTGAACCACTTTTTTTTTCTCCTCTATTTTCTAAATTTAGTTTTCTCTTATTTTACACAGATTTCAGAAAACTAAATTTTAATTTGATAGTTAATATTAGATAGTTTTTATAATTGTATTTTTTTTAGTAAATTACGTTCAAAATTTATATCAATATTTCAAATTGGTATAACTGAGAATAAATCAATTTCTTAAGAAATATATTAAACCTTCAAAAATATTATAAATATACTACTTTAGTTGGTTGGGCCATTTATACATTAATTTGGGGGACTTTAAAATAAAGCTTTTCAACAATAAAATTTATAGGAACTCAATTTACCCCCTCTTAAGTTTCCGACTCCAACCAACTTTTGGTATCATAGGGTTGTTTTTTATCTTCTACTTTCAATTCTTTTTTAAATCATTTCAAATGAGATTTTTGTTGTGTTTTAAAGATCTCTAAACATCTATTCTAAATTATTATCTCTTTAGAAAACAATTATTTATTTATATTATGGGTAATATATTGGATGGTGCTACTACCAACAGACCTCCATTTTTCAATGGATGTAATTATGTTTAGTGGAAAATTATGATAAAAATGTATTTAAAATGTATGGGTTTTGAAATTTGATCTTTAATTATAAATGAATATAAGATATATGTTAATTCCATAAATAATTGGGATGACCCAACTATGATAGATTATAATAATAACTGCAAAGATATGAATGCCTTATATTTCTCTATAGGAGATAAATAATTTAATAGGATTTTTTAATGTAAAACTTCCCATGAAATTTGGGATACTCTATCTCTTTCACATGAAGGAAACACAAATGTTATAGAAATGAGACATAACATATATACTATTAAATATTATAAATTTAAGATGAAGCATGATGAACCTATCTATGACATCTATCTCATGTTTAATTAAATTTTAAATACTATGATCTCTCTGGGAAGTAAGTTACAGCTTAGGAAAAAATAATGTGAATTCTTAGATATCAACAAGACATATAGAGGGGAACTTCAGTTTTAATTATATAATACTGTGGTATCAGTAGGATTCTAGTAAAGAAGATGATAGGTAAGATAATAATGTATGAAGAATAATTAAAGCTCAACAAAGAAGAGGATGATGAATGAAAGAGAAATCCAATGGATTTCAAGACCACTACTTCTAAACACAAAGAAAAGGAAAAGTTACAAACCCATTCTAAAATTTTCGGAAATGAATAATCAACATCTTATAGTGATGATAAAGGGGATCAATTAGCCAAAATTGTTAATAAAATTAAAGAAAGAAAGAATTTTTTAGTAAGCCCAACAATAAAGGAAAGTATGACTCCAAGGAAAATTGAAAAAAAGTACTGGAAGAGATGTGAAAACTCAAATGAGATAGTTTGTTAGGAATTTAAGGGAACATGATATGTAAAGGCTAACTATCCTAAGTTAAAGTACAAGAAGAAATACGAGGACAAGGACTAAAGGTATTAGAAGGAAATGAAGTCCACCTAGACAAATATTGGGGATAGCTCAAACAATTCATAGTCTTCACATGATGATAATGCTAAAAAATCTATCATGCGCTTCATGAAAAACACATCTGAGGTTACCCTTGAATCTCATGTAAAAAATACTACTATTCTGAAGATGAATCTGATTATGAAAAAATGACAAATGAGGAAATATTTTAGTATTTTAAAATTCTTGAAGACACGTGTAATAAATTAAAGGATAAATATAATGTTTTAAAGAAACAACATGTTATCACCTCTACTATTAAATATGATCTTACTATAGTGAAAGAGAATAATTATAATGGATTAAAGAAAATAATTAGCTTAAATTATTAAATGAGCAGTTGAAAAGGCAATTAGAAAAGTTCACTAATGGAAATAACACTCTTAAACAAATTTTGGGTAAACCAGGCTACACCAA
Organism: Viscum album; assembly: GCA_963277665.1. Lineage (NCBI taxonomy): Eukaryota > Viridiplantae > Streptophyta > Magnoliopsida > Santalales > Viscaceae > Viscum > Viscum album. The sequence continues at coordinate 2,052,236,687 of OY728119.1, forward strand.
AACATGCCACTGGTATAGGCTATTAACCAGGACAAAGAAGCATTGTTAAAAATAAATTGGTTTCAAAATAGGGATAATTTGGCTATGTACCTAGGTTTGAATAGTCTAATGTAAGTTCCAACTATGGATATTCTTTTATTACTTCTAGTTTTTCTGGACCAAATAGTGTTTTATTTTCCAATACATTACAAACTATTTATAAGAAACCCATGAATAAAGTATGGGTTCCCTGTAAAGACCCGCAAATTTCAAGGAAATTTTTTTCTTAATTTTCTTTGGAATTTTGCAAGAGCGCAGCTTCAGACGGCACCTGATTCTGAGGCCCGGTGTGCCCGGAATCAATTTCTGAAGTTTGGCTCGGGTACGTTCAGTGAACGGACGAGCGGGTTTTTCTATCTTTTGAATCGGTGCTCGGAATCGAATTCTGAGGGCACCGATGAAATTGCAGCGCCGGTATTTGCTTAGAAACGCCTCTTCCGGAGTTGCGTTTGCTCAACCGTGGTGTTTAAAATTTTGGGCTTTAAGTCGGAAATAAAATAAAGGTTGTGCGGCAACTTTATTTTATTTCACTTAAGCCGCTTGGAAGTCACTTGGAAGCCACTTGAACTGAGTTAAAGCGGATAGGGTGCTATCCGGAAATACCCTACCCCTTGGTAGGATATTTGTGAGGTGGGGCCCGCACGAGCCCGGCCGTTTCTTTCGCTAAGTAACGCACCCGCGAAAACCCGTCAAAGTAACAGAAAAGTCAACCGGCGCGTTTTCTTTAATTTCTTAACAGACCATTTAATTGGGCGGTTTATTTCGTGAATTAATTGGGCTGTTTCATTCGTTGAATTAATTCAAAGAATTTAATGGGTCGTTACTTACGCGTTTGCGTTCGTTGGCGATTTAATAAAATAGACCAACGTGTCTATTTTGGAGGATTACTCTTTGTTCTCTGGGCCTCCACCCTCCCCGCGAAGAACGCGAAGAACGCGAAGAACGCGAAGAACGCCGGAACCAAAATTCGACGACGCACACCGTGATCGGCGACGCCGACAAAATTTTCCGCGACCTTCTTCTTCTTCTTCGGCGCTTCTTCTTCCGCGGAAAACCTACGATCGGCGGTTAAAGGTGAGAATCGAATCTTCTAAATTCTCCCTTTTTATAATTCGATATCAACGGATTTAAATTAATTAAATCCGTTTGATCTTGATACGGAGATCGTCGGCGCGACTCCTTCCCGCGGTGCGACGAGCGTCTCTTCCGCGACGATCACCAAATCCGCGACGACCTCTCGTCCGACGACGATGATAAAGTAGGGATTTAATTCTTGATGATTCATTCCCGTGTTTTTATTTCTTTTTGAATAAAGAACCGGCATGAATATTTTCAATTAATTAAAATTGAATTGTCGTTTAAAAGAAAAAGAAGTGAACAATTTTTATCTTGATTAAAAATTGTTGTAGCCCCTTTCTCCCGTTGTTTATGACTAACGCGGAGGGTGCGGGTCTAACGAACAAGACCAGACAACCCTCCGCCGATCCTTTTCGTGTGCGGTTTTGGCAAGCGACGACGAACCGTGTGGCAAGGGCGATCCGTTGATCCCGCAGTGAAGATCGGCCCCCGGGAGGAGTAACGGCGCAGACGGGAGAGGAATCGGGCCACCGGAGCAACTCCGGCGGCCCGCGGAAGGCGGCGGCGGCGAACCGCCGGACCGCGTCCGCGGTCCGGCCACCCAACACGCGGCCCGCGCGGGCCGCGTTCCACCTAAGCCGCGGGTCAAACCCGCGGCGCCCCTTGGCCGCTCGGCCGAGGTCGAGCCGGCCGGTCCGGTCGGCCGGGTCGACCCGGTTCGGCCGCCCCCAGGGGGGGTTCGGGCCGGGTCGCCCCGGGCCCAGAACCCCCGTTTTCGGGCCCTCTCCGGTCATTTGCCCATATCTTGGGCCTAGGACCTCCGATTGACGAACCGTCAGCGGCTACGCAATCCTTGGATCGATACGGTCGTTTCGGTATATTACACTCAAGGTTTCGGAAGACTTTGGGTTCGGCCGGGTTGGTTCGTACACGAAACCAACCGGGCCCTCGGAGCGGAAACGCTCATAACTTGAGCTACGGACGTCCGATCGACGTACCGTCAGCTGTGGTAGTTTCCTCTAAGTGAGACGGAACTTTTGGCATACTCCGCCCAAGGATCGGACACAGGTGGAGTACGGTCGGGTTGGTTTTTCCCTAAAAAACCAACCGGGCCCCTGGGACGAAAATGCCAATAACTCTCAGACCGGGCGTCCGATTGACGCGCCGTCTGTTGCGTTGAGATCCTGTTGTCGATACGGAACTTTTGGATACATCAACTTCGGACTACGTGTCAGTTGATGTATCAGCCTCTCGGCTCGTGGAGCGGACCCTCCTAAACGAGCTCGCTGTGTGCGGGAACCCTAGCGCTGGCTGTGACTTCGACGACAGAGCAGAGATCCTCCGTGGACTGCGATGACGACAGAGCAGAGATCCTTCGTGGACTGCGGCGACGACTGTGCAGAGATCCTCAGTGGACTGCGTCGACTACTGCACTCAGCGATCCTACGTGGATCAGTGCTACAGGTCCTGTGTGGGCCCGATCCTGTGTGGGACATCTCTTACAGTTCTGTGTGAGCCATTGCTACAGGTCCTGTGTGGGCCCGATCCTGTGTGGGTCATTGCCGAGGTTAGTACCTATCGATCCGTCGTGGGTCCGACGACTTAGATGGATCAGTGATCATCTTTGACGTCATCTGAAAAAGTATACCTGGTTGAGCTGAATCTTATGTTACTCTCCTTTGTGGATTGTGTTGAACTATCCTATGTGGATTTACTATTTACTATTTACTCTCCCTGGTGGATTTGAGTCTTGCTTTCCTGTGTGGATCGAGTTGACCTTGAGCTCGAGAGCAGAGCTAGAAATGGGGACTTAGGTATATGTATGGGCATATACCTAAGTCGAGTCAGTTGTTTCTTCGTGGTTGCCCCTTTATTTTGTGCTATATCCTTTGTGGATTTCGGGAGACCTTCGGGGGTCTCGGGGTCCTTACTGAGTAGTTTATACTCACCCCTGCACGGGCTATGCCCGCACCTTGTTGTGTTGGATGCAGACGACGGACAGCGCTGATCTCGGCTGGGGCGTGGAGCAGGACGGTACCTGGAGGCGGACCACTGGGCGGGACGTGCTCGGAGCGGACGTGGGACCCGAGGAGCCTGGAGGCTATCTGTACCCACCCTTCAGGTGGGATTTCCAGTGGACGACACGAGGCCGCCATCTTTTCTTCAGTTGCTGTTCTTTTCCTTTTCAGTTGTACTTTCAGTTGGGCTTGTATTCCGGCCCCCATTACTTTTCTGCACTTTGTAGTTACTTTCCGCTTGCTGACTCTGTGGTGGTTGTTACTTATAAAGGCAATGCCTTCCCTGTTTACCGGGATTTTACGCCTTGGTGCTAGTCGCCAGCCCCTGGCCTATGGAAGGCGGGCTTGGGGTAGTCACGGCACGGGCCCCGAGGTCGGGTCGTGACAAATTGGTATCAGAGGCGGTCGGTTCTACCACAGACTCTGATCGTCTTTTCTTCCTATATGAAGCAATAGTGTTTAGTGTATTGAGTGTGGTTATCAGTTCAGGGAGCCCAGTGTTGGTGCGGCGGACGACGTATCCGTACACCAGGACCCTGACTCCTGATTTCCGACTTAATGCATGAAAACATTGATTGCGTGTGTGTTTCAAGTTTTCCTTGTGATTACTTGTGTCAGCTCACCGGGTATACTGATCTGTTTCATGAAAGTCTCAAGTTTTCCTTGTGATTACTTGTGCCAGCTCACCAGGTATACTGTTCTGACTGTGGTGCTCTTGTTCTCCTTTTCAGGATGGCCCGGCGACGACAGCCAGCTAGGGTTCCGAGTGTAGGGCGCGACGGCAGCCCACCGAGCGACGAGGCCTCAGTGCAGGGCCCTTTTCCAGCAGTGGCACCGGCGGTAGCTTTACCCGCCGAGCCACCGATGCTACCAGTACCAGACACTGATGATGCACGTCGCCTCAGGGCACTGCATGAGTTTCAGAGCCAGCGACCGCCCAGGTTTCGCGGTGAGGCGGACCCCCAGGCCGCTGAGGACTGGCTAGAGGCGGTGGTATGGATCTTTAGGCTAGTGAGGACACCAGCGGATCTCATGGTGATTCTCGCGGCGAGCCTCCTGCAGGCGGCGGCAGGACGATGGTGGATCTTGATGCTCCAGGTTCACGATGAGGCATCCTTGCTCTGGACGGACTTCGAGAGCCTCTTCCGCTCTGAGTTCGTCCCGACCACCCTCCGAGCGGTGCGCATCCAGGAGCTTCTCCAGCTGCGCCAGGGCAGCATGACGGTCGCTCAGTACGCGGAGAGGTTCACTGACCTATCTCGCTACTCGACCGACATGGTACGGGACCCCTTCTTCCGGGCCCGGACCTTCGATCAGGGCTTGCGGCAGGAGATTCGGGCGTCGCTGATCTCCCTCAGCATTCCGACCTAGGCGGGAGTGCTGGAGCGAGCCCTCTTGATCGAGAGCTTCCTGGAAGAGCCTTCTTCAGCGGTGAGACCTAGCGCAGGGCGGCAGGTAGCTGAGTCTTCGGCAGCAGGTAGCCGACGGATGACTCTCGGGTCCAGGCAGACCAGACCCCCACGCAGACGGCCTCAGGACACCGGCTCAGCAGTGCGGGGCACACAGCGGAGTGCCAGCCTTCCGAAAGGCAGGCTGTGCTACTCCTGCGGCGGGCAGGGTCACATGGCTCGTGACTGCCCGACTCGCCGACCAGAGGAGCAGCAGACGGTGGAGGGGCCACCCAGGCAGAGGCAGAGGGTCGACCGTGGTGGTCCGCAGGGAGGAGGCGAACGAGGCAGAGGAGCTGTCCGAGCAGCGGGTGGTGGGCGACGCTTCCAGGCTCTACCCCCACCACCACCAGGAGGGCCACCTCGACCACAGGGAGCTGGCGAGCAGGGACAGGCCCAGCTCCAGGCAGTGGAGGCCTACGACCCCGACATGCCAGAGATGATTCGAGGTACGATCTGTGTCTATTCCACCCTTGTTGCAGTACTTGTAGACACAGGAGCGAGTCACTCTTTCATATCCTCTGCCCCTGTTCAGAGCTCGGGGATTCCGACTGAGCCGTTGGCTCGATCCTTACGGCTAGAGACTCCTACGGGAGCAGACTCGACGATTACGCACTGGTTCCGGCAGTGTGAGCTTACTCTAGGAGGCGAGAGCTTCGGCTGGGATCTCCTTGTAGCGGCGTCGAGGCCTTACGACGTCATCTTGGACATGGATTGGCTATCCACGGTTCATGCCCAGATCGACTGTTTTAGGCGCAAGGTGCGATGTGTTCGCACCGACGGGAGCAGGTTTACCTTCACCGGCGAGAAGGGAACCTTTGCAGCACAGGATGGACTTCCGCGGAGGAGAGTGCAGCCCATCTCTCATCAGTTGGCTAGCCTCATCCTAGGAGCAGTGGACGTGCGGAGTCCAGTTTTTCCTGCAGTGGTGGACCAGTACATGGATGTCTTTCCCGACGACGTTCCAAGGCTACCTCCTCGTAGAGAGGTAGACTTTTACATCGACTTGTACCCCGGGACAGCCCCGATATCTACTCCAGCATATCGGATGGCCCCCGCCGAGCTTCTAGAGCTGCGGGTAAAGTTGGAGGACTTGCAGAGCAAGGGGTTTATCTGACCCAGTGTTTCACCCTGGGCTTCCCCGATATTGTTCGCCAAGAAGGCGGACGGGAGCTTGCGACTGTGTGTCGACTATCGTCGCCTGAACCAGGTGACAGTGAGGAACAAGTATCCGCTGCCACGGATTTATGACCTCTTAGATCAGCTCAAGGGAGCGCGGTGGTTCTCGAAGATAGACCTCCGGTCAGGCTATCATCAGCTCAGTGTTCGAGACGAGGACGTGCAGAAGACGGCCTTCAGGTGTCGGTATGGCCATTATGAGTTCTTGGTTATGCCGTTCGGCGTAACCAATGCTTCAGCAGTGTTCATGAGCCTCATGAACAGGATCTTCCAGCCATACCTCGACCGATTTGTCGTGGTCTTCATTGATGACATTTTGGTATACTCGACGACTGAGGAGGAGCATTCCTACCACCTGCGAGTTGTGCTAGACACACTCCGAGAGCACCAGCTTTATGGCAAGATCTCAAAGTGCCAGTTCTGGTTACGTGAGGTCCATTTCTTGGGGCACGTCATCTCTGAGGCGGGAGTTGCAGTGGATCCCGCGAAGATCGAGGCGGTGCTAGCTTGGGAGCCACCCAGGAGCGTGACAGAGGTGCAGAGCTTCTTGGGCCTAGCCGGATACTATCGGAGATTTTTGCCAGACTTCTCCAGAGTTGCGGCACCACTCTCAGCCTTGACAAAGAAGGGGAAACCCTTTGTGTGGTCAGACAGATGTCAGCAGAGCTTCTAGGAGCTGAGACTGAGATTGACCAGCGCACCTATCTTGAGGTTGCCTGATGAGGGAGTTGGATACGTAGTTTACTGCGATGAATCAGGGACTGGACTCGGGTGCGTCCTGATGCAGGAGCGGGCCGTGATCGCCTACGGATCACGTCAGTTGAGGCCGCATGAGCAGAACTACGCCACTCATGACCCGGAGTTAGCAGCAGTGTTCTTCGCTCTGAAGACTTGGCGGCACTATCTGATGGGCGAGCGCTTCACAGTATTTTCTGACCACCAGAGTCTCAGGTATATCTTCTCTCAGAAGGACCTGAACCTGAGATAGCGGAGATGGCTTGAGTTCCTCCAGGACTATGACTTTGAGATAGTCTATACTCCTGGGAAGGGGAACGTGGTAGCCGATGCCCTCAGCAGGAGGACGGGCATTCAGCTACTTGAGGAGGCGACGGAGCAGCTAGCCTCCTTACAGATATCCTTCGTGGATAGAGACGGAGCAGCCTTTCTTCAGTCTCTCACAGTCTCTCCTCCACTTCTACAGCGGGTCAGAGAGGCTCAGTGTGGGGACGCTGACTGTGAGACCCGGCGTGCACTGATATCCTCAGGTCAGGCGCCTGATGGCTTCTCCCTTGGAGCAGAGCATGACATCCTTTTCAGAGGACGTACCTTTGTACCAGTCTCTTTACGAGAGGAGGTGCTGAGAGAGTTTCACACTTCTTCCTTGGTGGTGCATCCCGGAGTGGCGAAGATGTACCAGGATCTCAGACGACAGCACTGGTGGCCGGGCATGAAGAAAGCTGTGGCAGAGTTCGTTTCACGATGCCTCACCTGCCAGCAGGTGAAGGCAGAGCATCAGGTACCAGCAGGCTTGGTACAGCCCTTGGAGGTCCCGGAGTGGAAGTGGGACGGCATATCTATGGAATTCGTGACTGGACTTCCACGCACTTCCAGAGGTCAGGACTCCATTTGGGTGATTGTCGACCGACTCACCAAGTTGGCACACTTCTTACCCATCAGAGAGCAGGGCTCAGTGGAGAGCTTGGGACGTCTTTACGTCCAAGAGATCGTACGGCTTCACGGTGTGCCATCGTCTATCGTCTCCGATCGAGATGCTCGTTTCACTTCCCGGCTTTGGAAGGGGTTGCAGGAGGCGTTCGGTACGCGGCTCCATCTGAGCACAGCCTTCCACCCTCAGAAGGATGGTCAGACTGAGAGGACTATACAGACACTCGAGGACATGCTCCGTGCATGTGTTCTCGACTTTGGTCGCAGCTCGGAGGACCACCTACCCTTGGTGGAGTTCGCGTACAACAACAGCTACCACTCCACCATCGGGATGGCACCATACGAGGCGTTGTACGGCAGACCCTGCAGATCACCGTTGTGCTGGACAGACCCTGGGGAGTCAGCACTCGTGGGACCAGAGATGGTCCGAGCCACGACAGAGAAGGTCCAGATCATCCAGGAGAGGATGAGGACAGCTCAGAGCCGACAGAAGTCATATGCTGACAGGAGGCGGAGGCCACTAGAGTTCGAGGATGGCGACCACGTCTTTTTGCGTGTCTCACCTCGACGTGGTTTACGGAGATTTGGCCGAGGCGGCAAGTTGTCTCCATGCTTCATCGGGCCTTTCCAGGTCCTCAGCAGGATAGGAGAGGTGGCTTATCACTTGGCTCTACCACCTCAGTTGCACCGGGTGCACGACGTCTTCCATGTGTCTCAGCTGAGGAGATACGTGCACGACCCGACGCACATCATCGACTTTGGGGAGCTGGATGTGGACGATGGGGCGACTTTTGCAGAGGTCCCAGTGGAGATCGAGGATCGACAGGAGCGGGTCCTACGTGGGCGGTCGATTCCTCTTGTGCGCGTCAGATGGCAGCACGAGAACCTCCAGGAGAGCACTTGGGAGCGGGAGGCTCAGATGCGTGCTCAGTACCCCCATTTGTTCCCCTAGTTTTTGATGTATCTTTACGGGGACGTAAATCCCTGAGGTGGGAGTAATGTAAAGACCCGCAAATTTCAAGGAAATTTTTTTCTTAATTTTCTTTGGAATTTTGCAAGAGCGCAGCTTCAGACGGCACCTGATTCCGAGGCCCGGTGTGCCCGGAATCAATTTCCGAAGTTTGGCTCGGGTACGTTCAGTGAACGGACGAGCGGGTTTTTCTATCTTTTGAACCGGTGCCCGGAATCGAATTCTGAGGGCACCGATGAAATCGCAGCGCCGGTATTTTCTTAGAAACGCCTCTTCCGGAGTTGCGTTTGCTCAACCGTGGTTTTTAAAATTTTGGGCTTTAAGTCGGAAATAAAATAAAGGTTGTGCGAAAACTTTATTTTATTTCACTTAAGCCGCTTGGAAGTCACTTGGAAGCCACTTGAACTGAGTTAAAGCGGATAGGGTGCTATCCGGAAATACCCTACCCCTTGGTAGGATATTTGTGAGGTGGGGCCCGCCCGAGCCCCGCCGTTTCTTTCGCTAAGTAACGCACCCGCGAAAACCCGTCAAAGTAACTGAAAAGTCAACCGGCGCGTTTTCTTTAATTTCTTTACAGACCATTTAATTGGGCGGTTTATTTCGTGAATTAAATGGGCTGTTTCATTTGTTGAATTAATTCAACGAATTTAATGGGTCGTTACTTACGCGTTTGCGTTCGTTGGCGATTTAATAAAATAGACCAACGTGTCTATTTTGGAGGATTACTCTTTGTTCTCTGGGCCTCCACCCTCCCCACGAAGAACGCGAAGAACGCCGGAACCAAAATTCGACGACGCACACCGTGATCCGCGACGTCGACAAACTTTTCCGCGACCTTCTTCTTCTTCTTCGGCGCTTCTTCTTCCGCGGCAAACCTACGATCGGCGGTTAAAGGTGAGAATCGAATCTTCTAAATTCTCCCTTTTTATAATTCGATATCAACGGATTTAAATTAATTAAATCTGTTTGATCTTGATCCGGAGATCGTCGGCGCGACTCCTTCCCACGGTGCGACGAGCGTCTCTTCCACGACGATCACCAAATCCGCGACGACCTCTCGTCCGACGACGACGACAAAGTAGGGATTTAATTCTTGATGATTCATTCCCGTGTTTTTATTTCTTTTTGAATAAATAACCGGCATGAATATTTTCAATTAATTAAAATTGAATTGCCGTTTAAAAGAAAAAGAAGGGAACAATTTTTATCTTGATTAAAAATTGTTGTAGCCCCTTTCTCCCGTTGTTTATGACTAATGCGGAGGGTGCGGGTCTAACGAACAAGACCTGACAACCCTCCGCCGATCCTTTTCGTGTGCGGTTTTGGCAAGCGACGACGAACCGTGCGGCAAGGGCGATCCGTTGATCCCGCAGTGAAGATCGGCCCCCGGGAGGAGAAACGGCGCAGACGGGAGAGGAATCGGGCCACCGGAGCAACTGCGGCGGCCCGCGGAAGGCGGCGGCGGCGCGGGTCGCCGGCACCCGGCGCGCCGCCGGAGGATCCGCCGCAGCTCGGCCGCGGCGGCGGCGGACCGCCGGACCGCGTCTGCGGTCCGGCCACCCAACACGCGGCCCGCGCGGGCCGCGTTCCACCTAAGCCGCGGGTCAAACCCGCGACGCCCCTTGGCCGCTCGGCCGAGGTCGAGCCGGCCGGTCCGGTCGGCCGGGCCACGCTCAGGCCGGACCGGACCCGGCCCAACCGGGCCGGGCCGGGTCGGGTCGACCCGGTTCGGCCGACCCCCAGGGGGAGTTCGGGCCGGGTCGCCCCGGGCCCAGAACCCCCGTTTTCGGGCCCTCTCCGGTCTTTTGCCCATATCTTGGGCCTAGGACCTCCGATTGACGAACCGTCAGCGGCTACGTGATCCTTGGATCGATACGGTCTTTTCGGTATATTACACTCAAGGTTTCGGAAGACTTTGGGTTCGGTCGGGTTGGTTCGTACACGAAACCAACCAGGCCCTCGGAGCGGAAACGCTCATAACTTGAGCTACGGACGTCCGATCGACGTACCGTCAGCTGTGGTAGTTTCCTCTAAGTGAGACGGAACTTTTGGCATACTCCGCCCGAGGATCGGACACAGGCGGAGTACGGTCGGGTTGGTTTTTCCCTAAAAATCCAACCGGGCCCCTGGGACGAAAATGCCAATAACTCTCAGACCAGGCGTCCGATTGACGGGCCGTCTGTTGCGTTGAGATCCTGTTGTCGATACGGAACTTTTGGATACATCAACTTCGGACTACGTGTCAGTTGATGTATCAGCCTCTCGGCTCGTGGAGCAGACCCTCCTAAACGAGCTCGCTGTGTGTGGGAACCCTAGCGCTGGCTGTGACTTCGACGACAGAGCAGAGATCCTCCGTGGACTGCGACGACGACAGAGCAGAGATCCTTCGTGGACTGCGGCGACGACTGTGCAGAGATCCTCAGTGGACTGCGTCGACTACTGCACTCAGCGATCCTACGTGGATCAGTGCTACAGGTCCTGTGTGGGCCCGATCCTGTGTGGGTCATCTCTTACAGTTCTGTGTGAGCCATTGCTACAGGTCCTGTGTGGGCCTGATCCTGTGTGGGTCATTGCCGAGGTTAGTACCTATCGATCCTTCGTGGGTCCGACGACTTAGATGGATCAGTGATCATCTTTGACGTCATCTGAAAAAGTATACCTGGTTGAGCTGAATCTTATGTTACTCTTCTTTGTGGATTGTGTTGAACTATCCTATGTGGATTTACTATTTACTATTTACTCTCCCTGGTGGATTTGAGTCTTGCTTTCCTGTGTGGATCGAGTTGACCTTGAGCTCGAGAGCAGAGCTAGAAATGGGGACTTAGGTATATGTATGGGCATATACCTAAGTCGAGTCAGTTGTTTCTTCGTGGTTGCCCCTTTCTTTTGTGCTATATCCTTTGTGGATTTCGGGAGACCTTCGGGGGTCTCGGGGTCCTTACTGAGTAGTTTATACTCACCCCTGCACGGGCTATGCCCGCACCTTGTTGTGTTGGATGCAGACGACGGACAGCGCTGATCTTGGCTGGGGCGTGGAGCAGGACGGTACCTGGAGGCGGACCACTGGGCGGGACGTGCTTGGAGCGGACGTGGGACCCGAGGAGCCTGGAGGCTATCTGTACCCACCCTTCAGGTGGGATTGCCAGTGGACGACACGAGGCCGCCGTCTTTTCTTCAGTTGCTGTTCTTTTCCTTTTCAGTTGTACTTTCAGTTGGGCTTGTATTCCGGCCCCCTTTACTTTTCTGCACTTTGTAGTTACTTTCCACTTGCTGACTCTGTGGTGGTTGTTACTTATAAAGGCAATGCCTTCCCTGTTTACCAGGATTTTACGCCTTGGTGCTAGTCGCCAGCCCCTAGCCTATGGAAGGCGGGCTTGGGGTAGTCACGGCACGGGCCCCGAGGTCGGGTCGTGACATTCCCAAATATTTAACTAGTAATATTACTGGACCCAAGCATGTCGGGGTACCAAAATTTTTTCTTGATTGATTTTTTTTAGGAAACATACTTAAAGATATATTGTAAAATATTATGGTACATGGATAGTGGATCTTCCTGACACATGATAGGGGACTGCTTGAAATTCAAGAATTTTATAAAGATTTATGGTGGGCATGTCACTTTTGCTGACAATGCTAGAGGTAAAATAATTGACCTTGTCCAAATCAATAACAAAAATTCAATTTAAATTTAAAAATTACTTTTTTTAATGGATTAAAGTAGAATATACATTGTATCTCTCAATTATATGATGACGATTTCATTGTTAAATTATAAAATGATGCATGTAATGTTTTTAATTCTAAAAATGAGTTATTATTTATTGCTTTTAGAAATGAGAATGTTTATTATCTGAAAATAGGTTCTCTAGCTTCTCAAAAGTTTCTTGATAATGTGTCTTTCACAAAGAATCTTGGATTTAGAATAAGAGATTAGGCCAATGTAACAATCACTCACTTATAAATCATGAAAGTAAATGGTTATTCAAGGACCTACCGAAACTATAATTTCCAAACAATAAAGTTTGTAATACCTATCAAAAGTGAAAAAACACAAAATATTTTTCAAACCATAGAAAATAGTTTCAACTTCTCAACCACTTGAGTTGGTATAAATGGATTTTTATAGACCATCTAGATTTTAATATCTTAATGGGAAGCACTATGTCTATGTTCTTCTAGGTAACTTCTCTAAGTAAACTTGGACATTCTTTTTAGTCTACAAGAGTGAAGATTTCTCCTACTTCACCAAGTATGCTATAATAGTAGAAAACCGTAGTGGTATTATAATTAATTATTTAAGAAGTGACCATTGTCTTGAGTTTGAAAATCAATAGTTTGAATCTTTTGGCTCTGTAATGGTTATAGTTATAACTTATCTTCTCCTAGAACACCCCAACTGAATGGGTTTTTAGAAAGAAAGAATATAACCCTACAAGAAATAGCATGAACAATGCTTAATGAATATGATTTACCTATTTACTTCCGGGAATATGCTGTGAATACAACTTGTTAAATTATTAAAAGTTTCTTAATTAGACAAATTCTTATGAAAACTCACTATGAGTTATGGAATAATAGAAAACCCAAAGTTAGTTACGTAAAATTCTTTGGTTGCAAATTATATATTCTTAACACTAAGGACAATCTTGAAAAGTTGTCATCCAAAAGGGATGAAGGAATTTTCATAGGTTATTCAACATCTATTAAAGAAAATAGATTTTTTAATAAAAGAACCAAATATGTGGAATAATCTATTAATATCAAACTTGATGAAACAGATCCACATGAACCTAAAGAACCTCTTGAAAATATTGAGGATGATTTTTTCAATTTGTATATTAATTCCAAATATTATGATCTTTCAATTAAGAAATATGTTAGAACCTCCAGTACTGGAAAATTTCTAGACTCTAATCATAGTAATCCTGAATCTATTGATGAACCTAAAATAACAAGTCCATATTTTTCTACATCTATTATAACCTTTAATAATCATCCCTTAGATGTTTTAGTTGGAGAATTAGATAATGGAATACAGACTAGATATTCTCTTAGAAACCAGGTTGAACATCAAGCCTTCTTATCACAGCATGAACCTAAAAACAAAAATGATGCAATCAATGATGAATTTTTTGTGATGGATATGCAAGAAGAGTTTAATTAGTTTGAAATAAATAATGTTTTGAAACTAGTGGATAGAACTAAATACACCATGACCATATGTACTAAATGGGTCTTTGTAAACAATGTAGATGAAGAAGGAACCATTCTGATAAATAAGGTTAGATTGGATGTACCAGGATATAGTTAAGAAGATGTTATTGACTATGAAGAAACATGTTCACATGTTTCTAGACATGAATCCACTAAAATCCTTCTAGCATATGCATCTCATTTAAATTTCAAACTATATAAAATGGATGCCAAAGTGAATTCGTAAATTGGTATAAGTAGAGGATGTGTTTGTTGAACAACCCCTGGTGGTACAAAACATAATTTTCCAAATCATGTTTTTAATCTAAGAAAGGCTTTATATCGTATAAAGTAGGCTCCAAGATCATTGTATGATAGCAAAAGTAATTTTCTTATTTATGAAGGTTTTACAAAAGGTATTGAGGATCCTACACTATTTATAAAAAGAAATTTTAATGATGTTTTAGCAGTTCAAATCTATGTTTATGATATTATTTTTGGATCCTCAGTGAATTTTTTATGTATTGACTTTTCAAAAATGATGAAAAGTGAATTTGAATTGAGTTTAATAGGAGAACTCAAATTATTTATTGGATTTTATATATTTCAAAATAAGGAAGGTATTATTTTAAATAAAAGTAAATATAAAAATGATATTTTAAAAGGGATTGTCTTTGATAGTACATAAAGTAGTGATACTCCAATGATTACCACCTATAAGTTGGATATTGATGAAAATGTTAAATCTGTTGATCAATCCACTTACAGAGGAATGATTGGAAGTCTACTCTACTTATCTTCAAGTAGGATTGACATCATGATCAATGTGTGTATGTGTGCACATTTGAAAGATAATCCTAAAGAATCTCATTTAACTTCTATTAAAATAATTTTCAAATACCTCAAGTATACTACCAACTTTGGATTATTCTACCCTAAAGAACAATCATTTGATTTAGTCAGTCATTCATATGCCAATTTTGGTGGTTGTATGATAGATAGAAATAGTACCTATGGAACATGTCATATTTTTTGAAATTCTCTTATATCATGGTGTATTATAAAGATTTTTTTTGTTTCTTTATCTACTATTGATACTGAATACATAGCTACTAGTATTTTTCTTCTCAGATTTTGGGGATGAAATGCACTTTTCTAGATTATGGATATCAGGTTAGACAAGTCCGTGTAAATTATGATAATACAAGTGCTATTAACATATTAAATAATTTTGTTCCTCAATATAGAACAAAACATATTGAAGTAAGACATCAGTTTACTGATATATTCACTAAGACATTAAACTGAATGAGGGTGAGTTACATCATACATGAATTAGATATGATTAACATGTAAGGACCTACTATCAATAACTATGTGATTAAAACTTATTGTCGATGTCACACTGATAGGATATTGACAATTTCAGGCCAACACCGATAGTGTCATGTTGAAAATTCCAGGCTGACACCAACAGTGTCTGGTTGACAATGTCATTCCAACACTAAAAGTGTCATGCTATACCATGTCGAAATCATAGTGTCTTATAGAAAGTTGTCTCACTGACACCGACACTAATCTTTGACCAATGTCCACTCAATGATGGAACCCACTATCTATATCTGTTCTATCATACCTAAATGATGATTTTTGTTTATTTATTTTTATTTTAACCTAGTTTACATGATTTAAGACTTATAAATCATAAAATGATAAAATTGAGTCGATGAATCATATTTATTACTCTAAAAATCCAACTCTTACACTCCTATCATTTCCCTATTTAACCTCATACCTTTCACCTTCCTTCAATTGAACCTTTAGAATGGTTAGAGTGAAGCAAATCTTGGAAGTATATGAAGATGAATTGCAACCCGCTAAGAGGTGGAAAGTGGATTCAAGCATATCTAATCATGTTAATTCATGTCTTGCGAACCATGTGGTAACACCTGAGAAGGAATTTTTCACCAAATAGTTATTATCTAGTAAATATCATCTATTAGGAGCATTGCAAACAAAAGGGTGGCCAGGTTTGTTTTCAAATAATGAAAGTCCATATTTCCCCATGATTGTGCACGCGTTTTATCATTATGTTGAGTTTATTCTAGAAGGTAGTGAGATGTGTTAGATCAAATCAGTAGTGAATGGAATGAAGTTTTCTTTTTCTTCATGTTAATGGGTAGACTGCCTAAACATACCACATGAAGGAGTCTTTGATGATTACTAGGAAAGTACACAACCTACCAGTGAGTTGTTTTTCTATGAGGCAGCCTTGAGGGAGATGTCTAGTAATGAGTTTCACAGAATTCCTATATCTTTATATTTGTATGCTTAATGTATAATTTTATTTATGTTTACCGACACTAGTTATTTCCTATGAAAGGGTACTTTTCCTCACTGAAATATCAGGATGTATATCTCTTGTATTTTCTGGAAAAAGGAAATAAGGTTAATCTGTGTAGGTATTTTATAGTCCATATAAGTGAGCTGATAAATCCATATTGTAAGAATAATATGTGTTCTATTCCGGAAAAATATCTTCTATGATTAAGGAAAAAGGATGTGTAAGTGAATATGATGAATCCATTTCTACTTATAGTGGTATCTTCCCAAGTAAGTATATTTGGAAGAGAATAAAAATAAATTCGAATCCCTAGAAAATGGAGTGGGTTGAAGATAATGAGAAGATGTATGAAAATTTAAATCCTATTGAGCATCCTACTAGGCTGTGAGATGCGACTGATCTTGGTCTAGGACCAGATGTTGATGTTGTCAATTCTGATAAAGGGGAAGTTGAATCTTCTAGAGAAGAATGGTCTCATATAGATGATAAGAGTGACACAAATATTATTGAAAGTAAAAGGAGAATATATTTCGGACCTCTTAGTCCAAATCTAGATCTATCATCCAAGGAACCTATTATAGCTGGTGATGATGATGATGATGAAACTGAGGAATCTGGTATTGTGGAATATGAAAGTAGATAAAATGATTTAGAAGAGGAATCTGGAAAAGAAGAAGAAGTAGACAGAGAAGGACAAGAGAGTGAAAGTGGTAGTAGATCTGACAGTGAGGAAGAATGGGATGAATAATCTGGTGATAAAAGTAGATAAGGTGATAATGTTGGTGAAAGAGATGAACCTGATGATGAAATTAATGAAAGAGGTGAAAGTGACAGTGATTTTGACCATCCTTATGATAAATAAGATTCCAATTTAGAACTATCTAGTCCTGATAACCAAGGAACAGATTGTAAAACTACCTCATCCTACCGATGATGGTGTAGTGGAAAAAGATGTTTTTGAGGTTGGTAATGCTGGAAGAGTAATGTTAGGCCCACTACCTCAGTTGGTCTATGTTATAAGGAGACCTCATGTTTTGGGGGAGAAACAAGCTAGGAGTTCCCAAATTGAGGGGTAGCCTAAAGCTATAAAAGTGGTAGTTGATACACTCAATCCACTTGATGCTTATGTGTTATCTGACTGGGAATAATTTCATGGTTATATTCCTCTTGGTCAGGATTATCCAGATTCAGATGATGAGGAAAGGATAGCTATTTCAACAGGATTAGTAGTTGGGGAACCTCCGATAGTTGCTCTACTCTAGTACCAGTGCCTTCTAATTATGTATTTAATGCCAACATAAATTCCTTTAATGAATAACTATTAACTTCTATGATACTAGTCCCTCGATCTTAGACTACACCTATAGCACAACATAGTGAGAATGATACATGCTTGATTTTAGAATGAGTTGCTTCCAACATCTAAATTCAGTTGGCATCATTTCTGGAAGCTATTGGTACAGATAGTTAAGAGGTGTCTAATCAAATGGTTAAGCTTGAAACTATTGTTATCTAAATGCTCTGGGAATACAAAGCCACTATATACCAAGCTCTGCAAAGTAATTACAAATCTCTTAAATCTCCTGCTAAAGATGCTACACTAACTCTTGATTTGGACCTTATGAAGTCAGTAGTCAAGGATGTAGTGAATAGTTCCTCATTATCTATGGCTCCACCCTGCTATATTCCTCATGTTCAGTATTCAAATAGTGTGGTTATTTTAATAGAGCTAAGGGAATATTATTAGTTATTAATAGTCTATATAGATAGTGAAAGCCGGATCCGGTTAATGAAAGATGTGGGATACATTGTGAATGGGCCATCTAGCTCAACAACTCGTGTATCTCACCCTCTAGAAATAGAGATGGTCATGAATATCATTAGAGGATATGATAACCATGATGGGTGGAAATATAGCGACTCAAACCTTTTTTATAAAAAAATTCATAATTCTAAGCATAATTATACATTAGAGTACAATACAATGATCGTTAAGTCTGGTGTCTTGGAAGACTAGGTACAAAAAACATAAAACATGGGGATAAAAACCATTCTTTATTTAATATTTATAATGATATCCTAAATTCCTTTGAGCCCTTACATTTTAATTGGGTACCCTAGGGAACACATGAACAAAGGGATGAGCTAAAAAGCCCAGTAAGGGAATAAACACAAGGATGCATCTTAAGCAAATGAGTTAGAAGGCATGACAAAATGATAAAAAAGAATGGAACATATGAAATCATATCATATAAGCACGGGATAATATAAACATGGAACCATATAAATTTGGAATAATCATAAAACATTTATTTATTACAGGTCAAGGCTAACCGCCAATCCTGTTTCCCATTTTAGTACGGGTCAAGGCTAACTGCCAATCCTGTTTCACATCACATCTCAGGAGACTTAACTTTAACCAATGCATTGGAGCACTATCTGGGCACACCCATCACAACATTTTCATGAATATTATTTCCACAAAAATATTCTTTCCACATAAATAATCATACATAATAAATCGTTTATAAACATAAGGATACCCATGGACAGAATTGGGTTCCACAATGACGACATAAACCATAACCAATGAGTGTGTCATGAAAGTCTCTATGAATGAAAGGCATTAGAACATACATGGACATGCATAGGGTAACATAGGAATAAAACATGGTAGGTGGAAAAAATATAAGTTACCACTTATAATAAATATATTTGAGAAACATTATCATTAAAACATTTTTGTGTTGTTTTAAGGAAAAAACTATAGAGATTTTAAAAAATTAAATAGGAAATTGTTTAATATAAAACCATAATTGAACTAATGAGGTTTTCATAATAAAAATACTGATTTTATAAAGACAATGATGTCATAAAATAGTGGATAGGGTGCACATGAAATTGTGTAAAAATTTGGGAAGTTTATTTTAAAACGAGTGTGCTTATTAGGAAGTATCGTGGACATATTCACTTAAAAAGAATGTATATCCCCAAAAGAGAATGAGAGATGGTTCTTGGTTCATGATTTTAGAGAATATAAATAGAATGTAGATGTTTTACATAAAATGAAAATACAACTACATTTTGGTAAAAATAAATATAGAGCAACCTGAACGAATAAAGGATGTTCGGGTAGAATCCATTACGGTTTGTCGGCATGGTATCAGGTGTAACTAAGAGGGCTTGATGAGAGAGATAAGGGGTTTATCATCACTTATAAAACATTAGGGAACACTACTGGAAATCCAGCATTTCCCAACGGTTTAGAACCGTTGGTAAAGGCTACAGAACCGTTGGTATATGTTATACCAACGGTTCTGCAAACCGTGGGGAAGTAAGCCATTGGGTTAGGCTTTTCCCAACGGTTTACACAGAACCGTTGGGATAGGTTAGAAAAAATCAACATATCCCAACTGTTCTGGCAAACCGTTGGGAAATCAACAGAGCATTTTCTTTCCCAACGGTTTACAAACCGTTGGGAGAGGTTTTTACCAACGGTTCCATGAACCGTTGGTAAACACAACATTCAACAAAGTATCCCAACAGTTTCAAACCGTTGGGATAGGGTGTTTTTACCAAAGGTTCAAGGAACCGTTGGTAAAAACACCTACATATAGCCTATGCCAACGGTTTTCAAACCGTTGGCCTAGGCTTTGCTGTGAAAATTGCACAGCAACCTGCTCTGCAATTTGCACAGCAGATTTTTGGGTATTCACCCTAGGTTTCAATTCAATTTTCAATCCAATTATGCCCTTGTTTTCAATTCATTTTTCAATCCAATTATTGTACCTGTAACACATATAATGCATACATATAGAGAACAAACCAACACATACAAATAATGAAAACCAACCAACCAACACATATAATGCATCCTGAAAATATACTCATCCATAATTAAAGTAGAATTCATAACATAATTATAAACATACATAATTCATTTAGAATTCATTTTAAATTTTAGATGACAATCATATGTGGAATCCGGAATTCAATTCATAATTTGATTGGTTTTTCATATAACATATATTTTTAATAGAAATGATATCCATTTTAAACAAAATACATACATATGGAATGATACCGGTCACACCGTGCCTCGGATTGAGGCGAGGTTAACTCGTACACGTCACAAATGAATCATTGATCGTTGTCCTAAAGTATCAAAATATTCCGAAATCGTTTGGTCGGTTTTCCGTATGTCAGTTGTTGTTTTCACTTAAAATGAAGTGTTTTTTAAATAAAAGAGAGACACTTTGAATGGTGTCGGCCACACCGCGTCTCGTATTGAGGCGGGGTTAACTCGTACACATCAAAAATGACCCATGGATTGTTGTGATAAAATATAAACACAATCAGAATGTGTTTGGTTGGCTTTCCGTATGAATTTAAATGTAGTCCATTTTAAAGAAAAGAGATACACTTAGAGTGGTCTCGGCCAAACCGCGACTCAGATTGAGGCATGGTTGACTCGTACACGTAACATATGACCCATGAATCGTTGTCCTAAATTTTCAACAGATTCCGAATGCGTTTGGTCAGTTTTTCATATGTCAGTTGTTTATTTCACTTATAATCTTGTCCATTTTAAACAAAAGAGACACAGTCAGAGTGGTACCGGCCACACCGCGTCTTGGATTTAGACGGGGTTGACTCTTACACGTCTCAAATGTCCCATGGATCATTTTGCTAACGTATCGACACAATCCGAATACGTTTGGTCGGTTTTCCGTATGCCAGTTGATGTTTTTCACTTAAAATGACGTCCTTTTGAAACAAAAGACGGACACTATGAGTGGTGCCGACCACACCGCATCTCCAATTGAGGCGGGGTTGATTCGTACATGTCACATATGACACATGGATCGTTCTCCTAAAGTTTAAATGGAAACCGAATGCGTTTGGTCGGTTTTCCGTATGTACTTAAAATGTTGTCCATTTTAAACAAAAGAGAGACACTTAGACTAATCCTGACCACACCGCGACTCAAATTCATCCCGGGTTGGCTCTTACATGTCACATATGACCCATGGATCGTTGTGATAAATTATCAAAAGATTACGAATGCATTTGGTCGGTTTTGCGTATGTTAGTTGTTCTTTTCATTTATAATCATGTCCATTTTAAACAAAAGAGACAGAGTTAGAGCGGTGTCGGCCACACCGCGTCTCGGATTAAGACGGGGTTGACTTGTACACATCACATATGACTCATGGATCGTTGTGCTAAAGTATCGATAGAATCCGAATGCGTTTGGTCGTTCTTCCGTATGTCAGTTGATGCCTTTCACTTAAAATGACGTCCTTTTGAAACAAAAGACGGACACTTTGAGTGGTGTCAGCCGCACCGCATGTCAGATTGAAGCGGAGATGATTCGTACACATCACATATGACCCATGGATCGTTCTCCTAAAGTTTCAACGGAAACCGAATCCGTTTGGTCATTTTTCCGTATGTACTTAAAATGGTGTCCATTTTAAACAAAAGAGAGTCACTTAGACTTATCCTGGCCACACCGCGACTCAGATTCATCCCGGGTTGGCTCGTATATGTCACATATGACCCATGGATTGTTGGGATAAATTATCAACAGATTCAGAATGGTTTGGTCGGTTTTCCGTATGTCAGTTGATGCTTTTCACTTAAAATGACGTCCTTTTGAAAAAAAAGATGGACACTTTGAGTGGTGTCGGCCACACCACGTCTCCGGATTGAGGTGAAACCACCTTGCAACATTCTAATTATTATTCGTGATGTGTACGCGCAGACGGCACGTCAATCGGACGTGCGGTTTGCGCGGTACGACTCAATATTCGTGTTTTAAGTGATGCGCGCGCTTCGTAAACGCGCGTGAGGGGGGTCCAAATGGGCCAAAAGAAGTTGGAATGGCCTGAAATCAGACGAAAAAAATGGGAGAGTGATTTATGAAGTGGTCGAGCAGACGACACGTCCATCGGACATGCCGTGTGCCCGCGGTGACCGACAACGTAGTTCTGGTGTCAGAAACGGCCAAAACGGGCGTCCAACGGTCAAATTCATAGCGGACGACCCCATATTGAGCTGAAACCACCGTGCAACATTATAATTATTATTCGTGATGTGTACGGGCAGACGGCACGTCAATCGGATGTGCGGTTTGTGCGGTACGGCTCAATATTCGTATTTTAAGTGATGCGCGCGCTTCGTAAACGCGCGTGAGGGGGGTCCAAACGGGCCGAATGAATTCGGAATGGCCTGAAATCAGACGAAAAATACGGGTGTGTGATTTCTGAAGTGGTTGAGCTAACGGCACGTCAATCGGACATGCCGTGTGCCCGCGGTGACCGACAACGCAGTTCTGGTGTCATAAACGGCCAAAACGGGCGTCCAACGGTCAAATTCATAGCGGACGACCTCGGATTGAGCTGAAACCACCGTAAAACATTCTAATTATTATTCGTGACATGTACGCGCAGACAACACATCAATCGGACATGCGGTTTGCGCGGTACGGCTCAATATTCATGTTTTAAGTGATGCGCGCGCTTTGTAAACGCACGTGAGGGTGGTCCAAATGGGCCGAACGATTTCGGAATGGCCTGAAATCAGACGACAAATACGGGTGAGTGATTTATGAAGTGGTAGAGCAGAAGGCACGTCAATCGGACGTGCCGTGTGCCCGCGGTGACCGACAACGCAGTTCTGATGTCATAAACGGCCAAAACAGGCGTCAAACGGTCAAATTCATAGCGGACGACCTCGGATTGACCTGAAAACACCGTGAAACATTCTAATTATTATTCGTGACGTGTACGCGCAGACGGAACGCCAATCAGACATGCGGTTTTTGCGGTACGACTCAATATTCGTGTTTTAAGTGATGCACGCGCTTCGTAAACGCGCGTGAGGGGGGTCCAAAAGGGCCGAACGAAGTCGGAATGGCCTGAAATAAGACGAAAAATACGGGTGAGTGATTTCTGAAGTGGTCGAGAAGACGGCACGTCAATCGGACGTGTCGTGTGCCCGCGGTGACCGACAATGCAGTTCTGGTGTCATAAACGGCCAAAACGGGCGTCCAACGGTCAAATTCATAGCGGACGCCCTCATATTGAGCTGAAACCACCGTGCAACATTCTAATTATTATTCGTGACGTGTATGCGCAGACGGCGCGTCAATCGGACGTGCGGTTTGCGCGGTACTGCTCAATATTCGTATTTTAAGTGATGCACGCGCTTCGTAAACGGGCGTGATGGGGGTCCAAACGGGCCAAACGAAGTCGGAATGACCTGAAATCAGACGAAAAATACGGGTGAGTGATTTCTGAAGTGGTCGAGCAGACGGCACGTCAATTGGACGTGCCATGTGCCTGCGGTGATCGACAACGCAGTTCTGGTGTCATAAACGGCCAAAACGGGCGTCCAACGGTCAAATTCATAGCGGACGACCTCAGATTGAGCTAAAACCACCGTGAAACAATATAATTATTATTCGTGACGTGTACGCATAGACGGAACGTCAATCGGACGTGCGGTTTGCGCGCTACGGCTCAATATTTATATTTTAAGTGATGCGCGCGATTCGTAAACGCGCGTGAGGGGGGTCCAAACAGGCCGAATGAAGTCGGAATGGCCTGAAATCAGACGAAAAATACGGGTGAGTGATTTATGAAGTGGTCAAGATAACGGCACGTCAATCGGACGTGCCGTGTGCCCGCGGTGACCGACAACGCAGTTCTGGTGTCATAAACGGCCAAAACGGGCGTCCAACGGTCAAATTCATAGCGGACGACCTCGGATTGAGCTGAAACCACCGTGAAACATTCTAATTATTATTCGTGATGTGTACGCGTAGACGGCACGTCAATCGGACGTGCGGTTTGCGCGGTACGGCTCAATATTCGTGTTTTAAGTGATGCGCGCGCTTCGTAAACGCACGTGAGGGTGGTCCAAACGGGCCAAACGATTTCGGAATGGCCTAAAATCAGACGAAAAAATACGGGTGAGTGGTTTATGAAGTGGTCGAGCAGACGGCACGTCAATCGGACTTGCCGTGTGCCTGCGGTGACCGACAACGCAGTTCTGGTGTCATAAACGGCCAAAACGGGCATCAAACGGTCAAATTCATAGCGGACGACCTCGGATGGACCTGAAAACACCGTGCAACATTCTAATTATTATTCGTGACGTGTACGCGCAGACGGCACACCAATCGGACGTGCGGTTTTTGTGGTACGGCTCAATATTCGTGTTTTAAGTGATGCGCGCGCTTCGTAAACGCGCGTGAGGGGGGTCCAAATGCGCCGAACGAAGTCGGAATGGCCTGAAATCAGACGACAAATACGGGTGAGTGATTTCTGAAGTGGTCGAGCAGACGACGCATCAATCAGACGTGCCGTGTGCCCGCGGTGACCGACAACGCAGTTCTGGTGTCATAAACGTTCAAAACGGGCGTCCAACGGTCAAATTCATAGCGGACGACCTCATATTGAGCTGAAACCACCGTGCAACATTCTAATTATTATTCGTGACGTGTACGCGTAGACGGAACGTCAATCGGACGTGCGGTTTGCGCGGTACGGCTCAATATTCTTATTTTAAGTGATGTACGCGCTTCGTAAACGCGCGTGAGGGGGGACCGAACAGGCCGAACGAAGTCGGAATGAGCTGAAATAAGACGAAAAATACGGCTGAGGGATTTCTAAAGTGGTCGAGCAGACGGCACGTCAATTGGATGTGCCATGTGCCCATGGTGACCGACAACGCAGTTCTGGTGTCATAAACGGCCAAAACGGGCATCCAACGGTCAAATTCATATCGGATGACCTCAGATTGAGCTGAAACCACCGTGAAACATTATAATTATTATTCTTGACATGTACGCACAGACGGCACGTCAATCGGACGTGCGGTTTGCGCGGTACGGCTCAATATTCGTATTTTAAGTGATGCACGCGATTCGTAAACGCGCGTGAGGGGGGTCCAAACGGGCCGAACGAAGTCGGAATGACCTGAAGTCAAACGAAAAATACAAGTGAGTGATTTCTGAAGTGGTCGAGCAGACGGCACGCCAATTGGACGTGCCCTGTGCGCGCGGTGACCAACAACGCAGTTTTGGAGTCACAAACGGCCAAAACGGGCGTCAAACGGTCAAATTCATAGCGGACGACCTTGGATTGAGCTGAAACCACCGTGAAACATTCTAATTATTATTCGTGACGTGTACGCAAAGACGGAACGTCAATCGGACGTGCGGTTTGCGCGGTATGGCTCAATATTTGTATTTCAAGTGATGCGCGCGCTTCGTAAACGCGCGTGAGGGGGGGCCCAAATGGGCCGAATGAAGTTGGAATGGCCTGAAATCAGACGAAAAATATGGGTGGGTGATATCTGAAGTGGTCGAGCTAACGGCACGTCAATCGGACGTGCCGTGTGCCCGCGGTGACCGACAACGCAGTTCGGGTGTCATAAACGGCCAAAACGGGCGTCCAACGGTCAAATTTATAGCGGACGACCTCGGATTGAGATGAAACCACCGTGAAACATTCTAATTATTATTCTTGACGTGTACGCTCAGACGACATGTCAATCGGACATGCGGTTTGCGCGGTACGACTCAATATTCATGTTTAAGTGATGCGCGCGGTTCGTAAACGCACGTGAGGGTGGTCCAAACGGGCCCGAACGATTTCGGAATGGCCTGAAATCAGATGAAAAATACAGGTGAGTGATTTATGAAGTGGTCGAGCAGACGGCACGTCAATCGGGCGTGCCGTGTGCCCGCGGTGACCGACAATGCAGTTCTGGTGTCATAAACGGCCAAAACGGGCGTCAAACGGTCAAATTCATAGCAGACGACCTCGGATTGACCTGAAAACACCGTGAAACATTTTAATTATTATTCGTGAGATGTACGCATAGACGGTACGCCAATCGGCCGTGCGGTTTGCGCGGTACAGCTCAATATTCGTGTTTTAAGAGATGCGCCCGCTTCGTAAACGCGCGTGAGGGGGGTCCAAACGGGCCGAACGAAGTCGGAATGGCCTGAAATCAGACAAACAATACGGGACAGTGATTTCTGAAGTGGTCGAGCAGACGGCACATCAATCGGACGTGCCGTGTGCCCGCGGTGACCGACAACGCAGTTCTGGTGTCATAAACGACCAAAACGGGCGTCCAACTGTCAAATTCATAGCGGACGACCTCAGATTGAGCTGAAACCACCATGAAACATTATAATTATTATTCGTGACGTGTACGCGTAGACGACACGTCAATCAGACGTGCGGTTTGCGCGGTACGGCTCAATATTCGAGTTTTAAGTGATGTGCGCGCTTCGTAAACGCGCGTGAGGGTGGTCCAAACGGGCCGGACGATTTCGTAATGGCCTGAAATCAGGCGACAAATACGGGTGAGTGATTTATGAAGTGGTCGAGCAGACGGCACGTAAATCGGACGTGCCGTGTGCCCGCGGTGATCAACAACGCAGTTCTGGTGTCATAAACGGCCAAAACGGGCGTCAAATGGTCAAATTCATAGCGGACGACCTCGGATTGACCTGAAACCATCGTGAAACATTCTAATTATTATTTGTGACGTGTACGCGCAGACGGAACGTCAATCGGACGTGCGGATTGCGCGGTACGGCTCAATATTCGTGTTTTAAGTGATGTGCGCGCTTCATAAACGCGCGTGAGGGGGGTCCAAACGGGCCGAACGAAGTCGGAATGGCCTGAAATCAGACGAAAAATACGGAACAGTGATTTTTGAAGTGGTCGAGCAGACGGCACATCAATCGGACGTGCGTGTGCCTGCGGTGACCGACAACGCTGTTCTGGTGTCATAAACGGCCAAAACGGGCGTCCAATGGTCAAATTCATAGCGTACGACCTCAGATTGAGCTGAAACCACCGTGCAACATTCTAATTATTATTCTTGACGTGTACGCGTAGACGGCACGTCAATCGGACGTGCGGTTTGCGCGGCACGGCTCAATATTCTTGTTTTAAGTGATGCACGTGCTTCGTAAATGCGCGTGAGGGGGGTGTCCGGGGGTTGTCCAGGGGTTGTTCAGGGGGCTGTCCGGGGGTTGTTCAGAGGGTTGTTCAGGGGTTGTTCAGGGGTTGTTCAGGGGTTGTTCTGGGGGGTTGTCCGGGGTTGTTCAGGGGGCTGTCCGGGGGGTGTTTGGGGGGTTGTTTGGGGTCCAAGGGGGATGGTGGGGGGCTGTCCGGGGGCTGTCCGGGGGGTTATCCGGGGTCCAGGGTGGAGGGTTGGGGGTTGTACAGGGGGCTGTCCAGGGGGCTGTCCGCGGGGGCTGTCCGAGGGGGCTGTCCGGTGGGTGTCCGGGGGGATGTCTGGGGACCAATGACGTAGCAAATTGGTTGACCAATAAGGCAAATCAAAAAAGATACTTCTCTTCCTTCAATTGTAACAGGTTTCTGTGGAAACATTCTTTCTCTTTCCAAATTTCATTTGACCCTTCCCGAATAAAAAACTGAAATCTTTCAATTCATTAAGCACATCAGTTCCAGACATACGCTGAGGTGGATCATCGGTCTCTATAGTATTATCAAATCTTCGACGATTCATTCTATATGGATGATCCTTTGGAAAAAATCGTCGATGTCCCATAAAACTGAAACTACAACGATGTTTCAGTCTTCTGGATCGTGTATTCTTCATACAAACTGGACATGACAGTTTTCCCTTCGTGCTCCATCCAGACATCATTGCATAAGCCGGAAAATCATTGATCGTCCACATAAGCACATCACACATATGAAATATGTCTTTAGAACATGCATCGTATGTGCGCACACCCACATCCCAAAGAAGTTTCAACTCTTTTATTAAAGCTTGCATGTATACATCAATATCAATGCCAGGATCAGAAGGACCAGATATGAGTATACTCATGAAATTGAAAGTTTTTTTCATACACAACCATGGGGGAAGATTATAAATGTGTATAAAAACTGGCCATGTGCTGTGCGAAGTAAGCATATGCCCAAACGGATTAAAACCATCGCATGAAAGACCCAACCTCACATTACGCACGTCAGCTGCAAAATCAGAATGTCGAGCATCAAATCTCTACCATGCAAATCCATCTGCAGGATGAAACCAACTCATCATTAGTCTTCTTTCTCTCGGTATCATGCCATCTCATTTTTATTGATATGTCATCAGACATAAAAATATTCTGGAGTCTGGGGATCAATGGAAAGTGCCACATTACTTTCTGTGGAACGCGGGATGGTGTTCCATCAGATTTTGACTTTCAGCGGGATGTGCCACATTTTATACATTCATTTCGTTCAGCGGTTTCTTCCCAGAATAAACTGCAATCTTTCGGGCAAGCATGAATTTTGTTTCTGGAAAATCCAAGTTCTTCAACTAACTTCCATGCCATATAGTGGTTTGAGGGAATAACTGCATCATCTGGAAGTAAATCCTTCAAGAGGGTAAGAATGTAATCGATTGCTGTATTAGAAATCCCATACATAGTTTTTCCATGAAACAATCGAATTAAAAATTCCAGCTTTTTCATTTTATCGCATTGTCGTTATACTGGAGTCGTGGCAGCATCATTCAATTTTTTTCACCCTATCAATATCATCATTTTCACTAGAAGCATCAGTTGTCCTCATATCGACGTCTTCTTTAGTCGAAATCCTTTCTTTTTCATGATGACTAATAAACGGAAACAGATCATCTAACAAATTCTCCATTCCATTCCTTTCATTTCGATCATCACCAATTTGAGATTTCATTTTCTCCCCATTGTGATACCACACAATGTAGTTTTCTTGAAAACCATTTTTGGTTATGTGGTAGCTGACTTCTTCACGACTCAACCAAGGTCTACCAACACAATTGGAACATGGGAAGTGTATGCGACCACTATCTGAAGCATTGTGAAATGTAAAATCTATAAAGCTCTCCAAATTGTTTTGAAAATCGCTTGAGATACGATCGGTTTCATACATCCAACTTCTGTCTATTCTGTAAAAAAATTCATATAAGTCATTTTGTCATAAACAATTCAATAGGATGGATCTTTAATAGAAAAAAACATTTATGTAAATGATAAAGGAAGAAAATAATCATGGTATCAACTAGACATGTGAAAAAAACATACTAATGTGTTATAGAAAAAATGTAAAACCAACAAGAACTTAATGTGTTATCACATCAGAGAATGCCTCATCCCATAACCATATTAGTAGGGTACCCTCGTGGACAGCCCCGCCCACCCCCCCGTGGACAACCCACCCACCCCCGTGGACACCACTCCTACCCCCCTAGATAGCCCCAACAACCCCCGTGGATAGCCCACCCACCCCCCTCGACACCCCTTCTCCCTATGGACATCCCCCCACCCCCTTGGATAGCACGCCCACAAACCTGGACACCCCCTACCCCCTGTGGCCAGCCCACCCACCCCCCTGGATAGCCCGACCACCCCTCCTTGACAGCCCGGCCACCCCTGTGGACATCCCGTCCACCCTTGTGGACAGCCCGCCCACCCCCGTACCACCCTGGACACCACGTACCCCCCTGGATAGCCCCGCCCACCCTCCCAAACAGCCCACACCCCCTTCCCTGCAACCCACCTAGACATACCACCCCACCTGGACACCCCACACACCCCTCCCCCACCAGGACACCCCACCCAGACCCCCATGACAGCCCACACCCCCTGGACAGCCCCGCCCACCCCTATAGACACCCTGCCCACCCCTAGACAGCCCAACCACCCCCGTGGACAGCCCACCCACCCCCCTCGACACCCCTTCTCCCTATGGAAATCCCCACCCCCTTGGATAGCACGCCCACAACCCTGGACACCCCTACCCCCTGTGGCCAGCCCACCCACCCCCCCTGGACAGCCCGCCCACCCCTCCTTGACAGCCCAGCCACCCCCGTGGATAGCCCGTCCACCCTTGTGGATAGCCCGCCCACCCCCATAGCTCCCTGGACACCCCGTACCCCCCAAGGATAGCCCCGCCCACCCTCCCAAACAGCCCACACCCCCTCCCCTGCAACCCCACCACCACCACCTAGACATACCAACCCCCCTGGACACCCCACACACCCCTCCCCCACCAGGACACCCCACCTGGACCCCCAGGACATCCCACACCCCCTGGACAGCCCCGCCCACCCCCGTGGACAGCCTTTCCCACCCCCGTGGATAGCCCCGCCCACCCCCGTGGACAACCCACCCACCCCCGTGGACGCCCCCTACCCCTAGACAGCCCAACCACCCCCGGTGGACAGCCCACCCACCCCCCTCGACAACCCTTCTCCCTATGGACAGCCCCCCACCCCCTTGGATAGCCCGCCCACCCCCCTGGACACCCCTACCTCCCGTGGCCAGCCCACCCACCCCCCCTGGACAGCCCGCCCACCCCTCCTTGATAGCCTGACCACCCCCGTGGACAGCCCGTCCACCCTTGTGGACAGCCCGTCCACCCCCGTACCCCCCTGGACACCCCGTACCCCCCCTGGATAGCCCCACCCACCCTCCCAAATAGCCCACACCCCCCCTTCCCTACAACCCCACCACCACCACCTAGACATACCACCCCACCTGGACACCCCACACACCCCTCCCCCACCAGGACACCCCACCCAGACCCCCAGGACAGCCCACACCCCCTGGACAGCCCCGCCCACCCCCGTGGACACACCCTACCCCCTAGACATCCCAACCACCCCCGTGGACAGCCCACCCACTCCCCTCGACACCCCTTCTCCCTATGGACACCCCCCACCCCCTTGGATAGCCCGCCCACCCCCCTGGACACCCCTACCCCCAGTGGCCAGCCCACCCACCCCCCCTGGACAGCCCACCCACCCCTCCTTGACAGCTCGGCCACCCCCGTGGACAGCCCGTCCACCCTTGTGGACAGCCCGCCCACCCCCGTACCCCCCTGGACACCCCGTAACCCCCCTGGATAGCCCCGTCCACCCTCCCAAATAGCCCACACCCCCCGCCCCTGCAACCCCACCACCACCACCTAGACATACCACCCCCCTGGAATGTGTAGAAATAACATAAAAATACATGATATATAGATAGCACCAAATACTCAACCTATGGGTTCACATTAACTACATAATCACACACTTCACTACTACCATAAAACACATAAACCACACCACCACCACACAAGATGCATAGAATTTCTCACATTCATTTATAAGCCACTTCATTCACACTTACATTGTCCATTCATTTAATGTTAAATTAATTAAATCCATTTACCACACATCATACACCACAACTTCATCACACAACACCTCCACACGACACAACACCACCACACATCATCACTATCATACAACTTCACATGTCACCTCCATGCCCACTAACCATCACATTACAACCCCACATATCACAAAGTCCAACTGGTCACCTCAATCCCCATAAAACACCCTAC
Organism: Viscum album; assembly: GCA_963277665.1. Classification (NCBI taxonomy): domain Eukaryota; kingdom Viridiplantae; phylum Streptophyta; class Magnoliopsida; order Santalales; family Viscaceae; genus Viscum; species Viscum album. The sequence goes on from OY728119.1 coordinate 2,052,268,045, forward strand.
AACATACAATGAAACAGAACAAAAAACCTCTCATAGAGGTAACATACCGCAACTTCCACAATGTATTTATTCAAGGTCTTTTATTACATTACCGCTTTATTTATCATGGGCATTATAACACAACTGATATTCCAGGGGAAACTAATTAATTAACAACATATTCATTCATTTCCCTGTTTTTCACGGTGAAATCACATCAAAATCCTAACTTAAAACAAAAATATTAGATCAATAACAATAAAAACAAGGTACCATATATGTATAAAGAATAAAATACCTGATTTGAGATGATTCAGCTGGGTTTTCACCTATTCGGATGGGGAGTTCAAGATTAGCAGAGAGTTGGAGCTCGATTGATAAATTAAAACTGAAATATGAGATCAATAACAAAAAAATAAGATAGTATATGTGTATAAAGGAAAAAATACCTGATTTCAGATGAGTTTTCACCTGTTCCAATGTTCGGATGGAGGGAGTTCGTGAGAGGAGGGAGAGCAGCCCCGCTGGATAAGAAATTTAGGGTTCTGTCCGAATGGGGGGAGAGCAGGCCCATGCCTGTATTTGGGGGAATTCTTTCCCAACGGTTTTAAAAACCGTTGGGAAAGGACCCTTTTCCCAACTATTCAGGGGAACCGTTGGCAAAGGGGTTCTCTAGGGGGACTTTTCCCAACGGTTCACTAGAACCGTTGGCTAAAATGTCTCCAAGACACCCCTTTACCAACGGTTTGGGGAAACCGTTGGCAAAGGGGTGGCCTTTCCCAACGGTTTCACTAAACCGTTGGGAAATCCTTCCCTGGACATTCCTTTGCCAATGGTTCTGTATAACCGTTGGTAAATATGTCCTACCCCAATGGTTTATGCCAACCGTCGGTAAACACCCGTTGGGAAAAATCCTATTTCCAGTAGTGGAAGTATGGTGTGGTGAGAAAACATACCCCATCACATGGTATTACACAAAAAAGGAATATCATAGGGAAAAATCATGATTAAGAGTGAAAAGAAGGGGATCCCTTACCTTAAATTTGTTGGTGTTCTCCACATGTTATTAAAGACCTGAATAAACAAATTAGGATTATTAATTAAAAATTCCAGAACCTATTCTATATGTAATTGATTTATTATAACTTTCACGAACCGAATTTGGTCTCCATCAAACTGGTACCAAATCTGGCTCATGGCAAGGCCCTAAGGGCGTTCCCTATCCCCACAAGCTATCACAAGTGCACAGGTTTAATAAAAATTCAGTTGGGAACGATTTACTCGAGTTTGGATTCATAAAATAATCAAAAACCAAAGAGAATACAAATCTAAAAAATTATGCCAAACAATACTTAATAAAATTCAGAACTGAGTATATGGGTTTAAACAATACACAAGAGGTCCAAAGGTGTTCAAAAGTTGTATAAAAACATCCCAAGAGACTCCACACGACAAGGGGTTATCACCCACGAGCTGTCTCCACAACACTACACCATTGAGAGAAACTAGCAAACCAAACCGCCATCGCCCAAGGCCTTGCCTTTGCCTGTGTCCAACATGATCAAGTATACTTACACCTAAAGGTGTAAGTAGGGTGTGAGACTAATCCCAATAGGCTATCACCAAATTATTCCAAGTGATAGGCATTATAAAATAAAAATCTTGCGAGAGTTATAAACAGAAAATGGTAGCATTTATTTCTAAAATTGAAACTTTGAAAAGAGAATAACATTCAATGGGGATAACATTAAATAATGAGTGAATTTTAATAAAACATGAAATATAATGATTTTCGCATCCCAAAATACCATAAGGCAATGATAAATTCCAAAAAGTCCATGAGCACCAAGCATAAGAATACCCCTAGGTACTAGTTAGTTGTGAGCCCCATGTACGTCATACCTCAGTGAAAGTAACCATAATAAAATTCGTTCTCATGAACGAGCCACTAGTAGGGAGCATACCTATAAACTAGTGTTCTACAATCATCTCCATTTTAGTTTTTTTAGTGTTATCTATGTCATACTTGCTATGTGAACCATGGTCAAAACCCCTCTGTTCACTAGCGTACTAGTACACATTAGCCCACCTAGTTACCCGGGTTTCCCATCTTGTGCTCAAATAGTAACCACATGCTACCAAAATCAATTTTCACTTATAAATATCTATTCTGGTCACACACATTCAAAATAGTAGCTACACATTCTTTGAACCTTTTTATATATCTCAATAAACCACTTATAATTTCCATAAAACAATTTCAAGAAAAGTAATCAAATTTTGCACATTAAATTCATCTAAAATCCCACATTTAAAACCCAATGGAGACCAATATTATACCAAACCAGAAATTCCAGAATCAAAACATTTTTATAAATCCAATCCATGAATTATAAAACAACACCAAGAGGCACAACATGGGTTGTACATGTAAAACACCCATTTTCACACAAAATTCGCACTTATAAACCAGCCGCTTTAAAAATTCTACCCAAATAAATTTTCTCAATCAAAATAATGAAGGAGGAACATAATGGAAACATAAATACAGCAATACAACTCATTCTACAATACCTACATATGGAATCACCTACCAAAAGAGTCAAGAACCACAAATCCTAGTGCGGAACTTCAACCGCACCACCACCGCACCACAAGGGAGTGATATCAAACCTAAAACCATTGTATTGGACCAAGAAACTAAAAATTAAACCCTAGGTACAAATCCCTAGCTTCAGGACATTTTTGGATTCAAGAAAAATTAGGGAAAGCTTAACGAAAAGGAAGGAACTTAGAAGGATAGTCACTTACTTGAGAAATATGGACGATTTTAGAAACCAGAGAATTTCGGCCCCAATTATCAACTGATAAAAATCTCCAAATATAGATAAACTAATCTGGGGGTGCGTATAGGTACAGTGGGAGAATGTGAGAGGTAGAATCATATAAAAATGATTACAAATGAATATTTTATGAAATAATTAAAAAAACATTTTAAAACTGGAAATGGGTTTTCGGGTTGTCCCAATACCTAATTTGATCACCCAAATCCAAGATGCTAATGAATTTTTAAGGGGCCCAAATTACTTTGGTGGTTTTAATAGTTACATTAATTTAATTTTGAAAGTTTAATGGGTGAAAATTGTTGAAAAAAGAAGGTTTTATTAAAGATTCAAAATTTACTTTCAAAACTAGAAATGGGCTCTCGGGTTGGCCCAAATTTTGAAAACCCACCATTTCCTTCAAAAATGCATGGAAAACCCCCAAAACAAATCAAGGATGTAAATTAAATGAAACATACCTTTAAAAATATTTCATTTATGTGATAATAACCCTTTTTATTTCATTCAGGGCCTTCTTGATTAGTTTTAAGGTTCAATTTCATTGTTCGGGCTCGTTTGTTTACCTGGTTTTAAAAGATCGATTCGCTTATATTCTAGTTCGGATAAACATGAAAGATGGAAGTCGTTGACCAGAAATTATTTTATATGCTATTATTGAAAATCTTGGAGATTACATGGTATTAAATTTAATTTGGATACTTAGATTGAAGTCGAACTATTATATAAAACCATAGTGACAATAATTGATGGGTTTGATTACAAAGAACATGTTTTGATTTACAACTTAATACCGTTTGTACAAAAATATTACAGAATAAAAAAAGGATATATTACACATATATAATCTGGTTAAAACATAAAAAAATGGATTCTTGACCATATTTAATGATGATAATAGAAATTGATAAATTGTGGTCCTTGAATGTGCTAAATTGGCATATCTCGAAGGGTGCTTTCATTTCTTTCAAACAAAAGGTGAGGAAAGGAGAGAAGATAATGAAGTGTCACATTAGCATAATAGAATTCCATTACATGTATTCTACTAGATTTATCATACCATTTGGTTGAAGGGATGTGAGTAAAGAACAAAAAATAAAATAACTTAAAAATATGAAGGAATTGGAACGAGGAATTTACCTCTTGAGACTTCCTCCTTTTAGAACCTCTTATGTGGAGAGGTCTTGGTATTTTGAAGAGTAAAGGAGATTTTGGATGTGGGGGGGGGGGATCTTGGGGAAGTATTTGGTCATAATATTGGTAAGTAACAAGTATTGAGAAGAGTGAAGAGAAGATAGAGTGGAGGGGGGATTTATAGTGGAGGAGGGAGGGTATTTCTCAATATAAAATTCATTAATTTATTAATTCCCCACAAGACAATGAATAGTGATTCTTCCATGACAAAGAATTGTAATGTTATCTTGTGATCTCGAACTAATTGGTCTTACATCAGTAGAACATCATCAATGACTCAATAAATCTCTTATTTAGCATTTATCGTAAATTATCGCATTTTACTATTCATCAAATATTCAAGTATTTCAGAAAAATCCCAAAAATTTACCCTTACTATTTTTTGACATGTAAAATCAAAAAATGAAGTCCATTTTTTCAAAAATAATTTTATAAATATGACTATTTTAATATTTAAAAAAATCATAATTTATTATCATAGACTAGTTTTAAAACATTCATTTACTAATTCTAAAGTATAGGTATATCATACATTAAACTTGAATATTATTTATATATTATCATAGGTAAGGTTACTATTCATTAGGGTATATCACGATTCATAAGGGTATTTTACTATTCATACGGGTATGTAACTATTCACCAAAAATTATGTTTTCCTTATCGGACTCCAAATAACTTATTGATCACAACCGTGTTTGTTGGATTTTGGAAATTCCAAACAAAGATGTGACAAAAATATGTTTAAAGGAAACCGAGCACTTATTAGTTCATTATGTTGTGTTTTCCTGTGATTTTATGAAAGAATTATAACAGATTAATCTCCATTTATAAAACATTAGGTCATTACAGGAACTGATCTGTAAAGTCTATCAAAAATAAAGAAGAGGAGTGATCATATCTATGACATGGTCAGATTTTTATTCATACAAGGCTACAAATGCTTAGGTGGAAAGAACCAAATAATGAATTTTTATTTCAAGAGGATATACAAAAAGCATCAGTTAGAAATCCACTTCCATATTTTAGTTGATAACCTATGAATTCCTCTAGTAACCCAGGACTTCATAGATCAAGTGATGTTGGTCTAAGAGTTTACTCCTACAATTGCACAATTCATTGAGTATTTGGGGATTTCACAACGGATATGTAGTTTGGTGGAGAAATAATCATGGATTTCAACAATCTTCTCAAGACATATCTACATGTCCAGATTACTATGATTGTTTCCCCTCATGCCAATCATATCAGGCCACCTCTGGAACCTGTTAGCTCTACTTCTTCCCAAATGCCTTCTTTGAAAATGACTCATGCTCAAGCTTTCAAATAGATTCATCCTGTCATTTTTAGGGAGCTTGCTGGCCCTCCTTCCTCTATTGTCCCATCTTGGTCCCTTGTGTCCTTACTGGAGTTCATTTTTCCTCTCTTAGAATTCATTATAAACCTCCAGCCACTACTTATACATATATTGATCCAATCCATGAAGTTCCTGATAAGGTAAAGGCAATAATGGACCCTCTTTGAAGAAGAAGTAGAAGTTTGGATCACTTGTTTGATAGGGATGATTTTTTGTACTTCTCTGTTGTACTTTTACAATTTGATCTATAATGTAATTTTCATTCATAATGAAATATATTATCTTTTCATTTACTGATAATTTATTTTATTCATTGATCATTATTCATTACGATCTTTACTTTTTTTGATAATACCAAATGGGAGAGAATAAAATAAGCATTATAGAATTATGAATAAGTTTAGCTATGGAGATAGTAAGCACAATACCTACTTTTATCATTATGAATCAACTGATTGTAAATTATAATTCCATGATTTTTTATCATTAAAAAGGGGGATATTGTTGGCCCTCTCTAGTTTTTATAATCAAAAATCATGTCCAATCATGTTTATTTATGTCAAATAATGATTATTTAAGTTCAATAATGTTTAACTATGTTTATCTATGTTCAATTATAAGTTTAAAATATTATGTTAAATTTTATACTATAAGTTATGTAAAAAGACAACATGGATAAGTATGAGTCACCGAAAGCTAAGTCATAGAAAGACTCCCTAAAAGAAACAATACTAATTCACCAATAGAATAGACAACTCACTAATAGAACATATGACTCACCAGCAGAACAGATGAGTCACAAATAGATCAAATGAATCACCGAGAGAATAGATGACTCAACGAAAGAAAAAAGACTCATTGATAGAACCAACGACTAACATACAAAATAGATGACTCACTGAAATCACAAATGAGTCACTGATAGAACAAATGACTCAACGATAGAACATATGATTCATCGACAACTCAAACAACTCTTTGATAGAACAGATGACTAACTGACAAATACAAGTCTGAGTCTCCGATTGTCTAAGACACTGAAAGAACTAGTCACTGATAGTTTGTGACAATAATGTGATGACATACTGATGCATTAATTCACCAACAAAATGAGTCACCTACAAAAGGAGTCACTAATAGAAGGAGTCATCAATTGAATAACAAATCATTCAATACATAGAAAATTTTCATTACTCATATCTTCCAAATTAACACTAAAATTCATATTTATGAAAATCTGGATTTCATATAATATTAATGAACTTATCTTTTTTTAAAGACATTGTCAAAGAACCGTATGAGGTACGAGGAAGCCCTCATGGAAAGGATCATGCCTATTTTCGACCTTTATAGAATATAAAAAGAAACCACTCAAGAAAATATAAAGGTAGACATATCAAGTGAATTGGTGAATTGAAAGAAAGTAGAAAAAATGAAGAACATTCATTCTTTCTAAATTTAAACAAGGAGTATTTTCCCACATTAAACATTGGTAGAGGTCCAGTTTCACCTAGATATCTTTGTATGCTATTGCGAACCCCGATCCCAGGTGTGGATCACGTTTATTAAAATTAACAGCTTTTTGGCAGTTGATCACGAATTGGATAGGATTTTATCTCTTATTGAGACTGACCCTCTTGTTTTTATTTATTGTGGTTTCCAAATTTAGTTTTCTCTTGTTTTACACATATATCAGAAAACATAATTTTACTTTGATAATTTAACTGAAATTGTGTTTATAATTTTCTTCGATTTTGTAAATTACTTTCAAAAGTTATATCAATCAGTTAAATTTTTTTATGTGAAAATTAATCAATCTTTTGAGAAATTAACTGAACATTAAAAACTCTTATAAATTTGTTAATTCAGTTAACTTGGCAGTTTATACTATAAATTAAGGGATTGTTAAATAAATATTTTTAATAGGAATTTTTATAGGAACTCAATTCACCCTTCTCTTGAGTTTCCTACTCTAACTCACATTCACATTTTAAATGAAAACATCTAATGTTTTGAAAAAATGTTTTTATAGAAAAATTAATTTTTATCATTATGCATTGTTAATATTATTTTACATTGATTTACAAATAAATGAGTATTAATTTATTTGTAAATAATTTCAAACAAAATTTTACATTCTTAATTTAAAATTATTCCATTTATTAAAGAAACAATATATTTTGAAAAGTATCATTCTTCGAAAAAGAACACTTTTACCATGGAAACTAGAATTTATATTGGTAACTTAGTTTTATGAATAAAAATGAAGTTGATAATATTTTATAATATTAAAAGGTTTAAAAAAATTATGAAAATAATTTTATATTATTTATCATTGTTACAAAATTAAATTCCAATATAGATTCATATAAACCATTTTTTTTAAAAAGTGTGTTTTTATGCTTAAATTTTTTATATAGTATAACTTAATCAATTTTATTTAATTTCATGATATAATTTTTTTTGTTATAAAAAATATGATTTATGTGGATTCCAAATAAATCTGTATTATATATTAAAATTAAAATTTTTAATTGAACGAATGAACTAAAATTAATATTTAAATTAGAGTGTAATTATTCTTATGTTTTAAAATATCAGACATTGGTTTTCTATATGAAAAATTATATTTTTAAATACATATTTTTACCCATTAAAAAATATTATATACAATAAATAGGTTTATAATCTTTTTGGACATACTCAAACATTGATAAAGTCCTAAAACATATAATATTTCTATAAATTATAATTATCACTATTTACATAATGATTAAATATTTCCAAAAGATTAAAAAAAATTAATATTTTGATATTATGAATTTAAAAATGAAATTAATTTCACAAATTTAATATTATGGAATTTAAAAATTAATATGTTAGATAAAATGAAATTTATTAAGAAAATGAACTTTTATTTGAAAATTTTCTTTTAAAATTATAGGTGTTCTTCCTCGTATGAATTTTTATTGTTTTGTCTTTCTCTTACATCTTACCTTAATTCACTAAAACGGTAAATCCTTTATAAATGATTTCATAGAGAACACGATTAACCAAAGAAAATACGATTGGAGAGTAAAAACATTTGTTTCATTGGGAAAATTTTTAATGCATAATGTGATTATTGAGTTAATACCCAACACAACCTTTTAGGGTTACAACACTTGGTACATCTCTTTTAGAACCAATATCTACTAATTAATTATAGAAAATGAATTTTTTAATATAAAATCCAATAAAATATATTTTTACTAAATATGATGAGGTTATTATATATTTATACTTATCCCTTGTAATTTCTAATGTTATCATATCATAATACCTAAAATATGCAATATTAACTCAAAGTACCTAAATAATTAAATATAAATTAGAAATTATGAAAAACATGGCTTATCAAAACACATATTATCCTCACATAATATTTTATCCTCTAAATTCATCTAAATACTTCTCTGAAACAAACAATAGTATCATATTGATGTTACCCCCAAAATACATAACGAAAATGAAATCTTATATTACCAAACATTCCCAAGATCATTTTCATTTAGAGTTTTGGAGAGTTTTTAGAAAACATAATATAATAAAACCATTTTCATTTCCCATTAATAATAACTTTTCCACTATATAAGAAACTATTTCAATCATAATAACTCCTTAATATACCCCACAAACTCTCCACACAAGATACAATTTTAGAAACAACATATATATACATTAATTTATAATATTAAGAAATAGAAATATATGAAATTAGGGACATAAAATAGTTAGTAAGAGTAAAAATAAATTATATGATGCAATGGTGAGAAGATATAATATGAGGATTATATGGGTATAATCTATATACATATGAACATCATACCAAAAAATGAATAGATCATAAATCATGGAATAAAGCTTATTATAACATAATAAATGAATAAAAAGGGTGTGGAAATATCATTCAACTAACATGAGCTAAGAGAGAATAAAAAATGAATAATAATATTATTTAGAGTGTATCATAAACCTAAGAATTTTAATATACAAAACTTTGAACATACATTAACCATAATAATGCCCACTAATTGGCTTCTCAGTATATCTTAACCATAATCATACTCAAGAAAAACCTAATGAGTACAAAATAACTGCTATTATACAAATACACAAAGTGAGTATAGTTAAATAACAATTACATTGATGGACAACTTTGAGAGTATAGAAATAATACGATTAAAAATGAAAACTTTATGAGCATAGCTAAACTATAATTAAATGTACATTAAAAATCATTGTATCATGAGATATAATACCACAAACAGTGGATTGGATGGAGATATCGAGTCCCACCCATCAGTAATATATATATATATATATTCCAATTTAAATAATTCAATAATTATATCATAATGAACCCAGATAAAAGAAAATTTGGTTTCATAATAGTTTTATATAGGGTCACTAAAAATGAACATATGAATTTAATGGATTGACACCCAAATATTGAATATCCTAAAATAGTAAATAATAATGACATTTAGAGGGTGGTTCATGAAAAATAACTTCCACTAAAATAATTACTTTAGGGATAAAAATTAAAATTGAAATTAATTTATTAAATAGTTTTTTAAAAATCGTATATAATATTCTTATAAAAATAAAAAAATATGAAGATTTTGGAAATTCATTTTTTAAATTAATTTAATAAATTAGTATCTAGATTCAAAATTTTAAATTAATCCTTGAAAATGATATAAAGGGTTTATAATATAAGTAAAAATAGTTTGAAAACTTTTACATTTAAAAATAATATACAATAATAGAGACTTAAAACAGACTTAATGTTACAAATAAGGTGGTGTGAAATAACTTATAAACATTTACTTATAATTTTTTCCCAATAATAGATCCATTTAAAATACATAATGTTTATAGATAATAAGTGAGTTTATTATTATTAAATATTTTATTTTTAAAGGATGAAAACCCAAGTTTTATATATTTTAAGACGCATTTGTTTGAAAACCCGCATCATAAAAGGGTATTAAATTATCCTTTTCAAAAATGGTAAATATTATTACGAGAATAATTGAAAATAATCTGTATTAGAATCTCATAATTACATTATAACATTAGAGGGAAGGAAAATATTGACATGAAAAAAATACTCATTTATTAGAATGGGTGTTAATCATACCAATATTAAAAAAATTATTTCAAGAATTTTTTTATTAAAGAACTATTTTTTGATGATAACAGTGGATTTCCCTAGAGAAAAATTGTAAATACCATAAAAAATAAAATAATGGTATTATAAATTTAATCTTGGAAATTGTTTTCAATTAAGAAAGAATATATCAAAATGAATTGAAAATTTGGTCAATGAATCTCTTAAGGGATTGGTGACATACTAATCAAAGGAGGATGAGAGAAATATTAAGAAATTAAAATTAAAATCTCATTAAATGGAAGATTATTTTATTTTAAATATAAGGGATATTATGGTTCACAATATAAAAATGACCCTTAGTGTTGAAAATTAGACAAAGTATCCATTACCTTGTTTCCCCAAATATTTGAATACATTATATGATATTGTATAAAAAACATAAATATCATAATAACCTATTAATATTACTTTTTATTATTCATTAATTTTATACACTTCATTTATAATTATTTTCTTTATGAAGATTATTTAGTTATTATAAATTTAAACTATTAGATGTGAGTAATCTTGATAAATTTGAACTAGTCTCATAATCACTGTGTTTTTGTTCAATATTATACCAAATTTAATCATATAATATCCTAAGAAATACTATAAGTGTTTAATTATTATTATTTTTAGTGTTATAATTTATTTCCATATATATTTAATTTATTATTCATGATGTTAGAATCAACGATGAGATTATTTCAGTCATTTATAAGTAACAAATGGTGATGTCTTAATTAATGAGTGAAATGTCATATTTCCAATTAAAAACAAAAAATATAATTATTTACTTATCAATATCCAATTTTAATTTTATATATCAATACTTGATTGATACTTATATTATGTTTCATGTCAAGGGTTAAGCTGACCCAAGATGAACATACTATGATCTATATGTTAATGTGGTTATGGAAGAGATCATTTTGTTATAATACCATTTTAAAAAAAGTATGATGAAATAATTTAGAAGTTATTAAGGTGTTGAATTATAATTGGAAATTTTAATATGAATAATTTACCTGAAAAATAATTGGACTCTTTTAAATAAATCACTTTATGTCTCTGTATTTTTAATTTTTGAGGTTTGTTTTATAATGGTCATTTATGTCTACTATAACTTATACTATTCCTAATTAATATTTAAATTATATAAATAAAGATAGAAATAACATATATATTCATTAATTTAATTTATAGCCCCATCCTTGATAAATATTGATGAAAAACGAAACATGTCATCCACGATGGAGGTAGTCTGTAGAAAATAATGGGAATCATTTTTAATTTTTTGATTGAATGGGAGATAAATAAATATTGTTTATCCCATAAATATAATAAATTTTTTAATTATTAATTCTAATAATTTGATTTTATACATACGTTTTCAATTGGTTTGTATGGAGGTTTATTGTAAGGATAAAGAATTAAAGTAATAGTGTAAGTAGTTCTCACATTTAGAATATGAATCTTCTCTTCAAGTAACTTATTTAAAATAAGGAAATCGTAATAATTTTTAAGGATAGGAAATTCCAAAATATTTTTAGAGAATCTTGAGGAAGTTTATTATGCAGTGTTTCATTGTAATTTTGATCTTAAGGGGATTTAAGGGGTAAAAATGTATCTCCATTTATGGGTGAAATAAATGAAAAATCATGTGAAAATAATTTCAAGTAAGGGTTAAGAATGTCAGGTAAAGGTATTTAAGGTGGAGGAAGTGAGCACCACTTATAAGTGAAAAGAAGGATAAATCATGGGAAAATAATTTCAAGTAAGTGGAAGAATGGAATTGTATTAGAGTTTGGAGGTTTAGGTGAGAATTTTTATAGATTCTTGTAGGATTGATTTTATAAACTAACAATAGTATTCTATAAGGAATATGCCTAAGATTGATTTAGTAAAATCCTAGGCACATTATAAGACCCATTTTAGCACATATTAATCATGAAACATTTGTATATATGGAAATTATTTTATCTCTAAAAATATAAAAAACCCTTGTAATCAAATTTGGATGATTTGAATCCGAATTATGACCATATTTATACTAATTTAATTTCAAAATATAAGAAAACTATATTTTTAAATTAAAACACATAAATTTTTAAAAACTTTTTTCTATAAAAAGTATTTTTAATCATTAAGTGTTCATAATATTAATTGACATTGATTACCAAATAAAAAAATGTAAAATTATTTAAATAATTTAAAACATCATATTGGAGTATTATTTTAAAATATAAAAATTTATTTAAAAAATACAACATTTAGAAATGTATCATTCTTTGAAGAATAATAGTTTTACCGTGGGAATTATTATTTGTCTTGGTAACATAATTTTATGCCTAAAAATGAAAATGAAATTAATAAAATATATATAAATATTTATATTAAAATTTTAAATTAAATTATAAAATTAATATTCTATTTAATGTTATATTTACGTATTGGTGCATAAAAAATATTTAAATAAAAAAATTGTTTTCATATTTAAAATTTTTGTGTGGTATAAATTTATCACTGTCATTGAATTTCATGGTATTAATTAGTTTATTATAAAAAAAATAATATTTATATAGATTCTAAATCACTCCAAATATTAAAATTATCATAGAAACTATATAATTAAATGAAAGGACTTAAAATATTTTTTAAACAATAACGAAATTCTCTTATGTTTCAAAGTATCAAACATAGGATTTCTAAGTTCAAAATTATATTTTAAAATACATAGTTTTAAACATAGAATAAATCATTAATCAATTAAAACAGTTCATTAAAATATATATAATCCTCAAATAATTATAAATTAATTGAAATTACAATTTTAGTTAAACTGGAATATTTTCTATTCACTTAAAAACAAATTAATATATAAAAATATAAAAACATGTCTTAGGAAAATTTTCATACCATAAATTAAAAAATAAGTTAATTGTACAAATTTAATATTCCAGAATTTTAAATTGATCACCTAGATGAAAATAATATATTTAATAAAAAAACTTCTTTTTTGTAAATTTAAATTTAAAAACTGTATGTGTTCTTAATCCTATTTTATATGAATTTATAACTACATAAAATATTTTTATTTAATATGGGGTTTATTTCTCTTAACCTTTCTTGATAATATTCAAATAATATGATTTGGATCATTTTATTTTACTGTTTCGTGAAAAGTATTATTTTGAAAACAACATTTTTTTAAGTAATATAAATGTGGAAATATTGGGTTATTAAAACTATTTTTTTAGGAAAAAAATATTTTCTTGATGATTCACCCATGGGATGAGATATCACTACCCACAAAGATAAAAGTATACCCACTCCACATTGGGATAATTTAATTCTATAATTAATGATTTATAATATAAGATATAGAATTATTTCTATTGTGAATAGAACTCCAAACATTTTGAAAAAGGATAATTTCATTTTAGGTGAAGAACCATATCATTGATAACTCTGAATGTGGGGGTGTGGGGGATTTTCCTCTCCAAGATTCTAACCAAAATGGGTTTTTGATATGCATTTATCCCCAATATGGTGATATATGAAATGAAGTCCCATTAATTATGATCCTATTCATTAATGAAGGACCTATACAGCTTGCTATAATACACCTTATTAGTAGAAATCATTTACCATGTCTATTTAGAACCAATTAGTGATCCCCATTTTAAAAACTCTAGCCCAACTAGTATACAAAATTCCCCTATATCATTATTATTACATTTTTTCAACCTCTATTTCCCATCCACTATTACTAACATGTAAATTGTCCATAAATATATATTTATCAATGGTTAAATCTTTCTTAGACCTTTACATTTCATTATTTATGTATTTTATGTTTTGGGGGAAATATGATTGAAATTAGGAGGAGATTCAGTTTATATTTTAGCTAACATCATTTATAATGTTTTGAAAAATGGTGTTGTGATATGATCATCTCTTTGTAAAGAGGTGTGGTTTATAACTTATGCACTAGACTGTAAATTATTTGGTTAATATGTGCTCATATACAATATAGGCTAAGGATTTGTCCAATACATTTTGTTTCATTATGTTTTATTAAGATAAATTTTAGGGCTCTATGATAATTAATTTTTGGTTTGATGAGTCCTGAGTGCTTTTTGATTGTTATTATAAGAGGTTTATTATGGATTGATTATACATTCTATTTCATGGAAGACTTGGTGGTTAAATTTCATTGTTCTTTAATTTTAAGGGATATCATGTATTTTTTAAGGGATCTACATTGTGGGGATCATTGTATTTGATTCTTATGGAATTCTTATTTTGACATTATTGCATCATGGTCTATAGGATGGATCATGGATTTCATTAAGGATTTATACAATTGGGTGGAAGGTTTGATAATTTCACTATAAACCTTAGGTATTCATGTGTTTTATTATTGAGGTCCTCATTGACCCATGGAATTCATTGGTTTGATGAATTTGGATAGATTTCCTCCAAGATACATGGGGAATATTTTACCATGAATATTATATCAGGGCCCTATTACATTTTGGGAATGATTATCACATTATAATAATTTCTTTTTCTCAATTTTAAAATAAATTCACTTACCCATTTGGATTCCATCAAAATTAATTTACCATTCTTAATTCTTGGGTTCATATAGGTTCATTATTTGAAATATTTCATAATCCTTTAGTGGTTTTTCATACCCAACTTCATGAGATCAATCTCTTTTATCTAATGTTATCTTGTCTCCTATTATCATTTATTCTATCCTAGTTATTTCTACATTGAAGTTACATGGATATTTATTTTATCTACTTTTAGGTGTTTCTAGTTGTGATTCTAATGGTTTATTGTTAGGGATGAATATTTTTTTTAGTCACAAGATTTTGGTGGCGACTCCCCAAATGTTTCTCCTCCTTCTTAAATAACACTTATTAAAGAGCCAATTGATATATGAGATATGATATTTCTCATATTTATTTATGTAAAATTGTGTAGATATTATCTACATGTTCTCAAAGGATAAATGGTTAGAATAAATCTAATAATGATAGTGATTTTTATTGTAGAATTGAAAGGGGGATGTGACTAACATGCGCTTAATATGATTCTCATGATACAATGTTTTTACTTATATGGATTTCAAAGTTCATTTTCGTGGTATAATGAATATTTTTGTTATCATGGGAATTCTACAAATGAATAATATTATTAATATGGTAAAGTAAATGAGATAATAAATATTATATTCATTTTTGTTTTTTTGTATGGAGAAAACATTATGGATATGATTGAACCATGATTAAACATGTTATATTTGTGTTTCTTTAAATTATTTTTATAATTGATAGATATGTTTTTTCATTAAAAATTTGGTTTGGTAATTTAATAATAAACATAAACATTTATTATTTTATAATAATGTAAATATGGAAATGAATTAGAGTACTAAAAACCAAGAAAAGTATAATTTTGTTTTAATTTTAAATTATGTAATGATTATGGATGTAAGTATAAAAGAGAGGTTATTATGTTTTGTTCATTACAAAATAAAATCCCTTGATTTCATTATGCTTTTTTTATTATTATTATGGTTTGACCGATATTGGTTAGTTATTGTGTCTATGTGTGAGGATGTTGTGATATGGTAGTTCTAGTGAATATCTGGGGTGGTAATGTGTTATAGTTGTTGATAGTTTTACATAGTTTATATGGAAAGGATGGGAAAATATTTTTATTTTATTGGTGGACACTTGTACAGTTTTTGAATAGGAATACCTAGTGTTCATTGTGGTTTTGGATATATTCAATATGGTTTGTGACATAGTTTAACAATAATTAAGAAAGTATAAATATATTATTAAATGAATTTATAAAATAAAAAACAATTTGAATCTAATTAATAAATTAAACAATGAATATGTGATGCTCTGCAATTAATAAGAATTTTTAAATTTAATGAAATATGAAATTAGATGTTTGATATGTCATGTTAATGGTAATAATAAAATTTTAATAATAAATTTAATGGTTTTGGAAATAAAAATACAATGAAATTTAAAATATTCTGAAAAAATAAATTGTTTTGATTGTTGTGGTTAGCTACAAAAGTGGTCATTGGAATGATTTAGTTGAGTTGAAGTGATTGTAGCATGTCATAATGAGATATGTAATGTGTATTAAGTCAACCATTATTTTTTTATTATGTGTAATATTATATATCATTTTTATTTTTTTCCTTTCACAATTCCACCCAATTAAGTTAACCTAACTGATTTCTATATAGTCTTGGTTTTGTGAGTTTTCTCCAATATCCATATTGTAGAGGGAATTAATTTCAAACTACTCCATCTTCACCATAATCTATTCCCATATAGTATATATTTTAATGGATTAAAGTATCCTTATATATACATGTTGTAAATTATTTATTTTATGATATATATATATAAATATATGTTTGAAGATAAGGTTATGTGGTTATGGTGTAATTCATAGGAGACCTCCATGGTAGTAGGAGGGAATGTGGCTCTTATCCTTCATGTTCACATTACACTAATATAATGAATATTTTATTTAATTTTTTTATGTTTTGATAATGTTTGTTGTAGTTTTTAAAATATGGTGTGTTTATGTAGTGTTTAATGAGGATAATAATTTGGATGTGGAGGTGATGAAATATGTTGTCATGTTCTTATATTGATAAATAAGGGATGAAAACATATTGAATAATTATGTTATGGAAAGGGAAAGAATAGTTCAATTGGGGAATTGGTTGTGGAGAGCCATATTGATAATTTGCTTGATAATATATTTTTATGCATGGTCTTGATATAATTCTTAGGATCTAATGTGAGGTTGGATGGTAGTGGAAACAATTAACCTGATTTGTCAATTTTACTATTTATTTAATTATTCATTTTTTCTTCTTTATAATTTTCATTATAGGTTTTAGTGGGGATCAAATTATGTATACATTTCTTCTGTCACACAAACACACACATGTTTGTGTGTGTGTTTGTTTTGTTACAATTTATTGGGATATATTTAGTAATTTATTTGGATCATACTAGCTTATGGGATTTTTCATGTTCATGAATTCACGACCATAAGTGTTTCATTTTTTTATATTTTGGAGTCCCTTATTTCTAAATGAAATTTACACGAATTATGAATTGTGATAATTTTATATTATATGAGTAAAATGGTGTACATAACACATATTCATTATAATATGAGGGTAATTCCTCTAGTATATTTGTTTTAAAACCCATAGTGATCAATTCGAAACAATGGATTATTGGAGGAAGGGATTAGGGGAACTCTCATCTTCAAGGCTAACATAAAAGGGATTTCGGTAGGGTTGGGTCACTACTAGAAAAGCAGGTATTTGCGACGGGCTATTTGCGATGGGATCCCGTCGCAAATAGCCCGTTGCTGAAAACGCCGTCGCAACTAAACTTATTTGCGTCGGGACCGTCGCTAAAGCCTTTTTTTGCGACGGGCATTCTCCCCGTCGCAAATAGTCTTCCGTATTTTTGTAAAAAACTTTTTAAACAGTTATTGCGACGGGCCCCTCGCAAATACCTTTTGCGACGGGACCCGTCGCAAATAGTTTTTGCGACAGTTCCGTCGCAAAAACGCTTTTTTAAAAAAATAAAAAAAATTAATAATACTAGTATTTGCGACGGGAACCGGGACCCGTCGCAAATACTCTTTTAAAAAAAATAAAAAACTATTAATAATACTAGTATTTGCGACGGGCATAGTATCCCGTCGCAAATACTATAAAAAAATAAAAAAAATAAATTATTAATAAATTATTTTAATTAATATAATAATAGAATTATAATTTACAAATGAAAATAATAAATTATTTTAATTACTATAATAATAGTAGAATTATAATTCAAAAATAAAAATAATAGAATATTAATAAATAATTTAATTAATATAATAATATTATAATTATAATTCATAAATAAAAAAAAATATTAATAAGTTATTTTAATTAATATAAAAATAATAGAATTATTTTACATTCAAATATTAATATAATTCAAGTATTACAAAAAAATAATTAAATTTTAATATTATAAAATTTTAATATATATATAAAATTTTATTATATAAATAAAATTTTAATATATATATAAAATTTAATATTATAAAATATAAATATTATTATTATTCATATTAATATTGTTATTTAAAAATATAATATTATTAATATTTTATAATGAGACAGAAACTACGAATAGAAAAAAAAAATATTTTGATTTCACAAATTTTATAACAGAAATACAAACTCTAATCTGTAGGAGGGGGGAGGGGGGGAGGTGGGGGATCTGCAGATGGTGGTGGAGGAAACTCCATCCCTAAAGCATGAGTGAGTCGGTGCATGTACTCCATCTTCTCCTGATGCTGCTGCTGCCACCGACTCGTCTGCTCCTCGTACAGCTGCTGCTGGCGTCGACGCTCCTCCTCATGCTGCTGACGCATCTGCTCCTGCTCCTGTCGGAGACTCTCTATCTGTGCAGTCTGAGATCGCAACTGCTCCTCATACTGTGTAGAAGAAGATGCACGAGCTCCTCTCGAGCTGGACGCCGACATCGCAACACTGCCATAATAATATCCGGGAGTCAGTCGAGAGCTGATACCAACTACCCGACCCTTCTCGAAGGCATACTGGGTGGCCTGCATCCATGCCGCCTCATCAAACTGACGGGCAGTGGTCTGATCTGATGCCTCGGCCTGACTCTCAGGCCGGGCCTGTGCCGCTGCAGCCTCATATGACTCCTATAGTTGCAATTTAAAATTAAAATTGTGAATATATTATATGCAGTTAATTTTTAAACTTGAAAACAAATAATACTGACCACGATGTGATGCTGACGATCACCTCTGAGCTCCCCAGTAGTAGGATCACTATACATCCTCCGATATACGTCGTACTCTGTAATATCGGGGTGCTCGACAGCCTATAAGAATAAAAAATAAACTGTTAATATTTATAGTTATATAAAATATTTATAAATAATGTACGTACCAGATGCTGTCTATGAGTACTGAAAGAACGACTCCCAGCTCGATGAGTCACCTCCTGCCTCCCCCGATTCTGCCTCCCCACCGATGATCTCCTCTGAAAGGCACCACTCAACCAGTGCGCACATAATCCATCCCATACATGGGATGAAATGTACTCTGGTCGGTGTGCTCTACATGACTCATCAAAATCTGACACTCCTGCTTTCTTCATCGCAGCTTTTCTTAAATTGTGCAAAAACTGACGAAGGCGATCACGCATGGCCACCTCCCATGCCTCGTGGATGGCGTCACGCATGGTATCCTCGATCAGAAACCATAAACCCTACAAATAAATCAAAATATCAAGTTAGAAATGAAATAATTTTCAAAATAAAAATTATTTAATTACGTACGTACCAACCAATGGCCGAACATGGCCTGCTGTACATCAATGGGAATCTGCTCCCATGTGGTCCACGGCTGAGAGAAATAGTTGCGCAAAATAGCGCTGCCCTGTCCGACTGCTATATGCAAAAAACTGAAAAAATAATAAACATTTATTATGTGAATAGATTAATGAAATCTTAGTCAAATTCACAGGTTATTACACAGGTTATCACACCTCCGGGTGCGCGGATCAAACCCATGACGTGGACGTCGCTCGGGGACGGGGTCAGGAATCATCAATCGTGCAAGACCGCGCCCCCTCCGCGTACTCCCTGGAGCGCCTGCAGGCTGAGGGTCATCTGCCAGCAACTCATCCGCATCGAAAGGCAGGTCAGCCTCCGCCAACTCACGAAATGTGGCCTCGTCCATCTGAAACATAAAATGTTAATATTATCAAATAATTGACAATTACTATTATATATACATATATACATATTATGATTGTATATAAATACCATGGAATTCTATAAGTGTTCATCTTCATCATCATCTTCATATATGTCAATGTCATCTTCATATTCCTCCTCAACATCATCGATATCCATTCGAGTTGCAGTTGCTTCATCTCTTACCATTTCAAATTCATGTGTGACATCATTAACATCATCGTCATCACCGACTCTTAAATGTGGGGTGTCGTCATCGATACTCATATCTCTTTGTAAAAAAGATTGATTTTGAGTACTCTCTTGAAAAACTTCAATTCTTTGCACATCAGTGAAAGCACATTCACTTTGACTAAAATGATTGTCTCGAATTTTGATTTTTATTACACTCCACCAATCAGTCAAGTCTCTTGATGTTGCACAGTACTTTGCATAATAAACTTGATATGCCTGTTGAGCCAATAAGAATGGTTCATTTACTGCGACAACACTTTTACATTTAATATCGATGATTCCATGAGTCGGATGAACACGCACGCCTCTCTCTGTATCCAACCACCGACATTTGAACATGGTTATGTAATGTTGTCCAAGATAAAAGAGTTCAATGATTTCATCAAGTATTCCATAAAAGTCAACTTCATTTTCTCGATGATGAGATCCTCTCAAGCTAACTCCACTGTTCATTGTTTTTTTCGATTCCCCATATGCATGTGTGTGGAATCGAAATCCATTCACCACATATGCATTATAAGTTTTAACAAGTTTGGAAGGTGGGTTACTCAATACACACAGCCGTTTGTCAATTTTATCAGCATGTCGAGACACCTGAAGATTTGTGAAATAATTATCAATATAGTAAACTATACATTGAATGAGTTGCTAAATGATAAAGAATTTATGTTACCAGTTTTTGAAACCACTGAGAGAAATTTTTCAGTCGACGTTCTTCGAGAGCAGCTGCTGTAATTTGTGGAATTTGTTTCTTGATATGATTATCATACAACCTATAAAAACCAAAGTTATTTACTGTAACATAAATGATAGAATAAGTGATATAAACACTTACAGTACAACTGATGTCATCTCTTCACAGTTGAGCAGAACATACGTATGAGCTCTATGATGTTCATCATCTGAAAGCCAGCGTTCAGAAACTCCACCAAAACCAAGCTCTGACTGGTTGAAAACAGATAATTGATTGTCGATTTCATCAATATTCCTCTCATTCCGTCCCATTCGGTTGTGTTTTGAAGGATACTCAGATTCAAAATAATGGGAGCAGAAAAAAGATATTTCCTCTTTTAAATAAGCTTCTGCAATAGATCCTTCAACAGATGCTTTGTTGCGTACTTTTCTTTTCAATTTTTGCATGCATCTTTCAAATGGGTACATCCATCGAAACTGTACCGGACCTCCACATTTGGCTTCATATGGAAAATGTAACATCAAATGTTCCATTGAGTCGAACAAAGACGGCGGAAATATTTTTTCCAGTTTACATATAATTACAACAACATCTTTTTCAAGTTTGCCTAGAGCATCCTAATCTGCCGTAGCCGCACAAATTTCCCGAAAAAAATGAGACATGTCTGTTATGGAATCCCAAATCACAGAATTCAACAGACCTCTTAATCCAATGGGTAGAAGTCTCTCCATTATAACATGACAATCATGACTTTTCAATCCAGTAATATGACCATTCTTTACACATCTACCCAAATTGGAAGCACAGCCATCTGGAAGTCTCAAATCTGCAATCCACTGACAAAATAATAAACGGTTT
Source organism: Viscum album (assembly GCA_963277665.1). Classification (NCBI taxonomy): domain Eukaryota; kingdom Viridiplantae; phylum Streptophyta; class Magnoliopsida; order Santalales; family Viscaceae; genus Viscum; species Viscum album. Next base: position 2,052,290,261 of record OY728119.1, read on the forward strand.
TCTTTAGACAGTGTATAAGCTGCTTTTGCTTTCAGTAACCTTTCTGTTCTGACATTCTCAAATAGTTCCAATTCTGGACGCCTGCAAATTTGGGCAAGATCTAAACGTGCATTTACATTGTCTTTGCTCTTTCCTGGCGTATCCAAAACTGTATGAAACAAATTATCAAAACAGTTCTTCTCAATATGCATGACATCTAACATGTTTCGGACCAACAAATCAGACCAATATGGCAAATCCCAAAATATGCTACGTTTAATCCAATTGTGTTCTTTCCCAAAACCAGAAATTTTCTGTTGGTTTATTGTGGGACCAAAAGTGATGGGAGGTAATGAAAATACAACCGATTTTAACTCCGAACCTGATAGCATTTTTGGAGGTCCATCCCTTTCAGCTGTTCCTTTTCTGAAATGAGATCTGTTTCTGCGAAAAGGATGATCAGCTGGAAGAAATCTGCGATGACAGTCAAAATAACAAGGTTTCTTTCCATGAATGAGCATAAATGCTTTGTTCTCTCCCATACAGTAAGGACATGATTTCTGACCATGTGTACTCCAGCCATATAACATCCCATAAGCCGGGAAGTCACTTATTGTCCACATCAATGCTGCTCTCAGTATGAAATTCTGTTTCGTTGCAACATCATATGTACTGACACCAGTACTCCACAATAAATTTAATTCATCAATCAATGGCTTCAAATAAACATCAATATTTTTCTTCGAATGTCCTGGAATTAGTAAAGTCAAAAAGATATATGGCTCCTTCATCAACATCCATGGAGGTAAATTATACGGAGTTAAAAAAATAGGCCAACATGAATATTGACTACCATAAGATCCAAACGGACATAAACCATCAGTGGAAAGGCCCAGTCGAACATTTCTAGCTTCTAAAGCAAATGATGGATGCACTCTATCAAAATGTTTCCATGAATCACCATCGGCTGGATGATTCAAGCTTTTATCGGTTGAAATATTCTCTTTATGCCATGACATCATTGTCGCTGTATTCTTAGACATGAATAAACGCTGAAGTCTGGATGTAAGCGGAAAATATCTCAACTGTTTTACAGGAATCAAACCAGACTTCCCGTGTTGTCCTTCTTTATATCTCAGTTGCCCACATGTGGGACAACTATCCAACGACTCATTTTCCCCTGAATATAAAATGCAGTCATTTGAACATGCATGAATCTTCTGACAAGTAAGTCCCAAATTTCGAACCAACCTATTACTTTCATAGTAATTTGTAGGTAAAACATTTCCTTCGGGTAACAGTGTTTTCAGCAATGAAAATATCTGGTCAAAACATGTGTTTGACATTCCGTTATCTGATTTGATAGCCATAAATTTTGCAACTGCTTCTAATTTTCTCATCTTGCAGCCAGGATATAATGCATCCTCAGCAGACTTCAACAACTCATAAAATTCAGACGGTCCCAACTCAGGATTTGAAGCTATATCAGCCGGAGTTTCTGTATGTTGAACAGATGAACCTGCAACATCATGTACTAAATCTTGAAACCGGGATGGATCTGGAATCACGTTGGTATCACCTGCTCTGGAACTGCGTTCACCATGTTGATACCAAAAAACATAGTCTGCTTGAAAACCAAAACGCAAGAGATGTTCCCCCACTTTGTCAAACGTGTCAAACGTTCTCAATGCACATTTTCTACAAGGGCATTTTATCTTTCCTTCTGAAACAAATTCTGAATTTGATGCCGCAAATGATAAAAAAATCTCCACACCCTCTATATATACTGGATTTAAACCAGAACCATTTGGATTTCTACGTTGATTTATCCATATGCGGTCATCTAATAATGACTGTTGACGACCTCGTTGTTCCATATTTTTCTATAAAATATAAAAGCACTACTGGTTTTGAATAATTTGTTAGAAAAAACACTCAAGCAAGGATTGAATATATTGAGAATAAAGCAAAACCAGTTACAAATATTGATAATTTTAATATTATATTGATTTTTTATTTTTTTTAATAATACTAATATAACTTTTTTTATAAATATTAATTATATAATAATAACATCATTACATTATTAGTATATTTTATTATTAATATTAAAATAATATAATTTTTTATATTATATACAATTCTCCTTTCATCTGTGTGTTTCACATTCTGTCTCCACATGTAATAAGGTAATTATTCCTAATTATTCCTAATTATTCCTAATTATTACAATCTATTACAATTTATTACTAATTGTTACTAATTATTACAATTTATTACTAATTATTACAATTTATTGCTAATTATTACTATTTATTACTAATTTAGCAATACTTAGCAATACTTAGCAAAAGGAAAACTGCTTGAATAATGAAAGGAAATTTGGTAATCATCGTTGTGGAGATGATTATAAATTTTCCCTTCATTATCCAAGCAGATTTCGTTTACTAATTATTAGTAATAAAAAAAATATTATCAATATTTACGAAAAAACAATATTAATATTATTAAAATAATAACAAAAATTAAAAAATATTAAAATTATCAATATTCATAACAGACTTTGTTCTATTATTAACATGTTCAAATCTTAAAGGGTCGCCAATTGTCAGGTCATGCGCAATAAAAAGTTTGTGTCAGCCATGTCTAATGTAAACTCTATAATTGTCCTTGCATGGTTGATCACTTCGCAAGTAATGTTGCAATCAGACAAACCAAGTCATTCCCTTCTTATCTATAAGAATTATCTCACATGAACCTTTACATAGATCATTCTTCCTTAAAAATTTGAGGGGATATCATTATTTTTCCCTTAAATTTTCAAGGAAGAATGGTCTATGTAAAGGTTCATGTGAGATGATTCTTATAGATAAGAAGGGAATGACTTGGTTTGTCTGATTGCAACATTACTTTTGAGGTGATCGACCATGCAAGGAAAATTATAGAGTTTACATTGGACATGGCTGACACAAACTTTTTATTGCGCATGACCTGACAATTAGCGACCCTTTAAGATTTGAACATGTTAAGAATAGAGCAAAATCTGTTGTGAATATTGATAATTTTAATATTTTATAAATTTTTATTATTTTAATAATATTAATATTTTTTTCATAAATATTGATAATATAATTTTTTTTGCTAAGTATTCTTGAGTATTCCTGAGTATTCCTGAGTATTCGTGATTATTCGTGAGTATTCGTGAGTATTCATGAGTATTCGTGAGTATTCGTGAGTATTCGTGAGTATTCCTAATTATTACTAATTATTCCTAATTATTCCTAATTATTCCTAATTATTTGCAATTATTGGTAATTATTGGCAATTATTGGTCATTATTACTAATTATTACAAATTATTGGTAATTATTACTAATTATTGGTAATTATTACTAATTATTCCTAATTATTACTAATTATTCCTAATTATTACTAATTATTCCTAATTATTACTAATTATTCCTAATTATTACTAATTATTACTAATTATTACTAATTATTCCTAATTATTACAAATTATTGGTAATTATTACAAATTATTGGTAATTATTGCTAATTATTGGTAATTATTCCAAATTATTGGTAATTATTCCAAATTATAGGTAATTATTCCTAATTATAGGTAATTATTCCTAATTATTGGTAATTATTCCTAATTATTGCTAATTATTCCTAATTATTGCTAATTATTCCTAATTATTGCTAATTATTGCTAATTATTGGTAATTATTACTAATTATTGGTAATTATTGCAAATTATTCCTAATTATTACTAATTATTGATAATTATTGCTAATTATTGATAATTATTGCTAATTATTCCTAATTATTACTAATTATTCCTAATTATTCCTAATTATTCCTAATTATTCCTAATTATTACTAATTATTACTAATTATTACTAATTATTACTAATTATTACTAATTATTACTAATTATTCCTAATTATTTGCAATTATTTGCAATTATTGGTAATTATTACCAATTATTGGTAATTATTGGTAATTATTCCTAATTATTACTAATTATTACTAATTATTACTAATTATTCCTAATTATTCCTAATTATTCCTAATTATTCCTAATTATTTGCAATTATTCCTAATTATTTGCAATTATTGATAATTATTACTAATTATTGGCAATTATTGGTAATTATTGGTAATTATTACTAATTATTACTAATTATTACAAATTATTGGTAATTATTGGTAATTATTCCTAATTATTACTAATTATTACTAATTATTACTAATTATTCCTAATTATTACAAATTATTCCTAATTATTACAAATTATTGGTAATTATTACAAATTATTACTAATTATTGTTAATTATTGGTAATTAATCCAAATTATTGGTAATTATTCCAAATTATTGGTAATTATTCCAAATTATTGGTAATTATTCCAAATTATAGGTAATTATTCCTAATTATTGGTAATTATTCCTAATTATTGCTAATTATTCCTAATTATTGCTAATTATTGCTAATTATTGCTAATTATTGGTAATTATTGGTAATTATTACTAATTATTGGTAATTATTACTAATTATTGATAATTATTACTAATTATTCCTAATTATTACTAATTATTCGTAATTATTACTAATTATTCCTAATTATTACTAATTATTCCTAATTATTACTAATTATTACTAATTATTCCTAATTATTCCTAATTATTCCTAATTATTTGCAATTATTGGTAATTATTGGCAATTATTGGCAATTATTACTAATTATTACTAATTATTGTTAATTATTGGTAATTATTCCAAATTATAGGTAATTATTACTATTTATTGTTAATTATTACTAATTATTACTAATTATTGTTAATTATTACTAATTATTACTAATTATTCCTAATTATTACTAATTATTGGTAATTATTACTAATTATTACTAATTATTACTAATTATTGGTAATTATTACTAATTATTAATATTTATTCTTAATTATTAAAAATTATTACAAATTATTCCTAATTACCATTAACTATGAACAATACTAATAATTTAAATTTATTAAGTAAGAAAACAATATAAACATAATTAAATTACAACTAATCAAAAATAATTGAAATTAATACAAAATTAAAAATAAATATTAAATTAAAATGAACATAAATACCTTGAAAATTGATGAGCTCTGATCGTTCTTCAAAACTTTAATAACAGCTCCGAAGAAAAAAATTAAACTGAACAAAAACTCAAATTTAGAAATAGAAATTTTAGAGCAGAAGAAGGTGGAGAATGAGAATGATTTGAGAAAAACGGATGGGGGTATTTATAGGTTAGATTATTAGCGACGGGTCCATTTGCGACGGGAATCCCGTCGCAAATAGTATTATTTGCGACGGGCACCGTCGCAAATACCTTCGCCCGCATTTATTACGGTCAACCGGTAAATAGTTATTTGCGACGGGACCCGTCGCAAATAACATACTATTTGCGACGGGAATACTTTCCCATCGCAAATACCTTTTACCGCCGCCGGTTATTTGCGACGGGGAAAGGCATCCCCGTCGCAAATAGTTTTCCCCGGATTTGGCACCAAAGCCCGGGAAAACTATTTGCGACGGGGAAGCCTATCCCGTCGCAAAAGACTACTTATTTGCGACGGGTAAAGACCCCCGTCGCAAATACCCATTTTTCCCGTAGTGGGTCATTAAAGAGTAGTTTCAAAGATATGGTTGATAGTTTTGGTGGAGTATAGGGTTACACACAGGTGATTGAATCTTTGTTTTAATGGGGAAACAATGTTAATCCATCATATCATGAAATTATATAAGTGATTCCATAAATGAAATACCAATTTATGAAAACTATGATATGATGCAGGGTCCTCAAGAATAATAAATATATTAGTTTATATTTTAATGATTTTAGGGTATAAACCTAGGTGTTGTATAAGTATCATGCTTGTTTTCAACTAAATATTAATTTGTATTATTTTTGGGTGATATAACGAAAATTTTCAAATAAAATGAAAAAATGGAGACCCATGTTCTGTGATTGGAGATTTATTTCATGATTGTGATATAATTTGTGTTTTTAGAGACATGTAAGGGGTTATTTGGTTCTATATTACTAATGTTTATATTTTTTTCAGATGTTATATGAGATTTATAGTATAGTGTTTATTTCCCTTAGAATCCGGGGATGACCTCCTCGATTGAAGGTTCAAACATTCCAATCAGTTTCTAACGGGTTTGTTCGTAGAACCAGAAACATCAAATGATTCCACATCCATTTGGACCTACTTTCCAAAGGTAGGTGCTCATTAGTTTGTGGACTTAAGAGGCTTAGGAAATTTCATTGGTCGAGAGGATGGGAGGTCGGACTCATCACACCTTTTTTAGGGGAATTATTGTCTACTCCGGGACTCTCTTTATAGATTTATGTTATGTTCGTGAATCCTTGTTACATTACCATGTATAAAATGAGCTTTACTTTAGATCTGAAAATCAATGATTGATTTGTAGGAAATTTAGACAATCTTTTATATGTATTTGAGGTCCTTCATTGATAGAGAATCATCTGTATTTGTTAGAGATTCTTAGTCAATGGTATCCTTTGATACGTAAAAGTATCTTAATCATTATAATTACCATACTAGTTTTAAAGCCACTCAGTGGGGCACTTGACGTTTATTGTCATTCAGAAGGACATGAATTATTTCAGAATTGGGATCGAACCAGCATATGGGATACCTACGTATCCTTTGTTTAGAAAAGGAATCAGAACCCACGTAGTTCGAGCAATGGAGTATGATGTTTATGGTTGATGGCTCAAAGAAGGATGCCATAATTACTTTTACACTCTATGCTCTAGTGAGTCATGCTCGGTGTGAGAAACAAGAGGTATTGGTAAAAATCAGACAATTGTGCCATGAAAGATGCAATCATAAGAAATAATGTGGGACTTATGTATGTATGACTTCCCAGATAAATGAAGATTTTGGTTTACTTCAGGGAAGAAATCTAGGAACAGGGTCCGTAAAGGTATATGTGCTTTATGGAGATTTGAATGATCTAACATGGGGCTTACTCCTAAAAAGGAGGCCCAAATTAGGATAAGACTTATGATTGGGGTTTTACTCCTGAGAAGGAATCCCAGATCAATGGTAAATTAGGACTGGTTAAGAGGAATTAAGACTGGGGATTACTCCTGAAGAGGATGCCCATATTTATGACTGGGGCTTACTCCTAAGGAGGATGCCCAAATTAAGGGACTGGGTTTTACTCCTGAAGAGGATTCCCATATTTATGACTGAGGCTTAATCCTAATGAGGATGCCCAAATTAAGGGACTGGGGATTACTCCTAAAGAGGATGCCCATATTTATGACTGGGGCTTACTCCTAAGGAGGATGCCCAAATTAAGGGACTAGGGCTTACTCCTAAATAGGATGCCCATATTTATGACTCGGGCTTACTCCTAAGGAGGATTCCCAAATTAAGGGATTGGTGCTTACTCCTGAAGAGTATGCCCATATTTATGATTGGGGCTTACTCCTAAGGAGGATGCCCAAATTAAGGGACATGGGCTTACTCCTGAAGAGGATGACCATATTTATGACTGGGGATTACTCCTAATGAGGATTCCCAAATTAAGGGGCTGGGGCTTACTCCTAAATAGGATGCCCATATTTATGACTGGGGCTTACTCCTAATGAGGATGCCCAAATTAAGGGACTAGGGCTTACTCCCGAAGAGGATGCCCATATTTATGACTGGGACTTACTCCTAAGGAGGATGCCCAAATTAAGGGACTGGGGCTTACTCCTGAAGAGGATGCCCATATTTATGACTCGGGCTTACTCCTATGGAGGATGCCCAAATTAAGGGACTGGGGCTTACTCCTAAAAAGGATGCCCATATTTATGACTGGGGCTTACTTCTAAGGAGGATGCCCAAATTAAGGGACTGGGGATCACTCCTGAAGAGGATACCCATATTTATGACTGGGGCTTACTCCTAAGGAGGATGCCCAAATTAAGGGACTGGGGCTTACTCCTGAAGAGGATGCCCGTATTTATGACTGGGGCTTACTCCTAAGGAGGATGCCCAAATTAAGGGGATGGGGCTTACTCCTAAAGAGGATGCCCATATTAATGAGTTCTCTCATCTTAAAGGATGAGGTTGAATGAATTAAATCTCAATCTTTAGTGACTTAAATATGTCTAAAACACTAGGTTTTGTGGGATATTCCACATAATTCCTTTCAGATAAGGATTCCAAATCAATAAATCATGCCATAAATGGATTTGAAGAGTATATTAAAGATTGAATCTTGAATAGGAGAGGTGGAATGGCTTAAGAGGGGTGAAATGGGCAAGAAGGGCACCCAAAAATGCAGGGGCGCGCAAGTCCTGGCAGGCGCGCAGGTACTGCGTGGGCGTGCAAGTCCTGGTCGCGTAGGTATACCTACGCGACACATGGGTACTTATGCGACGGTTAACCAGCAGGTTAATACTTGAGTGACTCTTGGTTAAAGCCTTTAGAATCCTCTTGAGGTTCTTCCAGAAGAGTAGCGCGCAAGTTCTATTGAAGGAGTTAGGTGGCGCGCAAGTGTTTCCATTTCCCTTAAGGGCTGGCCACTCAGGAGGACAAGTGTTTATGAGTTTCAACACTTAGCCCTTCCTCCCCCTCTTTAGATCTTCCGTTCTAGGTAATAAATTACCTTAGAAGTGTTTCAGAAGCTTTGAGAAGAGACTAGGGCTCCGGGAGCCCAAATCTGAATTCTGGAAAAAATTCCTCTCCAAATGGGGGGCCCAAAGGGTCTATTTATAGTCTGAAGAAGACCCCGAGCGGTTATCCTTTAGGGTGCGCAAGTAACATGCATGACCATTAGGCGTCGCACAAGTGTACTTGCGTGACCATTGTAGAACTTGCGCGACCCTTGTGCAACATTATTCTTATTCCTTACTTTTCCAATTTTTGATATTTGTCCAAAGGTTGAATCACTTTGAGCTCAGATATTCCCCTTTTCCAATCTTTAGATTCTATGAAGAAAGGAGAGTCAACAAAAGTCCCCCCTCAGAGTTGGATCCGGAAAGAAAAGATGATTTAACTCTAAGGTGAGAAGAAATAAGAAATCTGGCAGTTTAATGTCATGCATGTCAGACTAAAAAGGCTAAAGTTTAAGGTTGAAATAGCTTTGACTGAAATGGATTAAAATTGACTCAATTCCTTGAAAATTCATCTGAAAACATAGTACCATACTCAAGAATGAGGGAAAAAAATTTAAACTATGACTTACAAATATTTGGATCTGAGGAATGATATGAAAAAGAGCTAAAAGGCATTAGAAGAAGTAGTTCCCAAGAATGAAGTTACCATTATTTAACAAAACCGTTAGGGGGTTGAATTATGCAGGGCCACCTAAGGGCATTGGCTGCATAGTCAAATAAATAGTATCTTTTGGATAACAAGTCTTTTATGTAGACTATTTAAGAAAGGCCACCTAAGGGCACATGCTGCATAGTCAGGAAAAAGAACTCTCAGAAATTTACTTTCCTAGTGCTAAAAGCCAGTGAAAGTTTATGGAGATTCAAATTTTCCAAAGTATAGAGTTTGTTGTATGGAAAATGGTACTTGAATATGGAGAAGATATTTCCAAACAAGATTATCGAAGAACTGGATGGATATCACTCCTAGGAAGGTCTGACCCAGACGTAGGGAAGGAGAATATAAACCATAGACTTGAATAATTTCAGATCATGAAAAAGGATATGGGACAAATATGTTAAGGATGTGTATTTTTGTGGATCCCTACATATTGTCATTTAAGACCAATATGGACAAAAGATGCTGTCTTCCCAATAATTAAGATACCATTATTTAAAAAACCCGTTAGGGGTTGAATTATGAAGGGCCACCTAAGGGCATTGGCTGCATAGTCAAATAATAATATCTTTTGGCTGACAAGTCTATTATGTAGACTGTTTATGCAAGGCCGCTTAAGGGAACGTGCTGCATAGTCAGGCAAAAGAACTCTCAGAAGTTTGAAATTTTTGTGACTAGAAGTCGAGAAAAGGGATATGAAGATCTGAAAATATTTAAGGTTAGGATTATGACACATAAATATGGGTATATTCCAATGTATACAGAGATATACAAATCAATTCTAACCATAATCATGTTGTGGCTGGCTCCTGAAAGGAAATGTTGGACTTCACTACGTATCCCATAAGGATGGGAATCAAGCCATACGTAGTTCTAGAACTAAAGTTTAACGTCGTGTGGGACAAAAGGATTGGAGATCTTAGTTTAGGGTCATAGAGCATGGACCATTATAAGAAATACACAGTGTGTGTTTTCATGGGGACTTTTCAGCCAAGGGACTGAAAGTGGAATTTGGGGTTAGGCCCAAAAGACTTGGGGCTGGATTCGAGGGACACTCAAATGTTCCTATGTATCCCATAATGATGGGAATCAATCTCACGTAGTTCTAAAATACCCTCTGTACAGATTTGGTTCGTACATGTGAAGGGTGAAAGGGGACTTAGTGCAATGATGGTTTAACCCAAGATAAAAGGTTCGGGCATTTACATGTATGCACATATTCTTTGAAATGAATCATGATTGAAAAATCAATGTAAATAATGGTTCCCTCTCAGGCTAGGGTATCAAAGAATATTGTAGTTTATTGTCATACTGGACAAAAGTGTTATATTGTTTAACGTCACATAGCAAGGAAGAATGTGAACCAATGTAAAGGTATTTATTCTAGGGGAGGTTTCACGAATCAACATCGTATGAGATGGAGGTGAACCGATGTGAAGAGATTGATTTTGGGCTTGAACCTTGGGAGGTTTCCTACGTACGCAGCCTGGAAGGCAAGGATCAAAGTCTGCGAAGTTCAATTAAAGAACGAATTAATGATCAAGTTGTTCTTGGGGACACCGACCTAAAAATGATGTTGTTGGGACTTAAACATGGTTAGTAGACCAAAGAGAGTTTTATGGTTGAGGTTTTCTCTAAGCTCACATGATTCATACTCGGTGTGCGAAACAAGAGGTAACAAGAACCTTAACGATGTACAATTTAATGTCATGCATGACATATCAAGGACTTTCTGTACAGTTTAGTGTCATGTAGTTAGGACGACGGGGAAAATATAGTTTAACGTCATGTTGGACGAAAGGGGGACTGTGCATTTTAATGTCATGTAGTGAGGACAAAAGAGTACACCATTTAATGTCATGTTGGACGTATTGGGGACTTTTTTCACAGTTTAACATCATGTTGGATGAAAAAGGGACGATACAGTTTAGCGTCATGTTGGACGAAGGTGAGAATAGTTTAAGGTCATATGCATGGACCGTGGATGGTGCAGTTTAATGTCATGCTGGACGTAAGGGACTTGAAAATAGTTTAGGGTCATATGCATAGACCGTGGATGATGCAGTTTAATGTCTTGCTGGACGGTGGTGCAGTTTAAGGTCATATCGGACTATTTAGGGAACTTTTTCATTGTTTAACGTCGTGTGGGCTGAAAGTAAAAATAGTTTAAGGTCATATGTATGGACCATGGATGATGCATTTTGTGTTTATACAAAATACGTCTTCAAAAATCTAGCATTGGTTGGAGTAGTGATGAGTTCTCCATCCATCGAGATTAATTAATAAGCTCCATTTGAGTAGACCTTATGTATTGTGTAAGGTTCTTCCCATTTTGGATCAAGCTTGGGAGGTTTCTTTCCTGGTATCATTGGAGTTCTGAGAACTAATACCAATTCTCCCTGAGTGAATGAACGAAGATGAACTTTTTTGTTAAAAGCTCGTGCTATTCGATTCTGATAGACTTCCATGTGGTGAAAAGTGAACAATCTTTTCTCATCTAACCATTCCAATCCATTCAATCGCTTTTGAGATTGTTCATCTGTAGATGACTGATCACAAATGGCTAGTCTGAGCGAAGGAAATTGAACTTCAATGGGCAAGACAACTTCTATTCCATATACCAGGGAATATGGAGTTGACCGAGTTGCAGTGCAGGTGGTAGTCCGATAAGCCCATAAAGCATGAAAGAGTTTATCAGGCCATGACCTCTTATCTTTATCCACCATATTTTATAGTATATTTGAAATATTATTGTTGAAGGCTTCTATCTGTCCATTGGCCGCTGCATGATACCGAGATGAATGGTTGGATTTGATGTTGTATTCTTGATACAACTTCTTCACCTCGGATGAACAGAAGTTGGTGCCATTGTCTGTCAATATAGTACGAGGGGCACCAAATCTGGTAATGATGTTAGACTTGATGAAACTAACAACGCATTTAGAACTGACTTCCTAGAGAGGTATTTCCTCTGCCCATTTGGAAAAGAAGTCAGTAGCAGTAAGAATGTACTTAAACTGCTTGGTCGTATCCGAAGGGTAAGGTCCCACCACATCCATTCCCCATGTGGAAAATGGGCATGAGTATTTAGCTGTATGAAGAAACTCTGGAGGCTGATGAATTATGTTGGCATGTACATGGCATGAATGACACTTCTTTGTGAAACCAACAAAAACTTGTATCATTGAAGGCCAAAAGTATCCAAGCCTTCGAATCTGATCTGACAGTCTATGTCCAGACTGGTGGGCACCACAGACTCCTTCTTGCACTTCTTTCATGACAGCCATTGTCTCTTCACCATCAATGCATCTGAAGAGAACTCCCTCAAAACCACATTTGTAAAGAATTTTCTCTAGGTTATTTGGGTTGTCATAAAGAGTAAAATTGACCACACGTCACCAGATTTTTTCTTTCTCGGCTCTATCAGGTGGAAGTGTTCCATTTTGAAGGTATTCCCTGATAGGTGACATCCATCCTGTAGTATGACCATACGGTCCAGGAATGGGACTAATTTCATTAATTTCCTCTATTCTGATTCGAACATAAGGTGAAATTGCACGACGGTGGGCAATATTGATGGTTTTCTCATCCCGATTTGGATCCGCCAGAGCTGTGGCTATATTAGCCAGTGCATCAGGTTGAGAATTTTGTGATCTTGGGACATAAGAAAATGTCGGTTCTAAAGGGAATTCCGCCATTAACTCTATGACGTAATCATAAAAAGGGATTAGTTCTTCTTTTTTGATGGCATAATCCCCATTGACTTGTTTGATTACTAGGTCTGAATCACCTTTCACCTTTAAGTGATTCACTTGTGCTTGAAGTACTAATTCCAAGCCTACAATGAGATCTTGGTATTCTACTTCATTATTTGTACCACCTTCCCACAATAAGAAAGAATAATGTAACACTACCTTTTCTGGAGAAATGAGCACAATTCCTAAGACAACTTTGTTGAATTTAGGATTTTCCATTTTCCTCCTTGTTGGACTTCTAGAAGCACCATCAAAATACATTTCCCATGTCTGAAGAATTTCTTGAATAGAGAAGACTTCCTCATCAGGGAGTTCAATATCTGAAGATGTGTCTTCCACTAAAGGGTGTTAAGCCATGAAATCAGCCAGATCTTGGCCCTTTATCGCCTTTTGAGACACATACTGAATGTCGAATTGCTGCAAAATAACTGCCCACCTTTCCAGACGTCCTGTAAGCATCAGATGACTAAGGATGAATTTGAGCTGATTATTGCGAGATACAAATTGGACCTCATGATGTTGCAGGTAGTGTCTCAACTTCTGAACTGCAAATATTAATGCCAGGAAGCACTTCTCAATACTTGAATACCGGGTTTCTGATTCAATCATAGTTCGACTGAGATAGTAGAGGCTGTTTTCATTCCCAGCATCATTCTTTTGAGCAATAAAGGCATCCAGTGATCACTCTAGAGCTATCAAGTAGAGGATAAGTGATCTTCCTTCAATAGGTGGCATCAGTACCGGTGGACTCAAGAGGTATTTCTTGATAATTTCGAATGCTTCTTGACATTCTTCAGTCCACTGGTAAGTGACTCCCTTCTTCATCAATTTGGTGAAGGGTAAACTTTTGCCAGCCAAATTGACGATGAAACACCGAATATAGGCTAAGTGTCCTTGAAGTCCTCTTAATTCATTCAAATTTCGAGGAGGTTACATACCAAGGATTGACTTGGTCTTCTCAGGATCGACTTCAATACCATGATGGCGTACAACAAAACCGAGAAATTTTCCCGAGGTTACCCCAAAAGCACATTTTAAGGGGTTCATCTTCAAATTATGTTGTCGAAGCTTGCGGAATATGACTTCCAAATCAGCCAAGTGATTAGAACGTTGTTTGGATTTAACCACCAAATCGTCTACATAGAATTCAACAAACTTACCTAATAAGGGTTTGAAGATACGATGCACGGAACGCTGATATGTTGCACCTACATTCTTTAAGCCAAAGGGCATTACCCGGTTGAAAAACACACCCTAAGGGGCTCTAAAGGTTGTGGATTACTCATATTCTGGGGCCATTCAGATCCAATTATATTCGGAATATCCATCCATGAAGTAAAGTGCTTCATAGCCACATGTTGCATCAATTAAAAGTTCTGTAATCGGAACTGGGAAATCATCAGTAGGATAATTCTGATTAAGATCTCTGAAATCGATGCAAACTCTAATTTTTCCATTCTTCTTCTTTACAGGGACAATATTATCCAAACACTTGGGATACTGAACTTCTCTGATGAAGTTAGATTTGATAAGCTTATCCACTTCAGCTTCAATTTTGGAAGCATAAGTTGGGTGCATTCTTCTCGCGACTTTCATAAATCCTCAATGTTCTTCTGATAAACCCAAATGATGAGTAGAAATATCAGTATCAATCCCGGGAATTTCTGTATAGTTCCAAGAAAATATATCTCTATTTTTCTTTAGAAATGAAATATACATCTCTTTCTCTTCAAGATTCATGGCCGCACTGATTAAAGTGGGGCACAGATCTTCTTTTGTACCCAGATTTATTTCTCTAAGTTCATCCATATTGGTAGAGATACCCTCTTAAAATGTTGGAGGAGCATCTCTGAGATATTCCTCTTCTTCTTTATCATGTGTTATTTCTTCCGTTTCTACTTGCATATTAGATGATACAACCAAATTTTCATGATCAGAAGAGATGTCAAAATTTTCACATCTTGAAGAAGAAGCTTCCATTTCCAACCTGATTGACGATGAAGGGTCTTTTTTGGGTAATAAAGTGGAGATGATGGATTGATAATCGACATCATTTTTCACCTCTGATGTTTCTATAAATTCTTCTGGCCTGGTTGGGATAGTATAGACTTGTTGTATTTCAACAGATGAAATGAAGACGTCACCATTTGTGCTTTCATCACTGCTTGGTGGGTTACCAATTCCTCCTATGTTGTTTGGCTCGATTACCGTAACTGACATTATGGATCTTTCCATAAGAGTATTTTTATTTGGGTATATCTTGTCAATTTGACTGATAGGCAACACATAATCTGTACTCACATGTGTAAATGGATTTACTGGAATCTTCTACAAACTATATGGAGCATTAACTTTGGTAATCTCCTTTATTGTGGATTTCTCCCTTCCCTTCATGTGATAGAATTCCGCCTTAATGTATTGAGACTCGCATGTCTTGAACGGGGCCTTATCACTATAAAATGCCCCAACTTGACCATCAAAACAATATTTGAGACATTGATGGTATGATGAAGGGATAGCCACATGTGGATGTAGCCAGGGTCTTCCAAGAAAGATGTTGAAGGCTGACTATTGATCAAAAACCATGAAATCTGAATTGGATACAAGATCTCCAAACTGAGTTCTGAGTGTAACTTTGCCCAGTGGTTCTTGTTTATTTTTATCATATCCTTGTAACATCATGGTAGAAGGAGATAAATTAGATTCTGTGAGGCCCAATCGACAAAGTGTACGAATGGGCATGAGGTTGACTCCTGAACCATTGTCAATGAAAGCTCTTCGAATGTCTACGCCATTGACCTTGCCAGATAAGAACAAAGGTCTAATATTCCCATGCACAACATCATCATCATCTTCATCAGTAAAAGATATTACTTCATGGCATTATGTAGGGTTGTTCTCTATGTGATAGACTTCAATTGCAACAATTTCAGTTTCAAACTCCTGAGGACTCGACAGCGCCTCGATGAGTGCTTCCTGAAGATCTTTTGAAAGATTAAAAGCATCCAGAATTGATAACTTGGTTGGTACTTGGGCCAAGTGCTTCAATAAATCATACTTTTGATCTATAAGTCTGCGTTTCCCAACATGAATATGTGGTTTAGCAGGTTCCTTGGAAGCAGATGCTTTGGAAGTTAATGCATTTTTTATTGGTATAGGAGTTGGCAATATTCCTAGTTTTGGAAGATTAGACAGATTAGATCTATTTAATTACTGAGAGGAAGAATATGGAACCTTCAACCGGTCTTCCAAAATAACTATGCCAGGACAGAATTTTCTATTTGTAGAAGAACTTTCTTGTTCTTACTGAGCTCGCTGAAGGGATCTACCACGAGTTTCTGCTACGTACATAGTTCTATCAGGGATAGAATTGGAGTAGTGGCTTCTGAAAGATCCATGTCTTCCCCTATATCATGAGCCTCTAGAACTTCCTCTAATTCCCTTGTTTGATACAGGGAATTCAGGCAGATCAAAATCAAAACTACTACTGGCATATGGATCTGTTAATTGAATCATATTAACAGAACCGAAGATTAACTCTTCATCTGATGAAGACTCTGCCTGATTAGCCTATTTAGGCTGTGCCATTTGGTGGGGCGACGCCTGTGGCTTTGAAGTAGATGGCATGAAGTCTTCCAGAGTCAAAGAAAACTTAGGCTTTGACACATACTCATCTTCTTATGATTCTTTTTCTTTCTTTGAATCATGTCGTTACTTTGAGGACTTTCCCTCTGATGAAGAGGGTTTTGTCGCAACATTCCTGGAAGAAGACACAATCGGTTTCTTTAATTGTGTTTGAAGAATAGCATGAGTTCGATTGATTGTATTTTTGACCATCTAATCATCATACTTATGTGCATTTTTGCTTTTTACTTCTTTCCATTCTCCTTCCTCCTCTGGAACTGTAGAAGTAACACATGCTACCTGAGCTGATAAACCTTTCAGTTTGACTTGTCCCGATTCGACCATCTTTTGCAGGAGGTCTTTGAAGACAAAACACTCCTGGATGGGATTCCCTAACATTTGATGAAAGGGGTAATAATTGGGATGGTGTTCATCTCCTTCCTTAGTTGGCCTTTTGGGCCTTGGTAATTGAACCAGATTATTTTCCAGAGCTGAAATGAAGTAACTAGGAACTTTTTCATTTTAGAAAGAGTATATTTTGCTCTTCAAATCCCCAAATTGTTTTCACCTTTGATCTCTTTGAACAACTGGATGAAACAGCCTTTTTTGTTGGTGCTCAGGAGGTGGAGCCCTTCGAGAAGATGAAGGTTTTGATGTAGAAACAGGTACATGTTCTTGTTTAAGCATAACTGTAGCAGTTTCTGCTTTACCCATTCTCCTTCCTAGAGCTGATGGAATTACACGAAATTTATCCTTAGCCTGTATAAGGTAATCTTCAATCCACTGAGTGATTGAAGTAAGGTCTCGAAACCCTCCTGTATATTTCATAGGGATCAACGACATGCGTAACTCGTAATTCAAATTTGCCACACAGATTGGAAAAAATTCTTCTTGAGGGAGTGCTAATATTAGGGAATATGTTAATCCCTTCCAGCGAGCAATGAAATATGAGACCCTTTCATTCTCCCTTTTATTACAGTTTGTAAGATCAAAAACTTTTTTCTTTGGAAAAGTTGAGATGAACTGAAGAAGGAATTGTTGACAGAGATCTTTCCATCTAGTAATTGACTGGGATTGCAAACTTGTATACCAGACAATGTTTGGTCATTGAATGGAATTAATGAAGCATCTGTGTTTTACTGCTTCTTGTTGTTTCAGAGTTCCCATCCTAGGATCGCAACAAGACACGTAATGTGTCAGATGCTGTTCAGGTTCGCCTGATCCATTGAAAATAGGAAATATAGGGTTTCCAAAACTAGATGGAGGGGAGATTGAATCTACCCATTCAGGGTAAAAATTCTTTTCTGGTTGAACCTGTGCACATTTCCCTTCCATAGTTTCTAACCGAGCTGTTAATGACTCAATAGTAGTTATTAACTTCTGAGAAACATCCAGTTGATCTTGGACTTGGGTAGGTGCAATGACTGGAGCTTGGACAGATGTGGTGGTTGGTGCTGCAAATGATGGTATCACTGCAAATTGTTGTTGCACTTGACCCAGAGGATTAGACCTGTGAGGGTGTACTGATAGAGGAGGATATTCTTGATCCATCTTAGTAGCTGCAATAAATTCTATTGGCTGACTCACTCCATCACTCTTAAGAAGAAGACTACTCTGAAGTAGTTCTGCATTCAACCTTTTTAATTCCTTCATTTCTTCCTCCTGTTGTGCAAACGTTTTCTCTAGTGAGAGAGATTGGCCGTCCTTAGGGGAAGGATATGTAACCTGATTCTTTCCCCTCCCTTTGTTGGATCCTTTTCGGAGAGGGGGAAGTGGGTTACTCAAAGGATTACCTATCTTTATAGTAACCCTTTGATTTTGTGTACGCACACCTTATTCATTTGTGTCGGTGCATAAATCTTCTTGAGTAGGAACCTCTTCATCTGAGTCCCCTGAGTGAGCCTCATCTGGTGGATCAGCAACAACGACATTGATGACATTGATTGATGCATAACACATCGCATCCCTTCTATCAGCATTTCTGTGATATTGTCTTCTTCCATGTCTTTGATGAGACATTGCCTTTTTTTGATTCGATCCCTCAAGAACTTCTTGACAAACCGTAATTTGGAGGGAATT
This sequence comes from Viscum album, assembly GCA_963277665.1. NCBI lineage: Eukaryota > Viridiplantae > Streptophyta > Magnoliopsida > Santalales > Viscaceae > Viscum > Viscum album. Next base: position 2,052,309,056 of record OY728119.1, read on the forward strand.
TGCTGATAATTTGGCTTTTTGTTCCTCTTGAGGCTTCTTCCCTAATCGAGAAAAGGCCTACTTTCTCTGAGGAGGGGATTGATGATTTGAAAAATTCCCCAGTCCGGTGGACTGGGCTATTCCTGTTGTTCCTGCTCAACTCCTCGAATCCTATTTGTTGATTCCGAGGGTTGGTTTAAAAGAGTCCCCAGTCTGACATGTTGGGGTGGCTCTTGACATGCTATGTCTGAGACTTTCTTAAAATCTCTCCTGATCTTGTGAACCTTAGTCCGGAAATTATCTGGATGCATTAACCTGTATCCACTTTTATCACCTTGTTCAAAAGACCGTTGGATGATTTCCGACACTTCTTTCACTTGATGATGTGCTTGCTCCATACGAGAGGCTTGTTCAGTATTCTTGTTTGTTGATGTAGGAGTAATTCAACAACGTGATCTTTGTATGATTGATTTTGAGAGGAACTAGATGAAGCCTGTTCTTGGGAAATCTTTTGATTACAAACAAAGCCCATTGACTGTGGCCATCCATGGACAATAACATTGCATGTGACCATTTTCTGCGGGCTTTACTGACTGGAGAGCACTGTGAAATGCAGTGCTCCATGAACACCCCATCCACTGACACGAATACCAGATGGGGTATTGGAAATTAACTGACACAATCTTCTTAGTGCGCCATGGCATGAACGTTGAAGGGCTCTCTGCTGTTTTTCAGCTTTCGGATATCGAAAGACTGATAGAGATGCCAAGTCAATTTTGCGTTGTAACCCTTCTATTATATTAACTTGATTTTTATATTCATTATAAGATAATACTTTCTTGTTCAACTGACAAAGAGTTTTCCATATGTTGAGACGAATATCATGAATTCCATCTTCCGTCAACATCTTTGGAATGTCATACTGAGAGTCAGCCATAGACCAAAACATGACTAGTACTTCACCTTTTTTCATTTGTTTTCTCATGTTCATCATTTCCTCTTTATCATTAAATAAAGAATCTTCTACCTGATTTGACAAGAGTTGGTGTTTCCTTATTGCTTCATCAGATTCAATAAGATTGGTAGAGAAATCATTGATCAAACTAGGAGATGCATGACTTAGGGGTGGTTCGGAGAATGACTTACACCCTGGGATATCTTCTGATTGTGAAAGTATTTCACCTGCTAGCGATAAAGCATTAGACCTGACTGGTTTCGCATTTGCATGTGCCTCAAGATAAGAGGGCTTTCTCAGCACTACATCGTCCACTAAAGCATTTTCCGGGCAATGTGCATAACTACTACAGAGAGGACTTTCGCAGCGAAATTCATCATCATGGGGAGGACCACCATGGTGGGTTACAGCAAAATATGAGATCTCTTGATCCTTGTTCTTCTGACCACATAGAGGGTTCTTGTGGATCTCATCTGAAGATGAAACTTCGAGATCGACCGAATTGTCATAAAGCAAGCCTTCATGAGGAAGTGTCTGTTGAAGACCTTATGAATTAATGTTTCCACTATTGGGAAATAAGGGAGTAGAATCTTGAATTCCAATAGATAACTGTCTGAGGGCTTCAAGAACTCCATCATCGAGCAAGGCCTTGTTACAGATTGGCTCTTGATCTCCTGACTGTGATGGGCGGGTCTTTTTCTTAAACGCCTTCTTACTCGCCTTGGAAACCACTTATTGATGAAAGTGGCTGCTCTGACCAGGTGTATGTTCCTAATCAGGAAATATGGCCATGTTATGCTGATAATATCCACTCAAATCAGGTGTATGTGCCTGACTTGGTTGTCTGTATGATATGGGGGAGTATGCCCCACAACCCTCTTGGACTAGAACAGATGTGTGTGTCTGTTTCGGGGTGAATTTTTGATGTGTCACTCCACTGCTAGGGATAGATTTATGTATCTTTCCCTGAGATGCCACTGAAGTTGTTATAATATCCTGGAAAGCATCCAGAATATGAGTAGGGATTTGCTTCTGCTCTTTCACCATTGATAAAATATTCTTGGTGACTTCAGCTACCGGAAAGGGGATATACGTCCATTCCGTGCTTGGAGTAGTTGTGTGTACCTGATCATGTCCTCCTTTTCCTCTCAGTGAATCTTTACAGTAATCAAGTGTAGGGGAAGAGAGTTGAGTCTGCCTCCTGTTTGTCACCGGAGCTTTCCAACAGACTTCTCTGAATGCTACCAAGTGAGATTTTTGGTAGGCTTGATCAATACTAGCAGGTGTATGTGCCTGCTGATTGCACTTCACCGAACGTGGTTGACGAGATCTATCATATGTAGTCAGACGAGCCTGCTGACTAACTGATGATGTATAAACAGGTGTATGTTCCTGTCTATAATACTCCGCCGGAATTGCCTGACGGGATTGGCGTGCTGCTGCCAGACGAGTCCGCTGGACAGTGGGATTAAAACGGGCAGGTCTGTGTGCCCTCTCGTTGATTGCCACCAGGTTAGGTTGGTGGACTTCTCTGGAGATATCAGAGATGATAACCTGCTCACTGTTAACCGGATTCCGCCTCTGGCGGTTTGACTTGCCTGATCGGGTTCGAGGAAACTGAGCCGAACGCCTGGAGTTGGGACCCTCATCATTTTGACGGCATACTGTCGCACGATTCTGGCAGCGATTGTTGATAGGATCCCTCAGGAAGGACCTCTTCTTCTTTGAATTAATGCCCTGAGGGACCTGCTCATTCACCTCCTCGTAATATGGGAGTGAATGGTCATTGTATTCCAGGGATAACGACCCGAAACAGTTGGAGACAGTGGTTAGCACTGCCTGCTTCATGATCACTAGTCATCATTGTTCGGAAAACCGGTGTGAGTTTTTCACTTAGAGGGCTTGTCATCCAGCCTCCAGAGTTGGGATGGTACCGTGTTGATGGTACTCCTTAACCAGCGCATTTGATACCCAGCGTTGAATATGCTAAGTAGGTGATTTCATCCTTAGAGTGGATGACGATCCAGCAGGAGTAGCAGTAGTGGAATTTGCAGTAGCAGTATTCACAGGTGAGAACTTGAGAGCAACCATTCTGAAAATGCAGAGGATCTTGGAAAAGAGTTCTTTTTTGATATAACATACGTAATCAAGATAAATTTAGCCACTGCATCTTTTGGATGAGAAAATATATCAATGATTATTTTTGTTGGCCCTCTCATTGAGTTTTATATAGGGGCCTAACAAATAGGTGAAACAACATTTGAACTTGATTAAGGATTCATGTCGGGTTCACCATTTTTTTCCCTCAGAATTTGGGGATGACCTCCTCGATTGAAGGTTCAAACAATCCAATCGGTTTCTAACGGGTTTTTTCGTAGAACCGGAAACATCCAATGATTCCACATCCATTTGAACCTACTTTCCAAAGGTAGGAACTCATTAGTTTGTGGACTGACGAGGCTTAGGAATTTTCATTGGTCGAGAGGATGGGAGGTTAGACTCATCACACCTTTTTGAGGGGAATTATTGTCTACTACGGGACTCTCTTTATAGATTTAAGTTATGTTCGTGAATCCTTATTACATTACCAAGTATAAAATGATCTTTCCTTTATATCTGACAATCAATGATTGATATGTAGGAAATTTAGAGAATCATTTATATGTATTCGAGGTTCTTCTTTGATAGAGAATCATCTATATTTGTTAGATATTTTTAGTCAATGGTATCCTTTGATACGTAAAAGTATCTTAGTCATTATAATGACCATACTGGTTTTAAAGCCACTCAGTGGGGCACTTGAAGTTTATTATCATTCATAAGGACATGAATTATTTCAGAATTGGGATCGAACCAGCAGATGGGATACCTACGTATCCTTTGTTTAGAAAAGGAATCAGAACCCACGTAGTTCGAGTAAGGGAGTATGATGTTTATGATTGATGGCTCAAAGAAGGATGTCATAATTACTTTTACACTCTAAGATCACGTGAGTCATGCTCGGTGTGAGAAACAAGAGGTATTGGTAAAAATCAAACAATTGTGCCATGAAAGATGCAATCATAAGAAATAATGTGGGACTTATGTATGTATGACTACCCAGATAAATAAAATTTGGAATTACTTTAGGGAAGAAATCCAGGAATAGAGTCCGTAAAGGTATATGTGCTTCATGGAGATTTGAATACTCGATCTTGGGGATTACTCCTGAAAAGGAGGCCCAAATTTGGATATGACTTATGATTGGGTTTTCACTCCTGAGAAGGAATCCTAGATCAAACGTAAATTAGGACTGGTTAAGAGATATTAAGATTGGGGCTTACTCCTGAAGAGGATGCCCATATTTATGACTGGGACTTACTCTTAAAGAGGATGCCCAAATTAAGGGACTGGGGATTACTCCTAAAGAGGATGCCCATATTTATGACTGGGGCTTACTCATAAAGAGGATGCCCAAATTAAGGGATTGGGGCTTACTCTTGAAGAGGATGCCCATATTTATTACTGGGGCTTACTCCTAAGGAGGATGCCCAAATTAAGGGACTGAGGATTACTCCTAAAGAGGATTCCCATATTTATGATTGGGGCTTACTCCTAAGGAGGATGCCCAAATTAAGGGATTGTGGCTTACTCTTGATAAGGATGCCCATATTTATGACTGGGGATTACTCTTAAGAAGGATGCCCAAATTAAGGTATTGGGGCTTACTCTTGAATATGATGCCTATATTTATGACTGGGGTTTACTCCTAAGGAGGATGGCCAAATTAAGGGACCGAGGCTTACTCTTGAAGGGGATGACCATATTTATGACTGGGGCTTACTCCTAAGGAGGATGCACAAATTATGGGACTGTGGCTTACTCTTGAAAAGGATTCCCATATTTATGATTGGGTCTTACTCCTAAGGAGGATGTTCAAATTAAGGGACTTGGGATTTCTCCTGAAGAGGATTCCCATATTTATGACTGGGGCTTACTCCTAAGGAGGATGCCCAAATTAACAGACTGGGGCATACTCTTAAAGAGGATGCCCATATTTATGACTGGGGATTACTCTTAAGGAGGATGCCCAAATTAAGGGACTGGGGCTTACTCCTCAAGAGGATTCCCATATTTATGATTGGGGCTTACTCCTAAGGAGGATGCCCATATTAAGGGACTAGGGATAATTCCTGAAGAGGATGGCCATATTTATGACTATGGATTACTCCTAAGGAGGATGCCCAAATTAAGGGATTGGGGCTTACTCCTGAAGAGGATTCGCATATTAATGAGTTCTCTCATCTTAAAGGATGAGGTTGAATGGATGAAATATCAATCTTTAGTGACATAATGATGTGTAAAACACTAGGTTTTGAGGGATATTCCGCAGAATTCCTTTCAGATAAGGAATCAAAATCAATAAATCATGCCATAAATGGCTTTGAAGAGTGTCTTGAAGATTGAATCTTGAATAGGAGAGGTGGAATGGCTTAAGAGGGGTGAAATGGGCAAGAAGGGCACCCAAAAAGGCAGGGGTGCGCAAGTCCTGGCAGGCGCGCAGGTACTGCGTGGGTGCGCAAGTCCTGGTCGTAGAGGTATACCTGCGCGACACATGGGTAATTGTGCGACGGTTAACCAGTTGGGTAATACTTGATAGACTCTTGGTTAAAGCCTTTAGAATCCTCTTGAGGTTCTTCCAGAAGAGTGGCACACATGTTCTATTGAAGGAGTTAGGCGGCGCGCATGTGTGGCCCTTTCCCTTAAGGGCTGGCCACTCACGCGCGCAAGTGTTGATGAGTTTCAACACTTAGGCCTTACTCCCCCTCCATAGATCTTCCGTTTTAGGTAAGAAAGTAACTTATAAGTGTTTCAGAAGCTTTTAGAAGAGACTAGGGCACCGGGAGCTCAAATCGGAATTCTGGAAAAAAATTCCTCTCCGAATGGGGGCCCACAGGGTCTATTTATAGGCTGAAGAAGACCCGGGCGGTTATCCATTAGGGCGCGCAAGTCACTTGCGCGACCATTATGGGTCACACAAGTGTACTTGCGCGAACCTTTTGCAACATTCTTCATATTCCTTCCTTTGTCATTTTTTGATATTTGTCCAAAGGATGAAGCACTTTGAGCTCAGATAGTCCCCTTTTCCAATCTTTAGATTCTGTGACGAAAGGAGCATCAACAGTGTTTTTATATATATTATGCTTTTATTTTTATATATATTGGATTTCATTTTCATATGTTAGTTATTTTATTATATTAATAATGTTTAAGTTAATAAGGAACATATTTAAATTTTTAATACTAAAAAATTATTACTTTTATTAAAAGAAATTATTTAGTGAAAAATGGACGCCTTTACAACTATTGAAGATGATTTCATGCCCACTGAATTTATTTCTTAAAAATAATAATATGATTGTTTACTATAGTAAACCCTTGATAATTATTGATATATTTTAAATCTAATGGTCCTTCATAATTTTTAATAATAAATTTTTTAATCTTCATTTTTTAATAAACAATATATCATATTATATGTTAATCTAAATTTATTGATTTGGAATCTTTTTATGATCATACTAATTAGATGAAGTCCATATAAAGGATTTTAATAGATCTAAATTAAAATATATTTAATATATATCATCCATTTTCATTCATGATATGGGAGTTATTATACAATATTTTTTAATATAATATTTTTCTTGACATGTATAGTTTGTTCTTATAACGACCTGACCTTAAACCTTACTTAATCTTGATTTTTTTCAATAATACACATTGATGATCTTTTAGGTTTAGAGTTTTAGAGAATTAGATCATGAATCATGCATTACATTCCACATTTAAACAAAGTGGTTACATAAAAGATAGTATTCATTTTTTCCCATCAACAGAAACATATTTTAAATAAAACATGGATTCGTTCTTAACACTTCCTTGACAATATCATCATATCATGTACCTTTCCCTTGACCTGTGAAATAGATTTCAAAAACTTAGGATGAGCATAAAAATCTCAGTAAGGAGTATAAAAATTCGAAAAGGAAACATTAGTACATGTATACATAAGAATCAATGAAATCATACTTTACTCATTAAAAATAAGCATGTTAACATACCTCATGAAATCCTAAGATTTATGAATAAATCATAGAAATCATAAGACATAAAGGTAACTTGAGGCATTCATAACATTCTTACGTATAGAGTAACCCTGATGGTTACGTTTGGAATACCCATCACAGTATATTCCCTAAATCTTTTCGGAGAAACCTTAGCGTTTAACCCCTTCACGTTACCCAATGTATTGGAGAGCTATATCGGGATCACTCACCCTTAGTTTATCATGGAACCACCCGTATTCATAAACAATTCCCAAGAACCATAACATAATCATAGAACATAAACTAAGAATAATGGAAAGATAACATTCCCACATTGCAATAACAATATAACATTTTAAGATATGGAAATAATGAATCCATTCTAAAAACTATTTTCAAAACCATTTAAAACATTTAATAATGAGATTTTGAATCAAAGTGTCCCATATCACATTGAAAATTTTAACATTTTAAACCATTAATATCCAAATGAATAAATCCTTAAAACTAATTTTAAAACATGGATATTAATGAGAAATATTTATAAGAATAAATCATTAAAACATTTAAAATGATATTTTAGTTAAAGGGTTTTTAACAGTGAGTGACACTTGAATACAACAAATGAGGCATAAAATTTAATAAGAACATTATAATATCATGAGAATAAATGTATTCATGATATAATATTCCAAATGACAGTATATACAACATATAAGAGTGAATTGGTGCAAATTAATAGTGAAATCTCAATAGAAATATAAAACGATATGAAATCCCTTATAAAGAAGGTATCCTTAAATTAAGGATAAATCAATCTCATAATTATCTGTGAAAAATATAAATACATACAATATAACTAGATATTATGTGTAACACAATCAAAGATAATTCACACATATTCAAAGGATGACGTATTCAATAACTACATGTTGAACCCAAGGAAATCGAAATTGGGTTAAAAAGTTCCCCTGGTAAAATTCGACAGCCTAACGGCGTCACTTTAAAATTAATAAAATTAGTTGATGAGAGAGAAAATGGTATCTCATCACATGGACATAAAATTTACATCAATAAGGATATATAATAACATATCCTAACATAAAAATATGTAAATTAAAAGACATAACAAAAAAAGTCTTTTAAAAAGAGGAGGGTGAAAGGTTCCCTTACCGATTTGGGTAACTTTCGAAACGTACACCCCATGAAATAAGGGTCATAAAATGAAGATTTAAATACCCATAAATGAGATTATATTATACAAATAGAAAAATAATGGGCAGTACATACACCACACAAAAGTAAATAGTGGAAAATGTATCATGAATCTCATGGGAATAAAAAGTGAGATGAAAATCCCCTTATGAAAATTCGGCAGCCTAACGGCGCCCCATAAAACATCCAAAAATGTATTGTTGAGATCAAATAGGGTCTCTAATCATATTAATATAAAATTTAAAGAAATAGGAATATAAAATAACCTCCCCCAACATAATAAATAGGAGTTTGAAGTAAGTTACATAAAAAGAGTACTTAAAAAGAAAGAGAGAGGTAGGATCCCTTACCTCAAGTCCGACTTGTCTTGTTCGTATCTTTATATTCCTGAATAATAAACATTGGTCAATTTATAATTTCTTAAGTTACTCCTTTTAATATTATTATTCAGTTCATATCACATATTATAATGTTATAATATTTGGTTAATAATGTGAGTTCATATCAGCCGTTTTTGTCGATGTTTGGTACATGAGTCAAAAATGAAATTGTTTGAAAATGATTGTCCATGTAGTTATAAGTAAATAATCTCCAGAATAGTATTAATAATTTTAATATCGTATATATCCAGTAAAAATTCATTTTATACTATTCCATAACATTTGGAGATAAAAAGAAATGAAATGCACTGTTTATGGAGACGGTAGGCCGTACGTACGCATGAACGCTACTTTCATTTCTTTGACATATTAATGGAATTAAAAATAATTGAGAGATATATATATTATAATTAAATTATAATATATATGTTTTATAGGTCACATAATTTCATTAATTTCATTCCTTATACATTCCATGTATTGCATGAACGAGTCACATCACTTGAGGGGGCGGTAGTCCACACTTCCTCGTATGAAATTATCACATTTGCACAAAATGAAAAACATAAAGTTATGTTTTAAATATAAAATATAGAAGCATATGGAAAAAATAAATACCATATATATCATATATAAAATACAGTGACATCATAATGGCCACCATGAAAGGTGTTAAGAGAAGATTGAACAATCATTGTTTCGTGAGGCAGTAATTCGTCATCCACAGAAACAGTATGTTCTTTAACCATTAGACAGAGGTGTGTGTAAGTGTAGCTCTAATACTTCACATAAAAACATCCTAGTATATTGAATATACTGTTTTTGTTACAAAATAAAGGAATAAAAAGAGTTTTGGGTTTTGGAGAATCAAAATAAAACAAAAGAACACAAGTGAAGACATTACCTTTAAATCGGGTAACTCCTCTTGGTTTGGACCAAAAGGGTTTCTTGAAGATCATTCTTCCAAAGGAGAGGATTCAATGATTAAGGGAGGGATGTGTAGAGATGAAATGGTCAGGGTGTGGCCGACCCAAAGGCTTGAGAGGTGTGAGAAGATGGTAGAGGTGGGGGCCTTTATAAGAGAAGAGGAGGGGCACTCTTGGAAAGTTATAAAATATTACTTTATTATAAAATGATTTTCGGATTTTAAAGGTCCCAAAAGGATATATTTCTAGGATAAGGTGATAAGGTTTCCAAATCCACCCATACAATAGGTTTGTGACAGGTGTAAGACTTATATTTCACCATATCTTCTCATTTTATTTAAATCATTCATTTATGATGTAATCACTTCATCATCAAGGTTTCATAAATAAAATATTTTATTTAATGTCTATAAATTATAAAAAAAATGATTATGTAATAAATTGTTTTATCTTTCTAATGAATATTTATAGTAAAAAATATGACTTGTATAACCCCATGTAAAAATTGTTTTAGTAAAACAATACATGTTTTTCACATTTTAATTTTAACTTTAAATAAAAAGTTATTAATGTAATTTTCCAACCAAAGTGGATCAATGGGGTCCCCAAGTTGACCCATGGATTTTATTGGTCGGCCACAACTCATACAATAAGAGTAGGACATGTGTCAAGGTCATTTCATATTATTATAACATTATCTTTACCTTAAATTACACTAATTACCTTTAATTGCGATTAATAAAACTTAAAAGTTACTATTCACCAAAAATTTGTTTTAATCTCATTGAACCACATTTTACATACTAATGAAAACCATGTATGTCGGATTTTTGAAAATCAAATCACAGAAGTGGTAAAGTTTCATTTAAAGGAAAAATCAGTTTCTTTAACTACCACTTAGTGGTTTCACTATTCACCAAAAATTGATGTTTTTCAGAAAAATACCAAAAATTCACCCTAAGCTGTATTTGATATTCCGAATTCAAAAATGATGTCTATTTTAAAATATTAAAAATATATAAGTTGAATTAATTAATTTAATAATTCATTCCCGCTGTCAAAACAAATAGCATGTTTTTAGGAAACAATATCTATTAAAAGATTGGCACTAGTTTAAGTCCAATTTCAAAGTGAAATTAATTCCAATGTCCAACATTGGATGAAATGGTAAAAATATATTCCAATTATACTTTAGAACTAATTAAAAATATAATCTAACCATATATCTAAATTAGATGAAAAAGTAGTTTTGATGTAAAATGCAGTATTTTTTTCACTATTCATTAAAAAAATGAACAATGTCAGAAACATTCCAAAATTTAACCAAAGTAAATTTCAATGTCCCAATCATAAAGTATAAGTTTATTTTGACAAATAGAGCTTATAAAATTGTCAAAAGTTATATTTAAAAAAGGATCTCCATCCAAAGGAGGTAAAACAATCTTTTAAAAATATTAGAGTATTTATTCTTAAAATTGGATTCATTTGGATTTTAAGCCTCTAACATTTATTGGATAAATGTAAAAATATTTAACAAACATATGTAATCATTCTATAGTTATTTATGTTCATTCCCTCCATTAAAACGGCTAGGCGTTAACTATTGTAATATTATTATATTATTAGTGTGCAACATACGATTTCAAAGAAACTCGTTGTTAAGTATTGGGTACGCCATCGAGCATAGAATTCCCTTTAAATTAATATTAAATTTTTGTTCACAAATATTGATAAACATTAGAATGTAATATTATTTATTTACCTGGGATGTTACATCCTTCCCCCCTTTTGGGAATTGCGTCCTCATAATTTCAAAATTTGGCTTGGAAACTTCATTGAACGTCCCACATCGGAATAGGAGTCAGTAAAACTATCACTTTAAAAGAAAGGGAGAGAAGTACAAAGGTCACCCGAGTTAACCCAAACTAGGATTACAAGTATGAAAATATGGATATGGAGGAGAAAACAAAGGGTCATGTTCTAATGGAGAGTGATAGTAAAAATGTCTAGGAGAAAGTTAACCACAAGAAAATCACAAACTTGTGATGGGTTAAATGGTATTCGATTCCCCAGTAGGAAAATTTAACAGACAACATTTTTATTTTAAGTTAATTTTCATTGAGGAATTTTTTTTTGAGCTTAACTAAATCATAATGAAACATACTTACTTGTGACATACACTTTCAACTTTTACTAGATTCCTTAATCAAACTCATATTTTCTCCAAAAGACGAGTATTTAGGAAGACTTGTTCAATTTAAGAGTACTATAATCAACTTCTTGAGAATCACCTAATCCACAAAACAGAACTATATATTTCCCTTGTCTTTATATCTCAACCAAAACCAAACCTAAAAGTTTAGTATGAGATCAGATAATACCCAAAAAGGATTTTTTTACGAAAAATAAAAACTACTCCTAATCTCCAAAATTTGTCAAACAAAACCAAAAGTTCAACAAAAACCATTCAATAAACAATTTTTCCATAAAATTCTTCAAAGTAAACCGAACTAATATTGAAACCCAAATATTTTAAGGATTTAATCACATAGTCTCCCAAGGTACAAATTAACATTTATCTCCAAATAACATCAATTCCTCTTAAGGTCTCATATTGAAAAGTAATTAACCTAATCACATATCCTCCATGATAGGTTAATAATTTCCATAGATAACCCATAATCAACTTACAATTGATTCATAAAATCATCTAACTAAAAAAATAATTAGTCAAACTAACCAGGGACTTCATGTAGTCCAGTGGTAGTCCATAAATACTAGTCGCACTTTGGTTGTGAGTTCGATTCCCACAACTTTGTCCGACGCGACGGGTTGTCACACGGTCTGTGTGTTGTCCTTTTTCCAAAACTATATAATTCTTAAAACATTCCCCAAAACAATATAAAATATTCAAAAATAATAATAACATATTTTAACCTCAATTTTATCTCATGCCTTTCATTTTCCATCATAACATATAGTAACCCATAATTACCTCAAAAGTAAGGATCATGTAAACCCTAATTGTTACCTTTATAATTATCACATGAACTTCCACATCAAGTTGGTTCTCACGTACAAGATGCATTAGAGAACTCACCAGGGTTCAAGTGGTTGATCATGACTCCTGATAGTTGGTTTAGAATAACCACAAGATTTTTCATTGAATCCCCCATTTCATCCAGTCTCTTAAACAGAGAACCACCACAGTTTCCTTCAAACCCATTGTCATTTTGGTTCCTTCTAGATCCATCCGTTTACTAAAACCAAAAAGGTCAGTGTGAGTATATCAATAAAATCATCTTCTACTAAATAAGAAGATAAACACTAAGATATACTTATCCAAGTTATCTCAAACTCATTCCAACATTCAAAAATAACAATGACCCTATCTAATATAATAACCATTATGGTTATACACAACTTTTCACTTATTCTTAAACAACACTCTAAACTCTAAAGTTATCTAAACTGACCTCTGATACCAACTATAAGGACCCGGCCTTAAACCTTACTTAATCTTGAGTTATTTCAAGAATACAAATTGAGGATCTTTTCAGGTTTAGAGTTTTAGATAATTAGATCATGAATCATGTGTTACATTCCACATTTAAACAAAGTGGATACATAAAAGATAGTATTCATTTTTTTCCCATCAACAGAAACATATTTAAAATAAAACATGGATTCTTTCTTGACACTTCCTTGACACTATCATCATATCATGTACCTTTCCCTTGACCTGTGAAAAACATTTCAAAAACTCGGGATTAACATAAAAAGCTCAGTAAGGGATATAAAAATTAGGAAAGGAAACATTAGTACATGTATACAGAAGAATCAATGAAATCATACTTTACTCATAAAAAATAAGCATGTTAACATACCTCATGAAATCGTAAGATTTATGAATAACTCATAGAAATCATAAGATATAAAGGTAACTTGAGGCATTCAGAACATTCTTACGTAGGGAGTAACCCTCATGGTTACATTTGGAATACCAATCACAGTATATTCCCTAATTCTCTTCATAGAAACCTTTGCGTTTAACCCCTTCATGTTACCCAATGCATTGAAGAGCTATATCGGGCTCACCTGCCCTTAGTTTATCACGGAACCACCCGTCTTCATAAACAATGCCGAAGAACCATAAAATAATCATATAACATAACTTATGCATAAAGGAAAGATAACATTCCCGCATTGAAATAACAATATAACATTTTAAGATATTGAAATAATGAATCCATTCTAAAAACCATTTAAAACATTTAATAAAGAGATTTTGAATCAAAGTGTCCCATATCACTTTGATGCTTTTAACATTTTAAACCATTAATATCCATATGAATAAATCCTTAAAACCATTTTTGAAACATGGATATTAATGAGAAATATTTATATGAATAAATCATTAAAACATTTAAAATGATATTTTAGTTAAAGTGTTTTTAACAAAGTGAGCGACACTTGAATACAATAATTGAGAAAAAAAATTTAATCAGAACATTATAATATCATGAGAATAAATGGATTCATGATATAATATTCCAAAGGACAGTATATACTGAATATAAGAGTGAATTGGTGCATAACAACAATGAAGTCTCAATAGAAATGTAAAACGAGATGAAATCCCTTATAAAGAAGTTATCCTTAAATTAAGGATAAATCAATCTCATAATTTTCTGTGACAAATATAAATACACCCAATATAACTGGATATTAAGTGTAATAAAATCAAAGCTCATTCACACATATTCAAAGGATGACGTACTCAATAACTACATGTTGAACCCAAGGAAATCGAAATTGGGTTAAAAAGTTCCCTTGGTAAAATTCAATAGCCTAACGGCGTCACTTTAAAATTCATTAAATTAGTTGATGGGAGGGAAAATTGTATCTCATGACTTGGAAATAAAATTTACATCAATAAGGATATATAATAACATATCACAACATAAAAAGATGTAAATTAAGACATAACAAAACAAGTCTTTTAAAAAGAGGAGGGTGAAAGGTTCCCTTACTGATTTGGGTAACTTTCGAAACGTACACCCCATGAAATAAGGGTCATAAAATGAAGATGTAAATACCCATAAATGATATTATATTACACAAATAGAAAAATAATGGGTAGTAAATACACCACACAAAAGGAAATAGTGGCAAATGTATCATGAATCTCACGGGAATATAAAGTGAGATGGAAATCCCCTTATGAAAACATGGCAGCCTAACGGCGCCACATAAAACATCCAAAAATGGATTGTTGAGATCAAATAGGGTCTCTCATAATATTAACAAAAAATTTAAAGCAATAAAAATATAAAATAACATCCCCCAACATAAGAAATAGGATCTTAAAGTAAGTTACATAAAAAAGAGTACTTAAAAAGAAAGAGAGAGGTAAGATCCCTTACCTCAAGTCCGACTTGTCTTGTTCGTATCTTTATATTCCTGAATAATAAACATTGGTAAATTTATAATTTATTAATTTCCTCCATTGAAGATTATTATTCAGTTCATATCACATATTATAATGTTATAATAATTGGTTAATAATGTGAGTTCATATCAGTCATTTTTGTCGATGTTTGGTACATGAGTCAAAATTGAACTTGTTTGAAAATGAATGTCCATGTAGTTATAAGTAAATCATCTTCAGAATATTATTAATGATTTAAATATCATATATATCCAGTACATATTCATTTTATACTATTCCATAACATTTGGAGATAAAAAGAAATGAATTGCACCGTTCATGGAGACGGTAGGCCGTACGTACGCATTGACGCTACTTTCATTTCTTTGAAATATTAATGGAATTAAAAATAATTGAGAGATATATATATTATAATTACAGTATAATATATGTGTTTTATAGGTCACATAAGTTCATTAATTTCATTCCTTATACATTCCATGTATTGCATGAATGAGTCACATCACTTGAGGGGGGGGGGGGTAGTCCACACTTCCTCGTATGAAATTATCGCATTTGAACAACATACAAAGCATAAAGGCATGTTTTAAATATAAAATACAGAAGCATATGGAAAATATAAATCCCATATATATCATATATAAAATACAGTGACATCATAATGGACACCATGAAAGGTGTTAAGAGAATATTGAACAATCATCGTTTCGTGAGGCAGAAATTCTTCATCCACAGAAACAGTATGTTCTTTAACCATTTGACGGAGGTGTGTGTAAGTGTATCTAGAATACTTCACAAAAAATCATCCTAGTTTATTTACGATACTGTTGTTGTTACAAAAGAAAGGAACAAAAAGAGTTTAGGGGTTTGGAGAAGAAAAATAAAACAAAAGAACACAAGTGAAGACATTACCTTTAAATCGGGTATCTCCTCTTGGTTTGAACCAAAAGGGTTTCATGAAGAGCATTCTACAAAAGGTGAGTCTTCAATGATGAAGAGAGGGATGTTGAGAGCTGAAATGGGAAGGGGTTGGGCAAGACAAAGGCTTGAGATGTGTAGGATGGTGGTAGAGGTGGGGGTTCTTTTATAAGAGAAGAGGAGGGGCACTCTTGGAATGATATAAAATATTACATTATTATAAAATGATTTTCAGATTTTAAAGGTCCCAAAAGGATATATTTCAAGGATAAGGTGATAAGGTTTTGAAATCCACCCATCCAATAGGTTTGTGACAAGTTTAAGACTTATATTTCACCCCATCGTCTCATTTTATTTAAATCATTCATTTATGAGGTAATCATTGCATCATCACAGTGTCATAAATAAAATAATTTACTTAATGCCTAAAAATTATAAAAAATATATCATAATGTAGGAAATAATTTATATTTTTAATGAATATTTATAGTAAAAAATTTTACTTGTATAACCCCATGTAAAAATTGTTTTATTAAAACAATACATGTTTGTGACATTTTAATTTTAACATTAAATAAAAGGTTATTAATGTCATTTTCCAGCCAAAGTGGATCCATCGGGTCCCCAAGTTGACCCATGGATTGTATTGGTCGGCCATGACTCATCCAATAAAGTTAGGACATGTGTCAAGGTCATTTCATATTATTATAACATTATCTTTACCTTAAATTACACTAATTACCTTTAATCGCGATTAATAAAAGTTAAAAGTTACTATTCACCAAAAAATTATTTTATTCTCATTGATCCACATTTTACATCCAAATGACAACCATGTATGTCGGATTTTTTAAAATCAAAGCACAGAAGTGGTAATGTTTCATTTAAACGAAAAATCAGTTTTATTAACTACCACTTAGTGGTTTCACTATTCATCAAAAATTGAAGTTTTTCAGAAAAATACCAAAAATTCAGCCTAATATATTTTTGATATTCTGAATTCAAAAATTATGTCTATTTTACAATATTAAAAATATATAAGTTGCATTTATTAATTTAATAATTCATTCCCACTGTCAAAACAAATTGTGTGTTTTTAAGAAACAATATTTATTAAATGATTGACACTTGTTTAAGTCCAATTTCAAAGTGAAATTAATTCCAATGGCCACCATTAGATTAAATGGTAAAAATATATTCCAATTAAACTTTAAAACCAATTAAAAATAAAATCTAACCATAAATTTAAATTATATGAAAAATCATTTTTGATGTAAAATGCAGTATTTTTTCACTATTCGTTAAAAAAATGAACAATGTCAGAAACATTCCAAAAATTTAACCAAAGTAAATTTCAGTGTCCCAATAATAAATAATATGTTTATTTTGACAAATAGTGCTTATAAATTTTTCAAATTTTATATTTAAAAAAGGATCGCCATCAAAAGGCGGTAAAACAATCTTTTAAAAATATTATAGTATTTATTCTTAAAATTGGATTCATTTGGATTTGAAGCCTCTAACATTTATTGGATAAATGTAAAAATATTTAACAAACATATGTAATCATTTCGTAGTTATTTATTTTCATTCTCGCCATTACAACGGCTAGGCGTTAACTATTATAATATTATTATATTATTAGTGTGCAATGTAAAATTTCAATGAAACTCATTGTTGCGTATTGGGTACGCCATCGAGCATAACATTCCCTTTAAATTAGTATTAACATTTTATTCACAAATATTGATAAAAATTAGAATTTAATATTATTTATTTACTTGGGATGTTACAGTTCTACTTTTCTAAGGGTTCGAAAGATAATTTTTCTAATGAATGGTATAATTTAAAACCTACTAAAATTTATTTTTATGGTGTCTGAAAATACTAATATCATGTTATATATTGATATAAAATTTAATAACTTTTTGATAAATCATGTCATCATAAATGGTAATAAAATATATTTGGGATGTTTTTTAGAGTGCAAAATGGTGAATTTGAAATATTTTCATATAGTCTATAGAGGCGTTCATTGATGTTTAGTAACATTTTATAAACATATAGAAATGAAGACTTGATTTCTGTGTTATATGTTTCCATTAATGAATAATGAGTTTTCTAAAATTCTAAATCATATTATGTATTTTAATTTTATGTATTTTTTATTTTTGGATGAGAGAGAGGATGTTTATATTGCATGGGGATGAAATTTATTCAGGGATGATATGTTAATTTGGTGAATCAATGGTGCAAGAGGAATATGTTTCTTACTTTCTGATTGTGTTTCTATATTACAGTAGATTAACAAAAAAAATTAATTATTCATATTGATCTTGATATATGGGTTAAAAAATTTCTTCAAATAATCATTCATTTATTTTTTTTCTTAGTAAATAGAAGGGGGATTCATGAGATAAACTGTTTTTGGATTTTGAGTTGTGACAACCAAGTCTCTAGAAACTAAGAGATGAAAGTTATAATACATTATGGGAAATTAATAAAATATTACATGAATTATCCAATATCATTGTAATATATAATTTAATTATACATAATTATTTTTAACATTAATCTTTAGAACATAATATTCATCATAAAAACTCAATGATAAAATTATTATATCTGTTTATAAATCCCTGATAATTTCAACATAATAATCTTCTAGGGTTATTGGAGAATAGAAATAAAAATAAAGGTGACCAAAGGCAGTTAGTAAGGATTTTTTATATAATATAATATGTTATAACATTATAATGTAATAAATAGTCTGAAAAAAATAAATTATGAAAACAATGCTATAATGAAATGAAACTGATGCATGCTATATAAAAAACAATAGATAACAAATAGGGATTATAATTACAAATCTGATACTAAATAATTAATTCCAAATATCATAAACATACCATTAAGTAATTATACATGAAATCAAACATAAATGGGTATGTTATATTCTCATATCCAAGAACATTTGTTTAATAAGACTTGTCATTGCAGTGAGGGGCTATCTATTCTAATCCAAACCCATTTTAATTGTGTCCAACACATTAATCATATGAGTTAACAATACATTTCATAAAATTACCTATGTAAAATATTACTTGATCAATTATATATTAAAAAGATATATATATGTATGATTTAATTAAATAAAATAATATTTCAGAATTCAATTGAATAATTTTCTTAGCGATGAAAATATTCTAAAAATCAATTGAGAAACTATGGGGTATTCTCAATGTAATCGGAAGAACCCATTCCATGGAATAAAAGAAAAGGTGGTGGAGATCATAATTTTTCAAAAAATTATCAATAGAAGAAATTAATTTATATAAGTAGTATCTAATGTTTATAGATCAAATAAATATTAGTAAAATATAGAATTAAGGTTTATATAGAGTGTGTGAATTATCCAAATCAGATCCCCCATGTGTCTATTTATAGGTGGGATGTTTATAAAACAACCATTATGGACTAATTAATGATTGGTTTCATACTTAAGTAGCCCTTTTTTAGGTGATTCTCTATAAGTGAATCTATTCCATAAAGATATCATCTTAATAGTATCTAGAAAGGGATATAATTTCCCAAAAATCACACAGACACAAAATTTAGAATTTTTGATCAGTATGATTTCTTAGGTAAAATTTTAATTGAAAAAATATTGAAATAATTAAATTTTAATTAAAAATAATATTCAATTAATAAATTTAAATTCATGATATAATAGATGAAATATAAAAATATATACAAAATATAACTGTTATTAGGTGCACAATAGAAAGCACATTTTATGAAATAGAATTTGAGATGAAACTTCCCTTTCATTAATTTTTAAATTTCTTTAATGAAGTTGAATATCATATATAAAAATACTAAAAATACTAATCACAAATAGTATTTTATTATAATGGTTTATAATTATTCTATACTTTTATATTAGTCAGTTATTATCTATTTTCAATATCAGGTGGGATTTATCTTAATCATGTTGAACTAGTTTCAAAATATTATGGTTATTATTTATTATTATCCGAATGGTAATCACACATAGATAATTTAGGGTACTGTAATAGATAAATTATTTTGACTTATTATGCTCTTATATCATCCCATAAGTTTTTTAGTTATGTTTCCTGAATGTGGAATCAATGTCATCTTATTTCAGTAATTGTTTCAATGGAAAATAATATTATAATAAAAATACTAATACATAATTTAAACTTCCAAAACCCATAAATAAATAATTATTCTATTATTAAAATGTTATCATATTATTATTTATGTTCCCACTATCATTCTTGAAAGAGTTCTATATCCTTTTACAAATAGGTGGTCTGACTAACTCAAACATAAACATACCATAATTCATTGTTTGATTATGATTAATTATTTATTTTAACATAATATCATTATAAAATAAGAATAATGATATTATTTAAATTTTATTAAATTTTATAATTATATTTTCATTTTTGGATAATGATTTAATATAAAGATGAAAAATGAAAAATGTTACTTTATGAAGTTAGTAGTCCGCACAACGAATGGTTAATGTTTTCATTTCCTGGTGAATACAAGGAAATGAAGGTGGATTATAATTTAATTATTCATATTTATAGTTATATTAAATATTTCACAAGTATCATTAAATTATATGATTATAACTAGTGATTATAGGTGGAGGTGAAAATGGAAGTTGTCACATCATGGAGGTGGTCGTTCTCACAATCCATAATCAATGTTCATCGTTTTTTTAAGTTGAAGAAAATTAATAAATTATAGATTTTATATTAATATATTAAAAATTTATTATAAAATATGTTATGATTTAAATATACTATTATGGTAACTGTTAGTTTGGACAAGAAAAATTAACAAGAAATGGTAAGGAGTAACTAATACATATGTTGATACCTTGAATTTCCTCTTCATGAAATAATTTGAACAGATGGACATATGATAAAATGTTAGGACCATGTAATTTTGGGAACTAATATTAATTATAGTATGAGAAAATTGAATATGGTTCAAGGATATTTCATAGGGAATGTGGAGAATATATATGGTTGAACTGAACTGCTTTTATAAGTGATAAAATGTGAACTTTTTTCTACACCCATTAATTTTCACAAATGGAATGAAACTAGTCAAGGGTAAAATGTTAAAAAATCTCAAAATAATGTATTGAGGTGTGTTATTGGTTATACTAAGATTATATCAAGTGTTTTACACATTGTTTAAACATATTTTCTGTAACTTTATATTATATTTGCTACTTTTTCCATTTTTTACCACGGTAGAAAGTTTTTACCCAAGTAACTATTTTTTTACTAAAAATATAAAATAATCCATACCCCCAATTTTTTGTGTTTTAAAATTATATTTATTCTCCATTTAATATAATTAAAATTTTAATTAATATAAAATAATATTTTCTATTAAATCATTTTCATAGGAAATGTGATTTGTGGAAAAATGTTGTTTTCACCGTTATGTGTTCCTAATATTATATAGTATTTACTAAAAATTGATTGAGTAATAATTTTAAAAAATATTTTCTTAAAAATTATATTAATTTATTTTTTAGAGTATTTTAATTGATTTAATTATAAAAAAAATTACCCAATGTTAATACAATAAATCATTGAAAATAATTGTTTTATCATTATCAGAGTAATTAAGGTTAATCATTGTAACCATAATTTTTGGACCAAAAAAGATATTAACCCTATTATATAATATGATAATTTTTAACTAATACATTAAATATAATTTATGTTATTTAGTTTCTATATGTTATGAAAACTGGTTTTTTAATATAACTGAATAGATCAGTTTTTAGAGGAAAATAATATTTATGTTTATGAAAGGATAAAAATTTATTTAATAAACAAAACATAGTAATATGAATTGATTTATTTTAATTTTTAAAAAATATGTTTCATAAAAATGTTTTCGAAATAATTTAAGTCATTCTTATATTGTGATAATGTAATAAAAGTGACAGATTTGGCAACATCGGTATCTTTTTTACAATTCACCTAAAATTAAACTATTTAGAAAAAATCACAAAAATTCATCTTACGATAAATTTGAAATTACAAATCCAATAATGAAGATAATTTGGTATAAATTTAATATAAATTTATCATTTAAATAGTTTCATAATTAAAGTGTCTTTATAGTTTGAAATTTATTTCACCAATAATGAGACATGAAATATTTCATGTACTTTAAAATGTTTAGGTGACATAACTAATCATTAAAATATAGATTGATTCTCCCTAGAATTTCAAATGGCCTAATGTACCTAGAGATTAGCTTATCCTTTGACATAATATTATAAATACCTTCCATGTGGACAATTTTAAGAATACATGATACCACACATGAAATTTCTATCATGTCCTTCAATTATTAACATAACTATTTATCTATGTTAGCTGGATTTGATATGATTCAAAGTATTCTATACATTACTAGTTGTCTCCTCTAAAATCGTTTGTCATAATAGCTTCCTTTATTCAACTTATTCCAAAAAATTAGGTGTATGAAAACTCTTCCACAACATTTCCTCTTCTATCACCATTAGGATGCTTGAATGGAAACTTTTATTGTATCAGAATTCCAATAGAGTTAGATACTGATACCATGTAAGTTCAAAGTCTATAAATCATGAATCCAACATATATTATAATGTCTATATAGTACTTTCAGACATCTCAATAGTTCAGGGATGATATGCAGGGAATAATTGAAAATTGGTGTCAATATCCTTTTAAAGAATCTTCTATAACTTTTATGTCAACCAAGTGACTTATTTAGGTACAACATGTAGATGTTATCCATAAAGTTAAATGATATCATTAATATAGATCCTTCAATGGTACTCATGGGGTATATATTCCATTACTATTAAGAAATATATATATTTGGTAATGATTTCAATAATGAACAATATAGATTTATTCGTCCTTTTAGTATGCGTATTTCCATTAACAAATTCTATTGTAATATTATTCCGCATCCATATAGGCATAGCCAGAGGATGCATCACTCCTTTATGATTTTTTATTTCAGCCTTTGATGACTATCAAACTAAGCATCTGGACACATAGTACCTTAATTCATACGTTATACCATTACATCATAATTTTTTTCTTAAATCATTATACATCAATGTAATAATATGGTTTAAAGTAAAAGTCTAACCATTTTCTTTAACTAGTAGATCCCTCTTCATTTCATGTATTGATTGAACACATAACCTCTTTCCAAACATCAACACTCTATCATTATGGATGAAGTATATCAATTCTGCATCACTCAAAAATTTAATAACCATTTTTATATCCATATCATCACATTAGTATTTCTCTATTTTTCAATTAAATATGGTTTATTACATTTCCTAGAAGTGGAATTATAGTAACACTTTACAAAAAATTATCACAAATATATTTACAAGTTCTCTGGATATAAGATTATTATTAATCCTTATCAATATCAGAAATATATGGTCCCTCCCACTCAATGAATCTGCCACATTTTTCCCTTCCTAGGATGGTAGTGTATCAAAAAATCAAATTCCTTGATTAATTCAAACCATCTTATTGTCTAATATTAATCTCTTTGTTAGGGAAAATATAATTCAAACATTTCTTCTAATATATGTCACATATATCTTCATAAATATTGATTCTTTATATATTCAAGGAAAATATTAATACTTCCATCCCATGGCCATTTTTTGGATAAATTTTTTTATAAATATTATATTACCCTGATTCATATGATACCACTCTATCATTATACATAATGATTCAACATAGTCCTTTCATTGATGAAGAAATATATATTACAAGTTATTCATTTATATAATATAAATTCAATACCAATGAATTAATCTATCTTTTAACTCTTTAAAAACTTATTTACCTTTCCTGAATGATGTGAATATAACCCCTTTACATGAAAAATTTTCTAATGGGTTGGGAAACTAATAATTTTTTTGAAAAAAATGACAACAATAACTTAATAAACAAATGAAACTACATATATTAGTTATATTATTTGATGTAGGCAGTTATATAGAAAACATTATTCTTCTAATAATCATCATTTATTCCATATTTGGGGAGAATAAGAACTGATATGGAAATTTCATGATCCAAAATTCACACTTATTGATATTCCTATATAATTCAATTTCTCTGGGGATATAAATAATTATTCACATATGGTTATCATGATCCTCATAACATTCATATTATTTCAAGATATCATCGATGGATACCACTATAATATATAAATATAATATTGGATACTCAATTCCTCATATCCATAAAAACATAAGGTCAATTAGTCAATTTGAAGGGCATGACTATGGACTCATAACATCCATATCTCTTATGTAATCCCATCATCTATATATAATTTTTATTAAACCATAAAAAATGATTACAAGAGACAAGATGAATCGTTTAAAAATATAAATCTTATTGAATTTTATTAAAAAATTTATAAATTTATGGTAAAGGATACATAATTGTTATGTAAATGGAATTGATCAGTTAGTAATCGATGTAAATCACATAGTCCAATCATTATTTTTAGCAAATAAAATAGGGGATCCTTATGGTGAAACAATAGTGTGTATAAATAACTTATCACAAAAATTTTATAGTTATTTATATAAATCTACAAACTCTACTAGTTTCATTCTTTAGGGAGTTTTATATATGATTCTTGAATTAAGAATTATTCTAATAGAAAACATAAAATTATGATCTTGTGGATGAAAAGATAATTCAAATTGAAATACATCAACGTATTTTTATACAATGTGTAAATTGTATATAAACAGGATTTTCTTCCCATCATTAGATATTTATGTCTCTTACTCTATTCACATTATTTCATTATTGAGTGAAACTATAATAGCATCTTGAAAACCCTTTGGAGGTGAAGTGTCTCACTTGAAAAAAGTTATTATATTATATCTTCACAAATAGTAATATTTTTCTATCAGGACTAAATTTTCGAATTATAAATTGAGATCCAATCAACACCAAGGATTTATTTAAAATCAACCAAAGGTAAAACAATCATGTTGGGGGAAATGTAATATATATGATTGTAAAAATAGACTCCTCAATAAATATTCATTGTAATAAGTCTGTCATTAAATAATTCTACTGAAAACTCTTTTATCAAAGTATAAGTGGATGATTCAAAGTTATCAATGGACATGCATGATATAAAAGAGTATTTATATTTAAAATCAAATATATAATTAGCTACCATCATTTTTATGATCAATGTACCTAATGTCACACTATTTTATACTTCAATCTTAGTTGTAGTGAACACATAAACTTGAACTTGATCACATAGAATTTTTTGAAGTAAATTCAATTGATGTTTTAGGAATGATTTTCACAGTTTACCATATCCTTATAGATTTAAAATTGAGCATAAAAACTTATCTTTTACTTTTTTATTTGTATGTTTGATGGGATTTTCCCTATAATTGAAAAAAATCGCATTCCCTTCAAAAAGGTACCTAAGTGTTTCTTTAAAAAGTTATTACATATAGGTTATTATAATATTATTTTCAACCCTATTAACATAATTTTCATTCTATGTTGTTTAGTTGAAATTATCTTATACAATCCGTTGAATACATAAATCTTTGGGATCCCTTTTCCTGTCTTAATGGCACTTGAGACAATATCCTCATATAATAGAAATTTTTTAGAGACTAATTCACTTCATAGGATTTTCCTTATCCTATCAAATAAATGATCAATATTACTTTATGTTCTATGTACAAAGTCATCAAAAGATTCTTCTAATATAATAAATTAATCCTCATAATCAATAAAATTTTCCTCCTTCTAACAGAGATTGTATATTTTCCTTTTCATTTTAGTCTACTACTCAAAATAGAAGTTATACTAATGGACCTATACCAATGGTTTAAAAAACCATTGGTATTGGTTATGTATACCAATAGTTTGGAAAAAAATATTGGCATAGGGACATTATAAATACTCTATAGCAATGTTTTAGAGAAATCATTTGTATAGGTTCTATGGAGTGAGCCTATTCCAAGGGTTTTAGAAAAAACCGTTTGTATAGGTCTCTAATAGACACCCTATGCCAATAGTTTCTCCAAAAAATATATGTATATGTAACTAATTAGGACCTATACAACCATTTTTTTTCAAAACTATTGGTATAGGTCCACCCCATGCCAATTATTTCACCAAAACCATTGGTATAGATCAAAATATCAAAGAGAATATACCAAAGTTTCCCAAAACCGTTGGTATAAACACCCTGATTTTTTATGGATTATGTTTTAAAATAAAATTATATAAATCAAAGTATAAAATACATGTGAATATATATATATATATTTATTTATGAAATTAGATTCACAAAAGTAATCTTAGGTTAGTTGTAAGGTTGTCGAATTATAAAGGGGAGGTTCTGGGATCAAAACCAGGTAGTGTTATATTTTTTACATTACCATTACTAATGGTTTTATGAAACTATTAGTATAGGTTATTTGTATGACCAATACCAGCGGTTTTGGGAAAACTGTTGGTATAAACTGATACCGACTCCACAATAGACAACCACCCTGAAAAATGTCGGTATAAGCTATATTAATTGTTCCAAACCGTTGGTATAAGGTTTTTTTTTGTCTTAGTGACCCTTTTCTCATGAGGAAAATATCTTCCATAGAATATATCCTTAATATATATCCATTATATGAGGTTTATCTTCAATTTATATTTATCATCATTAATTATTTAACAATATTGATCTAAAACTCCCTTCAGATGATATATCATAATGACAACTTTTTCTAATTCATTACATCGCAAATAAAGAAATTTCATTTCTTGGTTTGTGATCAATTTTATTTTTACCAGTGGATTAGAATTTCAATTGAATTAGAAGGTTTTATTCTTATGATGTATCCTAATATAGTTACAATAAATTTTGGATTTGAAGGATTCAATATGTGGGTATAGTTTTATTTTAGAACCAGGTTTAACAACCCTAATATGGTTATGGTCTGATAAGAAATAACAACATCCTCATTTACATTCTCAAGAAGAACATCCCGAAATTGATTGTGGGTATTGATATAATTATAATTACTTTATTAATTCATTATCACTAAACAATATCATAGATGTAATTAGTGAATGACATTTAATTGTATAATACAATTTTAATCAGATTTTCTAAGGAAAATTCATTAAATTCAGAATGGTTTTTCATAATATTTTTTATATCTATCTAGGTTCCGAAAAATATAATACCAATGGTTCCTACTAAATATCCATAGATATCAACTATAACAACCCAATTTCCTAGAACCAAAGTTATAAAAAAATATTACATTAATGGTATACAATACAATATTTTATAAAGGATCCAGTAACATTTTTGTCTTTGATTTATATATATATATAAATATTCTTCAAATTATGATCGAGAACATAATATAAAAAATAAAAACTCCAATATAAAATTTTTATATCTTCAAGAAGGTCCTTGCAAATTACACATAGTATTATTCTCATTTTTTTAAAATAAAAAGAAAACAAGGGTGTTCTCAAATTCTCACTAAGTAGACATGTAAATGGATGATATTAGAACATAATCATGTTATTATTAGTATGTAAAAAACAAATAAATGGTAAAAATAATTCAATAATAAAATAAAATTGATGGAATGATATATCAATAGAAATAAATAAAAATACATGTATCAAAATTATAGATATCATTCTAATGAAATTCATAATACCAAACATCATAAACATAATATGAAGTCGATGTTCCATGATATCGAACATAAATAAGTACATAATATTCTATAACCTTTTCACTAAATCTCATGATACATATTGGTTCAATTAGGGTAAATAAATATCAATACCAACCTACCACTAATTAATTTCAAATAATTTCTCATTTGATTTAAAATAATATTTGAAAACATTTTCTAATAAAGGATAAAATAGAAAAATGGTTTTTTATATAATGTAAATATGGAATAAAAATATTTTCCCATTCAATAATATAATGGATCTATCTAGAAGAATATCCTAAAAATCAAATTAGAATTAATTTAGTATTGTTAATATAATAAGAAGTACCCTTTTCAATGTAATAAAGTTAAGGTAGTGGAGAGGGAAATTAAATATTTTTGGTTGTTAATAGAATAATGTAATTTATTTATGTAATTTTCAATGGTAGGATACCAAATGATTGTAAGGAAAATACATCATTAAGGTTTTTAAATATCTTGGTAAATATTTAAAGAAAATCCCCTGGGAGTTTCCAGTTATGTGTGGAGTATTAAGACTACTCTTCATGAATCGAGTGAATATTAGGTTGATACTCAACTATCCATTTTCAGTGTGATTACCTCTAACTGAATCAGTGGAAAACCCACCTCCACTTTCTAGTATCACAAATGGGTTGTGATTTCTTGGAAAACTACATAAACTCTACTTCTAAAATTTAACATTTTATAGAATTATATAGACTGAATTTTCAATAAAACCCCCTTTGAAATATAGTGTGTCATTAAAATTTAAATACATTGAGTAAAATTAGATTAATTATATAAATAAAAAAATAAGTATTATAAACTGAATATAATTTGAATTAGGTGCACTATACATAACATGTCACAAGAAAATAAATTTGATATGAATGGTACCATGAAATAATTCCTTACTTCCACGAAATAATATGAATATTTTGTATAACATATTTTATTATATTAATAATCTATAATAATATATAAAGTACATTTATAATAATTCCCTACATGTATAATAGTGGTTTATTATTAAGTTTTTGTATCGGGTGTGAGTAAGCTCGATCACTTTAACTAGTTTCATAATAGTAGTGTTGTTCATTATTCTTAACCCAAATTTCATAATTCATATAATATATATGGTAATAGAATAGATAAAAAATATCTATAAAGATATTATATCATCCCATATGTGTTTTAGTAATGTTGTGTGAGAGTGGAATCAGGGTCTTCTTATTTTTGTAATCTTAGAAATCGAAGATGATATTTTAATAATAAGATTAATAATTAATATAATCCTTACAAAACAAGAAAACATGATTTTGTTATTATCTTATAATAAAATAATTATTTAAGAACCCATATTTATCTATGGTATTATTTTATATAATTTTTCATTTGGGTGGTTGGAAAGACCAAAATATGAAAATACCCTAAATTAATTGGATGATATGGTTAGGAAATTACTTATCTTGACATAATATCATTATAATAGAAAATCAATGATATTAATAAGGGTTTTATTTTATTTAATCATATTTAATGTGTTTTAAAAAATTATTGAAAATAATGATGTAGAAGAAAATGTTACTTCTTGGAGGTGTCAGTCCACACAATGCACAATATACATTTTTATTTCCAAATGTAAGAGATGAAATGATAGTGGATTATAATTTTTCTCATGATATTAATAGATATATTATAAATATAAAATATATTTATCAGTTATTTTGGATTTACCTTATTAAATACCTTGGGGTTGAATTTGTGTGTGGAAATTTAAAACCCTCCCATTTGGGATCTCTTTTTGTTATTAAAAACACACTTATCTCTCATTACTATTAATGTTTATGATTATAAATGAAAAAATGTAGGGGAAAGATCAATTTAAGTTGGATTAGTCATATAGGAATACATCCAAGGAGAACACACTGATGTTGTTTTGATTCTCAAAAATCCACTACAGTGCACTGTTGGTACAAGTTTAGAGTGGACATACTATCCATATTAGTTCACAAACAATCACAATGTGGAAGCTCATTTCCCTATCAACTGAAGTCATCATACTGATGCTTCATAATTTTCTTATCTTGATCACTTGAATAAATATAATTGAAACCAAATTAGGTGAATCATGATGCTCAAATTTCATCCACTTGATAAATAACACTTTACCATAGAACTTCTAGGAAATTATTCATGGCACGTGTAAGATTCACTTTCATAAAACCTGTCCTCACCATTCCCAAAAATTATAATTATTCACAAAATATTTCAATTTTTTGAAACTCAAAACCATTATTGAAGCTCTCTAATATTTCATAAAACTACCTTGGTTTGATTAAGACATGTTATTTCTTCTTGGAACTGATGTTATTATGAATTATTCACCCAATAATAACAATCATTAAATTATTTAACAAATTCAATTTCTTTGTATCTGTATTTATAATTAATATCTCTACAGGAGGGGTGTGGCCACCTATTTATAGAAGTTTTCTCCCCTTCGTGAAAATTCCATTCTCACAATTTACCATTTTTTTGAATATCTATATGTTTTTCATGAAATATTCCTTGTTTAAAAACGTTTCCTGAAAAGAAAAATATCATCAACACTTATAAAACACATGGTGTCTTTGCATAACCACCCCCCATTTTTAAATATACTACCAACATGAAAAATTAATTCACAAATCTCTAATATTTCATAAAACAATAACCATTTTAAAAATTCCATGATTTTCTATATTTTAATTGGAAATTGTAAAACTGTAAGTTTCATAAAACATTCCCCTTCTCCATATTTTAGTCCCAAAAAATTTTCAAACATAGAAAAATGTAGCCACATTGTACATAAAGCTTTCTGAACCACTTACAGACCATCCATACTAATGTGTTGGTTATTTTTTGAGAAACCCATTAAAAAATAAATTTTCATCTTCAAAAATTACCTTTTAAATATTCTTTATCAATAAAAGAAACCACCCTAAATAATATTTCAATGTTACTTTTATGGATTTTTATTAACAATCTCTCCATATGAGTTTTTTACCACTGTTCTCCCTTTGATACCTCAGTAAAAACTTTATTAGCATATTTTTTGTAAAAGATTTTATCATCAAAATTTAACCAAAAAGGTCTTCATGTAACTCCATCCAGTGATCAATGATTTTGTTTAAATGTACTATAAGACAACGTGATCTTTGATTTGTATGAGAAATAAGAGTAGCATCAAAATTTCATCAATGAATAATTTTTTTCACTAAAAACCCTTCTATAAACTCTAAATTTTAGTGGAAACATTTCATTCTCAAATAAGAATTATTTCACTCGAGAGGACCAATTCATCATACCTAGTGGGAATCATATGTTATCTCGAACTCCATAAGTATATTTTTGTGAAATATTTACTTTGAACAAGTATATTTAGCATCATCATACTTAAAAATCCAGACGCTTCATTTCTACCCATATTTATCTTTTCCCCTTACATAGTTTCTCCTCCTTTCATGAATATAATTTCCCCCATTTTTAATGAACACAAAGTGAACACCTTTTTAGTCTTCAATAAGTTGAAGAACACATATCAGCAGATAGGGAATAACAAATCATAACTCAATGATAATAGGGTTCAACTTACACACTTTTTCATGTTTGGAGAGTAAACTAGAATCCCTAATATAGGTAATGAAACTCAAATGCTTCATTAGTTATGGCCTTCATTATAATATCTTCAACACATTACTCTACATGAACCTACTCCAACTTCACAAGCCCATGCTCCACATTCTCCATGATTAGTTTATATTTGATTTCAATGTTATTTTCCTATTAGTGAGGAAATGTTTTTTTTCTATGATTTATAGCACTTGAATTATCATAATAGGATATAATTAGATAATTCACTTAAACTATTGTATTGTAGAGATGCTGCTTCATCAACATTAACTACATACACACCTGAGTAGCTACAGTAGATTTATATATTTAGGTTCTCAAATAAATGATTATTTTTCATTATTAGAAAGGAAATAAACAATCCTTTTTGATTCAATGCACTATATAATTTTTAGTTTCAATCATTGGATGAACCAACCATATATGCGTATGCGCAACCAAATAACACTAGTTGATATTTTTCATTATACAACAAAATGAAAACAAGCATTCCTTCCATATAAAAAGATATTATTTTAACCAAAATAATCTGTATTTACTTGGTATTTTTTTAATTCATGCCACTTGGAATGTAGAAAAATCAATATCTTGTTTTATTTATATAAATTACAGTAGGCTATTAATGATCTTCCAATATTCTATAACATTGACCACTTTTACTTTATTATATCATGTCATATTCATCTGTACTACAATTAGAGTTGTAATATACTTGAATACAACTATCAAAAATCATATTATATCCTCATAAGAATATTTTTTTGAGAGATAAACATTCAATTCCTTCCTTTCCTCACCTATAAACAAAGGAAAAACATCATCTCAATAATCATTGGAATTTTAATCTCACATTTCATGAATGGTTTTTAAAAAAACTCACTACTCTTAATTATATCCCCCAAATATTATGACTAAAATATATACCAAAACTATAATCGATTAATTTAAATCACAGTTAACATGGATATTTTAATCAACTACACCATGCTGGGAACTGAGATTCATCCAATTCTGATCATTTCGTGAATACCAAGATCTTATTTCATGCTTCAATTTTCATATTGAATTTTTTTCCAAACAAACATTTATCTAAAATTCATGAATGGGAAAACCATTTGGAAGCATTATGTACACTTCATACTCTAGAAATGCATTCAAGAATTCCAACTTGATGTCCATGTAAAATAAATTGAACTTCTATTTCAATACTATGGTTTGGAATAAGTGAATATTCTCAAGCACTAAAACTATTTTAAATTCCTCATTAATATCAATTACCTAAATTTGGATGTATCCCATACATAATAGTCATATTATATTCTGAGAAAACACTCTATCTTCATCAAATTTATTCTTGAAGATGCATTTGGTCTTGATGAAATTCTTATTTTCTGACCTAAATACAATATACTATTTTTTCTTAATAAGGATATGGTCAAGATCTTCATTCCTAACATTAACCCAATGTTTATCCCCAACTTTTTATTCAATAAATTTAAGCTCTAACTAAGGTGCAATGTATTTTTACTATAGATACATCATTTTCCATATTTGAACTAGCACTGGTTGACCACTAACGATGTTTTGTCTATCAATTTCAGATTAAAACATCAGCTTCTATATAGATACAGTTCTAGATTCACCATTCAAGTCATCATTATATTCTTAAAATTCAATAATTTATACTTCTTCTCTCCCTAAATTTCTAACCTCCTCATTATAATCATCAGTAATCTATTCATTATGTTGTTGAATATTCTAGTCATTTTTAATTATAGTGACATCATTTCTTCTAATCATATTTTTATCCCCTTTCAAACTAATATATATTATTTTATTTTTCCGGATAATCCAAGGAATACCTATTTATTTCAATGGGTTTTGATATTCATATGATTCTCCGTATTGAATATAAAAAAACTTACTTGCATGGATTTAAAATTATTTCTATACTTTATTCCATCTATAAAAAATCTTGGACATATCCATTTATTCTTTAGGTCACAACAAGGCTCTATTATAAATTTAGAATGTTTTCAATACTTCTTCATTCAAAATATTTTCTTATAGGTCCATTTCAATAAGAATCATTTTGGCCAGATTATTTATAATATAACTTATCTTCCCAACCAATCACTTTTTCTAAGGAGTTATTATTATTAAAACTTGGTATCATATCCCATGATTCCCAACATAATCATTCACTTGACTTCTAGTTAATTATATACCAATTATAGTTTAAAAGGACAGAATCCTATTTCCATGAATTAAATTATCTTACCTATGATATTTATTTATAAAAATAAAAACATAAAACGTATGGAAAATGAAAAATATTAATTCCATTCAACTCATATCATAAATAAAAATAACACAATAAATCTATCCATCAATATCCCTTGGGGAGATAAGTCCACACACATATACATGCACTATTTCATGTATTCTTGTTGACTTTTATTCCTTTTCCCTTTATGTCATTCAAATGTTATTACCCTAATCACAAGCATCATATTTGTGAGTATAATCATGTGAGATCCTTAGGGGATCTCAAGTTCTATCACATTTCACCAAATATTCTAAGGATGGAAGACATAAATAGAAAATCCATTTCTTCCAATGTCTTTTTTCTTCCTCCATATATTGAAATAACTTATCTTTTTCTCCTATAACAATTTATAGATTTCCCTTTGTTCTCTTTCCCTCCAAAACAACCTCAACATATTTTCCTATGATGATTCATTACTCATTTTTAATGCTAAATGCAATCCCAAATACACATAGTTGAATTTAATATAATATGTTATAACTAATACCTATAATAACTCAAACATCGATATTTATCATATCATTCCCTCCAATAATAGATTTTCTCGATCTAATAATCAGAAGGTCTTAGTCATTTCGAAATCTAATGAATCCTCAATTTCGGTACCTTATATTCATCATTAGATACTTATTTATTATATTATGAGAAGTTAATACAATATCAATTATCCATATTTTAATACAATTCTAGGATTTAAATAAAATATCTACGACCACTTCATGCTCATCACTTTTCATTTTAATACATATCATTTTCTTCATCCATATTCTTGAACATCCTCATAGTATGATAATCTAAAATTTGTTATAGAGACACAAATAGATTTTACATTTTCAAATTTATTTATGATTCTATGAGTTGCTGGTTAGGGCAAGATTAGGACTTCTATGGCATGTTTATATGTTTCTTATGAGAAATATCTAGAATTATGTATGAAAACTACACACCAAAATAGTGAATTTCAAAATAATTCGTTGAATATTTAACTTTGTATGGCCTCCTTTATTACACTTTTTCCCATTGCTACCTTTTGTATATGAAACATACAAATTTGAATGTCCCATATTTCCCCAATAATAACACTAGATTCATGGTGTGATCCATTGTATCATTTCTACAGGACAATTAATTCCTTGGGGTATCTGGACCTATTAATTCTAATTCATACCCAAATAAGTTTTCATCCTCGAAGTGGTCGCTTTATTTCTAACATCTTTTGACATACCAATCTATTTTAAAAAATATCCCCATTCTATACTCTTCATTCAGATATAACTATTGATTTTGTTTTCCAAAACCTCTATAATCCACTTCCACCTTTTTTATCGCTTGAGTTATCTGATAACATGATTTAATATAATGATTTGAGATCCCATTATAATCTTCCTCTTTTATTTTTAGTCCTGTAAAATAATCCTATATATATTTGATATTTTTACCCTATATTTCACAATAATAGTCAAACCATAAATCACCTAGATCTTTTAATAATATTTTATTTTATTGTCTAAGGAATTTCCTTAGTTAACATTCATTGAAAAATTAATATTTTCAACTTAAACCTTTAACCTAATCTTATTTTCTTCTTATAATGGAATATAGGGTTTTCTATTTTAAATTCTTAGTTGGAATTCTTTATTTTGTCACTCCAAAAATCTATCAGCAGTTGATCAGATTATAATTCTTCATAGAGATAAACTCTTAATTCCACTTCATTTTCTTCACTATATCTCTCTTTATATTTCTTGTAATTTCACATAATAACCACCATATCACTTTTATTACCGTCATTATAATATTTAATTTTTTTCACCCCATTCAATTTGGGACTGTCATTGCCTTATGAAAGAACGTTCATATTTTTTATAAAATTTAACTTATATGTTTTCCTAAATTTCACATTGTCTGAATAAATCTATATGGTAATTTCATCTTCATACTCATTATACTCTTGAAACATATTATAGAACCTTAAAAAAAATATATCCAACCATTCCACATCTAAATCTTGTGTGCGGAAGTTTTCCTTTATGATTTCCTTTTCCAATTTAGAGACTTGAGAAAATGAATGGCATGCCTTCTTCCACCTAATATTATTTATGAACATCCTATATGATGGAATTATTCTTGAAAATTACTTATGCCTCTTTATATTTTAGGTTTACCAAAATATTATTACCATATTTCCTCAGCTTGTAAGTGACAACAATGTTGTTTAAACTATCCACAGCCAACTCCTTTGGAAATTCTTCTTATAGTACATGATATTTGAGATTAAAATAACAATGTAGTCTTCTCAAGATAGGATTTAAAAGAGTTTCATTATCAGATATTTCCCCAAGACCATGCATATCCTCCACAAAACCATTCATGAGATCAAATAATTCTTCCAGAAACTCATTATTTTCCATTGTTAGGTCCCCCTACTTATTATGCAGAACCTGAATTTTTTTAATACTTTTGAATCACCGTAATATATATTTAGAAACATTTTCATGTGGAATGTGATGAGTTAAATAACATAAAATTCATGACTATTTTTTTTTCAGAAAATGCTTTTCCAAATGTATTTCTTCCTATGGAATCAACATATAATTCTATATGGTCTACAACTGATAAAGCACCATAGTTAATATTGGGAAAAATACAATTCCTGAAAGAGTTAAATATATCCATACATAATGATAGAAAGTATCTCAACATCCAATTATAATAAAATTAAAAATAGTTTCGCACAAAAATTGGAATCCATATATGATTAAAAACCTCCACTTCATCCTCTAAGATATATAAACTGATTTTAACCATTACCTATAATACTAATTGTGGGATCTACTAGGTTAAATACCCAGAGAGGGGCCAGAGTGAATCAGAGTATGTAATATTTAATCCCTCTCCTATTTTGTTCCTATTTCATATTTAAAAAACACACTAGCTTCCCCTTCCAATAAAAATATATGATCATAAATGAAAACATGCACAATAAACAAAAAATTTAATTATATCACCAACACTATGATGCACACATAGATCACACACTGATATTGTATTATATGAAAAAGTACACTAAATCTATCTATTGTTATATATTCATAGTGGACTCATTATTCCTCCTAGCTTACTACCAATAAAAATTTTAAAATCACTATCCTATAAACTAAAATTGTTTCACTACTATTTCATAATATTCTTTTTTCAAACACAAGATACAATGTTGTTTCAACCTTATTTTTGGTGTTAGGAATCACTAATTTCATCCACATTATGACACCACAACACCATATAATTTCTAAGAATTCTATCTAGTTTAAATAAGATTTACCTTCATTAAATCCCTCTAATAATTTTTTGAAACCTTAAAATTATTCATAAATCATTTCACTTTTACTCTCATAACAACATTTCATGAATATATTTAATCATTATTGAAATTACCATGGTCTGATTAAAATGATTTGTTTCTTGTTGGAATTATTTTCTTATAAATGCTTCACACAATAAAAACCTTCACAAAAATTTTCCAAAAATTCATATCCATAGGATAATCATTAAGGGTTATTATCTATAAATGAGGTGGGATAACAACATATTTATATAATTTTCTTCCCCATCACTAAAAAATAACACTCACCACTAATGTTTTTTGAAATTATGTACTTTTTTCATGAATCTGAAATTATTTTTGAAATTCCATAGAATAACATTTACTCACATGAACATATGAAGTGCATGGAATATTTATATAAATTATTTATATCACGTGACTTAATGTTTTCTTGAAAATTAAATTTTAAATCACCATTATATTAAAAAACAATCAATCCTTGAATTATTCCATACAATTCCCAAATTATCATACCACAATCCTAAAACTCCATCATTCATGAAACATTTCCCTTTATCCATATTTTCGCCCCAGATATTTATAAAACCGCTGAAAATATTTAAACCATTTATGAGATACTTACTAAAACACTTCCAAATCATCCATACCTTTATCTTTAATATTTTTCAACATACATTATCAAATATATTACAAGAACTTCACAACTATCCTTATCATCATACATTTTCATTAAAAATAACCAAACAAAAAAATATTATGAACACATGGGGGGGGGGATTTTTTCTGAACAATTTTTATGAAAGCTCAAAAATATAAAGTAATAACTTTTTATTATATAATGTGTATGAAGTGCGACCCTAAGCACGTAATGTAATATAATAACAAGATACTTTATAATATTTTTACAATTTAAAAAAAAAATATATATTAATGCACACAACACTGAGTTATCTTACATTACATGTAAGAGATACCTTCCTCAATAACTTGTGTTACACGCATGATACACATTCCTCAATGTCTTATGTTACACTCAAGATTATGTTTTCACTCACAATAATATATTATTAAAATAAAATGAGAAATAGACTGTCCATTAAATTAATACTTATAAATAGTAATAAATAACATATGAAAATTATAGTTTATAACAATAATTAATTAATTAATTAGTTTCAAATTAAATATAAATCAATACAAGTAGTTATTGAATATAAAGTGAATATTTTATAGATAAATATTTTTATGCTCAACGATTTTTCTTACGATAATAGATAAAATTAATTACATTTAGTGTGTGATATTAATGTAACATATATATATATATATTATAATATTAAATAAAATAATACATATATTCATCTATTAGGTTTGATAGTCATAGGACAATAACAAACTCTATTTTACACATAAAACCCAATATTTTTTAAAGGAAATTTTACTGCCTTCTAATAGTGAACCTCTTTTAAATATGGATTTTGACACTTTAATTGATTTAATATGTCAAAATAATCTTTATATTTAAATTAAAAACATAATTATTTGGTTATAGTGAATTTTGGATTTTTTTTCTGAAAAATTTCATTTTTAATGAATAGTTAAAAATACTGAATTTTAGTTTAAAACTTATTTTTCATTGTATTTATTTAAAATGATAAATTTTATTATTAATTGGTTTTAAAGTTTAATTAAATAATATATTTATCAATTAATACAATTTATTTCATTCGAATCAGTTTTAATTTCAAATTTATTATAAAAAC
Source organism: Viscum album (assembly GCA_963277665.1). NCBI lineage: Eukaryota > Viridiplantae > Streptophyta > Magnoliopsida > Santalales > Viscaceae > Viscum > Viscum album. The sequence continues at coordinate 2,052,347,946 of OY728119.1, forward strand.
ATTGTAAACTTTAATACGTTCTTTACTTTAAAAACCATCATTATCGCCCCTCCCACAGGATTAAATTTAAATAAACTATTTCCACTTTTGAGATTTTAATTTGAAAAAATGGATTAAATATTTTGAATCATCTGAATTTATAATTTCTAAAAATACCAAATTTGTTTTTGAACAAAATTTTTTGAGAAAGTAATCAAAAATAATTATAATTATTATGAAAAAGTTAAGCTTAATAAAAGACTCAACTTTTATGTTAGGGTCCCAAATTATCTATTATCTTTTCCAAAACTAATTTTCTAGACAAAAATTGACAACTTATTGTATATTCTTGAATTTGGTATTTATTAAATAATTTTTTTATATAAAAATGTGGCTACCCCTAACTTCTTTTATAAAAATATCATGTGATCCATGTTCCTCCCCTATAATAAGACACAACCTTTACCCATACATAAAACATCTAAAAAAACTTTGGTTAAAAAAATATCTACTGATATGTATTCCCAACATCCATAACCTAGACCATCAAGCCTCCCTTTGGAGAAATCCATTCAAGAAATCCTTTTGGTACGAAACAAAAGAAGTTACCAGATTAAGAGGTAATTTGTTCTCTCAAGATCTCTATTTTCATTTCTATTATAAACCCACTAAAATATATTTATTACATTATTATATAAAATAATATTATCCTAAATACATTAGTATTTATTTATGTAATGGTTTATACCAACAATTACAAACACCTACATCTTAAATATATTAGTATTCATTTATGATGGAAACTCTGTTTATATATGATATATATAATAATATTTTTCATTTATAATTATTTATTCAGTTTATTTCATATAAAATTAATGCATTCCATTTTACGTTAATACGATAACATCATTTGAGGGAGTGTGGACTGCTGCCCCATCAAAATGATGTGATTCATCCATACGTTACATGGAACATATAAATAATGGTTTTAATTAAAAATAGGTGACATAAAAAATCACTATATGATATTAATGAAATAATTTCATTCATCGAAATATAATATACATAATTTTATTGGTTACACTTTTACAGACATTGAAAGGTATAACGTCTTTCGTGGATATCTGGACTACTGCCTCCCCGACATGATGTGGTTCCATTTTAAATCATAATAACACTAAATATAAGTATATATTACCAAATAATATGATATTTTTGATATAATTATTATTTTTGAAATATATAATTCTACATACCTTCATTTCGTAAATATCATTAAAAATGAGGACTTTTCTCATGCATACATATGGCCTATCGTCCCCATGATTGTAACATTGATTCATTTTTCATAAACATATTTAAATATTAGTTTCAAAAGTATAAATTAAGTGTAAATATAATAATAATTTCTTTATTATTATTTCATAGATGTTATATAAGTATAATGTTGATCATTGTTGACCTACCAAAGTTGATTTTTCCACGTAAACTGAATTTGATCAAAATACCCAACATGAACATAATTGATTAAGTGATTGTATACAATATGGTAATAAGTGAAAGAAAGTAATTATAAACATGAAAAATATTCTCAGTAATAAACATTAATTTCATGAGTTTTTTATACATGAATTTAATGTACACTCATCAAAAAGGATATTCACGGTAAGGGATTCCCATCTCACTTTTTACATCATTGAGATAAATTTCATGTTCACCAATTAATTTTTTTATAGTGTATCTACTGACCCTTTAGAAATATTATATCATGAATTATTTTACCTTCATGGTATTTAAAACTTTATTTCTTTATTATTTATTCATTATTATTATGATTTAAAATGTTTTAAAGTGGTTTTTGACACTATGAGACGTTTAAAGATTATTTTCCTCAAGACTAGTACTATTGATCATTCAATGGATTTTTAATTTTATGAAATTATATAAAAATTGTTCAATATACCCTTTCATTATCCTCTAGTTATTCATAATCTTTTAAAAGTATTAATACCATTTTTTCACTCTTTGGTACTCATAATGTTTTAGAAAATCTCTTTTAGAAAACCTGTCTCCATTTCTCTCTTTAGTCGAAGAACCTGTTTTCTTTCAAAAACCATGTTTTATTAAAATGTGTTAAATTTTTTTTAAAAATTATTTAGTAAAGAAACTTTAACCCTTTTTTCTTTTACAATTTTTTAAAACAAATAATCTTGTCACATTCTGAATATCGCATTTTTCTAACCTTTTACCGTGTAAAAGGAATGTTCTTTTTTTCTTATACAGAATGTATGGATTTACCTATCATCATTCCATAGAATTTGCCCTTGAATATTTAAAAGATTAATTTTTAATTAATTTATTTTAAATTTTTATTTAGAATGAATATTTGTTTCAAAAGGTTTTTGAAAAAAAATATTCTGAAGAATGTTTTTAAAAGTTGTTTTATTTTATTCATCAACAAAAAAACCTTTATTTTACTTCACTTGGGATAAATTTTATTGAAAATATATTTATTATTCCTTGGAATGGATTATTTTTTTTTCCAAGTACAGTATTCAAATTCAATTCCTTGATTTATTTGTTAGTCCCCTTGAAATATTCAATCTCCTCTAATTATTGAACATTGAATTTCCCCTAAATTATCCATTTTATTTATCATGGATATTACTATTTCCTAAACCATATATCAGATTACATATGGTGTATACATTGAAATGTTTTTGATTATTTGAGGAAATATTGATAAATATGTATTATTTATTTATTGTATACATTTCATAAGGCATGTTTTTTATTAATTAAGTCAATTACTCAATATAATGAATTATTTAGAAATGCAATGATGGGTTGACACCAGAAATTATATATCTCCTCGATGCATCAATAGTTCCTAATGAGACAAATAATTTGCACAAAGTAAATAGGTTTTTATTTGTAGTATAAACTATCTTAAAGATGGATCATGATAGTATAAGTTTTTATGTGCCTAATACATGATGTCTAATAATTAAGAACTACCTTCATTTTGATTCATTATTTATTATCCAGGAAATTTTACATAATAAAATACATGGATTCATTTCATTATATGTTTATTGATTAAATGGAATGTTTTTTTTGTTTATAACCTTTCCATATTGATTTTTCCTCATCTATTTATTTGAATGGAATTTTTTTCCATGTATTACGTTTCTGTATTTTTTATTTAATTACTTCTTAGTTTCAAGATTACATTGTATGTGTGTTTAGTTATTTACCATTCCATAATTTTTTCTCTCATTTTTTCATTATTTATTTATATATATTTTTCCCTTACTGAATACTTGATCTCACCGTTACCATGTTTCTTTCCCTAAGAATCCATTAATTATACTATTAATAATATACAAGGATATACTGGATGGAATAAATTTTCCCTCAATGTTATTTATTTATAAAAAAGAAAACATTATGTTATAATTATAGTATTTTCTTATAATACAAGATTCATTTATTTATCTGGTTTACAAAGAATACTAAATTATTCAGTCCCTTGTGATTTGATTACATATAATCATGAAAATTTAATTGATAGAAGACACCATCTATAATCTATTTGGGGTTAGGTCACTATAGTTTGTTTCAATGAATGTTCAGTAGAAAAATTAAGAACTAGATTTAGGAAAAAAATAGTTTAGAGAACATAACACTAAAGTAGAATTTGAGGATAAGTATAAAATAAAAGCCAACAATTTTGGTAAGGTAATGATTATGGGATATTTCTAATAAATACATCATTGTCTGGAAATTACAAGTCAATGTGGTTCTGGAACAATTGTACATAGGAGTAGTAACCCTGACAAGGTGTTCTGAGCCTGACATGAGGTAACCTGTACATGAAAACATGCCTTACTATACACCTGTTTTGACACTTATAGGGGATATGCATAGGATAATTCCCATTTTCTTTACCACCCATTTTAAAGGATTTTAATCAATAAATAAAATTTATATATTAGGTTAAACCTATGGTGTTTTAGATTGAAGATAAGGTGTTATGATTTATAAATCCTACAAATTGTATTATGGATAAATCCTATTCTAAGAAAGGACCTATGTAGAGTTAAATTTATAAAGTATTTATGTATTAGGGCTGTATTGAAAACATTAATTAAAATTATATTTTGTAATTAACCTTGTATAAAGGATTTCCATTATATTAATTTTGGAAATTAATTTAATGTGGTTTTAGAAAAGGGTAACCTATAATCTGGGTGACAACAAATCGAATCCAGAGAGGCTATAGATCATGAACCCATTACTAAAGGACGACAATGGTTTCATTCCAACCACTGACTTACAATATTTCCTGATTAATTTTCCATTGTTTTTAGTTAAACAATTTGATGAATTAATGTTAATGATAAACCAGTAGTTTCCCTTTTAAGGATTAGATATTAATATATTAACCATATTGGTGTTGGAAGATAGATATAGAAAAATTTATATACTTTTATCTATTCTATGCATTATGATCTATTAAAAGTATATTTTATTTATTTAGGAATAAAAAATTCATTATTGGTAATTAATTTCTAGAAGTGAAAGAATGTATTGGAATTTTATTGAAGCACAATTAAAAGTTAGGATTTTTTTATGAAATTGAAACCTATCAAGTAAGAATATTTCATTATATTCTTATATATTAAAATTATTACCCAACATTAGTAAAATTATTAAGAAATAAAATGTTATCCTAATACCTTAATTTTTGTTGAACTGATGGTCTTGTAAATCATTGGAGATTTATAGCTTTGGGGACCTCAACTTTCTATTGATAAATCAATTATTTGAGATGGATATCCTCAATCACTCCCAATAAATATTTCTGATTTTACTCCATGTACATATCTTTATCTTCCAATGATATTCTCTTACATAGAGACCTTGTTACATAGTAGTCCATGTGAATTTTCTACATTCCATTCTCTCATTTATAGATGATGAGTTATGGCCCCTTCTCACAATGTGGGATTTCAAACATAGGATGTATTAAAAAAAATATCATCATTATTGAGTTTAAATTGTGGGGATGAAATTTAAATAAGGTGGGGATAATGTGACACCAATAAAATCTAATGTAAGTACCTTGCATTTGATAGTGTGTATGAAACGCGACACAAAGCACGTGAGGTAATGTTACATCCAAATACTTTATAACATAATTTCTATTTGAAATGGAATTTATATATTTCAACGCACACAACACCATGTCACCTTAAATTAAGTGCAAGATAAACCTTCCTCGATGGAATGCGTAACACCAAAGACCAACTTTCTTCAATGGATTGCGTTAAACACAAGAATAGGTTTTATCAATAAATAATGTATTATTAAACTATAATGAGATATAAAATAGAAATTAAAATTGTAGTTATGAATATTGATAACTAAATTATGAAAATTATGGTTTTTAATAATATATATTGAATTAATTTTCTATAAATAATTTATAAATTAATATAGGAATCAATTTCATTTGATGTGAATATTTTTATAGAAAACTATTTTTATGCTCAAAAATTTTTTCTACACTAATAGATAAAACTTATTACAATTAGTGAGTGATATTGAAGATATATATATATATATATATTATATATTCAATAAAATATTTTTAATATTTATCCATTAGTATTGATAGACATAATATAACAACAAAATCTATTTTACACATAAAAACCTATATTTTTTTAAGGCAATTTTGCAGTCATTTAGTGGAGAACCCATTTTAAACCAGAATATTGAAAATAAAATGGATTTAATATGTCAAAATAAACATACTATTTGGAATATAATCATAATTATTAGGATAGGATTAATTGTTTATAATTTTCTGTAGCATTCCATTTTTTAATGAATAGTAAAAAATACTGAATGTTAGTTTAAATGTTCCTTTTCAACTAATTTATTTAAAAGGTTCAATTATTTTTTTAATTAGTTTTAATTTTTAATTACATAATTTTTTTTACCAATTAATAAAATTTATATCATTAGAATAAATTTCCCTTTAAATTAATTATAAAACATTGCAATCTTTCATACGTTTTTTCTTTAATTACTTGCATTGTCATCCTGCCATTTGGACAAAATTTAATGAATCTTCTTAGACTTCAGTTATTGGAATTCTCAAAAGGGATTCCATATTTGGAATCAGAATAATTTATAAATTTTAATAATACCAACATTGTATTTTACCAAAAATATTAGTGAATGTGATTAAAATTTATTAGTATTATTAACGAAAAATTAAGCTTAATCCAAGACTAATATTTTAAATTATGGCCCCAAATTAGCTAAACACTTTTCCAAAATAAACTTTGCTAGGTTTAATTTGTGAATTAACCTTAAATTAATGAGTTTGGTTTTTTTAAATAATTATTTAGTTAAAAACATGGGTACACCAAACTTATTTTCAAAAAAACCAACCGAGTCATTTTCCTCCCCCTATAAAAGTCCACAACCACTCCCCATTCCTCACACCTATCAAAACACTTATGTTAAGAAAATATATTCCTATATAGATTTCCAAAATCCCTCCCATAATACTTTAATCCTCCCATTTAGTAGAAATTCTTCCAAATAATATGTTATATACAAACCAAAAGAAGTTACCCAATTAAGAGGTAACGTCTTCAATCAAGCTCTCTAGTTTCATTTTGATTACCCACCCCCAAAATATCTTTATTCCATGATTATATAAGAAAAATTGAATACTGAATAAAATATGATGTAGTTATGTTAAGGTTTATACCAACAATTACACAAATATCCATATAATGGGAAACAGACTTAATGTTTCTATGTACGGTGAACTATAGCCTCACGAAACGATGAATGTTCAATTTTCCTTTACCATATATCATGGTGGAAATTACGATGGGAAATCAATTTATATATGATATATATGATATTAGTTATTTATTTATACTTATTTAATACTTTTATTAAAAAAACATTAATACTTTCCTTTTAACGTTAATATGATAACATCGTTCTAGGAAGTTTGGACTCCACCCCCTCAAAGGGATGCTGTTAGTTCACACAATACATGGAAAGTATAAATGATAGTTTTAACTGAAAATATGGGAAATAGAAAACCTATATATGATATTAATTAAATAATTACCTTTATGTAAATATAATATATATAATTTTCTTTCTCACCCTTTACACAATTTAAAATAGGTAACTTCATTTGTGGACATGTGGACTACCGCCTTCGCAGAATGATCTGATTCCTTTTTAAATAAAAATAAATATATATATAAGTATATATTATTAAATTATATGGGTTTCATGATATACTTATTATTTTTTAAATATAAAATTCCACTTATCTTATTTCCATAATGATCATTGAAAAATAAGAACCTTACTCATGCATATGTATGACCTACCGTCTCTAAGATTGTAAAATTGATTCATTTTTCAAAACCATATTTGATTATTTGTTTTAAAAGTATAATTGATGTATAATTATAATAATTATTTCATGATTATTGATATATATATGTTATATAATTACCCCATTGATTATAGTTGACCTACCAATGTTGATTTTGAAACATAATCTGAATTTAATCCAAACACACGACGTAAACATAATTGATAAAGTATTTTTATAAAACATGGAAATAACTGAAATACAAGTAATTATTACCATAAAAGAATTTATTAAGAAATTATATAATTAGCATAAGTTTATTATATAATAATTTCAAGTACATTCATCTAAAAGGAAACACAAGGTAAGGGTTTCTCATCTCATTTTCTACATCTGTGAGACAAATGTCATATTCACAATTTACATATTTAGTGTGGTGTATATACTTCTAATTTTGGTATATTATATCATTAATTATATTACCTTCGTAGTATTTTAAAGATTCATTATATATTATTCCATAATGAGTCTTATTATTTAAAATGTTTCAAAGTGGTATGGGATAATTTGGGATGTATACAGATTATTTTCCATAAGGTTTGTACTAATGATAATTCATTGGAATTCCCATTCTAGGAAAGAATATAAGAATTTTTCAATAAACCCTTTCATTCTCTTCTAGTTATTAATAACTTCTTCCATGTATTAGTACCATTTTTTCACTCTTTAGTACTCAATATATTTTAGAAAATGTTTTTTAAAAAGCCTAAATTTATTTGTCTCTTCAGTCAATGAACTTGTTTTCTTCTAAGATTTTTTTTTATTAATGTGTTTTCAAAAATGAGTTTAAAATAATTTGGAAAATAAATGTTTAAAAATTTTTCTTTTAAATTTTTGTTAAAAAAATATTTTTGTCTCTATTCAATCAAGGAATTTTTATAACCTTTTACCGTATAAAAAGAATGTTCTTTTTAGATTTTACAGCATGTATGGATTCACCTATTCCCATTCCTTTCAAAATTTCATTACACGTTTTGATTGTAAATTTTTGAAGAATTTTTTTTCAATGAAATGGTTTCCTAAAATGTTTTTCAAAAGAAAAAAATAGTTTCCAAAAGAATATTTTTAAAAGAACTATTGATTTATATTCATCAATGATGTCGACTGTTTAATTACTTCAATTGGTATATATTTTTTATATCCTCCTTATTCTTCCTTCGAATGGTTTATGATTTATTTCTCCAAGTATAGTAGTCATATTCACTTCCATGACTTATTTTTTAGTATCCATGAGATATTCAATATTTTATGATCGTTTAACATTTAATTTCCCCTAAATTATCCATTTCATTTATCATAGATATTACTATTGCCTAAACTATACACCTATGAACATGTGGTGTCTACTTTGATAGTTGTTTGAATATTTTTTGGAAATATCGATAAATCCCTATTATTTATTCAATAAAGATATTTTATAATGCATATTGTTTATTAATTAAATCGATTAATTGATATGAAGGATTATTTGGACATGCAATAATGGGTGGAGCCTGAACTTTATATAGTTACTCGTTGCATTGATAAGTTCTCATGCGACAAATAATTTGTGAAAATTAAATGGATTTCTATCCATAGTATTATACGGTCTAGAGGATAGATCTTGATAGTATAGGTTTTCAGGTGCCTGAGACATGATGTCTAATAATTAATCACTCCCTTAATTTTTATTCATTATTAAATATCAATGAGATTTTAAATTGAGAAAATTTATGTATGAATTTAATTATCTGTTTATTAATTAAATAAAACGTTTTTTCATTTTTTGTCCTTTCCATGTTGATTTTATCTTATCTAGTTATTTGAATGGCATTTTTTTCTATTTATTACATTTCCATATTGTTTATGAACTTCGTTATAAGTTTGGTGATTACATGCTATGTGTGTTTAGTTATTTACCATGCCATAATTACTTCTCACGTTTATTCATTATTTATTCTGTTATATTTTTTCTTTACTAAGCATTTAAGCTCCCCCTTTTTATGTTTATTTACCTTGTAATCCACAATGCATACAATGAAAGATATACCGGGATATACTAAATGAAATAAATTTAACCTCAATGTTATTTATTTAGAAAAATTATAATAATTTTTATTTGTAATTAGTGTATTTTTTTGTAATACAAGACTCATTTATGTATCTGATTTACCAAAACTACTAATCTCTTTAGTACTTTTGGATGTGTTTCTTTTTAATTATGAAAATTTAATTGATAGAAGAAACTGGCTCTAGGATATCCAAGGTTGGGTCAGTAAAATTTTTATCCGTATAAAAAGTGAAGATATATGGTGGTGGTAAATAGATGTTATCTTTTCATCAAGGTTATAGTGTTCAGAACTCAAAATTGGCATTATTATATTTTTTTAATGTCAATGGAAAGGAAAAAATAAAGTCTGTTCCATTAATATAATAAAAATTATGTATAATAATTACTCTAATGGCATTATGTTTTTTTGTTTATGGTAGTTCTTTAGGATAAATTCTAATAACAAAAGTTAAGTTGTAAGTAATACTTATGTCGATACATTGAACTTCCTCTTAATGGAATGCATTTATTTGAAGGTATTAGGTTAACATTTAAAATAATATAGATTTATAAATTTGGGGGAATTTTATTAAAGGAACATTGTGTATGTTTTATAGCTTAATTTGAACAAAAAGGGTAGAATTGAAACGGTGGATGTGAACCTCTTTTATAAGTGAAGTAAAGGGCACATTTTATGAAATGCATTTATTTTTCAATGGTGGAATCAAATAGTAAATGTTTAAAAGGTTCCTAATTATATAAATAATGGTTTTTAGAGACAAATTGGTTTTATTATACATCAAAAATTCATTTCCATGCATTTTTAGTCATGATGGTATCCATTTACTCTTATATTTTTTAGTTTTACATTTTTTGTTTTTACTAAGGTAACTAGTTTTTTCATAATATCTTATATTTTACTAACCATATAAAATTATTCATATTACCAAATTTGGATGTTTTTAACAAAACAATTATATAATTAAATCTAATTTAATTTATAATTATGATAAAATTTCTTTCAAATTGAAACATTTTATATATAAAAGAACTATTCTATATAAAAATGTGGTTTTCACCATTAATTTTTTTTAATAAAATTTATTATTGATTGCCAATTGAACGAGTTATAATTTTTTAAATATAGGTTTAAAAAAATTATATTATTTTAAATTCTAATAATATATTAAATTGTTTTATTATATAAATATTATAAACTACAAATAAAATATTTTTTTAAGAAAATTAAAGTTTTACAATTATCATGACCCTTAAAATTAATCTTATTTATCATTCATTTATTCCCAAAAATGAAAATAAACTTATTAGACAATACAGCCTTGTTGATATATTACATGATATCAATTTTTTTTGTATCTAATTTCTACATGTGATGAATAATTTTTTTTATATAATTGAATAAATCAATTTATAGAGTAAATTATTAATTATTTTTCCAAAATGATAATCATGGATTTTATAAAGAAAATGTTTTAATTTTAAATAATTTATTTTTATTATCAAAATATTTATTATATTGTAAAATAATTAAAAAATTAAATTTATTCTTCATTATATTAATGTCACAAACTTGGAGGTTTTAGAATTTTTTTAATTTTTTACTATTCACCTAAAACTCATTTATTTTAGGAAAAATAAAAAAATTGATAATAATATATTATTGAAATTATTAATCCAAATATGATGTTTATTTCATAAAATTATTATTAAAATTTAAATTTTAAAAAAATTCATGAATAAAGGATCTTTATAGTGTGAATTATATAATATTTTTAGGAAATTTTATTTACATAATACAGTATGGTCATGGGAATTACATCAGTGGTAAGGAGTGATGAATTAATTTTGTGGAGTCTTAGGCCTCTATGTTGAGGGGTGTTTAGAAGAAGTTTATGTTTCTTTAAAATTGATAAGTAGTCAAGATCAATTTTGGATTTCCTTAGAAGTGGGTTTTCTTCATGTTGTGGCACGAATGTGGAAGAAGACATTCCATAATCTATCAAAAGTGGATTCCTAGGATGATATCCATATCATTGTTAATAAGTAGTTTTTATTTCAATCAAAGAAGGAAAAAACTTATAAGTCTCTTTTGGAGTTTTAATAAGTTTTATCAAGTGTATGTGATCTTGGGATCCCTTTAGGGATTTGATTTCCAAATTTATGGATCTCTTAGATAATGGAAATTCATGAACAAGACATTTGAATTTCTATTTAAATCAAGATATTTGATGATTTTTCCTTATTTGAAATTGATATTAATAATAATTATGAGGGATCATATTGTTATGATATAATGAGGTTATCACTAAATCCTTGGGAAAGATAATGATTATTCCTCATGTTTCATGTCATTTGGTAGGTGAATACATGAAATGGACAGATCTTCTAGTGTTTAATTATGGGTTCAATTTTCATGTTTGCGTATCTTGGGGTTACCATGTCCACGTGTGTTGGTATTTTTCTATTTTAGTAGTAAAATTCATCGATAATATGAATCTTTGTGATTCAATATATTCCTTTGTTTGGGGGCAGTGTTTGATTTGTATATTATTTTGGTTGGGTATTTTTTGGAATTCAGTCATGATGGATTGCGTTTTGTTTTTGAAATTTATTATTGGTTATGTTATTAATTGGTGAATATATTGATTTCAAAAATAAACTCTTTTAAATGGTTTTTAGAATTTCAGTTTAAAATGTTCTTACAATATTCTCTAAAATTAGTTTTGGAATTATTTTTTAGGGTACTATTTATTAACCCGTGATATATTTCATAAGATAAAATTGTTAGAAAAATAGGTTGTCATGTTCACTAAAATAATACATGGTTTTTTAGATGTAATAATGTTTTGAGGAGTTAAAAGGAATGTTTTTGTAATTCACTATTCTACAAAAATAAGTTCCGAAACCTGTTTTATCATTATAAAAGGAGTAAATGTTGAATAGAGGGTTGAGTTTTAAGATAAAGTGGATGATGATTTCCTTTATAAAGAAATATTTTAGCACATCAACCTAGAATCCACTCGGATGTGCCCTGAGACAGTGGTAGCAAGAACTCAAGCATGCCTCCCTGTACACCATATGATTCCAACCAGTAGTGACGGCCTAGAGTTTGTCCATGTGAAGACTATTCCCTTATATGTGTCATATTTAATAGGGTGAAAATTGATATATAATAAATAGATAAAGTTGAAAATAATTTAATGGGACTAGTATAACATCTTAGCAGAAATAGTATCCATTGACCGATAGTAGTAGAATGATAATAATAAAAAATTCAAGAATAATAAAAAATTAGTGGAAGAAAAATTTAAATAAATATAAAAGATGATGATCATGATGTCATGTAACTATATAAAAAGATTGAATGGGAAATACGGGATATCAGAATATACCACGTCCTGTCATGATAAAAAAGTCCCTAAAGATAGCTTCGACTAAATTCATGAGCACAAGTATGTTCGTTTTCTCCCATACAGCGTACTATAAATAGTAATCTATCATCACAAACTGTCCACTACCCTTTATCTATAACTATAATCATGTAGTCTTCTTGGGTACTAAATGTGGCTCACGTAGGGTGTGAGATAGACTCATTAGGACCTTTCCAATGTTGTCTAAATCAATCCATATTTTGAAATATAATATGGACATTTATAAATTAATAATAAATGAAAGAAAGAATTAAATAAATATGTACATCAGACTGGGTTCCACTTAGGGAACTCATCCAACTTACCTACTTTGGCCTAGTCTAGGTATGTCTGACTCGAGATTTATTTCTCAAGGAAAGTGAGGAGAATAAAGTATAAAAATATAGACTATCCCCAATATTGTGATTTTATTTGGGGGTCACATCCATGAATTCGAAAGAAATATGTGTCATTGATTATTTAAAACATTCCATTAAGATAAGAAAATTCACCCTTATCACATTCAAGGTGTCCAGTGTGGCATACCATGTATCACTATTGAGGCTTTGTATATGACCAATGTCATAGTAGTCTATATGAGGTGACCCATGAATGAAATCCAAAGTGTCACACCAATCTTTGTGGGATGACATAAATAAAAAACCTCATAGTTTGTCCTCAGTATCAAATGTAGGGGCTTGAGTCTCTCTTGAGTCATGTTTCAACCATCTAACCACTGAGCTCATCCACAGGGGCTCCCCTAGGGAATATGTGCCACTCATTTTGAGGTAGAAGTAAACACATGGTGATCCCTTCCCAAACCTAGCTAGTCTCACCCATTGTGTGTTTATAATTAGTTAAATGTTCTATAAAAATGGCACATGAGCCCATCTAAGGTGATCATTAAGTTGGAACATCTTGTATCACCCTCAACTTTTTGGTGAAGGCATGTTTTGGATTCTAATTTAATGCAATTTAATGAGTAAAGCCATCATTATAGGATAATCAAACATAGCCATGGTGTTTAGTTACGAGAACCATTTAGGTTATAAGGTGTATTACCTATCTCCTGTAATACCATTAAATTTAACATAATTAATTAACTCAATGCATTAATTATAAGGAGACACCCCTTAAGGTTTGTTTTCCTTATTTAGAATAAATGAAAAATGGTATCTATGGTATAACACACTCATTAGGGTGCTTTAAGTCAGGGTGATCAATCCTGGTGGTTATTCACCACTCACAAGGTTCATACTGGGAAAAGAAAACAATAATATTGTATTTATTTATAAAATTATAGGTTTCACCCGATGGGTCCAATGTGTGGAACATTTTTGCATATAATAAAAGTTGTAAAACATAGGTAAAGGAACTTGACTTCTTACACTGGGTTAATAGAGATTCCCTCATCCAGTTTAGACCATTGATAGATATAGAATAAGAGTTATTAGAGAAATCCTCAAATATACTGAAATTACGAAAAAAGAGGTCACACCTATGCATCACAAAATATAGGAAAATAAATGAATATTGGAAGGAATCAGATTGTTGAGATTACCTAAGGAATTTTTATAGATAAAATGGTGAGATATTTGAAGCTCATATGACGGAGTTACCTCAAAACCTAGGAGAGGAGGGAGGAGAGTTTATTGTAGGAGGAAAGAGGAGTTCATATTCTAGATGACTAGTAAGAAAAAGGAGAGTTAAAACCATAATTTAATTTAAGGTGAATATAATTTCCTACACATAGATAGAGGCACATGGTTTGGCCTCATGGTTGGACTAACTATGTTCCATGCCACTACCAAAGAAGGACCCTCACATAGTTAGGTAAATGGTTTGGTTAACCATGTGAAGCCCAAGAAAAATGTCTCTCCAACTTGTCAGAGATAAGTAGCATGGGAAAGAAGGACACTCTAAACTATTTTAGAGAAACATTCTGGATTCTTTCTCCCCACTTTCTCAACCAGCATGGTTAGAAAAACCATGTGGGTTGGGATTTATGATATCTCCTAACCATGATGCCCAATCTATTGCATCATATTTAAGGGCTCTAGGCTCCAAACAATTCTTTGAAAACTCCTAACACCTCAATGACACCATTAAGAATCTTTTTTTTGGGTTGAAAAATGGAATTTAAACTGAAAAAAATGATCTATAACTTAATGAAAATCCATGAAATTACAACTATCACACTGAGTTCCTATTCAGAGTGAAATTTCTATTTGATAATTATCTTTCATGGTAGTTAATGTTTTCGTATATAGTATGTTATATAATATTCAGTGTTGTGGTGTAGTTCTTAAGTCTAGTGTGGTATGTGTGCATTAAATATTTCCATTTATGGTAGTAATCATTAAGAATTAGATTATTGTTCCTTTGAGTGGTTTATTTACTATTTTCAATTACATAATTGGTCATTTGGATGATGTCGGTCTTGTTTATGAGGTATCATTATTGGAAGTTATGTTTTAGCTTCTCCATTCCTTTGGTTTAGTTTTGATTCTTCAGGAGGATACTAATTACAAAAGTATGTAATATAAGGGCTCTGAATTTATGAGAATCTGAAATTATTTTATTTTTGATTTTAGTAGTTGGGAGAAATATGGCTAAAGATAATTGGACCAGCAACTGCTATTTTAGTCTATATTATTTATTATTTTATAACTAAGGAGTTTTTTTCCATGATCAGTCAACAAGAGAATAAGGGTTTCTACAGTCTAGTGATCTAGTATATGAAATTTTTTGTAGTGATGAGATCCTGTATCATTTTTCTTTGGAATTTGGATTTTATTTTTATATAACATTCTCTCTAGAGGGGTAAATTTAAACATTTTATAACAATTTAGTTTTTTTGAGATGAGTCTCAATTTTTTCAGGGTTTATCATATATGAGGTCTATCATGTGATGACTATAATTATTTCCTTGATGAATGCAATGTGTTCAACATTCATGGTTTTTGGAATCTGAGGTTTATTTATTATTCCACTAGGATTAGACCAAAAACTTTGGGAGGATTAATTAATGTTATCCACTTTTATAAATTCAATATTCATTCTATTTACATATAAAACTATTATAGTTAATGTATCTCACATACATTTTTCAAATTTCTTTTTCATGAGATTAATATAAGTATGAATTAAAAATACATGGTAAATAGGATTAGATTATTGTGGTTCCCCTATAATAAGGATGACTATGCCACTGTCATATGATGATTTTTAACCCACCCAAACCCTTCTTCTCTTTTACTATCAAGATGAAAAACATGGAAAGACATATCATTGAATCAGTATTCCTTGTACCAATCATGGTACATGAAAACACCAACTTGTTATCTTTACATTATAGAACAATATATGAATTATTCTATAATGACTAGATTGAGTTGGATTATTTTATCTATGATAAAAAACAATGATCGTGTCTCCACTCAACTCGATGAATTTGATCTCCTTCCATAAGCTTACAGTAATATTTAAGGCCACCCCTTTATCATTACAATTCAAAAGTGAATGTCTCATATTTATTTAGACATAACGGTATAAGGGATGAACTTATCTTTATCTCATTAGATTATAATTAGTCATGTATAATCATTGATATATGGAATGAATTTTTGCCTCTTTCTCCATCTCTCTCCTCCATTACTTTTTATTAAATGAAAAAAGACCATATCATACATACCCAAATTGGATCTACCATTTTCATTAACAAAAAGAATACATCTATTAATATAAATTCCAGTTATCTCTCTCACCACCTCATCTTTGTCTACTAATATTTATAATATAATAATATCATGTTATTATTGATTACATACTTTAAACATTAAAATCTATAAATCTCAACGATATTTGACCTTGTTATTTTTTTAATTCATGTCCCTTTCTCTACAACATATTCATATCTCCACAATTATAAAATTTCTATTCACGTTAAACTCTTTTAAAATCCATATTTTATCCTTATATAGAATTACTATTGTTCTTATTTTGGGCTCTATAAAATCCACAGACATTAATCATCATTGGAATTCATGTTCACATGTGTAGAGATAATTTTTAGTGAAAAAATATATTTCATGGAATGCGAAACTATTACTTGAGATCATGAAATATTTGACAATGACATAGAATATTACAATATGGTGTAACTCTTATTTCATAAACCTCACTTCATCAAACATTGTAGCATGTCCTTTTTCACTTTTCTATGGTTGTATCTCTATTCGTGGAAGCATCATCCTTTAATCATACCTTTTTGAAATGGCATTTTTTATAGGAACACAACCATAATTTTTTTTAAAATATATTATATCACATTATCTAAATCATTATTTTGTTCTTATCCTTTTAAAACAATATAAGTAGTATCTTATATTAGTTTTCCTTCCGAATTCATATTCTAAAAATAACCCATTTTTTAAAAAAGATATTTATTATGTTTAAAAAAATATAACTTGAATCATTAAAATCATCTTACACGTCCTTTTAAACATTTAGTTAAATCATTCATATTCTCAGTTTCATATTATCTATACTCTAGAAACTCATATTTAATTTTTAATTTTTTCTTTATAAAATCATACACATCATATGGAAGGTCGTACATATCTTCTAAAGAATATTACATTACTTTTTAAAAGTTAGAGAGAATATTAAATTTAAATTGGTATATCCTATGTATCATTAAGTAGATTGGATTGAGTATTTAATAGTGAGTAGTTAATCTGACATATCTAATCATCTTGGTGTTTAATTTATACGTAGCCAATTATTCATTTTATTTTATCCTTTATAGAATAAAAAACATGGAATAACCTAAGGAAGTTTCTATTTATTCTATAAAGATCATATTCCAAACCAACCAATATTACATATAACAAGTTTCTAATATTTATTGGTATATATATTTGGAATATCAGGGATAATGATACATTTCTTTGATAATTATATTGATAATATTATTCAAATTATTATTTAATCACACAAATCTAATTTATCTCAATATTTAAAACAAACATCAGGAATTAAATTCCACCATTATTATCTCAAATCTAATTCTCTTTATCTATTTAACAAATCAATTCAAAATAATTTTGATAACCACAAAAAATTATGAAACATCATCAGACATTTTCATATCAATTTTCAAGGAATTTGAAACATTTGGAAACTACATTAACTGAAAAATTGTTCAAAAATAAATTTTAATCAATGAATTAATTAATCAATTAGTTATATTTAGTGTTTATTTTAATTAAAAAATAAATACTTCAGGAATTATTCACCTAACTAAAAATCTTAAAATCCACTTCAAATTCAACCAAATATTCAATATTTCTTTTTAATAATTTCTGAAAAAATAAAATAAATATTGATCCACCAACTCAAGATATTTAAGATTAAATATCTATGTATGACATAAATATAAAATATCCATCATTCATGATAATCAAGGGGTTGATTGATCGTTTAAAAAACCCTCAAAAAATCATTATTAATTTACCTTATTACTTTTTATAGAAATATTATCTAATAAGAAGTATATTCGAAAATTTTCTTCCAAACCATTTTTAATAATTTACACATTCAATTGGATCTTCAATGATATATCCAATGGAAGAATATTATATATTCTTTTACCCTTAATTATAATCATTCTTTATCATGATAAACAATACTTGGTCATACATCAGTCATCATCAACTCGTAGTCTCTTCTCAATACATATTTACAACCTGTTTACAAAAAATACATCATAACAAAAATGGATTTATTAATCTCACACTTTATTTTTTTTTCAATACCAATTTAAAAATTGTTTTAATATTTGTTCTAAATCAATTTACTTATCTCCCCATTACTATAATTAAAAGTAAAGATAGAGAAGAATTTATAATTCCTTAATTATTTATCTCTAAATCTACATGATTCGTGCTCAGTATAAAAACATGGCGAATAGTAAACATCATGAAACCTATTGTTATAATCCCTTAATTCTTCAAAAGGATTATCTATTTTATGTCATTGAATATAAAAATTAATTAAAATAGAAATTAATATTTATTTTTTTCAAAAAATGATGAGTGAATATACACTCACAACGCATCAAAGACTTATTTCAATCACATTATATAAATTTTAGATTCATACAAAATGGTATATTATAAATGATTCTAAAATTAATATATCTCAATATTTACACTTTAAAATATTATTCATCACGTATGATCTCTTCATAAAAAATTAATTTGATATAAAAATACTAGGATTATTTCAATATTGAAACTCAAATTTTCCTCTATAGATTTCACATCATTCTTATCTCATCAGTTCTTCCTCTAAAAATAAGTGTCACCATAAATTTACTACATGAAAATACTAAACATGGTACATATGTGAATAAAGTGGGATATTTTCAAAATTATAATTAAGATAAATAATATTGATAACTTCTTTCCATCCAAGATAATATTTTCTTTTTGATGCCCATCATTAAGAGAAGTCTTATGTTTACTCCATTTTATTTCAAATTAGAAGACTATATTAGTAGTCTAGTATTCTTTAGATTGTTTTATAACTATTTTTTGTTAATTTACATCATCATTTTATAAATTAAATTAAATAACATTATTTGAGATATCAAAATGTTCTTTAACATCTC
Organism: Viscum album; assembly: GCA_963277665.1. Lineage (NCBI taxonomy): Eukaryota > Viridiplantae > Streptophyta > Magnoliopsida > Santalales > Viscaceae > Viscum > Viscum album. The sequence goes on from OY728119.1 coordinate 2,052,367,550, forward strand.
CACTTGTACTGGTGGGAAGGTCAAACTATATTTTTTTTGGTATAAAATCCTTGATTTCTCCATTCCAAAAAAATCTCATGAACTCCAAGGTTATATATTTTTTAAACACTTCTTTAAATTTAATTTTTTCATGTATAATCTTGTTTCTGAAAATAACATCCAATTTTTCATTCGTCATTTACTTATCCTTCCACTTATAACTAGTCTATCCAAGCAATAATCAACTATTTAAGAATATCATTACCTTTAATTAATCATCCATATGGTTTATCATGAATTTCCATGTTTTTATTTTGTAGAAACTTATTATATGATTTGAAATCTGAATCATTGATGTCGATAGAAAACTGATCCCCTTATTTTATTCAAAATTTGATTTTATTTTTTGTAGCTAAAACTTTATATTATAAATACCAGCACACAAGGATTTCATACAATATTAAATCGTGTGTTCCTTTATAACTCAATAAAATTACATAGTTATTTTTAATATAGTATAATCCTTCATAACATTCTTGGTTGTGTATTGTTTTTCAATTTTATATTACATAAATTTCAAGGTAAAATCAACATCAATTATATTTTCTTTATTCCCCATATGTTGTGGTCTACTCTCATCAATTGAAATTTGAATATTATTAGTTTATTTGGGATAGAATGTGTAGTCCTAATTTATCAGAAAATTTAGATAATTTCTAAAAGATTTAATTTATATTAGAGATGAGTACATTATTACCATTATTTCTTGTTTTTTTACTTAGACCATCAATTATTTCCTTGGATATTGTATTTATTTTCTTATATATATTGAAATATTATTCCAATATCCCTTATTATTATGGCCAAAACTTCTACAATATTAACTATAAGAAATGGATATTATTATCAATTTTTCATCATAATTTGGATATCATTGAATTTTTTTTGTTTTTGTGTCATTTTATCCTCCATTTGGGATCCATTTGAGGGAATATTTTTTCTACATTTTATCCCATATAAATTTGATAAAATTTTAGCTTTCATAGGATTTTCTCAACCCATTTTTTATATATTTTAAATTTTAACCTAATCCATTAAAGAAAAAAACATTACAGAAAAATATATTTTCTATAAAAAAGTTTTCCACTTATTTTAAACATGAAATAAATTTATCATTATATGATTGAAATATCCTATTTACACAAGATATATTTATTTTAACTCAATTTCCTTATATGAAGAATTTATAGTAACAACTATTATTCTTAAATTTTCCTAGGACACTACATATGCCACCACTAAATTTATATATTGGACCTCCAATTCCCAACACACTAGATTGATGATACTTTTTTAATAATCTATAATATTCACTTTTTATTCACACTCCCTTTTAAATTCATAACTTTATCCTCCAATTCATCATTTTTTATATCAATGAATGTTCTTTATTTTTCAACCAATGAATTAAACATATCCTCAACCCTTTTATGTAAATATCATTCCCCTAGATTAAATTAAATAGATCCTACCAAAATATAGATCAATTTTCATTAATATCTATGACCCTTACCCTTTTTACACCACATGATCATTGATATTTCTGTAAATTAACAATTTTATTTTCAGTAAATATTCCATCTTTCAAATTCCACTTTATTGTGGGTGATGAATTCCTACATGTCCTAAGTGCATAAAAAATATATGAGACTATATTTTTGGTAATTTTTAAATTATTTAATGATTTATCTAAAACTACTATGATGAAAGTGTGTTCTATGTTATCAATAATGGATTTAAACACCTAGTCATATTCATCTTTTTCTTCATTATCTCTAGGATTATATCATAAGGAAGATAACTTTCTCCTCTTTTCTTAATTGTGATTTCTTCTTCATTATTCTCATCTCTTTATTTTTTCCTCTAAGTCTTGGAAGAGATATAATTATTATTTTCTATTGAAGCTTCTTTTGTATATTTCCATTTAATGATTCTTTTGAATAAGAGATCAAAATTTAAAAACTATCAAATGATTATATTTTGGGGAATACAATCATTGGACAAAACTATATCATTAACATGAATTTTTTTTCCACTAGGATTGGTACAAAAAAATTAGATGTAGTGTAATACAATGTAGTCTTCTAAGACCAATTCAACCTTTGTTCTCTTTTCATGTAAACCTGTTATAGTGAATAGATCTCACACAATCTTCTAACCTTTTTTTCATTAAATTGATATAAAAATAAATGAAAATAATAAAGCATATATAAATTTTTTAATGAGGTTCACCACAAATGTGGATGAATATATCCCTAGTACATGGTGGTTTCTCTCTCACTCACCCATAATTTTTTTATCATGAAGAAGCACATGTTAGGGATTATCCCTAAACCTATAACCATGGAAACCATCATATGACATAAAATTACCCAGTTTAAATATTCAAACTCTATAACTTACTAGGTTTTATTTTTCAATAAATCAATATTGTTGGATATGTTGATGTCTAATCAGTCTGAATTCGAAATTATTCAATAAATTTTGTGAATTAGGTCTCATTCATCATGAATTAAATAATTCTTAATGTTTAATATTCTATAAAAAAAATCACAGATTGGTTTTTCCAGATTTATTTGGACCATATGATATAGGGGATCATTGTTGGGTTTTCTTAATATTATCTTATATAAAAATAATGATCTTCAATAGATGGTATTAATGTTGATATAGATACAGAAATCAACATATTATTCTTATCCAACACACAAATATAATCTAATACATATCATTATTAAATATACATTTCTCTAACAAATAAAATAATCATTTATATAATAGTATCATTAGTTTTCTCTCTCTCATCCTCTTATTCTTATAATTCTCTATGATATATCATAATTTCATGTTCATAAAGGTTATATTATTTAAATATTAGAGTATGAAATTGTCAAATATATTAATAATTATTATTTTATCCTTTGAATACCTTTCTTTGTTATAAGTTAATATCTCCATGATTGTCTCATTCTTAATATCATCTACCTCATTATAAAAATCCATTTAATCCTATAATAGTCTTGATATTTTATTCCTAAAATTTCCAAAAAAGTATGCAATAATAAATCCATGCTAGAATAAATTTTTATATGTATAGAAATAATTTATGATTATCTAATTTCATTCATCAAATGGGCTTTATATCATTTTATTTCTGACATATCCAATTGCAATGTATCATCTTCCATTCAACAAAACTCTCATATCAAAAATCTCACTTGAACTCCAACTAACAAATGAACTTTTTTTATTCATTGTGGTTGTGTCCGTATTTAAAAAAATAACTTATTTTTACCCTAATATTGCCGAATGGACTTCATATCCTTGATTGAATCGTCAATTGTTTTACCTCTCCTTATATAAATATTTTAGAATCATTATGTTTTGTTAATAATCATTGATTAAAATAATCATGCAATTATTATTTTTCTTCTTTCAAATTATTCTCTTAAAAATCTATTATTTTTTCAAAAAAATAATTTCAATCCACTTAAATGATATTATTTATCATCTAATATATCATACACTTCATTTAAAATATTTATAATAAAAAATGTACATTGAAAAGACTATAATATAAACTAATGAAATATTGATTTAATCTATCATATTTTTTAGAAAATATTACATATTAGTTGGAATATCTTGGATTTCATCTCAATAATGTTATGTATACTTTTAAATTAATAGGTAAAATATATATCAATGGATATATCTTATCTATAATTCATAATATTAGAGTTAGCCATTTATAGTTAGAAGATAAACTAATTTATCCCATAAGGAACAAATTTTATTCATTCATATCCTATAATGTGCCTCCCTTAATCTTGTATAACATCAATAATTTGAATTAATCTTATAGAACACATATTTATGAAAAGGTAACTAATAGGCCAGAACTTCTAATATTTCCTAATGAATTTTCAAATTATTCACAAGTATATAGATTCTGAATTTTGGGATAAATCATATATACCATTCAGATATTTGGAGTTGATTCTGCATATAGTCTAACATAATCATATATATCCAATATAACTCATATTTTAAAAAATTGGTAACCATGATTAAACTTCACGTTTTCTATCTCTACTAGAAACATCTTTATTTAATAAAATATGATTTAGAATACATTAAATAACCATAGAACTCTATCAAACATCCTCATTAAATTTTAGATCCCTTTTCAAATAATTTTTAATATATAACAACATTGTTGACTCAGAAATCATCAAAATTATTTTCTAATCAATAGAGTATTTAATTAAATTATTTTTTAATAATAAATTGCACTTAAAAATATTTACGTAATTAATTATAAAACTTCAAAAAATCAAAATATTCTATCTAAAATCAAACCAAATTTTCAATGATACTTCTAAACAATTCAGGCACAAATATAGAACCAATTTTATTTCTAACTAAAATTATCCATGATTTATAAACAAAGAATAATATACATTTAAAATAGACTTCATGAATTTCAATCACAGGTATATTTCCTCATATCATACATCCTACTAAACTAATAAATTAAAATTCATATTTTTTCTAGAGACATTTTATTCAATATGAATAATACTCCATGGAACTCTTCATCTCCTTGTTCGAACATTATTAATTGTAAATGGGTATTCAATGAAGTATTTAATGGAAACAGATCTTATATTTTTTTCCTAATGATTGATAATATTCATTTATCATGATAAATACAATATGAGGAATATTCACTATTTATAAACTCATCATATATTCTCAATACATATTCACATCTTTGTTATTAACTATATATAAAAAAATATTATAAATAGTTTTAATATTAACATCAGGGATGAGGGTGTTATAGCATGGGGGACCGAGTTTTCAAATTTTGTATTCTTAATATTTTTTCATTATTTTATTGTGATACTTAGGTTGCAATTTGATTTTTTTAAGGAGATATTGGGATAACATATAATGTAAAATAAGTCACAATTAACATAGTGTATATGGGGTTGTGGTGGGATAGTCCCCATTAATCCATGACCTTTATAGGTTTAGTGAATTTTAATAGTTTGGATCCGTGATATTTGAGGGTGATAATAACTTGAATTTCAAATCAAGATACCATTATGTCGTGACAAATATTATCTCTCCATAATCCTTTGTTTCTCCAGTTATAATATAAATTCATGTGCCCAAAAAAATTCCTTTAAAACCCTTTGACCTTCCATGATCCCAAAAGGTTATAAAAGGTTCATCATTCATAATATTTGATAATCCTTTAGTTTATATTATCTAATTGAATCAAGAGTCTAGTATCTATTGATTTGAGGTTCCCTCCACTCATATTATCTGTATTATATCCTTTTAATTTATACATTGGATGTCTATGGTTGTATTGTTGATTTTTTAAAGGTGTTAGTTATGGTTGTGATGGGTGATGGTCATGTGTAAGTATTTTGGAATATTATATTGCGTTTAGTGGTCATTGATTGTTGTTTTCTCTACATTCCTATGTTTTTAATATTGAAGAGTTTTGTGGAAGGTAATGTTAGAAATTTCCTTTTTATTCATGTGTAGTTGTAGAATTATCATGCCTATGTTTTCAATGGATAAATAGTCATGATTAGAAAAATAGAATGATCGAAAATTAATTATTTAAAGTGAGAAGGTGACTCACATAATAATTATTATATTATCCTGAGATTATGTTATTAAATATATGGATTGGTAATTTATTATCATGATATTAAGATTTTTTTATTTCCATGATTACTAAGGGGTAATAAATTTAATATTTTAAATTAATGGATATGATAAATATACAATTCATTATAGTGGTTTCTTATGAATAAAACATGTTTAACATAATTGAAACATGATTAGATATGTCTGTTTATTATTTATTATAACAATAATTTTTTTTAATAATTTTTTTATCATTATGGGTTGTGTTTTAGTATCTAAATAATGTACAAAGGGTATAGAAATAGTCAATTAAATTTATGGAATGAAATATGAATTAAATATTTTTATAAAATTACAAATTAGTAATGGGATAAGACAAATAAGAAGTGGGTTATTCAATGAAATAGGAAATGGGATAGTGGAAATAAAATTTTAACAGTTAGAATAAATATACATATTGAAATTTATATGTTCGATAAGGGTAAAATATAAAAATTAATTAAATTAAGATAAAATTGGATGTTATGATTGTTGTGGTTTTGTATGAAATTGGTTTTTATCATGTGGTGTTGTAATTTTTGGATTTATATGTAGCATACACATAATATTTATGGATAAAATAACTATAAATCCTTAAATTTCACTAAAAAAATATCATGGAATGTCACGACCCGTCCTCGGGGCCCGTGCTGTGACTACCCCAAGCCCGCCTTCCATAGCCCAGGGGCTGGCGACTAGCACCAAGGCATAAATCCCGGAAAAAGGGAAAGAATTGCCTTTGAAAAGTAAACAAGCACCACAGAGTAAGCAATCGGAAAAGAAAAAACTAAGTAAAAATTGTAACAAGATATGCTGAAAGCAAAAGGGGCCCGAAATACAAGCCCAACTGTAAAGTACAACTGAAAGGGAAAAACGGAAACTTAAAAGAAAAGCCGCAGCGTCGATCCGTCCTCTGAAAGTCCCACCTGAAGGGTGGGTACGGATAGCCTCCACTGCTCCTCGGGTCCACCTGACCGCTCCGAGTACATCCCGCCCAGTGGACCACCTCCAGGTACCATCCTGCTCTGCAATCGTCCACCACGATCAGCGTTGTCCGTCGTCTGCATCCAACACAACGAAGTGCGGGCATAGCCCGTGCAGGGGTGAGTATAAGCTACTCAGTTGGGACCTCGAGACCCCCTAAGGTCTCCCAGAATCCACAAGGATAATCCACAAAGGAAAGATACAATCACGAAGTAACATCCGACATGGCTTAAGTATATGCCCATACATATACCTAAGTCATCGATTCCCGTTCGGCTCCAACGTCCGAGCCCAATCACAACCCAGTCCACACAGGAAAGAAAACGTATATCCACATAGGATAGCACAACACAATCCACAAAGGAGAGTAAACAGAAATCCACATAGGATAGCTCAACATAATCCAAAAAGGAGAGTAAATAGTAAATCCACACAGGATAGCTCAACACAATCCACAAAGGAGAATAACACAGGATTCATCTCACACAGGTATACTTCTTCGAATGACGATAAAGATGATCACTGATCCATCTAAGTCGTCGGACCCACAAAGGATCGATAGGTACTAACCCCCGCAATGACCCACACAGGATCGGGCCCACACAGGACCTGTAGGCGCTGGCTCACAAAGAACCGCTGAGTGCTGACCCACACAGGATCGGACCCACACAGGATCGGGCCCACACAGGACCTGTAGCACTGACCCACAAGGGATCACTGAGTGCTGTAGTCGTCGCAGTCCACTGAGGATCTCGGCACAGTGGTCGGCGCAGTCCACTGAGGATCTCTGCACAGTCGTCGCCGCAGTCCACTGAGGATCTCTGCACGGTCTTCGTCGTAGTAGCAGTCGCAGCCAGCTCTAGGGTTCCCGCACACACCAAGCTCGTTCGGGCGGGTCCGCTCCACGAGCTGAGAGGCTGATACATCAACTGACTCAAAGTCCGAAGTTGATGTATCAAAAAGTTCCGTATCGTCAACATAAACTCAACATCGCAGACGGCGCGTCCATCGGATGCCCGGTCTGAGAGTTATTGGCTTTTTCGTCCCAGGGGCCCTGTTGGTTTTTAAGGAAAAACCAAACCGACCGTACTCCACCTGCGTCCAATCCTCGGGAGGAGTGAGTTAAAAGATCCGTCTCACTTAGAGGAATTCAATGAAGTCGACGGAACGTCAATCGGACGTTCGTAGCTCAAGATGTGAGCGTTTCCGCTCTGAGGGCCCGGTTGGTTTCATGTACTAACCAACCCGTCCGAACCCAAAGTATTCCGAAACTTTGAGTGAAATATACCAAAACGACCGTCTCGATCCAAGGATCGCGTTGCCACTGACGGCGCATCGTTCGGAGGCCCGTAGCTCATGTTACGGGCAAAAGACCGAAAATGGTCCGAAGACGGGGGGTCCGGGCCCGGGCCGACCCGGGACGACCCCCCCTGGGTCGGCCGAACCGGGTCGACCCGACCCGGTATGACCCGAATGGACCCGGTCCGGTCCGGCCAGGGCGCGGCCTGGTCGGTCGGACCGGCCTGGCTTGGCTCGGTCGTGCAGATGGACGTCGCGGGGCGCTGCCCCTGCGGATTGGAGGTGTCGCGGCCCCACGTGGGGTTGTGCTGGATCAAGAGGACGCGGCTTCTGCCGCGTCCCATGCGGGCGAGCTGGACTCGCGCGGCCGCGGGTCCGCTGGCCGCCGGCGCCACGGCTGAAGCTGCGGCGGCTCTGTCCGGCGGCGCGCCGGGGCACCGCCGCCTCCGGCTGCCGGCCGCTTCCGCGGGCCACCGGAGTTGCTCTGGTGGTCCGTTTTCCTTCCCGTCTGCGCCATTGTTCCTCCCGGGTTCCGTTCTTCACTGCGGGATCATCAAATCGGCCTTGCATCATGATTTACCATTGGCCGCCAAATCCGCACAACCACGAAGAACGATGGAGGGTTTTCGGGCCGTGTTCGTTTGGCCAGCACCCTCCGCGTTAGATAATAACAACGGGAGAAAAAAACAACATATCCAAAAACAATTTTTAATAAAATAAAATTGTTCAAAAGAATCCGGGTTCTATATTTAAAAGAAACGATCACGGGAAAAAGGTATTTCCAAAATAAAATCCCTACCTTGTCAAATTGCACGCGCGGGTTCTTCGTGGATTTGATCGTCGCGGAAGGAGGAGATCGTCGCGGTATCTGGCGCCGCGTCGATGAAATCCGAGGACCAAGAAACAACAGATTTAATTATAAATAATTAAATCCTTGTGTTGTTATAAACCACAAAGAAGTTTTAAAAGAAACCTGAAACACTTACCTCAAACAGGTGATACGAAGATTTCGTTGCGGAAGAAGGAACGTCACAGAAGAACGTCGCGGAAGAGGAAACGTCAGCGTCGCGACACACGGCGTCGCGTCATCGATTTCCACGGTTTCGGCATTCTTCGTCGGAGGCTGGAGTTCTTCGCGTTATTTGCGTTCTTCGCATTCTTCGCGAAGAAGGGTGAAGGCACAAGAACTTCTGTCAAAAGTCTCACAACGTGTAATCCTCCAAAAGTCGGTGTTGGTCTTATTTTATTATTACGCCAACAAACGAATAAGAGGTAAGTAACGACCCATTAATTCGTAGAATTAATTTTACAAAAGAAACTGCCCATTTAATTTACGAACAAAACTGCCCAATTAAATGGTGCGTTAAGGAATTAAGAAAACGTGTCAGTTGACTTTCATAATTATGGGTTTTCGTTGGTGCCTTACTTACCAGAAATGAAACGGCGGGGCTCGTGCGGGCCCCACCCCACAAATATCCTACCAAGGGGTAGGATATTTTTGGATAGCACCATATCCGTATCAACTCAGCTTAAGCTGCTTTAAGTGGCTTCAAGTGGCTTCCAAGTGGCTTAAGTGAAATAAAATAAAGTTTGTCTTACAATTATTTTATTTTTTAACTTTAAGCCCGAAAATTAGAAACCACACCCGAGCAAACGCAACTCCGGAAGAGGCGTTTATAAGCAATTACCAGCGTTGTGATTCCATCGGTGCCCTCGGAATTTTATTCCGAGCACCGGTTCAAAAGTTAGAAAAACCCGATCGTCCGTTCACTGAACGTACCCGAGTCAAAACTCCAGAAAATGATTCAGGGCACACCGGGTATCGTAATCAGATGCCGTTAGAAACTGCGTTCTTGTAAAATTCCAAAGAAAATTAAGAAAAAAATTTCCTTGAAATTTAAGGAACATTACATTAATCCCACCACAGGGCTTTACGTCCCCGTAAAGATACATCATTAACTAGGGAAACAAATGTGGGTACTGAGCACGCATCTGAGCCTCCCGCTTCCATGTGCTCTCCTAGAGGTTCCCGTGCTGCCATCTGATGCGCACAATAGGAATCAATCACCCACGTAGGACCCGCTCCTGTCGATCCTCTATCTCCACCGGGACCTCCGTTAAAGTCGCCCCATCATCCACGTCTAGCTCCCCATGGTCAATGATGTGCGTTGGGTCATGCACGTATCTCCTCAGCTGAGATACGTGGAAGACGTCGTGCACCCGGTGCAACTGATGTGGTAGAGCCAGGCGATAAGCCACCTCGCCAATCCTGCTGAAGACCTGGAAAGGTTCTATGAAGCGTGGAGACAACTTGCCGCCTCGGCCAAATCTCTGTAAACCACGCCGAGGTGATACACGCAAGAAAACGTGGTCTCCATCCTCGAACTCTAGTGGCCTCCGCCTCCTATCAGCATAAGACTTATTCCGGCTCTGAGCTGTCCTCATCCGCTCCTGGATGACCTGGACCTTCTCTGTCGTGGCCCGGACCATCTCTGGTCCCACAAGTGCTGACTCCTCAGGGTATGTCCAGCACAAAGGAGATCTGCAAGGTCTGTCGTACAACGCCTCATATGGTGTCATCCCGATGGTGGAGTGGTAGCTGTTTTTGTACGCGAACTCCACCAAGGGTAGGTAATCCTCCCAGCTGCGACCAAAGTCGAGGACCCATGCACGGAGCATGTCCTCGAGAGTCTGAATGGTCCTCTCCGTCTGACCATCCGTCTGAGGGTGAAAGGCGGTGCTCAGACGTAGCCGCATCCCGAACTCCTCCTGCAACTCCTTCCAAAGCCGGTAAGTAAAGAGAGCGTCCCAATCGAAGACGATAGACGATGGAACACTGTGAAGCCGTAAAATCTCCTGGACGTAGAGACGCCCCAAGCTCTCCACTGAGCCCTGCTCTCTGATGGGTAAGAAGTGTGCCGACCTGGTGAGTCGGTCAACAATCACCCAAATGGAGTCGTGACCTCTAGAAGTGCGTGGAAGTCCAGTCACGAAGTCCATATATATCCCGTCCCACTTCCACTCCGGGACCTCCAAGGGCTCTACCAAGCCTGCGGGTACTTGATGCTATGCCTTCACCTCCTGGCAGGTGATGCATCGGGAAACGAACTATGCCACAACCTTCTTCATGTTCGGCCACCAGTGTTGTCGTCTGAGATCCTGGTACATCTTCGCCACTCCAGGATGTACCGCCAAAGGAGAAGTGTGAAACTCTCTTAGCACCTCCTCTCGTAAAGTGACTGGTACCAAGGTACATCCTCTGAAAAGGATTTTGTGCCCTTCTCAAAAGGAGAATCCATCAGGTGCCTGTCCTGAGGATAACTGTGCACGCCGCGTCTCACAGTCGGTGTCCTCACGTTGTGCCTCTCTGACCCGCTGCAGTAGTGGAGGGGTGACTGTGAGAGACTGAAGGAAGGCGCCTCCATCTCTATCCACGAAGGATATCTGCAAATCGGCTAGCTGCTCTGTCGCCTCCTCAAGTAGGTGGATGCCCGTCCTCCTGATGAGGGCATCGGCTACCACGTTCCCCTTCCTAGGAGTATAGACTATCTCAAAGTCATAGTCCTGGAGGAACTCGAGCCATCGCCGCTGTCTCAGGTTCAGGTCCTTCTTAGAGAAGAGGTACCTGAGACTCTGGTGGTCAGAAATGACTTTAAAGCGCTCTCCCATCAGATAGTTCCGCCATGTCTTCAGAGAGAAAACCACTGCTTCTAACTCCAGGTCATGGGTAGCGTAGTTCTTCTCATGCGGCCTCAACTGACGTGATCCATAGGCAATCATGGCCCGCTCCTGCACCAGGACACATCCGGGTCCGGTCCCTGATGCATCGCAGTAGAATACGTATCCAACTCCCTCCTCAGGAAACCTCATGATAGGTGCGCTGGTCAATCTCTGTCTCAGCTCCTGAAAGCTCTGCTGACATATGTCTGACCAAACAACGGGTTTCTCCTTCTTCGTCAAAGCTGAGAGTGGATCCGCAACTCTAGAGATGTCCAGCACAAATCTCCGATAGTATCCATCTAGGCCCATGAAACTCCGCATATCCGTCATGCTCTTGGGTGGCTACCAAGCTAGCACTGCCTCGATCTTCGTGGGATCCACTGCAACTCCCGCCTCAGAAATGACGTGCCCCAAGAAGTGGACCTCATGTAACCAGAACTGGAACTTCGAGAGCATTCCATAAAGCTAGTTCTCTCGGAGTGTGTCTAGTACAACCCGCAAGTGGTAGGCGTGCTCCTCCTCCGTGGTCGAGTTCACCAAAATGTCGTCGATGAAGACCACGACAAATCGATCGAGTTATGGCTGGAAGATCCTGTTCATGAGGCTCATGAACACTGCTGGAGTGTTGGTTACGCGGAAAGTCATAACCAAGAACTCATAGTGACCATACCGATACCTGAAGGCCATCATCTGCACGTCCTCATCTCGAACTCTGAGTTGATGATAGACTGACCTGAGGTCTATCTTCGAGAACCACCGTGCTCCCTTGAGCTGATCGAAGAGGTCATCAATACTCAGTAGCAGATACTTGTTCCTCACTGTCACCTGGTTCAGGCAACGATAGTCGAGACACAGTCGCAAGCTCTTGTCTTCCTTCTTGGCAAACAAAATCGGGGAAGCCCAAGGTGAAACACTGGGTCGGATGAACCCCTTGGCCTGCAAGTCCTCCAACTGTACCCACAGCTCTCGAAGCTCAGCGGGGGCCATCTGATATGATGGAGTGGATATCGGGGCTGTCCCGGGGTACATATCAATATAAAAGTCTACCTCTCTGTGAGGAGGTAGCCCTGGAACGTCGCCGGGGAAGACGTCCGCATACTGATCCACCACTGCAGGAAAACTAGGACTCTGCACGTCAACTGCTCCAAGGATGAGGCTAGCCAACTGATGAGTGATGGGTTGTCCCCTCCTCTACGAGAGTCCCTCCTGTGCTGCAAAGTCTCCCTTCTTGCCGGTGAAGGTGAACCTACTCCCGTCAGTGCGTACACAACGCACCATGTGCCTAAAACAGTCAATCTGAGCATGGACTATAGATAACCAATCCATGCCCAAGATGACGTCGTAAGGCCTCGACGCCGCTACAAGAAGATCCCAGATAAATCTCTCGCCTCCTAGAGTAAGCTCACACTGCCGGTACCAGTGCGTAATCGTCGAGTATGCTCCCGTAGGGGTCTCTAGTCGTAAGGATCGAGCCAACGGCTCTGTCGGAATCTCCGAGCTCCGAACAAGGGCAGCAGCTATGAAAGAGTGACTCGCTCCTGTGTCTATAAGAACTGCAGAAAGGGTGTAATAGACACAGATCGTACCTCGAATCATCTCTGGCGTGCCATGGTCGTAGGCCTTCGCTGCCTGGAGCTGTGCCTGTCTCTGCCCACCAGCTCCCTGTGGTCGGGGCGGACCTCCTGGTGGTGGTGGTGGCAGAGCCTCATAGTGTCGCCCACCACCTGCTGCTCGGCCAACTCCTCTGCCTCGTCCGCCTCCTCCCTATGGACCGCCACGGTCGACCCTCTGCCTCTGCCTGGGTGGCCCTTCCACCGTCTGCTACTCCTCTATACGGCGGGTCGGGCAGTCACGAGCCATGTGGCCCTACCCGCCGCAGGCATAGCACTGCCTGCCTCTCGGAAGACTGGCTCCACGTTGTGTGCCCCGCACTGCTAAGCGAGTATCCCGAGGTCATCTGCAGGAAGGTCTGGTCTACCTGGAACCCTGAGTCATCCGTCGGCTACCTGCTGCTGAAGACTCTGCTACTTGCCGCCCTGCGGTAGGTCTGAATGTGGACTCATCCAGAAATCTCTCGATCAGAAGGGATCGCTCTAGAACTCCTTCTCGGGTCGGGATGCTGAGGGAGATCAGCGATGCCCAGATCTCGTGTCTCAAACCCTGCTCAGAGGTCCGGGCCTGGAAGAAGGGGCCACATACCATGTCTGTCGATTAGCGAGAAAGGTCGGTAAACCTCGCCGCGTACTGGGTGACATTCATGCTGCCCTGCCGCAGCTGAAGAAGCTCCTGAATGCGCACCACAGAGAGGATGGTCGGGACGAACTCTGAGCGGAAGAGGCTCTCGAAGTCCGTCCAGATGAGAGAGGCCTCATCGTGCACCAGGAGCATCAAGATCCACCATCATTCTGCTGCTGCGTGTAGTAGGCTCGCCGTGAGGATCACCATGAGGTCTGCTGGTGTCCTCACTAGCCTGAAAACTTGTACGACCGCCTCCAGCCAGTCCTTGGCTGCCTGGGGGTCCGTCTCCCCACGAAACCTGGGTGGTCGCTGGCGCTGGAACTCGTGCAGAGCTCCGAGGCGACATGCATCGTCAGCGGTCGGTGCTGGAAGCATCGGGGACTCGGCGGGTAAAGGTACCGCCGGTGCCTCTGCTGTCAACGGGCCCCGTACCGAGGCCTCGTCGCTCGGCGGGCTGTCGTCGCGCTCTACTCTCAGAACCCTAGATGGATGCCATCACGAGGCCATCCTGAAAAGGAAACAAGTGCGCCACGGTTAGAACAGTATACCTGGTGACCTGAAACAAGTAATCACAAAGAAAACATGAAACACACATGCAATCAATGTTTTTGTGCATTAAGTCGGAAATCAGAAGTCAGAGTCCTAGTGTACGGATACGTTGGCTGCCGCACTAACACTGGACTCCCCGGACTGACAACCACACTCAATACGCTAAACACTATTGCTTCACATAGAAGAAAGATCAGAGTCTGCGGTAGAACCGACCACCTTTGATACCAATTTCTCACGACCCGTCCTCGGGGCCCGTGCCGTGACTACCCCAAGCCCGCCTTCCATAGGCCAGGGGATGGCGACTAGCACCAAGGCGTAAATCCCAGAAAAAGGGAAGGCATTGCCTTTGAAAAGTAAACAAGCACCACAGAGTAAGCAAGCAGAAAATTAAACACTAAGTAAAAACTGTAAAAAGCAGTGCTGAAAGTAAAAGGGGCCGGAAATACAAGCCCAACTGTAAAGTACAACTGAAAGGAAAAAACAACAACTGAAAAGAAAAGCCGCAGCGTCGAGCCGTCCTCTGGAAGTGACACCTAAAGGGTGGGTACAGATAGCCTCCACTGCTCCTTGGGTCCACCTGACCGCTCCGAGTACATCCCACCCAATGGACCACCTTCAGGTACCGTCCTGCTCCGCAAGCCTCCACCATGATCCGCGTTGTCCGTCGTCTGCATCCAACACAACGAAGTGCGGGCATAGCCCGTGTAGGGGTGAGTATAAGCTACTCAGTAGGGACCCCGAGACCCCTGATGGTCTCCCAGAATCCACAAGGATAATCCACAAAGGAAAGATACAATCACGAAGTAACTTCCGACACGGCTTAGGTATATGCCCATACATATACCTAAGTCATCGATTCCCGTTCGGCTCCAACGTCCGAGCCCAATCACAACACAGTCCACACAGGAAAGCAAACGTATACCCACACAGGATATCACAACACAATCCACAAAGGAGAGTAAACAGAAATCCACATAGGATAGCTCAACACAATCCACAAAGGAGAGTAAACAGTAAATCCACACAGGATAGCTCAACACAATCCACAAAGGATAATAAAACAGGATTCAGCTGACACAGGTATACTTCTTCGAATGACGATAAAGATGATCATTGATCCATCTAAGCCATCGGACCCACAAAGGATCGATAGGTACTAACCCCCGCAATGACCCACCCTGGATCAGGCCCACACAGGACCTGTAGGAGCTGACTCACACAGAACCGCTGAGCGCTGACCCACACAGGATCGGACCCACACAGGATCGGGCCCACACAAGACCTGTAGCACTGAACCACAAGGGATCACTGAGTGATGTAGTCGTCGCATTCCACTGAGGATCTCGACACAGTCATCGTCGCAGTCCACTGAGGATCTCTGCACAGTCGTCGCCGTAGTCCACTGAGGATCTCTGCACGGTCGTCGTCGCAGTAGCAGTCGCAGCCAGCTCTAGGGTTTCCGCACACAGCAAGCTCGTTCGGGAGGGTCCGCTTCACGAGCCGAGAGGCTGATACATAAAATGACACAAATTACAAAGTTGATGTATCCAAAAGTTCCGTATCGTCAACAGGAACTCAACGTCGCATAGGGCGCGTCAATCGGATGCCCGGTCTGAGAGTTATTGGCTTTTTCGTCCCAAGTGCCCGGTTGGTTTTTAAGGCAAAACCAACCCGACTGTACTCCACCTGCATCCAAACCTCTTGCGGAGTGAGGCAAAAGATCTGTCTCACTTAGAGGAATTCAACGAAGTCGACGGCACATCAATCGGACATCCGTAGCTCAAGATATGAGCGTTTCCGCTCCGAGGGCCTGGTTGGTTTTGTGTATGAACCAACCCGGCCGAACCCAAAGTATTCTGAAACCATGAGTGCGATATACCAAAATGACCGTCTCGATCCAAGGATCGTGTTGCCGCTAACGATGCATCCTTTGGAATCACATAGCTCAAGTTACGGGCAAAAGACCGAAAATTGTCCGAAGACGGGGGTCCGGGCCCGGGCCGACCCGGCCCGACCCCCCCCCCCCCCCCCCCCGCCCCTGGGTCGGCCGAACCGGGTTGACCCGAACCGGTCCAACCCGGCTGGACCCGGTCCGGTCCGGCCAGGGCGCGGCCTGGCCGGTCGGACCGGCCTGGCTCGGCTCGGCCGAGCTGCCGAGCAGCTGGACGCCGCGGGGCGCTGCCCCCGCGGATTGCATGTGTCACGGCCCCGCGTGGGGCCATGCTGGACCAAGCGGACGCGGCTTCTACCGCGTCCCGTGCGTGCGAGCCGGACCCGCGCAGCCGGGGGTCTGCTGGCCGCTGCCGGCCGCTTCCGCGGGCCACCGATGTTTCTCTGATGGTCCGTTTTCCTTCCCGTCTGCGCCGTTGTTCCTCCCAGGTTCCATTCTACACTACGGGATCATCAAATTGGCCTTGCGTCATGATTTAACATTGCCCGAAAAATCCGCACAACCACGATGAACAGCGGAGGGTTGTCGGGCTGTGTTCGTTTGCCCCGCACCCTCCGCGTTAGATAATAACAACGGGAGAAAAAACAACATATCCAAAAACAATTTTTAATAAAATAAAATTGTTCAAAAGAATCTGGGTTCTTTATTTAAAAGAAACGATCACAGGAAAAAGGTATTTCCAAAATAAAATCCCTACCTCGTCAAGTCGCACGCGCGGGTTCTTCGCGGATTTTATCATCGTAGAAGGAGGGGTTCGTCGCAGAAGGAGGGGTTCGTCGCGGAAGGAGTCGCCGCGTCGACGAACTCCGAGGACCAAGAAACAACAGATTTAATTATAAATAATTAAATTTGTGTGTTGTTATAAACCACAAAGAAGTTTTAAAAGAAACCTGAAACTCTTACCTCAAACAGGTGATTCGAAGATTTCGTTGCCGAAGAAGGAACGTCACAGAAGAATGTCGCGGAAGAGGAAATGTCGGCGTCGCGGCACACGGCGTCGCATCGTCGATTTCCGCAGTTTCAGCGTTCTTCGTCGGAGGCAGGTGTTCTTCGCGTTCTTTTAGTTCTTCACATTCTTTGCGAAGAAGGGTGAAGGCACAAGAACTTCTGTCAAAAGTCTCACAACGGGTAATCCTCCAAAAGTCGGTGTTGGTCCTATTTTATTATTACGCCAACAAACGAATAAGAGGTAAGTAACGACCCATTAATTCGTAGAATTAATTTTACAAAAGAAACTGCCCATTTAATTTACAAACAAAACTGCCCAATTAAATGGTGCGTTAAGAAATTAAGAAAATGCATCAGTTGACTTTCATAATGACAGGTTTTCGCGGGTGCGTTACTTAGCGGAAAAGAAACGGCGGGGCTCGTGCAGGCCCCACCCCACAAATATCCTACCAAGGGGGTAGGATATTTTTGGATAGCACCCTATCTGTATCAACTCAGCTTAAGCCACTTTAAGTGGCTTCAAGTGGCTTCCAAGTGGCTTAAGTGAAATAAAATAAATTTTGTCGTACAATTATTTTATTTCTTAACTTTATGCTCAAAAATTAGAAACCACACCCGAGCAAATGCAACTCCAGAAGAGGCATTTCTAAGCAATTACTGGTGCTGTGATTCCATTGGTGCCCTCGGAATTTGATTCCAAGCACCGGTTCAAATGTTAGAAAAACCAGCTCGTTCGTTCACTGAACGTACCCAAGCCAAACTTCAGAAAATGATTCCGGGCACACTGGGCCTCAGAATCAGGTGCCGTCAGAAACTGCGTTCTTGTAAAATTCCAAAGAAAATTAAGAAAAAAATTTCCTTGAAATTTATGAGTCTTTACATGGAATGTCCTTAAGTGGATCCAATATAATCTAATATCAAACCCATGTAATGTGTCCTGGAAATAACCAGAGGGGAATAAAAATTAATTTAAGATTTTAGACCCTTAGAATATTTTTATTAGTTTCTTATAGAATATAAATACAGTAAAATTCTATATTTTATAAAATCTATAATTGGAAAAGAAAATGAGTTGGACTGTGATGTTTTATTACTAAAGAATACTACTACTGAAAAAAACCTTGAGGGGAATGTACATCCAAAAAATGATCGACAAAAACATAAAGATCTTTAACTCTGAGAGGGTAATGTATCACAGAATAAATACGAAAAATATTGGGAGGAGGGTGAATTTTTTCACATATAGATGGATAAATCTGGACCCAATATTCAAACCCTAAAAGTAAGTATAATTTTACTAAATAGGTGTAGTTTAGCTTTCTTATACTTTTCATAAACAATTATTTTAGCCCAATCAATTTTTTTTATTTGGGAAGTATAATCTTATAATGAAATAGAGAAGGAAAAAACAAGAACCCATCATCAAATAAAAAGAACAAGGATGACCATGAAATCAATTAAAAATGAGAAGTAGACATATTTAAATATTATAGATTAAAAATTCATAGAGAATAGTATGACCATGGAAAATGAGCATGAATAAAGTGAGAAAAATTAAGAGGAAGATAAATTATTTATAAAAATTACATAGAAATATATTTAAACAAGATAAGAAAAATTTGGAAACACTGAATAATGGAGATAAATTTGTGATGAAGGGACCATATGGGTTCTATATTTTAAATAATCACATGACCTTGAAAAAATGGTCAGATCAAGAAGTAATACTTTAGGAAAATATAATTAAACAATAAATTCTTGGGAGGAAAATTCATAATATGTATTTCCAATTCCATCTTTTTAAAAATATTTTTAGTTATATTATTTGAACAATTACATATCTACCACATTGATTATTTATTTTATTTCACTAGAATCTAAATTTGAAATAATGAATGTGAACTTTTTGTGAAAAAAAACAACACACACTACCGAATAAATGATGCTAGAATGGAGGAAAAACTATTAATCTGTCCCTCTTGTTTCATTTCGGTCATGGCTGGATTCATTTTTAAATAATTTTATCCATATTTTTACATGCTCAATCATTGAATACATTAAATAAAATGTTTTGATGAATAAAATGATAGAGATCTATATGAATGATATTTATATGTCGAACACCTTATCAAATCATCCAAATACATCCTCAGTTGGTGATGTATCCCTAGGGTCACATGATGAAATATCATCCGTGAAAATAGTTTCATTTGTCTACTATATAAAATCTAATTCCAATTCATCCCCAAGGCCCCATAATATAATATATGGCTCCATTTTTTTTCTCTATTAAACTAATGGAACAAAGATTCTTAAAGCCACCATAAACTCTAACATATCATCAATCTCAAATGTTGTATTATCAAGATCCAACACCTACTTAAGGATCACCAATATATCCACAAATTTAAAAAATACTAGAATAATATGTGCACCTTAGATCCAAAAACAAAAATTATATTCATGTGTGGTCCATAAACTAAAATCCAATCTATGGATCTAGCATTAAGAATTCATAGATCAAATAGAAAATGGGAGGAATCTCTAAATACTTATATTTTTACAAATTAGGTAACCTATTTTATTGATTATAAGTAGTATAAAGTCATTGTGAGAGTGAAGTTGGTTCCTAGACCCACTTTCATTCACTAAATGTTTTGGAATTAAAAGCACATAAAACTATGCTAAAATTATGGAGCTCAATACACATGGAGAAATTTTTTGAAAATATGATTATATTTGGAATTATTATTCCATGGGAAATCCTAGTTCATTTACTAATATAAACAAAATAGGTAAACAAATAAATGGATTTATTTAATTTACCTTATTTTATTCCATTCCACGTTATATAACCATATGTTCCCATTCTACCTATTATCTATATCACTTTATCTCTGGAACAAAAAAATTCATTCATATTATTTAACCAAATCATATTCAACCATCACTTTGAAGTCTAGTTATAGTTTTTGGAGCCAACTAAATGTAGAAGAGAAGAACCATATCTATAAGAATGACTTTTCCCTTTCTAATATATTTCAATATTCTATTAATTCTAGGATAACCTTATAGGTTGAGGGTAAATTAGATCTGATCATTTATTATACTATATAAAAATTATAATTTTGATGATATATTGTTTATGAATTTAACCATAATTATTTTTAACTATTGATAAATGTTAAAATGATGAGAGGTAAGGGTGAAGTGATGAAAATTGAATCATAATCCATCCAATAATGTTTTTTCAATTCATATTATGTATTGAGAACTCAAGGGATGAAATTATAACCAAATAATAAAGAATAAGCAATGATCACTATTCATGAAGGAAGATATAATCCTTATTGAGACTCTGAACTTCATGAGTTATTCTCTTTCAAGCATGATATTGGAGTCCGGGGAATGTTTTATGTTTATAATATATTTTTATTAGAAATACTAGAGAAATGCATCAATAGGGTGATCACTAACCATTGTCTCCCACACATATAAAATTGAATCAATATTATTAGTCATTTTATATCTAATTACCACCAAATATTCCCTCTAAACACATAGAGATTTATAAAATATCACAAACACATGAATTAATTAAAATTAGTTACAAAAGAACACTCAATTACATTGAGTTTTGCATTCATGAAATCAAAGTAGATCTATCAATCAACCACCTATCCATGAAGAGATGACCCATTACAAATTAGTATTTACGCAAAAAGTTCCACAATTAACTCCTCCAAAAACACCATAATCGAGTGGTTTATTAGAGAGGGAAATTATTACCTAGTTTGGCATGGTTTTTTCAATGATGAGTTTTTTTTCCATCTTATATAATTTTGGGCATATTCTCTATAAATTTCATCATTTTTCTTTAACTACATTGCATCTCTGGTATTCAAAAAGATAAAAATGATATTTATAACATTATATAAACCAATGTATTTATATTGATTAAGGATTGTAAAGTACATGTAAAATTCTAGGATTATGATATGATTGGCCTGAAGTTATATAAATACATATATTCTAGTTAACCAATGTAATCGTTGGGATATATTTTTATAATCATACTAAACAAAAATGGTATGCAGTATGATATGGTGTTTTCCATGAAAAGGATAATGTGAATCAAGGATCTAGTGGTTGGATATTTGAATATCGATATCTTCAAAAATAAAAAAATTATAATTTTTTCCTAAGATATATGTTTATCCATTTATAAAATTATTTTTGGTAGAAGAACCAACTTGGATTATATAAGAACCACAAAGTCCTATTTGGATTTATCTATATCCAAAGAGAGATATAGATTAATTATGAAAAATCATGATGAAGTAAATTTCATAGATGTTGAAATTACTTCCAATTGAGATTCCAGTAAGAGTTATCATTCTAAGAAACAACTGCCATGAAATCTGAGACAAAATCAATGTATACTAACCATGTTTCAAAAATGGTGGATACACATAAAAATGTATAACCCATATGATGTATGTGGCTTTTTTAATAAAACTAACATCGATGGTATAGTGTCTACCTATAAAAATAACCTTTTATTAAATGGTTAATAAATCATTATATTTACTATAAACAACTCATTTTTTAAATTAAGATGAAACGTACATCTTGATATTTATAGAAATGACATCCTAATATGATTATGAGAAATATGAAATTGATGTCAAACCCAAATTTTTACTTATAATTTATTTTAGGGATTTTATATGATACATCCCTAGTTTTATATATATATAAAATAAATATTTTGTGCTTTACAAGTTCCAGTGGTCTATTTATGGATAGAAGTATGTTTCTTGAAGTAAGATCATTGTGTTTGGTGATGCAATGAATGAGTTTGAATCCATCTAGAATTTGGATGTTTATTTTTTATATAAGTGTATTAGTGTGATTTTTTTGGAATTTGTGTTATTATATAGTGTTAAAATACTCATTTTTAGAAACAAAATATTGAACTTCCATTTAATTATCATTTTTATATGAAAATGTTTCTGAATGAAATACATGTATGAAGTAGTCTATATACTGGGTATGAATATTTATAGAGATAGATCATATATTTTTATCATACTTGATAAAAATAAATTTACTAATAAACCACTAATGGTTTTGGGAACAGATAACTCCATGAAGGGATATTTACCTAGGTTTCATAGTACAAAATCATTGAAGGATTTAAGATCATTTTATTGAGTTGAAAGGGAATGATATCATTCATAATGTGTCTTTTATAGGATCTATGGACTATTTCAACTTATGTACTCAATATAAGATAATTTAGTATTTGTTTTTAATAAGTAGATAATATGAAAACCCACATATTTAATACATCATAATTCCTTATATTTTACATAAAGATATATATTATACAATCCCAACAGATTATGAGGCCTAGTGTCATCGAAAAATTCGGTATATAGAATAATAATATAAAAAATGTGATCAACACCCCTATTTAAAAACTCAAAAACATTCTCATATATGAAATCAATCTTCTAATACTGCACGAGATAACCTAGGGAGATATATTAGAAATGGGTGATCTATAAAGCTCTATATGTGAATTATAAAAACATAACATGATAATATTAATAGATTTTATTACAAAGGAATATAGTGGTAACATAAAATGTATGAGAATGAAAAAATTATAATTAAAGTATAATATAATATGCTGGAATCAATGAAACAAATGATTCTGGAAACAATATAAAACCTTATAGGAAAATCATAAGTCAATGATAACCACCAATATATCATAAAAAATTGTGATTAGGATAACTTCCCATGCACCATACATGTAATATTATGAGATAAAAATATTATCCAATGCATCAAAGGTGTATGCAATTTTATTTCACACATCACATTCATATTATGTAAATGCATATATATTCCACAAAGATCATACAACATAAGAATTCACATAGAAAATTTTATCACATTATTATATATTATCACTTAAATACAAATAAGTGCCAAATAAATAAATTATAGTTACATCATGGTGAATACCGTTGAGTGGAAATGATAACGGGTATTCACCACCCAAATTATTTTCATTGAGAATCACATTACAATTTTGACATCATAACGACGATTCTTAAGGAATCATAGAAGGGTTACATTAGAGTGAAATTTGGTATACCATTACTTTTACATCATAATTATAGTAAAATTTGTGTGCAATATCACATTACAACATGAAAATTTTAAATGAAATGGAATAACTCAATAAAGGTTAGTGAAAAAGAGAAGGAGGGGAGAATCCCCTTTCACTGATAGGCCACTTCTAAATCTAGAGGAGGAGCATCTTATTATCATGGTAACACCATATGAGATATTTAGAGAAGGATTTATAGAGGAAACTATTTATAAACATGTTTTTTTCTGAATAGTAGTGGGAGGTTGGATTGGTATATATATAAAAAGTGAGGGGAATTCTTTAATAATTTTTAAACATAGGTTTTGGACACTATATGATAAAATAATAAAAACCAAAAGCCATATCATGGTTTTTTTATTATTTAATTAAAATAGGGTTTATTATAAATATTTTATAATGTTTAGAAACCAATCATATTAAAAATATATATCATTGGTTATGTGTAAATGAGTCATGTTCATAAATAATTGATTTTAAAACATTAAAATATAATATAGGTTTTTGAGGATTCATTAAGGGTTAATAAAATTTAAAAAATTATATAAAAAATAAATTATTTTAAGTTATAAATAAATATTGGGTCCTTTTTTAGTTTTATGGAATTTATTACATCACCTTTGATTCATTATGATGTCAAAATACAGACAATATATATACACGGTATTTTTTTTTTACCAAAAAATTTGACTATCCCAAAACAAATTAATAAAAATTATCCCTTGGATGATTTTTATGTTCCTATATCATATATAATATTGATTATATTAAAATAATTTTATAAATAGATAAATTATACTTTTAAATTATAATTATCAATTATTATATAATTCTTTTTTTACGACAATAATTGTTTCCCAACCACTATAAAATTTCATTGGAAATCACAAAATTATATAATAATTTATATATAAATATTACATAATAATATTATGATAGGTAAATAATATGTATTTTCAAATTATTTAATTTATCCAAAGAATAGTTTTAATTAAAACATTATAATTTTGAAAAATACATTTTTGTTTTCTTTATATCAAAATGAAATTTTCATCAACTACTACCAAATTGAAATACATATTATTATTTTATTAAAAGTAAGGTATAAAAATTCATCGAAATATGATTTTTATACATAATCCCTTGTTAAACTATTATATTACCAAATGTTAAGGTGTTTGATGGTTGGGATTCCATGGGGTTACTCAGAGAGAATGGTATGGTTCATGGT
Organism: Viscum album; assembly: GCA_963277665.1. Classification (NCBI taxonomy): domain Eukaryota; kingdom Viridiplantae; phylum Streptophyta; class Magnoliopsida; order Santalales; family Viscaceae; genus Viscum; species Viscum album. The sequence continues at coordinate 2,052,392,411 of OY728119.1, forward strand.
CTTAAAAAGATTGAACTTCTCCCATAAAAAGTTTCATTCATGATTTAGTTGATGAATTTTTTCCTAGTCTTGATAAAGGGAAAATCATGGTGATGTTATCCCCCTTGGGATATCTGATAATTCAGATTCATAGGGTATGATCCTGTTGACTGAGGCAGTCACTTATTCCATTTATATCAATTAGAATTTATCATAACCCTTAATATATACTATTACTAACGATGAATATATAATGACTGTATTAAAAATGGTTTATATGATTAATGGTATTCTATATCCAACAGTATAAATCATTTAAAAAAATTAATTAATACATTTTTTTCAATAAATATATTACATAATAATTAATTTATTCATTCAAAAGTGAATTTCATTAATAAATGTATGGGTTCTTACATTCTTCCCCCATTGAAAACATTTTCCTCTAAATTTCATCATGAACACAAAAATAGATTAGGGACCTTCAGTTTCATTTCCTACTTTGGTTACAATGTTTCTTCCTCAAACTTATTGTTCAATCATAGTACTTTGACAATGACTGTTTTCTTTTTGTTTTGTAAAAATTATCTTTACGATCTATGATCTTCATCAGTTACACCTTGTATGATAGATCATTCATTAGGGGTGCCACCTCTGAATTCATTCCATTTTAGGGTTCCGTTATGTACTTCAATGGGGATATATATACCACATTATGTACTTACGAGAGAATAGGTGGGAGTGAAAGTCAATATTTAGCAACTCTAATGTGATCAATGATCTCAAAGGGGATGATGTACCTATGACTAATCCTTCCATTCTTTCCAATTCTCATAATATTCTCCCACAATGATATATGAAGGAACACATTATCCATGACCTCAAACTAAATGTCGCATCAATGATTTATATTATATATTTTATATCTACATTTTTTATATTACTTATGATGTCGAATGTTTTAAACCTTACCTATAATCTTTTGGGAAAGATCATGTCCCATTAGATTATTCTCTAAAACCTCATCACATCATGTTTCTGTCTGACTCATCCTCCCATATCGAGCCTCATAAGGCCATATTTTAATGATAAAACATAAAACAGAATTATATGAGAATTAAACTATGTGATGTTTCTGATCACAAAATCCTTTTAAATCCATTGAAAAAGATCTTACCATATCATCTAGAGTTTAGATGGTTCACTCAAACTGATGTTTGGTCTAAGGGTGATATGTATTACTGAAACTCAGATCTATATCCAATTATTACTGAAGGATTATCAAAAAACATGATATAAACCACATATATCAATAAAATATAATAGAGATTAATAGTCCATGAAATCTCACCACTTCCCAAATGTTTGTCATGGCGAGTTGTTTAAGTGATTAATCTTCTATGATAGAAATGAAGATGAATTTTTAAGGAGAAAAAATACCACCCAAATGGAATTATAGAATTTTTCTATCCATGAGATTCCTACAATGAAATTCATAGATATTTATTCAAATTTCTATATTTAATGGTAAAAGGTTTCATCCTACACTTTGACATATATCATTGAACCTTAACTTGTTGTCATACTAAGCATCATGATACAAATTCGGAAATCTCCCCCTTTATGCTTCTCCCACTAGATATTTTCATTATATATTTATTCATCTTATAACATCCTAGATCAGTATAAAATTATTATTATGCACATCCTTCAAAATGTCCCTATTCACTTATAGTTTTCATTAGAAACGTATCTGGGTTCTAAAACTTATGAATTCATCTTTAGAAAAGTTGAACTATTGAATATTTAGTACCAATTTATATAGAAGAATTTAAACTTTAATGGCCTCTTTAACTCTCTCATGAATGGATTTGTGGGGTGTTCTCTAAGAAAGGTAGGATGATGACCCTTTAATTATTACCAAGACTATCATTTTCATGTCCTAGATGATTAGATCACTTTCAATCCTCATCATGGATATTATAGTTAGATCATTTATACTTATATCATCTACCACTTTGTTCTCCTCCCCTTTATGGTAATATATTAAATCATAATAATTCTTGGCCCTCTCTAACCACTAATATTGGAACATATTGTGATCCTTTTGTTTGAATTTATACATGAGGCTTTTATGATCTATATATATTTCAAAGCATCTCCTTATAGTGATAATGTCACCAAATCATCTATGTGAAGATAATTTTATCCAATTCCATATAATTTTATTAGTATTTATGAACCTATATATTTAATGGGTGATTGGAAATATCTATCATTATTCCATCTTTCACAAGTAAACAATAAATTTTTTTTGTATACATCATTATAGGTCACAAATACTTCCCCACTTGGGTTTAATATGGGAATAGGTGTAGTAATTAGTCTCTTATTTAACTCTTTATAGCTTTACTATCATTATATTATCAAGAAAAACTTCACTCTTTTTTATATAGCTTTCTAAGTAAACATGAAAATAAATAGAAATCTCAAAATTCAATGATACTTCCTATCTAATTTAAGTAAAAAATAGATCATCATCACATATGTTATAATGGGACATCAATTAATTTCCTATTTTTTTGAAGGATCCACAGATATTCCTTAATGAAGATAAAAATACCCAGTATTGTTACTTTCTCCATCCAAAAAAATTACTATACATTAAATATAACATTTCCATTCATTTGTACACCATTAAAAAATTAATACTTTTCTCATGTTCCTCCTTAATTTTGGAGTAGAATAGAATTTCATCTATAAAGACAACCATGAATTTTTTATAGAACTCTCTAAAGAATCGATTCGTAAATCCCATTGAGATTGAAAGCAAATTAGTGTGTCAAAATGGATCGATATTAATTCATAGTTCCCAAAGATTGTATAAAACCTAGTCATGGGGGTATCCTCATTCTTTAGATTTACATGATAATATCCCCTTTGAAGATACACTTTAGAAAACTATTGTCCTTCATTAAGCTAACTGGACATTCCAACAATAAATTCAAGAGGATACTCATTATTTATTATGATCTTGTAGAGCTCATTATAATAAACACATATTCACCTTGATGAATCCTTCCTCTTGATGAAGAGGAATGCAACACCCCATGGTGAGGCACATGGGAGTTTAAGAATTTTTTCTAGATTCCCAAATATTTTCTTCTTTATATTGTCAATTTTAACATTTTCCATTCTATATAGATTCTTTAATAAATGAAAATATCTAGGTATATGCTTGATCAAGAACTCAACCCTAGGGATAGAATGAAGAATAAAATATTATTTGGGAAACACATCATTATATTCCCTCACAATGGGAATGCCATAAAGGATTATATTTTCCGTAGACTCAATCATTTGAGTTGTATATGATTTCTAATAAATAAATAATGTCTATAATTTAGATAATGATACCAATTGAGAGAAAACCTCCTCTATTCACTTTTATGGAATCGTTGGGTGATTCATGATACAAATAACGATTTTCATCTCTAAAAAATAAACGTTGGTTTTACATAAGGAAAAATATTTTATATGAAAAATTACATCAAATAACTAAAAAATTATTATAACAAGGTTCCCAACATAATATTTCCTGCAAATATAGACATGGGTATAAGTTATATATTAGGGATGTAATAATTTACCCATTTAACATTTTCATAGACACATGAACTTCTATGTGTTGAGGAGGTGTTTAAATAGTTCTAATAAACTTTTGTGATATGAAATAATTTTCATAGATAGAATCCAAAAGTACATTCTATATCCTTTAAGGAATAACTAGCATACCTATCACCACATCACTATCAGGATCCACCACTGTAGTTGGGATGAAATTACCTTTCCCTTTATATCTAGGACTTATATATTTTTTCATATGTTATCATCAACAAATATTATCTTAGATCAATTATTTACATAGTTTCATTATTCCTTTATATTGAAGAATTTGATAGTAGAATGTGGGTTTATTGGGTCATTCCTTTCTTCTATCAAATTAGTGGGTTTCTCCTATTATCATTCATAGGCTAGGTGAACCTCCTTACTGTACCTAACCATTTACTTAAGAACTTTTTTAAATTTATATGATTCTTCTTCTGGTTACTTTAACAAGTGTAATGTTTCACATTCTTTAACGCATGAGATTTCTCCAGCACAAAACCAGAATTAATATTTATTCCCAATATCCTATCTACTGACCCATCAGACCATTGACATTCATTAAAATCCATTTATAATTTGAAGGAACATCAAAACATTTCATCATAGCATTCAATGTCTCTTGTAGACAATGTTTTTCTTGGACTCATCTTTATCCCACTAAAAAATTGGTCAAATTTAATTTTTAGGTCAATGAAAAATAAATAGAAATAACATGTATATCTTGTGAAGTTCACCTCATATGATCTAATGGATTCATCATCTCTATGCCTGAAGAAATTTAAATCTCTATCCATTTTATGTCTAAGAGTTTGAGGAAAATATTTACCAAAAAACATTTTTCTGGAATTTTTTCTACTCTAAATTGTTAATCAATGCCTCAAGATTCATGTTTTTTAATATAAACCATTGATGAACTTATCACAACATATAATAAATAGTCAGCACAACCTTCTCTTCCTATGGATAGTTAAAAATGGATAAGATCATTAAATAAATTTTTTCCATTGTTCCATAAATAAGGGATTTGAATATGTATTTAAATTTTTGATCCTTTTTCACATATAGATCTCATTTAAAACTTTAAATTTCTTAGGTAGATGTGAGTTTTTCCGCTAATTCATGTTTCTATTAAAAAATTGATTTAATTGAGTATTTATTTTCATGAATGTCTTAGTCCCTAAAACCAATGGTTTGATCATCTCATTTGTAAATCCATTACATTTCTCATCATATTGGTTGTTGAATTAGTTCCTCCTATTCCTAACCATTAAAAAATACTGGTAAAATTGGGGAAGATAATTTACTAAAAATATAAAATGCAAACTTGGGACATCTAAGAGATGAAATACATTCCATAACTTCTATATTTCATGGTCTTAATCTATATTTTCTGTGGATTATTTCCTAACATAAAATTTTATGAGCATTCATATTCCATTAATAACGTTTTATAGAGAGTTTGTGATGTTTTGAAATCATAACCCAATGGATATTCAAACTAGGTGGTCATTAAAGAGTCATTTTTATAGACCAGGTAATGATTGAGAAAAATCCCAATGATCCATTTTTTATTATATTACCCTTAGGGACAACTGTTCTAGATAAAAATCCAATTGATGTGTGCATACATCGATTTTATTCCATGAAACCCACATAATCTATACCTAAAAATAATTTGGGATGATTTCCTATGTTTAGATGTATCCATATGTATTTACAAATTTTTTTAATCTTAATCCCTAAACATAATCTAATGATAATCTGATAGCTACTATGAAAACCCATATCTTTTAAACACATAAATTCATCATTTATTACATAATGATACATATTATACAATCCCATAAGATAGTAAGTTTTACATTTTTTGGGAAATTAGGTATATAGAACATTTAATTGAATCTTAGGGACACTAAATTTATTTAAAAAACCCATAAAATTCACTTATAATACATCAATATTGTTATACTATGTGGATTATCTGGGGATGTACAGAAGAAAAGTGTGAGCTATAAATCATATTAATTTAATAATAAAAGAAAAACATGATAAAAGTGACACATGTTAGTCAATATATAAGTACCTAGCTTTAAATAGTCCATAAATTTAATCTTTAGAATAGAATTCACATTTTACCATTTTTAGGATCTTTATGTTTTAGTGTTTTAGATAATTATTTCATAAATCTTACATACTGAACAAATATTTTAAAAAGTGGACACATCTATGGAGTATCCATTTTTCTCAAATTATAACTCTTAAAAAATAATTTTTTCAATGTCATGAAATATATTCATGAATTTCAATTAGACTTATTTTGTCTTCCTACTATTCCATAAAACCTATATAAAAAATTGAAACATTGGATGAGAAAAAATTCTCAATAAGGGACATAAAATAACAATTTGGTTAGTCTAGTGAAAAACATAAAAATAAATAAAATGTTACCTTTATCATATAATTCTATTATCATGTAAAGTTAATCATTACAACGTGAGAAAATTAAATAATTTGGTCAAAGAAAAAGTTTAAAACCCATAGCAAGAAATTTGAATCCCATTTTAAGAAACATAGATATCATATTCATAACCAATGTAAATCCCAAGACAAAAATAACTTGAGCTATAACATCCCATAATTTATATACAAAAATATTACTTAACATTTGAAGAATATTCATTAAAAAACATAAAAAACCATGCCCTGAATGTATAGGTTTAGTGTCATTTGAACCTGGAATACATAAACAATTATTTCATAAGACATATATATTGTCTCTCACTTATTTTTTCATAACTATACTCCTTTTGGACATGTCTTACTTAACACCCTTCTACATGACATGGGGAAAAGAAACATAATAAAGGGTGAGATAAGATTCATAGTAAGGGTAAATTAGGGGTTGTTAATCATATTATAATTATAAGAAAATAACATTTGAAAAGCTTATCCTGTAAATTAAGGATCAGGATATCATCACATGGGATAAATCATAAGATTTCATAAAAATCAGTGAACATAATCCCAAAAGTCATAACATAAGACATGAATTTTTTTGGCATACCCCTAATCATAGAAAATAATTTCATATTAGTCAAGGATCATTTAAAAGACCATCATAGCAAGAAATATCCATTACAGAACCAATTTCACTCCATGCTCTAGCCATGTATTACTAAAACAAGTTCATTTCCTATTCCAGCCCTATCTATCTAATGAGATATAAATCCTTACCCAATGAATTGGAGGGAGATATAGGTCTCATACATCCCATAATGAAATCAGTATTATGTGTGACACAAAAACATAAATCATTCTTCATAACCAAAAGAATAAAATTGGTTCATTTAAACAGCATTCCATCATAACATAATCCATATAAAATAAATGGATTTTATAAATAGAATTTGATTATAAACATAATTAAACTGTAGGACCAATAACTGTATTATACATGTCATGAAACAGATATGGTTTCCATAAAAACTAGCACCCGACCCAGTACTTGATAAGGGCCTATGGTCATTCCCTATCCCCATGGGCTGGAACAGGTTCCCAGGTATCATAAATAAAGGTTTTGTAATAATTTACCTAAGTTTAGAAACATAAAACATCCAATAATAGTAAATAAATTGAATCTGAAAATTCCCAAAAAACATTTCCTAACAAAAATTCATAATTGATTTAATAGTTTTTAACAAATAACTAGAGGTACATAACTAAAAGATCGGAGAAATCCCAGCACAAAACCACTACACTGCAAGATGACATCTCCCTCAAGCCATATCCACAACACTGCACCATGGATGGAAGCTAACAACCCAAACCATCATCTTTAAAGACATTACCCTTAAATATGTCAAACATTACCAGGTTTAATTACACCCAAATGTGTAACTACGGTGTGAAACTAATCCCAATAGGATTCCACCCAAATGATTCAATATGATAAACATTTTAAGATAAAATGATTGCATATTTTTATAAACAAGAAATTCTAGAACAATTTCTAAAAGGTGTAACTTTAAATATAAACATATTTCAAGAGGAAAACTTGGAAGAATGTACACTTTTAAATAAAACACACCATGATACTAAATTTTCTATAAAAACAAACTGTATATTGATGGTAAATACGATATAACCAATGATCCCTAGTCATGGAAACACCCCTAGGAACTAGCTACCTGTGGGGCCCTAGGTATATCGTATCATGGTGTATAAGTAACCATAACCAACATCCTTCTCATGCACGATCCAAAAGGAGGGGAATCCACAATATCCTAGTTGTCCCTAAACATTATATTTGTTTTGTTAGTGTTTTCACTGTCAAACTTGCTAAGGGGAACATTAATGATACCCCTACTAGATCACTAGCAGACTAGTCATAGTCTTCCCACCTAGATACCCGGTTTCCCTCTATATTCTCAAACAAGGTCCACATGTTATAAAATACTATTTTCACATAATAATAAAATTTATGAATCATACACACACCAAACAGTACCCAACATTTTTTCACCCTTTGTGTAACTCAATAAACCATTTAAAATTTTCATAAAACATTTTCAAGAAGTAAAACAAGTCTTTGCACACAAAATCCATTTCAAAACCTATTTTCAATGACAAATGCACCCCAATATCATAATAAAATAAAATTTGAATCCATAGATACATTTAATAAACTGTTTTCATCTATTATAAAATTCCCTCAAATGACACCACAAATGATACACATGAAAAACAAACAATTTGAGGAAAAAAATGAAATTTTAGATTCAAACTATTAACCAATCCTATAAAAAAAATTATTAACACCACACACAATAGGTATGAAACATTCTAGGAAGGTAAATAATGTAAGATAAATCATCAATGAATTATTACACATGGAAATATCCACCTTATATGTGAAAACTCCAAATATTTGAGTGAAACATAAACCACACCACCACTACACTACAAGGGAATTAAAACAAATCCTGACCAAGAATATTGGACAATGAAACTAAAAAATAAACCCTATGTACAAAACCCTAGGTGTTAGAAATTTGTAACTTCAATAAGGAGGGAAGAAACCCAAGAGATTTGGAAGAAAAACATATGAGTAATCACTTACTTGAAGAATCATGATGTTTCACTACAAAAAAAACCTTCAAAAATGGGTTCCAACGGAGTTTGAGGGAGCATTCCAGCCTTCTATGGCTGCTAAGGTCGAATAAGGGATGTAATGGGTGAGATAGATTTAATTATGGAAGGAAAAAATGGTCAAAATAATTTTTTTTACACCTAGACACTTAATATGTTTAGTCCACACTATTTAGTAAATTATGCAGCCAAACTGTGCAAAATATTTTATCCCCCCAAAAAACATCATTTTCATCCAAATTTCATGGGAGAACCTAGCGAAAACCTAGGGTAAATATTTACCAATAATTGAAGAGAAAAAAATACCTGAAAAGAAGGAAATGGATGTGACAATTATCCCCCCATGAAAATATTCTACCTAGGAAATTCAACCTGAAGCTTGATTAGAAAATAGGAAAGGCTATTCTTTCCCAACCAAAGACTTCCACTCCCATGTCTCATGCATGTCATTCCGATGATGCCAAAGGACCAAAAAAATGGAATAGACATTCCATGTAGCATATTCTCTTAGGAATAAACTATTCTCACTGGTCCTTCAAACACTGATAAATCGGGCACTATCTACATCTCTTCCCAATTCAACACGTGAGACAGATCTGGATTGTACTTCTTAAATTCTGAGGTAGGGAAAATGTCTTTAATAGATGTCATCTAAGATGTAAAAGATAACCTATATTCTCCATATCCAATCCTCTAAGATGTAATAGATTCCTATATTTAGTATAAGATTATTGGATAATCTGATCTATAAATTATCATTTCCTGATTAACTGGACCTTCTCATATGTCTCTTACACAGGGCTCAGCCCCAGCAGTGAGGTCTCACCTACCTCATCCCAACACCGGAGGGACCAACATGCCAACCCTAGAGAACCTCAAAATGAGTCATTAAAATAAATGATTAGTAACTTTTATTATAACAAAACTCACCCAATACCAAATAAATATCCCACAAATCTTCAAATTCCAAGACACATTCATGGAGCATGTCTTATAGAATCTGGTTTTTCTACTCTGGTTGGACATCCATTTTTGGATGGTTCACCGTGCTCATCTTAATTTGTAACCCCAAATCCTTCTGAATTCCATCCCAAAACATAGAGGTAAAATTGGGGTCTTAATATGAGAAAACTACTGAAAGCACACCATGTAGCCTTACCACCTCCTGAATATGCAATCATCCCAACTCATCCACTTGGGTTGTATCTATGATCATAATGAAGTTGGATTATTTGGTTAGACGACCAATCACTACCCAAATAATGGTCTTACCCTAAGGTGTATGAGGTTAGTTGAAAATGAAATCCATGGTGTCCTCATCCCACTTATAGGTAAAAATTGGTAACTAATAAAGAAAACTAGAGGGACTTTGATGCTCTGCTTTCACCTGCAGACATGTATAACACCGCGATAAAAAATCTGTTATGTACTGCCTCATTCCTAGAAACCAAAACTGTCATGTAACATCATAATACATTTTAGTAGCCCCATTTTGAATTATACAATGAGATTATTTGATATCATGCATCAACACATTCCTTAGAGGCAACGACACCACCGAATAATGCTTGATGCACAAGATGCCCTCAGGAGATAAAGACCAATCTGTAGACATCTCCCCACCATGAAGAAACTGCATAGACCACTGACTCATATGATCATTGGGTTGCTCCAACTAAATCAACTTTAGAAGAGAAGGATTCAATGTAATCCTCTCCAATAATTTACCTCCACTATGCTCCTTGGTCTCCCTATAAATCTGAGAAAGGATACCCATCAGATTCCATTCAGCACTGGAATTCCACAAAGCCTGCACTAGTTCTTTCCTGCTCAAGGCACCAGCCACCACATTACCCTTTCCTAGGGTATAGATGATATCAAAGTCTAACCACCTCAAATACTAAATCCAATAGTGCTTCCTCAGATTAAGATCTTTCTGTAAAAATATATAGGCAATTCACTTATGATTAGAGTACACCACAAACTTATCCCCAAAGAGGTAGTGACACCAAATCTTCAAATAATTAATCACCACTTCCAACTCCATGTAATGGGTCAGGTAATTACTTTCATGTGGTCAGAGTTAGTGAAATACATATGACACCACATGATCACCCTGCATAATCAAGCACCTGAGACCCATACCTAAACTATCTCAATACACCACATAGCCCTTTCCAGATTCTGGAAAGATCAACATGGGTGCGGTAGTCAACTGCTGCTTCAACTCCTCAAAAGATTACTGATATTATGGGACCCATTCAAAATTCACCCCTTTCTGGGTGAGCACGATCATGGGGGAAGAAATCCGAGATAAATTTTGAACAAACAGCCTGTAATAACCTACCATACTAAGGAAAATCCTAATATCGAACAAATTACTAAGCTAATCAACTCACATAATTGTACTGATCTTCTGAGGGTCCACTAAAATCCCATATTCCATGATAAAATGACCCATAAACATCACTTCCCTGATGTAGAAAGTGCACTTCGATATCATTGCATAAAGGTGATGATCTCATAGAGGGCCCAACACGAACCTCAAATGATGTTGATGCTCTTCCTCATATCTATAGTAAACCATAATTTCATCCAAAAATACCATGATGAAGAATTATAGATATCGGTGGAACACCCTATTCATGATTTCAATATAAACCTCTAGAGAATTGGTCAATATGAAATGCATTACTATGTACTCAAAGTGGTCGTACCTTCTTTAGCATGCTATTTTTAGGATATCCACCTCTCTCAGCCTGAATTGGTGGTATCCCGAACACAAGCCTATCTTGGAAAACCATATTTCTCCCTTAAACTGATAAAAAAATTCATTTGTTCAGGGAAAAGTTTATTTTTTATGATTACCTTATTCGTCTTCTGGTAATAAATGTACAAATGGAGGGATCCATCAGCATTCTTCGAAAAATGAATAAGATATGCCTACAGAGATACTCTCAGGTGAATGAATCCTTTTGATTCAAAATATTATAGTTGTATATTTAATTACGACAACTAGGTGGGGTCCATATGAAACACATGAAGAGATATTGGTTGTGTCCTAATGCCAAATCAATCGAGAACTCAACATCCCACTCTAGGGGAAATCTTCAAAATCATCTAGAAATACCTCAGGGAACTCATACACTACTTGAGGAAATCCAACCTCAAGAGAACAACCATCGTCCTCTAGTATGAGTGACAACAACATGGATACAAGATTCCCAAAATTTTGGAGTAGTGGTCCCGTATGACCCAACTGAGGATCCCATTCCCCAAGAAATATCCTAAGGATCCCACCAGGTTCCATGAAACAGACTCACCACCTATAGCAACCGATATACTCTTGAATGTTCATGAGATAATCCATGTCAAAAATTATATTGAAAAAATCCATTTCTAAGACCAAGAGGTCCCACTCCATCTCAACCCCTGACACGGAAAGTGCACATGGTGGGCACCTAAGACCTTGCTCCTTCTTCTTACCCAACGATGTCACTAACTCCATCGCAAAATACAACAACTCAGTTGTAAAATTCAGAAGGTTCACAATATGGGAAGAGATAAAAGAAACAAAAGAACATGTATCAAAGAGGACCACTAATAAATAATATGCAACTGAAATGGTACCTCAAACTATCAAAGGCACTACATATGATCTCCCTGGTGCCTGATCCATAACATGAAGATGCCTCATATCATCTTGAGAATAGCTGCTCACATGTGGTTCCACCCTTAACTGGATCTCCCCAAAAGATGATTTGGACCAGCTTCCAAGACCACCAACCCCAGAACCCACCATCCTCAATAGATCTGACGAAATTAGAACTCCCCTGGAATCCAATGATCTGACCCCACACTAGAGTGGATGTGGCACCTTGCAAAATCGCTAAAAGTTCCCCATATCTCCACACTGATAATAAGGCATCAGATTAGACGTACATGCTGGTTGGGTGTTCCCTGACCTCTGACACTAGTGGAACACAATGGAACCTGTATCAAAAGCCACAAATGAAAACTTCCTTGAAGGATGGCCTGAACTACCACCTCTATTCTTCCCCTGCTCCTCTCACTTCCTATTCTTCTAAGATGAACTACCATTTACCACTACTGATGCCATATGAGATAAACTTAACCTTCCCTAATGATCAATCTCCACTATACAAGGCTGATCAACAACCTTCTCATAGTCCTTTAGCTTGAACAGGAACACCTGAGAATATATCAGCTGCTTCAAAACCCTCTCGAACTTCTAGGCCTTCATCTGCTCATTGAAGTCCATTTCAGGTGCATATCGGACTGTATCGGTGATGCAGTTGGAATAATCCATCACTGAATGATCCCCCTGTATGAGCTCCATAAAATCCTAGGATCTAGCATAATCCATGTCTTTAAAACAATATAGGTCATTGAAGGTAACCATGATGTCCTTCCATCTCATCTTCTCATGCTTCCTAGTTTGAAGCATTGATTCCCACCACCTGTGGATGGGACCCTCTAATAGAAATGAGGAAAATTTCACCCGGACCTTCTCAGGTGTTTCAATGAACTCAAACATGTACTAGATCATCTCAAACCACTCATATGATTTTTTTGGTTCCAAGCTAACTTGGTAAATATGAGTCTTTTTGTTCAGAAACTCATGGGGTTTTCCCTTCCTAGGACCAGACTCATCTTTTCTAGAAACAGAAAGAGTATGATCTACTCTCTATCTTATTTATTGGATAACTCGGACCATAGATTATACTAACCTGTGATCATGCATCGAGGGAGAAATTTCTATGGCTTCCTCCCGTGGGTGCATGGGAGATTTTCAGGGAGGCATGTTACAACCCAAAGGCAATAATCATAGGATAAATCATACCTAAAACAAATCTGAAAACATTAAACAATAACATAAAATTCAAATAAATCAAACTCATCTTAATAGTGAAATAAAAAATTAATTCCCCCCCAAAGAATGTCCACGTGCAGTCTGCAGCCCACACATCTCAGTTGAAACTGAATTCAAACAAAAATCCCAACATCTCATGCTGTATTGAGCTCAATAACGAGGGGTGTGGGCCCTGCACCCTACTCGCTACTAGAACTATGATTCCCAATATTCCTAGATCCTATCTAACCAGACTCACCCCAAATTGTATGACCCAATGATATTAACCTCCCTCTAATACCATTTTTTCACGAACCGGATCTGGTCTCCATCCAAACTAGCACCCAACCCGATCCATGACAAGGTCCAAAGGGTGTTCCCTATCCCGACAGGCTGGAACAAGTTCCCGGGTATCATAAATAAATGATTTAGAACAATTTACCTGAGTATAGAAACATGAAACAACCAACAATAATAAATAAACCGATTCTGAAAATTCACACCAATGAAGTCTAAAAAAATTATAATTGAATTACATAGTTGTGAACAAATAAAAAGAGGGCTTGAACTAAAAGTGAGAACCAATACCAACTAAAAACCACTACACGATAAGGGGACATCACCCTCAAGACACCTTCAAAAAATTGAACCTATGATGGAAGTTAACAACTTAAACCACCATCTCCTAAGACCTTGCCCTTACATATGTCAAACATTAATAAGTCTAATTAAACCCAAAGGTGTATGTAAAGTGTGAGCCTAATCCCAATAGTATTCCACCCAATATTTTCCAAGTGATAAAAATTTTAAGGCAAAAACATTGCATATTTTTATAATAAAGGAATGTGAGAACCATTTTTAAAAAGTGCAACATTAAATGAAAACTTAGTTCAAGATGGAAACTTAGAAGATTGTACACTTTTAAATAAAAACACACATGCTAATTAATTTTCTATAAAAACACACCGTATACAGACAGTAAATATGATATTTCCAAGAAGCACTAGTCACGGGAACACTCAAAGTCACTAGCAAACTATGGGTCCGTAGGTACATAGTATCTCGGTGTATAAGTACCCATAACCATTATCTGTCTCATTCACAAGCCACTATAAGGGGAAACCCCAATGGAATATTTTTCCCAAAATATCATCATATATTAGTTATTATTTTCATCTTAAATCCTTCTAAGTGAAACGGGGATAATACCACTCTCATATCACTACCATACAAGTCCTAGTCAGCCCACCTAGATACCTAAGTTTCCCTCTTTGTTCACAAACAAGTTGCACAAGTTATAAAATACAATTTCCAAAAAATAATACCATTCTTGAATTATACACATAACAAAAAGTTCCCAAAAAAATTTCACCATTTTTGTAACTCAATAAACCTTTTAAAATTTTCATAAAACAATTCCAAGAAGTCAAAAAAGGCCTTACATAGAAAATCCATTTCAAACCCCACTTTAAATGCCGAATTCAACCCAATATCATACTAAAATAGAATTTTAAGCCCAATAAACATTTAATAAAACATTTTCATATATTATAAAATTCCCGCAAATGATACCACAAGATTTACACATGAAAACACACAATTGCAATAAAAAAATGCAACTATAGAATCAAACACTTAACCGGTTCTATAAAAATTAATTTCCACACCACAAATTATAGTTATAAAACATTGTAGGAAGGTAAAGAAAAAAATCTAACTCATCAAATAATTCTTACACACGGAAACACTGACCTTATATTCAAATATCCGCAAATAGTTCTGTGAAACTTCAACCACACTACCGCTGCACCACAAGGGAATGACAACAAACCCTAACCAAGAAGAATGAAAAAATAAACTGAAAACTAAACTATATTTTTACACATTTGGAACTTTAAGAAGAAGGGAATAAACCCTTGAGATAAGGAATAAAATATTAAGAATCATGTACTTGAATAATCTTGATTTTTCCCCAAAAAACCCTTCAAAAATGGGTTTCAAGGGAGCTTGTGGAAGCTTGGTATCCCTCTATGGCTGCTAGGGTTAAATGGTGGATGAAAGGGGTGAGATAGGTTTAATTATGGAAGGGAAAATGGTAAAAACAATTTTTTACACTTGGAAATTGTGCCCATTTTTCTGTATGGTTTAGTAAACCATGAAACCAAACATTTTGGAATATTCTGTCCAATACAAAAACCCTACTTCTCATCAAAATTTTAGGGGGGGATAGAGATAACCTAGAGGGAAATATTGAACAATAACAGAAGAGAAAAAAATACCCAAATATAAGGACATGGATGTAATAATACATTAATCATTACCCTGTTAAATAATTCCATCTTATATGGAAATTAATTTTGGTAGAACACTTGAAATTATTTCTTGTGTAAAATATCCTTTCTTAATCAATTTTTTTCTTTTCACAAAATACCAATAAATTTTAAAAGAATAGAATTTATTTGAAAATAAATATGATATATTTAAAATTAATCTTCATAGTAATATGTAATTATGAAAACATAAAAATCTCTTTATGTTGTAAAATTTAAATGATAACATTATTCTCATACTTTTGTTGGAATGTCAAAAATTATCTTGTATAGAAAATTACAAGATATTATTTTGAAATAATATAATAAAAATTAAAAAATGGGAAAAATAGATATTAAAAAATATTATAAAGATAGAAATAATATTTTGGAATACAAATTTAGGAAACATGGACATGGTTGATAAATATACCCCAGTATATACTTACATATAAACAATCTCATATAATTATGATATTGAAAATTATCCCTTACCTTAGGTCTCATATCCCTTTTATGTATATAAACCTCATGTATAATTATTTAAATAATTTCATTTACCTATTCTATAAACATGTTCATTTCTATGATATCATATATGATCATATTATCATACGCTTGTTAATAACATTTCATTATTTCTTGTTATTTGGGTATTAACTACTTAATTTTCTTATGCTTTTTTTATCGAATAAGTTCTGGTTCTCCTTCATAGGTTATAGTTATATCATTAAAAATTGATATTAACATAATATATACAATTTTTATTCATTATATATATTAATATAATCATTATTTAATTGATATCATGTAGAATGAATCACTTCACATCGTGGAGACAGTAGGTCCTACGTACACACGAGTGACGATATCATTCACATAATTGTGAAGTGGTAAGAAAGTGGATGGTATATATTTTATTCTAGAATCAATATAAATGTTAAAAAATCACATATATTTATTAATATTATCATTATAACCATACAATAAAGGTAGTGGTGAAGAAAATATTACACCACGGTGTGGTGATGGTTAGCCGAATGTACGCACGCGTGGTGATTTCGTTCTTCGTAGGATGAATAGAAGGTGTAATATGGGTTTTAAGTAATAATAATAACATCTAATTATTTAATTTATACTATATTTATTAAATTATAATGGAAAAAACTTAGGAAGAGTAATTAGAAGAAGAAATAAGATTGAATGAATCGGTGGAGGAGATCACCTCTTCTTTGATGAGCTCCCTCCAGATCACCTCTTAAAGCGTCAGGATTGGTCTTCGAAGAAGAAAAGAACCACTAAAATGTGTCTAGGGATGTTATGAAGGGAAATTTTAAGGGTATGGTCTAACATGTAGGTTAAAAATGAATTAAATAAGTGGAGGAGGAGATGCCGATTTTTAATTAACATGGGGGCACTTATGGAGTATCCAAAAAAATTAATTTATAATTAAATAAAACAACATCAAATAACAAAAAAATGCCCTAATTTCGTAAATAAAATTATATAAGGTGGTAATACCATCAAAAAATAAATTTTATACATGATTTTATGCCAATCTAAAACTTATCATTTTAATTAACATTTAGTTATTCTATTTAATTTTTAATAAAGGTAACAAATATTGCAATATTAAAAGAGTGAAATATTTACTTATTTGATGTAAATTAGACTATAACTAAATAATTTATATAATTTTAGAACATATAATAATTATTAGATATTTTAAAAATATATTATTTTTTTAATAATTTAATAAAATATTATTTCAATAAAGAGTAAATAGTGTCAATATTTACATGATTCAATTCATTTATTTTAGAAAACATTGATATAAGAAGTAAAATTAGAACCAAATATTTTATTATATTCATAAGAGTTCAAGTTAATATATTAAATTAATTAGATATATTAATTATCAAAAAATATATTTATTTTAATATATTTTAATCACAATTATTTATTATCTTCGTTAATAATGTATTTCCTACGTCAATTGTGTGTAGTTATTTAATGTGCTTGTTTTTTGAATAAAAACTAAAAAAATACTAAGATAGAGCTAAATAATCTATATTTCAGAAGAACATTTTTATCCTAATATATCTTCTTGAAATCCAACCTTATAAATATTATATTCATTAAAACATGAATGTGACCACTTTAACATCACTTTAAATAAAATATTATAAGTGTCATAATCTTTCCCATATGGATCCAAATGGTAAATAACTCTACTCGTGGATTATTAGGGTAGGTATATACTCTAACAATAATATTCGGTGAGGTTCTTTGGTATTTTAATGGTCATTATCCTTTAAATAAAAATCATTTTATTGATTTCTCATCAATTAAATAATTTCCGCAACATCATTATATAAGACTTTATGGTAATTATTTATTTCCAAAAAATTAAAAATAGATTACCATGATTAATAAAAACATATTATATTTAAAAATATTATTGATAATCTAATTTATATTTTATATAGCATTATATTAAAAATGATATACTTATTAAAATTTGAGTAAGACATAGATAACTCTCCATTGAATGAAATACATTATATGTCCTAATATCATCCAAGTGACTTCAAAAGGATTCCATTTCTACCCCAAGAATATTTAGGTCAAAACACACTCATCCAATGATTTTAGGACGAGTGTTAGGGTAAATGTATAAAATTATTATTACCCTTAAATACCTGATTTTTCCTTTTAATGTAATAATAAAAATCATCAACGTAACCATTCATAATGCCTGAAGATAAAAGAAATATATTTACATAATATGGATGTACTGATTCCAAAAATGAAATGTATTTTTTAAAATTCAAAACACAAAATTTGTAGTATTTAATTTAAAATTAATATTGTTATCAGGAAAAGAAAATATGTTTTGAAAGATAAAACATTACAAAATATTGAAATGTTTTTACATCTAAATAAAATGTAAAATTAATGTAAATTACTTAAATTATATTAATTTATCAAAATATAATCGTTTTACACTTTAATAATATTCAATAATATAATTTTACCATAAAATTATTCTGATAAAAAACGTGTTTTCTCTTAAAATTTAATATATTTTTTCTCTTAATATAAACTTTAATGTTATAATAAAAATATCAAAAATTCATCCAAAGTACATTTTTATATCCCACTTAAAAATAAGAGGTTTATGTTTTCATATAAAAATTATTAATTTTCCAAAATTTCAATTTAAAAATGGTTCTCCATTAAAAGATGGTAAAATTACCCTTTTGAATAATAGGTTGTTATATATAAAATAGAGTTTATTTATAACCTATAACTAAAATATCTATTTAATGAATATCAAGAATATTTTATTAAGTATATATAATATATATTTCATTATTTTAATTTACTAATTTTAATTCTCATCAGTTATTAATAGAAAAATAAAAATATTTTCTTTATAATTAATTGGTTTATATTTTTCATAAATAATTGGTATCCAAAGAATTCACCATATATTTTCATATGCTTATTATATTTATTCCCACTGTATTAATGCCTGTGTTATAATGGTAATTTTATAATATTGTAATCTCATGGTTAGTTTAAACTCGTGATTGTGTGAAATGAAATCCATTGTGGAATTAACATTATTTAAGGAAATATTTAATAAAAATATATGGGTGTTACATTCTATCCCCCTTAAACAGAATTTTTTCATCTAAATTATTTACTTAGATACAAACAGATGAGGATATATCTACCTCATCACATCCTTATGCTCCCACATAGCTTCCACAAATTGGTGGTTCTTCCATAAAACTTTAACCAAGAAAGTGTTCTTGTTTCACAGATATTTTTCACTATGATCCAAAATCTCTATCAGTTATTCTTTATAATAATGTTATTTCCCTAATGGTATGACTTCTAAGTCTAGTTCATGTGAGAGATTAGGTATGTAATTTCTCATGAGAGATATATGAAACACATCATGATCTTGAGAGATATTAAACAGAAGCTCCAATAGATAAACTTCCTTCCCAACATGATCCATAATTTCAAAAGGACCGATATACCATGGGATTAGCTTTCCCTTATTTCCAAATATCATTGCTCTTTTGCAGGTAGATATTCTTAAAAACACCTTATCACACACTTCAAACTCTATTACTTTTTATCGATTGTCATCATAACTGTTTTTCCAACTCCAAGATTCTCTTATGTTTTGTTGAATAGAGCTCACATTTTCCTACCATTTCATCAAAAAGATCTGGTCCTAATAATTTTCTTTCCCTAACTACATCCCATAAGGTTTGAGTTCTACACTTTTTTATATAGAGGGCTTCATAAGGAGATATTTGAATATTGGAGTGAAAGTTATTTTTATATGAAAATTCTACCAAAGGAAGGTTTTGGTCCCAACCACCTTTGGAAAACATTGAGAATGATCTCAACATGTCTTCTGGAGTTTTAATTGTCCTCTCGGACTAACCCTCTATCTCTTGATGATAAGTAGTGCTGCAACGTAACTCTTTGTCTAGATCCTACTGAAGAATTATCCACAACATTGAGGTAAACCACTGATCCCAATCAGATGTAATGGAAAGTGGAAACCATGCAATCATACCACTTCCTTTATATATATCTTGGAAATATGATCAAGAGAAAAATCCTCTCCAACAACAATGAAGTGTGCCGACTTCATAAGGAGATGAACTATAACCCATATGGCATAATATCATTCATTTTTTTGGGAAGTCTCAAGAAAAATTCTATAGTGATATTTTCGCATTTCCATTCCAATATGGGTAATGGTTGTAACATCCCCTTAGACTTTTATCCCTCATCCTTAACTGGCAGACAAACCACGAACCAAGATACATATTTAGCAATATCTCTTTTCATTCCATCCCACCTGAAACACTCTTTTAGATCCATATATATCTTTGTGCTTATAGGATGAAAAAGTAGTGAATAATTATGATCCTCATTGTACAACACCTTCTTTAATTCTGGTATGAGAGGAATATAAACACAATTCTTAAAC
Organism: Viscum album; assembly: GCA_963277665.1. Classification (NCBI taxonomy): domain Eukaryota; kingdom Viridiplantae; phylum Streptophyta; class Magnoliopsida; order Santalales; family Viscaceae; genus Viscum; species Viscum album. The sequence continues at coordinate 2,052,413,415 of OY728119.1, forward strand.
CTTATTATTCCATCACAATCAAGGTTGAATTCAGGAACATTTCTCACCTTTTTTGTATCTCTACATCTTCCTGGTTCAGCTCTTTAATATTCTCTTTCATAGATAGTGGATCATTCATTTGAGAATGATATTATTTCTACCCTAATGTTAAAATTTCAAGATCCATCCTTTGGAAATCCATAAATATTGGATCTCTTGTGATCATCATCTTGGATTGGCTAGAATGGTCTATTCAACACAAAACATTTTCCGGCTTGTTCTCTTTCTCAGGGTGGTAGTTTGTTGAATAATTTTATTATTTAATCAACTCTAACCATCTTATTTGGAACATATTCATATCCTTTTGTGTAAAAATAGACAATAAAATTTTATAATCAGTATAAATATCATAAGTTTCACCATATAGATAGTGCATCCATATCATTATTGCCAATATTATCATAGCTGACACCAAATCATTAGTTTGGTAATTTTTTTAATGAATTTTCAATTGAAGTGTGTCATAAGCTATCACCATATAATTTTACATGAGAAAAGATCTCATCCCCTTCTTGGATTCATCAATATTGATCACAAACCATTCTCCACTACCAGACATTATGATCACTAGTCCATTGGCTAACCTAATTTTTATCTTTTTGAAATTATCCTAAAATTTCTCCATCCACATGAACTTAAATCCTTTACGAGTCAACATGGTCAGTGGATTAGATAGTTAATAAAATATTTCACAAATATTTGATAATATACATCTAAACCAAGATAACATAGGATCTCAGTTACTGTTGTCAGTCAAGGAAAACATTCAATAACTTCTATTTTTTCTAGATCCATAGATATCGCCTCTTTTGGATTATGTTACCAAAAAATGAACCTTTATAAAGAAAAAATTTACACATGGTAAATTTTACATAATGTGTCTCCTTTCATAGGGTCTTCAATACAATTATCAAGTGATATTCATGCCCTTCCATTCAATTCAAAAAACCATTTTATTTTCTGTAAATACAAAAAAAAATTGATCAAGATATTCTCTAAAGACTCTATTAATTAAATCCATGAATATAGTAGGGGAATTAGTGATACCAAAAGGAATAATTATAAATTCATAGTGTCCATACCTTATATAGAATTTTGTATTTGGTATATCATCCTTCCTAACCCTTAATTGATGATATCATGATTAAATATCAATCATGGAAAAGTTTTGAGATATTTGTAGTTGGTTAAATATGTCATCAATGATGGGAAGAGGATATTTTTCTTGATTTTGATCTTGTTATGTTCTAAATAATAAATGCATATCCTCGTTGATATGTCTTTCTTCTCAACAAATAGAATAGGTTCACCCCAAGGTGACACCCTAGGGAATATTAATCCCTTTTCAAGATTCTCTTATAGTTTCTCTATCAATTCCTTGATATTAATTGGATCCATTCTATAAGGCTTCTTTGAAAATGGAGTAGCACCCTGTATGAGTTCTATTGAAAACAAAACTTCCTTATTCATTGGAAGACCTATAAATTCTTCTAGGAATATATCAAAAAAACTCATAGAAAAGGGGTATTCTTAATATTGATTTTCTACCCAACCATTTGAGATAGATAACCATTATTTATAGGAATCATGACCCATAAGATAGAATAAATTTCAACTTGAAGGTCATACATATCCTTGCATCGATAGATGATCATAGATTAATCCAGAATATAAAATGTGACTTCCCTTCCTTAGAAGTTCATATGAGATCTATATAGATAAATTCAATACAGACCAAGAGTCACATAAAATTCCACTAAAGGAAGGATCATAAGATTTTAAGTAATAAATTTCCCACAAACATCATGTGGATAAGAATTATAAACCTTTAATGCAATGTTTTTTCCATTAGGAGTTCTCAAAGTTAACTCAAAAAAAATTGGTGAGTTAATATTGAAATACCCATAAATAATTCGTCAAAAATAAAAATGTGGGTTGATTTAGAATCAAATAAAACATTTTATACTTTAGAGTGGATAATAAATTTACCTTTCACCACTTCATTATCATACTACACATCAGTTATTATATGTGACTTTCCATTGTTGGCCTTAAGAGTTTTCTAACATCGATCATCATGAATACCCCTTGGATTAGTTAATTGGTTATCATAATTCCCCATTTCCCTGAACATGTAACATTGAAGTATAGGAGGTGGATTCTATGTATCCTTTTATCTATTCTCATCATTGGACATATTTTTCCCATTACATAGGAATTAAACTATTTAATGAACTTCTCTCCCATACTTAAAAAATTTTCTAGTCCATTAATGAAAATTTCCTCCATATTTCGTTCCATTCATTGAGTATAAAGGAAAACTCAACTTCTTTTTAGTGTGGCCCATATATTTTCACTTTAATTCCATTTTTCTTTTCTTATCAAACCTATAGGACTGATGGGTTCTCTAGTCTCTGTATCAACCTTAAGAGGACATCAAATGATTTTCTCATGACTATTAATACACCTTATGGATAATTCCCTTTATAGACATGGTTTTGGGCTACTAAATAATCAATCAATTTTACTCCCACGTAAGATAACAACTCTAGAAGCATACCTTGAAAGTCTTATAAATTTTTTTTTGTAAGTACCAACATATTTATCATCCTTTTTCATAAGCTCAAGGAACTCTTTCTCCATATTTGTTTGAAGAATATAAAGGAAAATGATAATGGAAAAATATGTTCTTAAAAACATGTTATTCCACAGATTCAATTTCATCTCTTTTCCTTGTATTCTTGATAAGGTTCCACCATATATCAGCTTCACCTTATAAACGATATACTACTAAGACGAATTTATTATTTTATAAATATTGGAGTACTAAAAATATCTTCTCAGTGGTATTGATCCATTGTTCAACCACTAGTGGATCAGAATAACTATAGAAATAAGGTGGATGATTTCTCTTGAAGGACTCAATATAATTTTGTTCCCTTCTTGGAATTTTTGTAAGTCCTACATCATTCATTCCTTGAGAAAGTTGTGTGATCATAGCTAAAATAATTTTCATTCCTTATCCTATAAAATTCAGTTTCTCAGGAGTACAATCATTGCATTAACCCTCATATTTAGAATTAATTTGGTTCCTTCAGGTTCTATCCATTGACTAAAACCAAGAAGCATAGTGTGAGAAACACTAATCATAATGGGAAACCCACATAATCAAAGAACACAATATAAATTTAGGATACTTTAGGTTTTTTTCTAGGCTATTCATGATCATTTCTAAAATTATAGTATTATAACCTATACTTCAATATATCCTTAGGGTTATTACTATGGTTTTTCCATCCTAGTATTCAATGTTTAATTATACCTTGTCTATGATACCAACTATAACTTATATAATTTAAATACATAGATATTACTTCAAAATTTGAATAATAATCTTTACAAAACATAAAAAAACCACCCTAGTACCATATTGGATTAGTTTCTTTAGAAAATGGGAAACATAAACAACTGGTTCATAAGACATCTATATTTTCTCCTACTTATTTCTTTATAACTAGACCCATTTTCGACATATCTGGTTTAATACCCTTCTTCATGACCTGGGGAAAAGAAACATTAGAATGGGTGGTCTCAGATGCACATTAAAGGTAAAAAAGGGGAAAATCAATCGTATCATAATCCTATGAACATAACATTTGAAAATATTATTCATCATATGAATGATCATGATATAATGACACGGAATAAATCATTAGAGTTCCTAAAAAACAACGATCTTAATCCCAAAAATTCATATCATAAGAAATTTGATTTTGTGGAATACACTTAAGCATAGAAAATAATTTCATATTAATCAAGACACATTACCAATGCTATCATAGTAGGCAAATTCTATTACTGAATCGATTTCACCTCTCATTCTAGAAGTAAATTACTAAACCGATATCATTTCCCATTCAATCCCTATTTATCACATGATATATAAATCATTAACCAATTCATTAAAGGGATATATAGGTCCCTCCCTTCTCATAATGAAATAATTCATACATTTTCCACAAATATATAAATCAGTCATTATCACCCAAGGAATAAAATGGGTTTATTTAAACATCATTCCACCATAACATAATCTATCTAAAAAAATGGATTTCATAAATATAATTCCTTCACAAACACAATAAAACCATTGTAAAAATAGGTTCGATATACTTAAAACATAACACTATTAAATAATTCCATCTTAGATGGAAAATATTTTGATAAAACAACTGAAAATATTTATTGTGGAAAATATCATTTCTTCTTCAAAAACATTTTATTTTCTCAAAATTTCATGTAATTTTAAAAAAAATAATTAATTTAAAAAAATGAAATATTTTAATATAAATTTCAGGGACATAAGAAACTATTGAAATATAAAAATCCATTCATGTTTTATAAGTTAAAATAAAAAATTCTTCTTGTACTTTTGTCTGAATGTCAAAAATTTAAATCCTTTAAAAAATGAAAAACAATTCATTTCATACAGCTTAATAAAAAATAACCAATGGGTAAAATTGAATTAAAAAAATTGTAAAAGTATTGTAAGAATACATTAGAATACATATTTAGAAAACATGGAAATTTCTGATAAATATTTTTCAGTATATACTTACATATAAACAATCTCAGACAATAATGAGATTGCAAAATTATCCATTACCATAGGTCTGATATCATTTGTATGTATCTGAACATCATGTATAATTTCTTAAATAATTTCATCGGCTAATTAATGATTAATTTTAATTTTTATGGTATCACATATGATCATATTATCCTTAGTATGTTAATGGAATTTCATTATTACATGTTATTCGGGTATTATGTACTTCATTTTCTTAATCTTTTTTTCAAATAAGTTGTGGTTCGCCTTTTTATGTCATAGGTATATAATTAAAAATGATATTACCATAATATATATAGTATATAATTATTATATACATTTATATAATCATTCTTTAATAGATAACCTATAGAGTGAATCACATCACATTATTGAGATGGTAGATCATACGTACTTACGAGCGACGATATCATTCTCATAATAGTGAAATGGTATGGAAGTGGATTGTGTATATTTTGTTCTACAATCAATATCATGTTTTAATAATCATATATATTTATGATATCCATCGTCATACAAATTTATTTAAGGTGTTTGTGAAAAACATATTACACCACGGTAAGGGGACTGTATGTTGTACTTATGCACATGTGGTGATTTTGTTTTTTGTAGGATGGATATAAGGTGGAATATGGATGTTACATAATAATAATAATATAATGGTATTTAATTGATACTGGATTTATAAAATTATAATTGAAACAACTCATGAGGAGTATGTTGAAGAAGAAATAAGTTTAAAATAATTGATAGCGGAGATTATCTATTATTCAAAGATCTCCATATACCTCACCCTTTAAATCACTAGGGTTGGTCTTTGGAGAAGAAAAAAACCTATAGAATTTAACTATAGAAGTTTATAAGGGAAATGGGTAGGGGATATCTAGGCTTGAAGGTTCAAAATGATGTGAATAAATGAGGGGGGACGTGCCCTTTTATAATTGAGGTGAGGGGAACTTATGGATTCTCCCAAAATATTAATTTAAAATAAAGTCAAAACACATCTAAAAACCTCCAAAATGTTATAATTTAATATATGAGACAATATAAGGTTGTAATATAAACATCCAATGAATTTTAGAAAACAGATTATGTTAATTTAAACTTTATCATTTTAATTAACACTTAGTTGTTCTATTTAATTTTTAACTAAGGTAACAAATATTTAAATATTAAAATGGTGAAATATTTACTTACATGAATTAAATTTGGCCATAAATAAATGATTTCGAACATTATAGAACATATAATAATTATTCTATATTTTAAAATTTGTGTTGTGATTTTTGAATAATTTAATAACCATTATTTTTATAAATAATCAGTAGTTTCATTTTTTAGACTATTCAATTCATTTATTTATAAAAACTTTAAGATAATAAGTTAACTAAATATTTTTATTTTATTTATATGAGGTCAAGGAAATATATAATGTTTATTGGATATACTAATTATCCCAAATTATATTTATTTTAATATTTTTAATCACATTTATTTTTATCTCCGTTAATAAAACAATTCCAACATCAATATTTTGTAATTAATTAATATACTTATTTATTGAATAAAAATTTAAAATAAAATTAATATATGGAGATAAATCTTATATATTTTAGAAGAATAATTTTATTTGAATATATATAATCTTGGAAATAAATTATTAAAATTGTTGTATTTATTAAAACATGAATATGAAGACATTGACATCACATTAAATAAAATGTTATAATTGTCATAATTTTTTCTATATGGATCCAAATTGTCAATAACTTGAAAATTTGATTATTATGGTCAAGATAAACACCACCAATAATATTTATTCAGGTTATTTTGTCTTTTAATCGTTATTATCATTTTCAAAAAAACTATTTATTAATATCTCATCAATTAAATATTTTATGCATCATCACTGTATAAGGCATTGAGTTAATTACTAATTTCCTAAAAATTACAAATAAATTACCATGATAAATAAAAAATTTAATTTCAAATAGAATTTAAAATATAATTTATCTTTTGTATTAAATTATATTAAAATTTATATATTTATTAAAATTTGAGTAAGACATATTTAAATTTTCTTTAAATAAAATAAATTAAATGTCCTAATATCATCCATGTGGCTTCAAAAGGATATCATTTTGACCCAAGGGTGTTTTAGGTCAGAACACATTAATCCTATTATTTTTTTACAAGTTTTAGATTAAATTTATAATATTATTTTTACCCTTAATTACCTGATTTACCATTTTACCGTATTAATAAAAATTATTAATGTTACTATTCATAATTCCCAAAAATAAAATAAATATATTTACATAATTATAACTAATTATTAAAAATACGAAATCCATTTTTCACAATTCCAAATAGATAAGTTTGGGTAATTAATTTAAAATTAATCTTGTTTTCAGAATTAAAAAATGAGTATTAAAAGTTAAAACATTGCAAAAGATTGAAACGCTTTCATATCTAAATTCAATGTAAAATTATTGCTAATGACCTTAATTATATTAACTAATAAAAATATATTCTATTTGTAATTTTAAACCATTCAATAATATATTTTTACCATATAAATTATACGGATGAAAAAACTTTTTTTCCTAAAATTTAGTATTTTTTTACTATTCATCAAAACTTGAAAGTTATTAGAAAAATATCCAAAATTCAACCAAATAAAAAAATTTATATCTCGCTTCTATGTAGGAGGATTATGTTGTCATATAAAAATTACTAATTTTTTAAAATATTAATTCATAAGGGGAACTCCATTAAAAGGCCATAGAACTACCATTTTGAAAAAAATATGTTTTTATACCTAAAATAGTGTTTATTCATACCCGATGAGTAAAATATATATTGGTTGAATAAAAAATACTAAATATATAACATATATATTTCATTAATTTCATTAATTAATTTTAATTAACTTGAATTTTTTATACAAAAATACACATATTTCATTTACATTTAATTTGATTACATTATTCAAAGATAATTGATAGCCATAAAATTCACCATACATTTTCATATGTTATTTATGTTTATTCCTGATAACATAATGACTAGGTTATAATGGTCATTTTATGCAAAGGGTGTCTCGTAGATTGTTTAAATAGATGACTATATGCAATTCATGATATTGAATAATTCAAATTATTTGAAGAAAATATTTCATAAAAATATTCGGGTGTTACAAGATATCTGTTAAATACATATGAGAAACGACACTAGTTAACTATATAATACCCCAGAATTGAATAAATTTTCTAAAAACTTAAATGGGATTATTTTGAGACCAGGCACTGAGAGGACACGTAATTCTGATGCTCAGGGTGTCTAAAATGTATTTTTAATCTTTTTTTGAGGTTTATTAAATAATCGTGCGACTGTGTTGTCCTAAATTTTAAACTATGGCCTGGATAAAAAATATGAGGATACCATTGAACTTAGAGCTTCGAGATTTTCCTAGAAATGGGTAAACATTTGTTGGTGCAGGCCAACAGTGGATGTTAGTTTTTGGCATTAAATAAAATAATTAAGTAATAATTATTTTATTTTCAAACCCTTATAAATGTTAAATGGTAACTCAGATTAAAAATATTAGAGTATCGTTGAGATCATGAGGGCATTTTTCTTTTAGGTGGAGCATAACCTTGACTGGCACGGGTTGAGGGTGAAAGATAATTTTTTGAACTTTTTTTAAGAGAATTAAAATAGTGCACGTGTGTGGTTTGGGAAAAATTTAAACGGGTACCTGGATTAAAATTTTGAGGGCACTATTGAATCTAGAATGAAAACATTACCTATGTATGGACCTAACTTTTACTGGTGTTGGTTGAGGTAAAAGGTTAATTTTAGTATGCTTTATATAGAATAAAATAAACCTAAAATGTTAATTTTATTCAAAAAATTGTTTTGCTGAAATGTGGAAATGAGATAACTATTTCATTTCATAAATGAAATAGGTTAATGACTCTTTAACTGAAGCATAACAAAAATTATCTTTCATAAAAGAAACAGCTTAACAATGCGACGAAAAATTGTAACAGAAACACTATGATGTGGTACCCTTTTAATGAGATAATGGGGATGGAGAAAAAAATATTGATCTAGAATTTCTCTAAAAAATGATGAAGTAATCCTCTCCAATGACGAATGCCAATGAATCTAAAAGTGGTGATGACACCCTTGATTAATGGATTGGGACAACATTTCAAAGAATGCCACCGACTTCAAATGGATTGTGAATCCCTATGGACGGATCACCACGACCAACGAGCATTCCATCTATTCGAAGCTTCTCCAGGTAGGGGTTTTTATTTAAATTATATCTTCCCCCATTCTTGGGTTTTAAATGAAAATCATATAACAACCCATGAATAGGTTGACTTGTGGTTTGATGGTTCTTGTCGGATGATTTTGGTTTCCATTATTGATCCTTCTAACGGGTACAGATTAACACCATGACAAAAGATGGTAGGGATTTGTTCCTCAATTTTAATGCTTGATTTTTCCTCTCCCCCTTAACGCAATTCTTTGTAATCTTCATGAGTCGATGTACGATCAGTTGTTGCACAATGGTTATTTGTGTAATGACGACAGAGGTGCAATGATGACGGTGATAATCAGATCGAAGTGGTGTGTAAAATAAAACTGATCGAGAGATTCCCAGAAATAAGTTATTGAAATAGATATTTGAACCCCATGAAATAAAGAACAAGACCTGATAGATCCATAAATTTTTTTAGATTCGAAAACGGACAACTAGAATGAGTTGGGTGGCTCGCAGAAGTTTCCCCCAGTGCATTGGTGTTGTTGGCCAGCGACGGCTGCGTGCCAGGCGGTGGGGGCGATGCGCTGTGACAGCCGCATTGAGGAAGTCCATGTGAAGGAGAGCCACAGCTTCAGACACAGTGTTTACAGGGACTTGTGGTAGGCTGTTGGTCGTGCAGGAAATCCGAGCCGCCTGAGCAGACTGATTGACCCTGGAGGCAGTGCAAGATGGCACCGCGTGGTGCGAGACAGATGTGGTAGGGCCAGTTTTGGGATTTAGAAAATTTCCTACATTTGCAGGATGACCCCAACGGGCCAGACCCGCGGCCCCGCAAACCAAGCCTAGACGGTCTTGTTAGGGCCCAATGGGCTTGGTCAGACCCAGTTTGGGTTGGTGGACCCCCGAGCTGGGTCGGGTCGGGTCGTCCAATTGGGTCCGACCGAACCCAGACCCAATCAGCCCTCTGTTTCGCTAAAACACTAGTCACATTCAAAGGAAGTTTCTATTTGACGATCCATCTATAGTGTTGGGACCCTTGAGGCAAGATGGTCTTTTTCGTATATTATATGTGAGTTATTGAATAATTTAGATGATGGCCTATTGATTTTAAGAGTAGGCTCTCCTAGTACAAATGGACTTTGGGTAAAACAGGGGTGGTTCTTAGAATGAAACGTTTGGATAGTTACTCCCTTTACATCTCTGGGCATAGGTACTCCTTTTCACTCAGTTTAGGTAGATATGGGACTCCCCACATCATGGGTGCAGGATTGTTTCCATTGGTTGGTTTCCTTCGAGGGTGCTACTCACCTGAAGGATTAAGGAGCGACTACATGGAGATGTTCATGAAGAAATAGAAAGTAATCCATTATGGGACCAGGGAGGGGGTTCTATAAACATGGATTCAGTACTCCCCTGATGGAATGGGGTTTGGCTCCCCCATACCTAATGCACATAGATTCGGTAACTCCCCTACAGGGTAGGGTGAGGGTCCTCTATTCTAGGATTCGGTTCTCCCTAACCGTTTCAGGGTGCGGGTCCTCCTTAGGTATTGTTCCGGTAGAGTTATTACTACCCTGTCATGCTAGGGAGTGGGTCCTATAGGCTGGGGTCGGTACTATACTAACGTACTATGGTGAAGATCCCCTATAAAAAATAAAATGACAGAGTTTGTACATCCCTATAGTACTAGGGTGCGAGTCTTCTAGTCACTGAGTTGTACTCCTCTACCATGTAGGGTGCCGGTCTTCTAGTCACTATGTAGTACTCCTCTACTAGTTTGGGTGCAGGTCCTTCATGAGTATTACTCCCTTGTTGGAATCAGGGCATGGTTCCTCACTTATAGATTCGTACTCCCCCATCTCCGGGTAGCAGCAGGGAATGGGTCCACCATAGGAGTTAGAGCTCCCTCAAATTTTGGAAACAACTATGAGGAGAGGTCCCCTATACTTGATGTGAATGACACCTAGGTTGGAGATAGTGCTCCCTTGACAAAATGAGGTGCGATCCACTCCATACAGGAGAAACTGAGATATCATGGGATTTTCTGTAGCAGGGCTCCCTCAACTCTGCATAGTGGCGAGGGGCGTGCCTCTCTGCTAGGGTTTCCTTAGTCTTGCGTTGGATGTATTACTATTATGCATATACCCCTAGATTTGGGTGGTATATTTTGAACAAGTAGAATGTTCCTGATGGATAGTATCTCCTCGACAGGTGCCACTAGAGATGGTTGAACTCATGGAGTTTGATCCCCTAGCTTGTGTGTAGCGACTTGATTCTTCGGTAAGAATACCAATGTTGGATATGAGGTTGGGACCACATGTTTTTTAGTGGCTAAGATTAGTATATCTTGATCTTATTGTCATATCCATGTGCATATAAATGAGTTTAGAGGACTGTGAATTTCTTTGTGGTTTATCTCTTGTGATCTACCTTTGTGGTTTTAGGGTCCCCTACTGAGTATTATCTTACTCACACCAACATTGGATTTGCATTCACGTGTCCTATATTGTGTCCATAAACAATGATTTTACAGAGTCCAAAGAGGACTAGGACAATGAGGTGTTCAGTGGGAGCAGGAAGATGAGGCATACTCTTACGGCTTCAGGCAACTACCCTCTACCAACCATTTAGGTAGGGTTCTTGACGGACGAGTTCCCAAGACTTGGGGTCTTACTTTTTTCTGACATTCTTTTGGTGGGATTGTTTACTAGACCAGTCTTCCACCTTGTACTTTGATTTCTGATGTATTTTGGTAATGGCTTACTAAGTGATTTCATTCATCATTTACTTAGTGTTTACTTTTTAGCTTTGTGGGTTGGGGTTGTTAGTTTGAATATGTACATGTACTTCGAAAATACCTACCATTTTTAGGATAATTCTTTTGGTGCAAGTTGGCATCCCATGAACTTTGGGAGGTGGGATTGGGGTAGTCACGACATGGGCCCTGGGGGACGGGTCATAAAAAATTGGTATTAGAGGCATAGTTTCAGTTCCACCCTTTGACTAAGATATTGTTCAATTTGGGATGGGTTACATCACGACAGTGTTAAGATGTTTCGAGTTTGACTCTCCGGCCAGAGGTTCTAGTGATGGTGCAGAAGCCGACATATCCATTCACTGGGATGTCGATGACCCACATTTTTGACTCAGTACATTAGGGAACGGGTTGTCGGGAAATAAATGGTACATGCATCAAATAGGAATGGTTTGTGATTTCCATGTCCTTCATGAGTCATGTCTCCAGATATACTTTTCTTACCATGGTTCATCTCAAATCATTTTAGGATGCCACCATGAAGATTGAAAATCAGGGTTCTAAGATGAGATCACGAGGATGGTCCACTTGGTTATGAGTCATAGATACAAGGAACGATGCTAGAAATAGCCCTACCGGGTGGTGCACTAGTGATACCACCACTCATCGGTCAGAATTTGCAACCAGAACTACACGTAGAGGATGCGCGCTGACTGAGTGCACTATATGAGTTCCAGAGGTAGAGACATCCCAGGTTCCAAGGCAAGATATATCCTCAGGTAGCTGAGGATTGTCTTGAAGAGGTTATGTGAGTCTTCCGCCTAGTGAGGATGCCTCTCAACCAGATAGAGATCATAGTTGTGAGCCATCTTTAGGGATTAGGGGGGAGATGGTGGGGTTTGATGATCTAGATGCATGATGAGGCGACCCTCACCTGGTTAGACATTGAGTGCCTCTTAGGGGAGGATCTCTTTTCAGTAACTTTACGATCTGTGTGTATACAGGTGCTGCTACACCTATGGTATGGCAACAGGATGTCAGGAGAGTACTCGAAAAGATTCACAGATCGTTCTCGCTACTCTATGAATATGGTGTGGGGGGATTACTTTAGGGATCATACCTTTGAGTATAGACTATTCCATGAGATCAAGGTGTCGGTGATACCCCTTATCATTCCATCATATGCAGGGGTGGTGGAGGGGGCCCTGGTGGTTAAGAGTTTCCTGGTGAAGGAGAAGATGGATGTGACATATGGCAGAGGTCATGAGGTAGATGTATCTGCTAGAGCTAGCAGACGAGAGGTGATAGGATCGTGGTATATGAGGCATACCCATTCTCAAACACAAACACGTTGGATTGTGGTGCATGATTAGTTCCAAGGATAAGATCAGTGAGAGGAGAGGCGCTGGTACACGAACAATGGTTAGGGAAATCTCGTAAGGGATTTTCTGACCTGTCGTTCCATTGAGAGGGAGCTAGAGGATGAGCCTCCTTGGTAGAGACAGCGATTGGAGAAAGGAGTTTTGAAAAATAGTGGATAGGGTAGAGGAGTTGGATGAGGATTAGGAGGTGGTACGTAGTTTTCAGCTTTTCCACAACCACCCCAATGTTGTCCACGACAGGCTCAGAGAGGTGGAGGAAGTGGGTGAGAACAGTTGCATATAATCCTGGATCATGACCTAAATGATCTAGGATAGATTCGAGGTATGATCAATGTAATTTCTTTTGGATGATATTTTAATAGACATAGGTGGTAGTTGTTCACTTTTTTTTGAGTTCTGTTTAAGATTTCAAGGTTCTTGTTTGACCATGGACTTGAACCTCACACTTGGAGACTCCTATTGGAGGAGACCTGTTGATCACACACTAGGCTAATTGTGTTTCCTAACTCTTAGAGCTGAGATTTGTGGTTGGGATCTCTTTGTCATGGAATCAAGGCCTTATGACATTATTCTAGGTATGAACTACTACCATTCATAACCGGATTGAATATATTAGTAAAAGTATGTGGTGTGTCCAAGATGTTTAAAAGGGCGGGTTTCCTTTATGATAAAAATGGAAACTCGAGATGCATATGGAGGACTCTCGCAAATATTCGTGATTGGGATTATTCTACGGTGGCATATTTAGACCCCTGTGATGTATTTTTGTATAATGAGATAGTGTCTTACCATCCATACTTAGCTGAGATGCCTCTAGTGACTGTGAGATTTTTTTTGTTTTGGAAAATGACATGGCCATAGAAGTTTGTAAATAGATTTCCTAGTAAGACCCAATGATCGATCTTGGGAAGCCCTCTTTCACCCATAAATACCCCTACATATTTAGCATCAACACTAAATGCATGAATCTTGTGGAGGATATAGCATAGTTCATCCAATGGTGGATGTGAACTATGAAATTCTGTTTTCACCTATGTTAGGTTAGCATGGAGGTGATCCTCTATACCACATGACTGTAGATGGATCATAATGCATTATGATTTCCAACTTTTCGCAGCTAAAGAAACATGTGCCTATTATTGTATGATGTTTTCTTAGTAGAGGCTATAAATGAGAGTGTAATATTTTTCTTACGAGGATGTAAAGACCTAAAATGAAAGAGTAATTTAATACCACAAAATTCAATGATTTTTTTTAAAAAAAAATTAAATGAGATTATTTCGAGACCAGGCTCTAAGATGGCACATAATTTTGAGGCCTGGAGTTTTGAGAACATATTTTTGAAATTTTTTTGAGGTTCATTAAATAATTGTGCAAACGGGTTTTTATAACTTTTAAACCGGCATCTGGATCAAAAATCGGATGGCACCTTTGACCTCAGAGCATCAGAATTCACCCAAAAAGGGCCTAATGTTGGTTGGTTCATACCATCAGTGGAAGATAGTTTTTGGTCATAAATAAAATAATTAAGTGACAATAATTTTATTTTCAAATCTTTATAACTCCTAAATGGTAACTCGGACTGGAAATCTGAGAGAAAAGTTGAGATCATGAGGGTATGTTTCCCCTTGGCGGATCATAACCTCATCTGGCATGGGTTGAGGGTGAAAGATAGTTTTTGAACATTTTTTAAGTGAATTAAAATGATGCTCATGGGTGGTATTTGAAACTTCTAAATGAGTGCCCAGATTGAATATCGAAGGGCACCTTTGTGTCTGGAATGACGACATTACCAAATAATGGATCTAACCTCGACCGGAATAGGTCGAGGGAAAATATTAATTTTCAAACATTTTAAGATAAATAAAATAAACATAAAATGTTTTTTTATTCAAAAAAATTGTTACGCTACAACACAACGATGAGATGAATATTTCATTCAAAAAATTAAATATCATAAGGACTCTTTAACTGAATAATAACATAAACGTTATTTCATAAATGAATCAACGTAACTATGTGGAAACTAATTGTAATAGAAATTATGCGACGCATTTCTATATTATTGAGAAAAATGGTTCGGAGAAACAAATCTAGATCTATAATTCCTCTAACGAACAATGAAGTAATACTCTCCAATGATGAATTCTATAGAATTAGATTGCAGTGATGACACCCTTGATAAACTGATCCAGTACCAGAGATCGACGAACACCAATAGCTTCGAATGGATCGTGAATCCCCGCAGAAAGATCAGCACCAGCAATGATACTTCACTTTGATAGAATCTTCTCTAGGTAGGGGATATTATTTGAATTATATCTTCCCCCGTTATTGGATTTTAAATGACAATCGTGGATCTACCAATGAATAGGTTGAACCACGCTTTGATCATTCATTCGGGATGATTTTGGTTTCAGTTCTTGATCATTCTAATGAGATCAGATTGAAAATCTAACAATTGATGGAGGGAGTTTGTTCGTAGATTTATTGTTTAATTTTTTCTCTCCCACATGATGCACATTATTCACTTTCTTCATGGGTTGTTTAACGGTTGGTCGTTGCGCAACTGTTCTTCGCGCAATGACAACCGAGGTGCGATGACGACACTGATGATCAGATCAAGACGGTGTAGGAGATACCTCGAATCAATAACTTCTCAGATGAAGGAATGGAAATGGATATTTGAACCCCATGAGACGAAGAACATAGACTAAGGGATCTAGAACCTTTTCTAGATTCGAAAAGAGACCACCGAAGTGAGTCTGGTGGCCTGCACAAGTATCCCCCGATGTGCCGGCGCTGGCGGCAGCATGCAGTAGCGGATGGGTTCCAGGCAGTACGGGAGGCACTCCATTGTGGCAGTTGAATTATCGTGGTCTGTGTGAAGGAAAGACGTGGCTCTAGTCACGAGGGTGATGGGGCCTCGCATCAAGCCTCCGGTCATGTAGGAAATATGGTTCGTGTGAGCGGGCCAGTTATCCAAGGAGGTAGTTCTAGTTGGCACTGCGTGGTGTGAGATGGATTCATCAGATCCTTTTCTGGGCTAGAGAAACCAGCCCACCTTAGCGGGTCGAGCTGGTGCTGGTAGGTCAGGCCGGCAGTGGGTCGAACCCGTGGCCCAATGAGATGAGCCCAACGGGTTGTGCCCAAAGGGCCTGGCATTCAGCCTGGTGGACCGAGTCCAGCTGGTATGGGCCAGGCCCAATGTTCCAGGATGGGATGGTGGACCCCAGGCTGGGCCGAGTCCAGTTGGTCTGACTGGGTGAGACCGGACCTAGAGCCAATCGGCCCCATTTTCCTAAAATGGTTGTAACATTAAAAAGGAGTGTCTGTTTAATGATCCATTTGCGGTGTTGGGACCCTTGTGAAAATAAGGTACTTTTCGGATACTCTAAGTGAGTTGTTGAAGAAGTTGGAGGACTAACTATTGATTTGAAGAGATGGATCTCCTGGTACAAGTAGTCTTTGGGTAGAACTGGGGTGTTTCATAGAAACAAATGTTAGGACGGTTACTCCCTTAATGAATCCGGGTGAAGGTACGCATTATCCCGCAACTTAGTTATATATGGGACTCCGCCCATCATGGGTGCGGGTTCGTTGCCATTGTGTGGCTTCCTCTAGGGGTGTTACTCCCCTGTAGGATTAGGCATGGGTTCTCAGAGATGTTCGTGAAGAAATAGAAAGTACTCCCCTATTAGACCAGGGAGAAGTTTCTCTAACCCTGGAGTCGGAACTACCCTGAAAGACTAGGTCATGGTTCCTCTATACCTAAAGTGCATTGAGTTAGTGACTCCCCTCCCGGGTAGGGTGTGGGTCCTCTATTATAGGATTCGGTACTCCACTACCGTTTCCGGGAGCATGTCCTCCTTATGCATTATTCCAGCAGAGTCCTTACTCCCCTGTTGTGCTAGGGAGCAGGTCCTCTAGGCTAGGGTTAGTTGTCCCCCAACCTAATAGGGTGCAGGTCCCCCATAGAGAATAATATGACAGAGTCAGTACTCTGCTATAGTACGAAGGTGTGGGTCCCCTAGTGACTTATTAGTACTCCCCTACCAGGTGGGGTGTCATGACCCGTCCTCGGGGCCCGTGCTGTGACTACCCCAAGCCCGTCTTCTATAGGCCAGGGGCTGGAGACTAGCACCAAAGGCATAAATCCCGATAAAAAGGGAAGGCATTGCCTTTATGAAACGCAAATAAACACACAACCAGAGTACAAGCGGAAGAAAACACTAAGTAAAGCAAAAAGACAAGTGTGCTGAAAGTAAAAAGGGGGCTAGAAGTACAAGCCCAACAGTAAAGTACAAGGAAAAGACAAAATAGCAGGAAGGTGTCAAGCTGCTCCTGGATCGTCCTCTGGAGTTCCTCATCCTCCGGAGTTCCTACCTAAAGGGTAGGTACAAATGGACACCTCAGCTCTCCACGTCTGTCTGTCACCCCTGGGTACCATCTCCTCATGAATTCCACCTCCAGGTATCCTCTCGTCGTGAAGTCCACCTACGGGTATTGTCCAGTTCTACAAGCCTCAACCACGATCAGTGTTGTCCGTCATCTGTATCCAACACAACAAGGTGCGGGCATAGGCCGTGCAGGGGTGAGTATAACGATACTCAGTAGGGACCCCGAGACCCGCAAGGTCTCACTAAATCCAACAACGATAAACCACAAAGAAAGATCTCAACAGATAACCTTTACTTAGGTATATTCCCATACATATACGTAAGTTATCAAGTAACCCATCTCAATCATGAGGAAAACACAAAGGTCGTTGCCTCAACTCAAACCAGGATTTTTATTCACGATGATGAAAAACAAGCCTGCTGGAGAAATCCTCCTCTGTCGAGTGTAGTAGTCCTGTCACGACTCAGAGTTGTCACCCACTAACCTTATACTACTGAGGTACTCCTCGTGTTGAGTACCACGGGTCTGCCACCTCACAAAGTAGTGCTCCTTCTCCATGGTTCTGCCACCTCACACAGTAGTGTTCCCCCTCATATCCCACAGAGGTACTCCACCTGTCGAGTACCGCTGGTCTGCCACCTCACAAAGTAGTTCTCCTCCTCCATGGGTCGGCCTCCTCACAAAGTAGTGCTCCCCACTAGGCTATGCAAGTCACACTGAATCAAATCGGACAAGCAGTAATCAGGTCTCACCCAGCTACAAGGTCACCGTACACTGTATGATCACCCCTAGGAGGATCCGCTCCACGAGCCACTGGTCGATACTCTAAGTATCACAATGTCCCATGAAGAAGTATCACAAAGGACCGCCTCATCAAAGAGATCATAACGCAACAGACAACACATCAATCGGACGCCCGGTTCGTGAGTTATTAGCCTCTTTGTTCCGGGGGCCCGATTGGTTTTGTACATGAACCAACCCGGCCGTATCTCAACTATATCCCGAAATCCCATGGGGTATACTCAAAGGGATGGCTATGCTCCAAGAGTACCGGTGCCGCTGACGTTTCGTCAAATGGACGTCTGGTGCCAAAGATATGGCCGAGGAAGGTAATGGCCAAGTAATGAGCCTGGGTCCGGTCCGACCCGGTCAGACCAACTCAGCCTAACCCAAACTGGGACGACCTGGTCTGGGTCGACCCGGTCAGACTTGCTTGGTCTGACCCGGCCCATTGGGCGAGTCAGCCAACTAAGTTTTGACCCAGTCTGCTGGGCCCGGCCCAGCGGACCGCGAGGGCAGTTTGGTCTGATAATCGCCATGTAGGCGGCTCAGTAACTCGGCCCGGGAGATCGGGCTGGTTGGACCAGCGACACTGCGGGGGCATCGCGGGCCTGTTCAGTAGGCTGGAGACTGGGAGACCAGCGGGCAGACCGCGTGGGGCTCGGGCGGGCCGGCTGGGCTCCGGCTGGCCGCGGGTGCACCGGGCAGGGTCGGGGTGCGCCATACAGGGGGCCAAAAGCCTGGCAGCGCACGGGGGTGCGCCGGGTAGCGCGATAGGGCACCGCGGGTGCGATGGGTTCTGTCGGGCATGCCGCCGACGAGAGCGTCGAGCAGGACGCCGACAAGGGCGCGGGGCGCCGGGCCGGCAGTGCTGCATGCTGGGGGCCACCGGGCTGCGCCGGGTACACCAGCAGGGCACCGGCAGGGCGCCGGGTGTCTGCCGGCAGGGTGCCGGGGGTGCACCGGTAGGGCGCTGGTAGGGGCGCAGGGTATCGGGTGTCCGCCAGGGGGCCGCGGGAGTGGCTTAGTTCACGGAGGTCTCGGGTAGCGTAGCCTTTGTTCACCGCCTTCGTCGTCGTCGCCTCATTGCCATATTGTCGTGGAGTCATTACAAAAAGAACAATGAAGGGGTCGGGCCATGTTGGTTTGGCCCAAACCCTCCGCGTTTAGGGTGGTAGCAATAGGTTCTCGCAATTATGATGCACAAAAACCACCGTTCTTCATTTTCAGTTAAAGGAAGAACATGGGACACGTTCATACTTTAAATAAAAACAAAACCCCTACCTCTTGTTCGTCGCTCGTTGGTAGAGTCGCGGATGGAAGACGATGAAGATCCTCATTTGTCGCATCCGCCACACGTCCCCAATTTAGAGCTGCATCGATTCGTTGACGATGTTGCAGAGGATTGGTTTCTAGGGAAGGAAGGTCGAAGAAGAATCACGTGGAAGATCGTCATTAGCGTTGTTCACGTTCTTCGTTGGAGAGGATTTGATTTCCCCAAGTGTTGGGCGTCGCAATACTTTACCAGCACTTCGTCGCTTGATGAAGCCATCCCAAAACCTTCTCCCAAGCTCCCTATATATAGGAGAGGGGGAGAGGTATGTAACCATCAATAAATTTATGACGGTTCATTTATTTGGAACCTTCCTAAATTCCAACGATGTGGTTACTTAATTTAAAAAGGGGGTCGGGCGAATTAAATTCCGTTGACGCAATTTAAGAGGTGCGTTGGCATAACATAAGAGTGGAGGATGCCAAGAAGTTTCCCCCACATAGCCTGCGTCAAAACATATGACACGAATTAATTTTATGTTGACACATAAAATTAATTGGCAACAATTAATTTCACATCAACACAAAAAAATAAATCACAACAATTAATTTTTACGTCGACCCATAAAATTTACTGACAACAATTAATTTTACATCAACTCATAAAATTAATTGAGAGCAATTAATTTTACGTTGACACATAAAATTAACTGACAACAATTAATTTTACGTCGTCCAATAAAATTAATTGAGCGCAATTAATTTTACGTCGACATATAAAATTAATTGATGGGGGTTTGAGAGGATTCATCTCCATCCCCATTAAATGGTAGGTTAGGGTGTGGCGGTTCCACCACCAAATCCCAAGTGGAGCTTCTAACCACTTTATCCGCACTGCATGTGTTTAACAAAATAAAATAAATTATTCACTTATTTAATTTTATTAACCCATGTACAACCCCAAAAACTAACATTCATACCCGATCATCTGCTGTTGAGGTGAAAGTATTCGTAAGTGAATATCAGCATTGTGAGTTCAACGGTGCCCTCAGAATTCAATTTTGAGCACCGGTTCAAAAGTTATAAAACGTCGCTCGTATGTTTACTGAACGTACCCGAAAAAAAGTTCGGAAAATTATTATTAGTCACCCTCGACCCAGTTCGGTCGAGGTTAGGCTCTACCTAAGAGAAACACACCCCATCCAACACAACGGTACTCTCAGATTTTCAATTTGAGTAACCATTTATAAGTTATGAATTTTAAAATAAAATAATTGTTACTTAATTATTTTATTTACGGCCAAAAACTAACTTTCTCGGGTGGCTCACGCCGGCCAAAGTTAGTATCTGCTTAAAGAAGCATACCCTCACGAGTTCAGTGGTGGTCTCAGATTTTTAATATGAGTTACCATTTTTGAGTTATAAGCATTTTAAAAATAAAATAACATTATTTTATTATTTTATTTACGGTTATGCCATTTTCGGGTTTTCCCATAGGAGGCCTGTGCCGACTAAACTTAAGTCACGCCTAGGGTAAACCCGCCATCCTGAGCACAATGGTGTCCTCGGATTTCTGATCCAAGTAACCATTTAAGAGTTATTCTACTTTTTCAGGAAAACTGCTTACGCGCGTTAATTTAAGCTTAACAAGACTTTAGAAAATTATTCCGGGCACACCAGGCCTCAGAATCAGGTGATGTCAGAAACTGTATACTCGTAAAATTCCAAAAAATATAAGAAAAAAAATTCCCTTGGAATGTACGGGTCTTTAAATTACTCCTACCTTAGGGATTTACGTCCCCATAAAGCTACATCATAAACTAGGGAAACTAAAGGAGGTACTGAGCATGCATCTGAGCCTCCTGCTCCCAAGTGCTCTCTTGGAGGTTCTCATGCTACCAACGAACGCGCACTAGAGGAACCGACCATCCACGAAGGACCCACTCCTGTCGATCCTTGATCTACACCAGAACCTCTGGGAAGGTCGTCCCATTGTCGATGTCCAGCTCCCCGTGATCGATGACGTGGGTCGGGTCGTGCACGTACCTCCTCAGCTGAGATATGTGGAAAGACGTCATGAACCCGGTACAACTGATGTGCAAGGGACAGATGAAGCGCATATATAACTTTCCACCCCAGACAAATCTTTGTAGTCCACGTCATGGTGAGACAAGTAAGAAAACGTGGTCTCCATCCTCGAACTCCAGTGGTCTCCGTCTCCTATCAGCATAGGACTTTTGTCTGCACTGTGCTGTCTTCATCTGCTCATGGATGATCTGCACCTTCTCCATCGTAGCCTGCACCATCTCTGGTCTTACAAGAGCTGCTTATATTTCCCCTTTGCCAAAAAAGATAAATCTTGTCTCATCCTCTGGATGAACCACGTTCTTTGCCTAATACAGTCAATCATGACATGAACGGTACATTTCATGTATTGGATGACATCATAAGGCCTCGACGCTAAAACCAAGATATCCAACCATCACTCTCGCCTCTAAGGGTTGAGTCACACTATCGACATCAGTGTGTGGTCACTGCGTCTCCTCTAGTAGGAATCTCGAAAGTTAGGGTCAAGTCAATAGTTTTAACCGAAACCTCTCAGTATCAACCACACAAAAGGGAAGGAAAGAAAACTTCACAAGGACAAGTGTCTTTTATTACTTTAGCTCAAGTACAAAGACACACAACAACCACAAACAACAACATCATGGAAACTAGAAGCACCAAGAACAAAGGCCTCCATGCCTGGAACTAGTCCTGCTCTTGTCCCCCTACTTCCGGAGCTCCATAGTCGTATGCTTCAGAAGCCGGATGTTATGCTCTTCCATGTCCACCTATTCCCTATGGTCAGGGTGGACCTCCTGGTGGTGGTGGTGGTGGAAAAACCTCGAAGCGTCGTCCACCTCCAGCTTGACGACCAACTCCCCTGCCTCGGTCTCCGACTCCTTGCGGTCCACCTCAATCGAACCTTCGCCTCTGACTGGGAGGTCCTTCATCTATCTATTGATCATCCGAGTGGTGGTTTAGACAGTCACGAGCCATATGACCCAGTCCACCGCATGTGTAACACAGCATGGAAGGTCTGGCTTTGTCACTCCCCTTGGTGCCTCGCACTACCGACCCTGAGTTGTGCGGCCGACCACTTGTAGGTCTGGCCCTCTTGGACCTCTACGTCATCTGTCTACTACCAGCTGCATAAGACTCCGCTGCATACCGGATAGTAGTGGATCCTGCTACTGGAGACTGCTCATCAAGGAAACTCTCCACTAAGAGGGCTCGCTCGAACACCCCTGTCTGCATCGGGATGCTGTGAGAAACAACTGATGCTCTAATCTCTCGGCTGAGCCCCTGCTTGAAGGTCCAGGCCCTGAAGAACGGGTATCGTACCATATCAGTGGAGTAGCACGAGAGGTCGGTGAACCTTGCTGAATACTACGTCACTGTCATGATACCCTTCTGAAGATGTAGTAGCTCCTGTATACGTACCACTCGAAGGGTGGCTGGTACAAACTCTGCATGGAACAAGCTCTTGAAGTTTGCCCACAGAAGTGTCCCCTCTTCATGCATCTAGAGCATCAGGCCCCACCATCTTCCTACTGCTTCCTGAAGGAGGCTGGCAGGAAGGATCGCCATAAAGTCTGTTGGCGTCCCTACTAGCCTGAAGACACTCACCATAGCCTCCATCCAATCCTCAGCCGCCTGTGGATCCGTATCTCCCTGGAACCTAGGTGGCCTCTGGCACTGGAACTCATGCAGCATGCTCAAGCGGCATCCATCGCCTACTACTAGGGCTGGTGGCATCGGTGGCCCAACAGGTGGTAGTACCACTGGTGCCTCCGCTAGTGCTTCAAATGGAAGAGGGCCATGTACTGAGGCCTCGTCGCTCAGCGGGATGTCAGTATGTACAACTCTCGGGGCTCCAACTGGTCGTCCTTGGGGAGGAATCCTAAAAGAAACAGATGAGACATGGTCAAAAGACTATACCTGGTGAGCTGACCTGATTTGAGCTGATTTAAAGGAAAATTTTTGAAAACACACACGTAATTAGTGTTTTCATGCAGTGAGTCTGAAATCAAATGTCAAGGTCCTGGTGTATGGATACACCGGCCTCCGCACTAACACTGGACTCTTCGAACTGAAAACCACACTCGTTACGCTTAACATTCTTTCTTCACAGAAAAAAATATCAGAGTCATAAGTTCTGTTGTAGAACCGACGTCCTCTGATACCAATTTTTCATGACCCAACATCAGGGCCCGTGCCGTGACTACCCCAAGCCCACCTTCCATAGGCCAGGGGCTGGAGACTAGCACCAAAGGCGTTAATCCCGATAAAAAGGGAAGGCATTGCCTTAATGAAACGCAAACAAACACACAACCAGAGTACAAGTGGAAGCAAACACTAAGTAAAGCAATAAGACAAATGTGCTGAAAGTACAAAGGGGGCTGGAAATACACGCCCAATAGTAAAGTACAAGGAAAAGAAAAAATAGCCGGAAGGTGTCAAGCTACTCCTGGATCATCCTCCGGAGTTCCTACCTGAAGGGAAGGTACAAATGGACACCTCAGCTCTCCACGTCCGTCTGTCACCTCCAGGTACCATCTTGTCATGAACTCCACCTCCTGGTACCATCTCGTTGTGAAGTCCCCCTCCGAGTAGAGTCCAGTTCTACAAGCCTCAACCATGATCAATGTTGTCTGTCGTCTGCATCTAACACAACAAGGTGCGTACATAGCCCGTGCAGGGGTGAGTATAACGATACTTAGTAGGGACCCCGAGACCCTCAAGGTCTCACTAAATCCAACAAGGATAACCCACAAAGAAAGATCTAAATAGATAACCTTTACTTAGGTATATGCCAATACATATACCTAAGTTATCAAGTAACCCATCTCAATCATGAGGAAAACACAAAGTTCATTGACTCAGCTCAAACCAGGATTTTTATTCATGATGATGAAAAGCACAGCTGCTGGAGAACTCCTCCTCTGTCGAGTGCAGTAGTCCTATCATGACTCAGAGGTGTCACTCACTAACCTTAGACTGCTGAGGTACTCCTCCTGTCGGGTACTGCGGGTCTTCCACCTCACAAAGTAGTGCTACTCTTCCATGGGTCTGCCACCTCACACAGTAGTGCTCCCCCTCATAGCCTATAGAGGTACTCCCCCTGTCAAGTACTGCGGGTCTGCCACCTCACAAAGAAGTGCTCCTCTGCCATGGGTCTGCCACCTCACAAAGTAGTTCTCCCCACTCGGTTATGCAATTCACTCCGAATCAAATCGAACAAGTAGTCATCATGCCTCAACCAGCTACAAGGTCACCATAATCCATATGCTCGCCTCCGAGAGGATCCTCCCCACGAGCCACTGGACGATAATCCAAGTATCACAAAGTCCCACGAAGAAGTATCACAAAGGACCGCCTCATCATAGGGGTCTTAACGCAATAGTCGGTGTGTCAATCAGACGCCCAGTTCGTGAGTTATTATCCTCTTTGTTCCGGGGGCCCGGTTTTTTCGTATACGAACCAACCCGGCTGTATCTTAACTATACCTCGAACTCCCATGGGGTATACTCAAAGAGATGGCTATGCTCCAAGAGTACCAGCGTTGTTGACGTTTCTTCAAATGGATGTCATGTGCCAAAGATATGGCCCATGAAGGTAATGGGCTAGTAATGAGCCCGAGTCCGGTATGACCCGGTCTGACCAACTCAGGCTAACACAAACTGGGCCGACCTAGTCTGGGTCGACCCGGTCAGACTCGCTGGGACTGACCTGCCCATTGGGTGAGTCATCCCACAATGTTTTGTCCCGGTCCCCTGGGCACGGCCCAGCGGACCGTGATGGTGGTTCGGCACGATAGTTGCCACGTAGGCGGCTCGGTAACTCGGCCTGGGAGACCGGGCTGGTTCGACCAGTGACACTGTGGGGGCGTCGCGGGCCGGTTCAGTAGGCCGTTGACTAAGAGACTAGCGGGCAGACCGCATGGGGAGCGGGTGGGCCGGCTAGTCTCCGGCTGGCCGCGGGTGCACTGGGAAGGGCGCGGCTGTGCCAGAAAGGATGCCAAAATCCAGGCAGCACACGGGGGCGCACCGGGTAGCACGACAGGGCGCCACAGGGGCGTTGGTGTGCGCCGGGCAGACAGTTGGCAGGGGCGTTGGGCAGGACGCCGGCAAGGGCGCGGGGTGCCAGTCCGGCAGTGTAGCACGCCTGGGGGTGCCAGGCTACGCCGGCTGGGCACCGGGTGTGCCGGCAGGGCGCCGCGGTTGCGCCCGTAGGGCGCCGCGGGTGCGCCAGCCGCACGCCGGTAGGGGCGTGGGGCACCGGGTACGCACCAGGGGGGCGCGGGGGTGGCTTAGTTCATAGAGGTCTCGGGTAGCACGACCATTGTTCACCACCTTTGTCGTCGTCGCCTCATTGCCATGCCATCGTGGAGTCATTACAAAAATAACAACGAAGGGGTTAGGCCACGTTGGTTTGGCCCAGAACCTCCGTATTTAGGGTGGTAGAAATAGGTTCTCGCAAGTATGAAGCACAACAACCACTGTTCTTCATTTTGAGAGAAAAGAAGAACATGGGAAAGGTTCGTCCTTTAAATAAAATTAAAACCCCTACCTCTTGCTCGTCTCTCGTTGGCGGAGTCGCGAATGAAAGACGATGAAGACCGTCGTTCTTCGCGTCTGCCACACGTCCCTAATTCCGAGCTGCGTCGGTTTGTTGACGATGTTTCGGAGGATAGGTTTCTAGGGAAGGAAGGTCGAAGAATAATTCAGTGGAAGATATTATTTTGCATTCTTCAAGTTCTTCATTGGAGAGGATATGATTTCCCC
The DNA here is from genome assembly GCA_963277665.1 of Viscum album. Lineage (NCBI taxonomy): Eukaryota > Viridiplantae > Streptophyta > Magnoliopsida > Santalales > Viscaceae > Viscum > Viscum album. Next base: position 2,052,439,783 of record OY728119.1, read on the forward strand.
AAGTGTTGGGCATCGCAATACTTTACCAGTGCTTCGTTGCTTGGTGAAGCCATCCCAAAACCTTCTCCCAAGCTCCCTATACATAGGAGAGGGGGAGAGGTATGTAACCATAATGGAATTTATGACATTTCATTTATTTGGAACATTCCTAAATTCCAACGATGTGGTTACTTAATTTAAAAAGGGGCCGGGCGAGTTAAATTGCACTGGCGCAATTTAAGAGGTGATTTGGCACAACTTAAGAGTGGAGTATGCCAAGAGTTTTCCCACACATAGAATGCGTCAAAACATATGACATGAATTAATTTTATGTTGACACATAAAATTAATTGACAACAATTAATTTCACATCGACACATAAAATTAAATCACATCAATTAGTTTTTACGTTGAACCATAAAATTTACTGACAACAATTAATTTTACGTCAACTCAAAAAATTAATTGAGACCAATTAATTTTACTCGACACATAAAATTAACTGACAACAATTAATTTTACGTCGAACCGTAAAATTAATTGAGTGCAATTAATTTTATGTCGACATATAAAATTAATTGATGGAGGGTTTGAGAGGTTTCCTCTCCTTCCCCATTAAATGGGAGGTTAGGGTGTGGCGGTTCCACCACCAACTCCCAAGTGAAGCTTCTAACCACTTTATCTGCACTGCAAGTGTTTAACAAAATAAAATAAATTATTCACTTATTTTATTTTATTAACCCACGTAAAACCCCAAAAACTAACTTTCATACCCGATCGTCCACCGTTGAGGTGAAAGTCTTATTAATTGAATATCGTCACTGCGAGTTCAACGGTGCCCTCAGAATTTGATTCCGAGAACCGGCTCAAATGTTATAAAACGCCGCTCATACGTTTACTGAACATACCCGAAAAAAAGTTTAGAAAATTATTATCAGTCACCCTCGACCCAGTGCGGTCAAGGTTAGGATTTTCCTAAGAGAAACACACCCCAATGAACTCAACGGTACTCTCGGATTTTCAATTCGAGTTACCATTTAGATTTTATGAATTTTACAATAAAGTAATTGTCACTTAATTATGTTATTTACGTCCAAAAACTAACTTTCTCGGGTGGATCGCGCCGGCCAATGTTAGTATCTTCCTAAAGGAAGCATACCCTCACGAGTTCATCGGAGGTCTCAGATTTTTAATCCGAGTTACCGTTTGTGATTTATAAGCATTTGAAAAATAAAATAACTTTTTTAATTATTTTATTTAAGGTTATGCCATTTTTGGGTTTTCTCACAGGAGGAATGTGCTGACTAAACTTAAGTCATGTCTAGGGTAAAACCACCATCCTGAGCACAATGGTGTCCTCGGATTTCTGATCCGATTAACCATTTAAGAGTTATTCCACTTTTTCAGGAAAACTGCTTAAGCGTGTTAATTTAAGCTTAAAAAAACTTCAGAAAATTTTTATGGGCACACCGGGCCTCAGAATCAGGCACTGTCAGAAACTGCGTACTCATAAAATTTCAAAGAATTTAAGAAAAAAATTACCTTGAAATTTACGGGTCTTTACATAGGGTGAGGGTCTTTCATGAGTAGTACTCCACTGTTGAAACTAGGGAACAATTCCTCCTTTACGAGGTTGTACTCCCCCATCTCCGGGTAGCATCGGGGTACGGGTCCTCTATAGGATTTGGAGATCCCTCAACTCTAGGAATCTATGAAGAGCGGGCCTCTCCACTTGATGTGAATGATATCTTGTAAGGGGATAGGTATCCCTCGATGGACTGAGGCGCGAGTCAATCCATACAGGTGAGGGGCGGGCCTCTCCACTAGGGTTTCTTTATTCTTGCGTTGGATGCAAGACGGTGATGACTAGACCCCTAGGGTCGGGAACTAGAGCTAAAAACATTACTTGATGTAATAATCTTATACTTACTATTTCCAATATGTCATAATCCTATACTTCCCCTTGATAGACATATACTTACTATTTCCTTTGTGTCGTAATCCTATATCATGCTTCGTTTCAATTTTCGTTTTAATATTAAATTAAATTCCTCCACATATATAAATTGAATATTGATAATTTGATTCCATATTTGAAATCTAGAGGTCTAAATTTTGTAAATAGGTCCCTTTATTATTATGAATATTATCTATAGTAAATATTATCTCTCCAATGTTGATCTATATTGTTGAACTCAAAGAGTGTGATTGGTGGGACTGGTACCATATATAACTCTCCAATGTTGAATATTAAAAAATTGATTCCATATTTGAACTCATAGAGTGTGATTGGTGGGCCATGAACTATATATTTCCAATTAATTGGAGAGATATATATGTATGAACTTGTGGAGTGTGACTCGTGGAGTCTAATTGGTGGGCCTGCTCTAAACAATCCTGTGACACCTCAGTTGCTCCTGTATGGAGTGTCCCGCACCTCAGTCAGTCGAGGGAGCACTATCTCCAACCAAGGTATTGTTCACATCAAGAAAATAGTAAGTATAAGATTATGACACCAGTTTATGACATGAAGTATAGTATCATTAGATAAAAGCATTACCTAGTGTATTGGATAGGTATATAGGATTTCCCACGGGGTAATGTTTTTATCTCATGATATTACATGTAATAATTATTATCCTTAATGTTTTTATCTCATGATATTCGTTGTTTGTAACCCACACTTCGTGTGCACCATACATGTAATATCATGGGATAAAATCATTAACCAGGGCATTGGAGAGCTATATAGTTCCAGGACCACTAATCACAGTCATATTATATATATTCTTTTGTTTTCCACATAGGTCATACATCATAAGAGACCCTTTCATAAATTTAAATCACACAATTAATAATTTTGGGTCACATACATGGAATTACCAAAACAAATTAAGTATATTTCTATCTAGGGGAATACCCATGAGTGGAAATGATAATGGGTATTCACTACACAAATGTTTGGCATGGAAAATCACAAGATAATTTTTGTTGCATAACGTGTGTACATAATGATTAATGGAAGTGTTTAATTAGAGTGAAAGTTGATATCTCATTACCTAGAAATAAAATGTATAATAAAAAGGAATTTAAGAATATATACCAATATAATAAATTTGAAATCAAATAGCATAATCCAAACAAATTGTATGAATAATTCTGGGGAGGGAATCCCCTTACCTAAGAGGGTGTTTCTAAAATCATAGGAGGATCTTCCCAAGAGCTTGGTAAAAACGTGGCAGGGATCTTGAGAGTGGTAGGGAGAGGAAATTCTTGATGAATATTTTTTATAGAAGATTAGTGGGAGGTTTGGTGGGTTCTTAATAAATAGAGGGGAATTCTTTTTTAATTTTTAAATATAGGTTTTGGACTATATATGATAAATTAATCAAAACCAAAAATCCTTCCCCTGGATTTTACCCATGATTAATTCCAAATATGACTGGTTTTAAATATTTTATAATACCAAGAACAGAACATATAGCCCAAATGGCCTAAAGGCCTTCATTTTTATTGATTTTTGATATCCCCCCTTTCAAGGGATAAGGTGGAACCCTTACAAGGCCCATAGGTTCAGAGATTACATATTTCGTAGGCTTAGGAGATTACATGACCCGAAGGTCTTAGGGAATTCAACCAAACTATTTACAAGGAACTTCCCCTCCCCAATATCTGCATCATGATAATATCTATCCACCTTCACATGACTGTTTAGCTAGGCTTCCTGTGCAAGCTCATGTTGGTCTCGATGGCAAAGCCATACCCTCTCATTCTAACAAATCCATTTGGCTCTTCTCTGGTGATTTCACCTGCCGTGAATCCCATTCTGTGGCTGCTTCTTTTTTTGTAGTGTGTCTGGGGGAAACTTCATGAGACCCGAAGGGCTTGAGTTGGCCCAAAGGTCTTAAAGGTGGCCTGAAATCCCTACTAACCTGAAGGCCTGGGTGGCCTGAAAGACTTTAAGGATTCCAAGCCCAAACCGGTGGCCCAAGGTGAATAGTTCCATCTGCGATAGTACCAAACAGTACCTACTACAGTAACTGCTACAGTGCCTGTTACAATACTCGCACAGTGTACAGTTCTTCTACAGTACCTGTACAGTGTACAGTCCGCTGCAGTACCCGCACAGTGTACAATATAGCTATAGTACCAGAAATATTCCTCTACCTAGTTTTGAACCTAGTAATTGTGGATCCACTTAAGGATACCTCACCAACTGGGTTGAGCCTTATGTGAACATATAAAAATAATACCTCTTTTGATGTGTATTTGAGTCATGTTTAATAGGAATTGATTTTAAAACATTAAAAATATTATACAGGTTTTTGAGGATTCATTTTGTTTTTATAAAATTAATTTATTAGTATAAAAATAAATTATTTTAAATTATAAATATTTATTTTCTAGTGGATATATTTTTTGGAATTTATTACATCATTTTTGGTTCATTATGATGTCATAATAAAGACCCTATATTTATAGCGGTTTTAATTTTTACAAAAAATGACCTATATAAGATAGTTATGAAAACATAACCCTTGGATATTGTTGATGTGTTTATTTAAAAACATTATTATGAAAATAATATTATATATATGAGAATTTAAACTTCAAATAAAAATTATCATTTAATGAAAAATAATTGTTTTTGTGAAAATAATAGTTTTTGAAACCTTATAAATATTATTTTGGACTTCCCTAAATTATATTATCTTTTTTCTAAAACTATTATTAAATATTAATATTATATGAAAATAAAATTTAATTTAAAATTCATAAATTTATAACAAAATTATAAATTAAAATAGTATATTTTACAAAAATATAATTTTGTTTTCTGTGTCTGAAAAACATTTTTTCATCAACACACACAAAATTTTAAAAAGGTATAATTATTTTACTAAAGGAAAATCTTCAAATTCAAGTAACATGGGTCTAGATATGTAACCCCTTATTACATAAGTGTAATCCCTATAGGTAAGGTGTATGATAATGGGTCATTATTGTAGTTGTTCGGTAGACACTATTTGTGTGGTGATATTGATATTCATTAACTTATTCCACTAGTAGTTTCATTCATTCATAGAATTTAGTTGTAGAATTAGAGCTTTGGATTAGTCCAAATAAAATCCTATTGATGTTATATCCCTTATATTCTCTAACAATTAGGATTTATAGGGTAAAATTTCATTGTTTAAGGCTACCTATTTTTCCATCTATGTCAGTTAGAAATTATCAAAACCCAGAATATATTCAAATCATAATAGTCACAATTGAATTGATTTATTTTGAATAGATATAATGATTAATTATATTTAAAATCAATCATTCTATATGGTTATAAAATAAACAATTTACTTCATTTTTTTATAAATATATTATTTGATAATTCATTTATTAATTCGAAGAATGAATTTCATTTATAATTTTTTTTGGTTGTTACGGATACAAATAATATCCAGGTGATAGTCACTGGATTACTGTCTATAATATTAATAAGTACATAAGTTAATGTAAGGATATATTCATGGTATTTTGAGTTGAATTTAATATTATTATAAATGGTTGAACTTATGTAAGTTTTCAATATACAAAAATTTGATATGATATTTTAATTTTTTTTTGACAAAATAGTTGATTTAGAAGTTAGATGAGTTATAAGTATACCACTATAGAGAACTTCAAAATTGATATAGAGTACACTAGTACATCAGATACTACAAATTTACATGTTTGGATAATGTTTTTACTCAATTATATTGTGTTTTTTCCAATTATTAAATGAGATATTGGGATTTACTATGGAAATAGCAGTGATGTCACCCAGGACAAGAAACCCTAGCCTCACTAATGGACCAAACACGTCCTCAAAAAATTCTATATATTTTGAGAGATATTTTAGAGTATAGATGTAAATAACAATTTTATGGCTAAAAATTATTATATATTTTATCTATTAAACCCCCATTAGATTATTAAAAAAAATAAGTGTCATGTTGAATTTTATGGTATTAGATATCTGAGAGAATGGTTTTAATGGTTGTAAAATGTTCCAAGATTTTATAATAAATCCAATCTCAAATTTTCATTCATTCATGGGTGATGTATTTATAATAAATGAATAGTTGAATAATAATAACCCTACAAATTATGACATAGAGTTTCACCTAGTTTATGATAATTCAAGAGTAATTTGGGTTTTGATGATATGTCAATATTATTTTGAGTAGAATCATAAATCTGATAAAAAGAGTTGATGCATTTCAAAGATTACTCTCATGTGAAAATATGAAGTGATGTATTACCTAAAAAACTACTAAAATAATATAACATGGAATATCATACGATCCTTGATAGAAATTTTTTTATAATTATTGTGAATCCTCGTTACCTAAGGCTGAAAAGATACTATCCATGTAATCCTTTAAACATTGATACCTTTATTACACCAATAGTGAGGATGAGCTAGGTTTTTTTTAGAGTACATAATTTATTGAGTTTGAACAAGAATACTTCCAAATGAATGATGATTGAATTAAATTGATGAAATTCCTAGAATTTATTAGTAGAGTGACATATAATTTAATAAACTACCAGGATAGATAACATGTGATGTATTCATTTAGACTACTTAGTCTATTTTAAATAACCATGAATATATGAGCTGACCTATACTATAAATACATGTTCCATGTCTAGTTCTCACTCTACATTAGAGAAAAGTGGATTATATAAGTATATATATTATATATATGATGTATCATATAGTGGTAAAGATCATACAGAAATATGAGTGTGTTTTATTGTGATCACACCAGACCCCTTTAAAGATTGAGTATCAATGATTTTTTCTAAAGGATACTATTTTCTTAAATGCATGGATATTTTTATTCACAATAACTTCTAAAAAATCACATAGCTTCAAATAGTTATTTCTGGGATAGATGATCAAATTTTATATAATTTATTTTTTCTATAATTAATTGAGTTTAATAAAAGAAAATCTATACGAGTTTTGATGAATTTACAAGAATCTATGATATTTCTCTTAAAGATCAATTGTGATTTTAGTAAAATTGTAATTCTGATTGATATTCACTAAAATAGATGATTTATATTGTACAATCCATTTATATCATATTAATAGATATTAATATGATACATATCATAGGCTGTGATTTGGAAATTTTATAGAAGTTATAGATATGTAAATTTTGTATAGTATGATATATCATATGGACTATTATATATGACATCAGGTTCATGGGAACTTTTACCAATTACCAATTATTTAAAAATTGTTTATAAATCCACATGTTTATTCATTTAGTATATGAAAAAAATATTATGATCATCCAAACATTAAATGATTGTAACACTCCAATAGGTATGTTTTATGATAATTTATATCATCTTCCAAAAATTGGAATCCAATGCTCATCTCCTTTAAATAATTTTAAAGAACCAATATATGGTTTAGATCCTTAAATTGGGTAGTTTATGTGACTCTATCTTAAAAACATAAATCCTTATTCCTTTGTTGTTCATTGTTTTTCTTTCACAATAATTTTCTAGAATTCCATTAGAGTTTGAGGGATTCACTATTATTATATGATGATTTCAATGGCTGGTGTAATACTTATGGATGTGAGATTCATTTGACATTATCTATGCGATATTAATTAAAAACAATACAATTATATTATTTAGGGATAGATCATAATGGATAGGTGGCATGATAATTTTGTTTTATATTCTTAATTTTCATATTGACTTGTTGATGATAGATCTAGAAATTTAATTTTTTTCTTCTACTGTGTTGTAAATGAAATGGTCCAATAAAATTTGTCACATGTTAACCAATTGTGATGATGATGTAATGTATTGTTGTGATTTTTTGATATGGTATGTGTTAGTTTCTATGGCATGTTATGGATTTTTAGTGTGTTATAATGATGATGATTTGGTTTTGGTTGTGGTTGTGATGTCGTATATGGATATATTCTTGTGTTTATATAAAGGTGTTAAAAATATAAGATATATATTGTTGGGGTATGAGTGAGAATTATTCATTTGTGTAATATTTCATTGGTACCTTCTTGATATTTTTTTATTCTATGTTGTTATACTTGGATGTGATATTGGGGGAGTTTTATTTGTTTTTTGGATGGTTCTTGACCTAATATAGGTGATGAATTTTTTCTGTTGTTTATTCATTGGGAAAATATTGCGCTTTCTCACCCATATATTCATACATAAATATATATATACATATATTCACACACAAATATATATATATATATATATATATTATAGGGTTCCCTGATGGAATTTGTGATCAAGATAGATTGTGCAGATCATTGGAGCATACATAGTCTCTATCTTAAGATATTCATATAACATTTTATTTTAGAAGCCTTTTATTTTGAATGAAATTTATATTAATTGTTTATGGGGTTTTATAATAAATTGTATTTATTTTATTTTTGGTTTTATCTAATATTCAATGAATTATAATTGTAATTCCACCCAGATTTCTGTGTTTTATACCATGTGTTCTCATCTCTAAATCACGACCTATTAGAGATGGGATAAGGGAGGTCATACACATCTTCACTAATAGGATAGAAGGAATTATACAAAGGGTGAATTATGAACTATAGTCAAATATCCCAAAATTTATTTCAAATTTTTATTTAACTAATGGTTGTGTGGATTGATCTTCCATCCTCTTTCCATGTGAAATTTATCGATCCATTCCCCGATGTGCCTTTTTTAATGAATTGTTCCATGAATATCACGATTTTAGAGCTGGACTTCTATATTACCTTATGTGAGTGTTTAAAAATTCTAGAGGATGGTCAATAGTACCAATGATCAATAAGAAATTATTGGGAAAACATTTCTTTCATGAATCGGCATACAATACCTAAAAAATAATACCCTACATATATGTCTTATACATTTTACCCAACATCATTATACAAAACATTAATTAAAATACAAAATAAAAATAACTACATGTCATATATCTAAAATATAAGGAAAAAAATATACATGATTTCAAAACGTGATTTGTATATTAAACTAAAAAATAATAAAATAAAAATTATGTTTTATGAGGTAATTTATATAAAATAACTAAGTTGTATCCTAGAGATCTTCATATCATGAAAATCAAAAATGATGAAAATAAGTGAATTTATGGTGCCACCACTCTAATTAAACATCACATGAAAACCATACCTATCAAATATTAACCATCATAAAACAACATATCCATTAACTTTACCTATATACAAATAACAAAATCTATAGGAACACATGGAGTGTACAAGTTAGATATGAATGTATAACTCAGAAGAATTTAAAAAATGACTCCAACAACCTTTCATCAATGTAAAAAAGTATATACATACACTAGTTTTAATGATAAAGAATTGAAATACCCGAACCTAGTAACATAATAAACCATATGATAAATATTGGATTTAATAAAATTATAATGAATAATAACATAACATTCTATAAACATGAATCTCCAGTGGAATTATTGGTTTCCTTTTCAGCTGTTTTCCTTTTGTTTGGTTGTTTAATTTTTCAATTCTCCATTTGTTTTATGTCAATGGGTTGCCAGGTTTGTTCTTGGAAATGGTCATGTCTCTCTATGGAGGCTCTAAGAGGCTTCTACTATTCCCTCCCTTTGTGTGACATCTCTCCTCCCCAAGTCGGCAGTCTGGGGTGGTGGTTATCAAGGAAGCTTTGGGATGTGTTTTTTGAGTGTATTCTGGTTCTCTATGAGGTGAAACATTCATTCAGTGGTGAATTGTGATGGAATAAGATATGTTGGATGAATATGTGGTGCCCATGAAAGTGAGAATCAAAGGTAGCCATGGTTTTATTTCGGATTGGTTTTAGATCTGTGTGAAGGTGGTTTTCTTATATATTGGTGATACTATTTGGCAACATAGATGGTGTGTCAACTATGATGGGGGAGAATATTTCCTTGAAAAAGGCGGGTGGCAGCTCTGTACTGGTTCAAATTATTGAAAAAAATTCTTCGATAGTTGGCTATGATGGTGTTAGGGTGTCCACAACAATGAGTGGAAATCATGAAGTATGCAATAAGATTTTCCATAACATGATGATCAAGATCTCTTAAGGTTTCATGTGTGGAATTCATTTTTGAAACATGAGGTGATGTGATCGATATGATGATGTTGGTGTGGTGGGTTTCGAGGTCCCCTGTGATGTAGATGAAGGTGGATAGCTTGTAGTTCGAAGATTGATTTTCGTGGTATTTCTGAATTTTGGTGTTGAATTTTGAATGTCAAAATCATGAATTATGAGGGAGGTTTGTAGTGTGGATGGGGGTTATGCAGGAGCTATGTGGAACCTTTGTTCAGTTCCCACTTATCCATGAAGTGGTGTTTAATAAATTCATAAAAAATTTATTGTGGTTATCACATTCAGATAATGAACCATAGAATCTATCTCCCACTAAAATGCATCTTTTCATCCGACAGGTCTAGAATTCTACTTCTACTAGCATAAGATTCATTCTTTCACTTTTCATATTTTCCTATATTTTCTTATTTGAACATAAAATGATGGACATGAATAAACATCAATCAATGGGCCACCACATATTTTAATAGCCAAATTTAATATATATATATATATACATTTATCTATATTACTATGAAGATTCATCCAATAAGTGAGAGTAATTAAATAGAATAATGAATTTAGGTATATGTCATTTAGACTATTTTACCAAGTCCAAACCACTATAATAAAGTCTTATTGGATAACTATAAGTAGTAGGAGTAGTAGTAGTACTTGTACTAACAATTATAAGAATCTATTAATTATGTGGGGGTAAAATTATATGAAATAACCCCCCCCCCACATAGGGGTAATTATATCAGGCCAACCCTACATAATAATTTATCACCCACCTACAATTACACCACGTTATTATATAGGGAATTGATGGAATGAGTATAATGGACTGAAATGTTTACAAAGAGGGACTACAGACATGAAAAATGGGACCCATTGAGTCTATTTTTAGTAGTTTATAACATTTGTATAGTGCCTACTAAAATAACCAATGCAATTCCTTCTATATAAACTCTTATATTTCTTCTTATAACACCCAAGTAACTCCTGCAAATGTCTTAGTTTAGTAAACTGGGAATTCTCCACTTTTCATATTCAAACTTGAGTTTCTTTTCTACTAATTCATAAATCAATACCACTGGGATATTAAAAATAATAATGAAACCAGTATCCAAAATTTCATTGGGCACTACACCTAAAATAAAATCATTCTATTAGTTTAAAATTAAATCAATACCCACAACTAAGTCTTAGTCAACAATTATATACCAAAAAATTATTAATATATTAAATTCACTCCATATAAGGACATGTCCTTGAAATAATATAATATTGTTTTTAAATAAATAGTTAACTTTATAACACTTTGAGGATCTTTATGATTTATTATTTTTTATAATTAGGTCATAAATGTAAAATAATATATTCATACCTTAAAAAATGGTCACTCTACACAGTTTCCATTATTTTCACAATTGATAACATCTAAAAAGAAAAACATTTTTTTTTCATGAAAAATATTCATTATTTTCAACATGACTTCATCCGGGTTCCTACTAATCCTTGATCCATGTGAATTTTTTTTTAAATTTAGGAAGAGAAAAAAATTTAGAATGTGATATATAAAAAATGGATAGAAATCCATTGGTCAAATTCAAACCCATTAGATCTTCTAAGATATTTTTCGAATATTATAAAAATCATTTAGCTCAAATAATCATTTACTAATACATTGAATCATAATTAAATCTCAGAGTTTATCATAAAAATCTTTACAGGAAAAACTAAAGAAAAAAAAATTAATCATGAGGCTTTATAAAAATAACATGAAAAACTAGGAAAACGTTTTATTCAAAACATATATATTTACCTTTAAAGGGAACAATCATTATTTTAAATAAAATATTATTAACTTAGCTTATTAAATCAAAATATTTCTATAAACACTCATTGCAGAAATGATCTAAGACATGAGTTGATCACCCAACTCATATCCTTAAAATATTATTAAAGATAAAGGGCATATTAGTTTACACATGAGGTGTATTGAGCTTATTTTATCTATAAATGAAGGAAAAATCATACATTCCATTGTATGTATGTCAGTGAAAAGTAATATAGGTGCCTAGGGAAATAATTATCTTTGAACCCATACTAGAACCCTTAAAAATATAATAACATACATTATTAATTAAAAAATATTTGTCCATAATACATAATAATTTACCAAAATATTGGAGAGGTATATAAGGCTCACCCTTTTCAATACCCAAATATATTAAAATAATACCTATACTCGATAGCATACAAAACACGTCACACCGAGCATAAATAAATTGTGAAATAATATTATTTTAAATATATTTATTATATCAAGGATGCTGAATTGGTGGGTATGAATTAGAGTAACAATATTATAATATATATATATATAATTTTAATACTCAATAAAACATTCATGATTATTTACTGGGAAATAAGCACTCAAATTTTATTATGATCATTTTATGCATCAAAAATATTTTCTCTCCAAATATGGTTTTTAATTCATTATGTGAGAAAATATTATAATTAATTTCTAATATTTTTAGGATTTATATTCAATATGATGGATATAATTGTTTAAATTATCAAATTAAAATTATTTTAAGGTTAAATTCTAGTATTTTTCTAAAAATATTAATTTTTCTACGAATATTGAGAAATATAAATTTTTGGAAAAAAACCATTTCATTTTATTAAAAAGTATCATTATACATTGAATTTGAGATTAAATAAATAAAATTATTATTTAATTTTTTATAATTATATTAATAACATTTGAATCTTAATTTTTCTTGAATTTGTTATAAACTCATTTTTTGGGCTTTAAAACACATTTTTCATAAAAATATTTTTCATTGCATTTTACAAATTTATATTAAAATTTATTTCTAAAAATTTAGGAATTTAATAAATAAAAATATTTCCTCTATTTGGAATTAGGAGGTTCTTATATGGAAAATATGACCTTTTTATTTTGGGACCCTATGAATAGTAACCTTCATAAATATTTATCTTCTCAGTAAGGGTAAATCAAGTAATTACGGTTAAAAATAATGTGGAAATAACTAAAAATATCTATAATACTTTAATTTATTTATTTTTGGATAATATTTTAAACCATATCAATCATAAATTCAAATATATAGAATTTTGGTGTGATTTTGATTTCATAATGACTTATATTATTTTGTGTAAAGGAAAATTCCAAAAATATCACTCTATTGCTATTAATTTCACATATATTTTCATTAGAATTTTTTTAATAATAATTTAAAATATATGTTTAAAAAATGTATATTATAATTCTGTACGAGTATTTATGTCATTCACGTCAAAATATGAGAGTTGTTCGTAAATGACATTAATAGTATTTTATGTCAAATAATATTTTATTAAATGTTTTAAAATTCCTAAAAATATGATTTAAATCATTATAAATTTATTGGTCACTTTATATTTTATTGTAAATATCTTGACTGCTAAATATTAATTTTTTTGATATCGTGATAATCGTCAAAAGGGTTAATAATAGGATTAAACTAAGAGATAAGTGTGATAAAGTCCCCTAAAACTATACTAATTATATTATATTGGATTATTTTTACTCATTCTATATTATAAATATTTCAATTTGGTTCAAATTTCCAATGAAAATTATTTTATATTAATTTAATAAATTATGCAATTCCAAGAGTGCCTCACCGCTAACTTATAAAAGGTGACATCTCTCTTATGTTCCTCCCATATATTGAGAAGTATAGCTCAAATGAGGAAACAAAGCCCCTTAAAAACCATAATCAATATTATCTTGAGGTTTTTATCTCATAAATATGCCAAACAAGAAGGACTGTGGTGTTATCCAATGGCGGGTTTCCAAAGAACAAGTACAACTCTTAACTGAGTGATATAATTTTATTTGTTCTTATACCTCATTAGTATATTAATATATATTAACATAAGTGTCACTAATATAATTAAATTTTATTTTAACTATGGAATTACCCTTTTTAGACACCTTTTTTATCAAATGCGGAATGAAAACCTCTTCTACTTTTATGTTTAGACTACCACCTCCATGAAAAAAGGGGTATCATTTTCCATCTCCACATAAAATGGTTTTCTATAAGGATGGATTTAATGTATATAAATATTATATTCATGAGATAATTTTTATTTTTAAAATATAATATATAATCTATTTTTTTACCCATCCATATATTGTAAAATGGGAGCACTATTTATGTGTACTTGTGGATTACCACCTCTACGATGTAATGTGATTCATTTCTAATGTGCATATTAATTATATGGTTATAAAATTTTATTTAATTAATAAAAATGATAAATAATTCCTAAATATTATTCTATATATGATTTAATGATTACATTTTTTATAATGGCTAATATACTAAAAAAATTAGTTATGAACCAAACATATTCAAATAACTTATCATGGACTTACGGATAATGTAATTAAATTATTCATTAAAATAACTGAAATAAATAGTTTAATTATAAGTAATAAACAAATAAAATGGTAATTATTCAATTAAATAATCAATATATATCAATTATAAAGTATTTAAAGAACAAACTTAGCAAGTATAGACTCAAGGATAGGGGTTTCTTAACTAATGTTTTATTCATCAGGTTATACTTTTACTTAATTTAACATATTTTTCAATATTATGAGTGAAATATACTATTATTTTATTTATTTTTATTTCAACTTGTTTAATTATTTTAAAATAGTTACACATAATCACATTAAAGGTTGATTATAACTTCATCTATAGGATCATTGTAAGGATTACACATCTCAATATTGATTCTTGGAGACATATATTATATTATAAACTTATATAATTTAATAAGGTGCTTATAATTCCAATTGAGATATTAAATCAATAATGAATCCATTATAATGATATTTAATGTTCCACTAATGTCAACTCTTTCGTGATAGATTGATTTATCTTTAATAGAAATTTAAAATGTTTCCAGGCTCTAAATTTATACACATTGAGATTTAATTCATGTTATACATCATGATTTATATTATTTGGTGTGCCTATATACCCTGAAATGTGTTTTAAAATATTATATCATTCAAATTATGGGTTTTTTATAATCATTTTATACTCCTTCATTCAATTTCTTGTTCATTCAATTATTACCCAAGTTGAATGGGTTTCTCATCTCAAACTTCCTTCTTTGATATATATTTTCGTTAATGAACATGAATTTATTTATATGGTTCATATAATTACTCTTAAAATTTAATACCTTGAATCCTTTTATAATAATTAAATTTTTTGTTTCTTCTAATATGGTTTCATGCAATGGGTTTTTTGTTTTAATAGTTTGTAAATTGTTTTTCATTAATATGTTTCTTTAATGGGTTTTTAGAATTTTAACTAAACTCTTTCACCATGTTCTTTATCTTATTTAAATAATGTTATATTACAGTAATTAATGATTTCATAAAGTTGTTTTTTATCATGTTTTACCTTATTTCAAAAAGGTTATAAAATGAATTTTCTAAATGTCTTTTGACAATCCTTACAAAAGTTTGAAAAGAGTGTTTATTTTTAACGTTTACAATATGAACAGATTTTTTAGCCATCATGACCATTTTTTCTTTGAATATTACTATTTATGTTTCAGTGGTTATTTTAAAATAAAATAATTTTCAGAATGTTTTTTTTGAATTTTTAAATTTTAAGGATACTAAAAAAAGGGTATTTTCACTTGTTTTCTAATAATCCTTTTAAATGATCTTTTAAATGAATTTTCATCTATGTAAAAATACTATAATGATTCATATGATTCCCTTGGAATATTATATTAATATTCCATTCTCTTATTTTCCTTGAATGGTTTATAATGATGTTTTGAATTCATTTTTAAGAAACCATCTTCTTTTTCATGAGTAAATCAATTTCTGAAATTTTGGATGAAATACAAGCATGCATTTGATTTTTTCATGATATAGTACATGGAAATTATTTATGACTATGGGATTGGGGATTGAACCAAATACCTAAGGTAAACTGTCTAATATGTGATGGGTGGGTCTAATATATCCCTCTAACGCATTGTGTTTTGATATAAAGTTAACCAATTATAGGTTTCTCAAATGTGATTGTTTGAATTTACCATGTTGGTAATTCCATCAATAAGAGTGATTATAAGGGTCACAAGATAATTATGTTCTAAGATACCAATTTGATATCTCTATTATTTTATGAGTTCTGATGAATCATTTTTCAATTATTATTTTCATAGAGCTCATGATTGTTTACTAACAAGACTCTTATCATATGTTAAGGCTTTATGCCATGTATCATGACTTATGATACAAGTTTTTATGGGTATTAATTATAATATTTTATTATCATTAAAATTTATCATTTCATCATGCCATTATGTTAATATTATTAAATATAGTTTTATTACTTTTGTTTACCCATAGTATGCATTTGACATCACCTTTCTTATGTCTTCCATTTCCTATGGTTATGAAGAATGATCTTAAAAAATTATATCAAGAAAGGTATCAAGTGAGAATAAATTTAGGAGAGATTTTGAATACCTAATTTGGATTAATAAAATATGGGAATGGTGTAAGAAATACTAATTGGAATTCATGGGTATTTTTATGTTAGAGTATATCCTAATTCACTAAAACTCTAAACCAAATTATTCTTTGAGAATATTATTTATCTAATATTCCCATTTTATGTTATAATATTTGAATGGATGAAATTAGAAAACTTTTAGAAGATTAAAATCTATACATTTAAATATTATGTTTTAGGAACTGGTTTTCACAAGTTTGGTTTAGTTTTCATTACAGTTTGTATGAGATATGGGTTTAGATAAAATTAGGTATTACATTTTTTTTCAGGTGAGGTTAACTGAAGATTTATAGATTCCATTATGTGTTTATAATTTTAATGTTAAACATATTTTTAAGGTCATATAAATATAATTTTAAGATTAAATTGATTTGGTTTTTGATACAGTTAATGATATATTGGAATGTTTTTTATTAGGTGGAGGTATACAGAACCCTTTGATATAACATGAATGACTATTTCAGAAGAACACGAATATAGTTTGAGGTGTAAGTTGAAAGGAAAGGTAAAACATTAATGATAAACAAAAAGTGTAATATTTATTTTTTTAAGGTTAATTGGGATAAAGTATTATTTATTAATTCAATGATATATATTGAATCATTGGTGTTATTATTGAATTTTGGATATTGATGTATTAACTATTTATAAGAAGGTTTATTAACATTGGGTATTATGTTTTTATATGTGAATGATTTTAGTTTTAGTAATAGAAGGAATAAAATATTTCCACCATTTAATATACCTTAGGGATTAATAGAATTTGATTATAGTGAATTAAATATTAATACTCATTATTCGTCGAAAAAGACGACGTGAAGGTGTGATCTTATTGAAAATAGAAACCAATGGATGGAATTTAATTTATAGATTTAATGAAAGTCAAGTAAGTATATTTTATTATGTTAATAGTCTATATGGTAATGATTTTTCAAAAATTGAGGTAAGTGATAGTGAAATAATAATTTTATCATATTACTTATATTTATAATGAATTTATTGTATGTTTCACAACTCTTTGGTTTATTGTTTTGTGTTCAATGTAATTATCATTATCATTAAATCGTGTGTGATGAATGTTCCATGTCACTATCCATAATTATTTAGACATTAATCACTTCCATCAAGTCCTTATATCCACTTCCAACTAATTTTCACTTATTCTGAAACCAATTTATGTTTTAGTCTAGTTTGACTTCTTATTTTTATTTTCCACTCCCTAAATGGATGTTTTATAAAAACTTTTTACGATGTGGGTCTACTATAATGGCATTTAGAAATTTTAAACCATTTATTACCAACTCAAGATAAAATTTAGAGGATTAAATTCATTAAATAGGGGAGAATTTAATTCCATGATATATTAAAATAATTTTATGTTCGATAGCGTACAAGGTATTGAACATCGAGATTAAACGAACAAAAAAATAATATTATCTAAAATATGACTATTATAACCAAGATAGCTTAATTGGGAGGGGGATTAAAATGAGTAAATAAATTATGATATATATATATAATGTTCATACTCATAAAAAATTAATGATTATTGGTTCGGAAAAAAGAACTAATTTTTTTAACTCATTTTATACATCAAATTGTTTTTATAAACTTATATTTTTATTTTATTTTTTGGAATAATTTTCTGATTAATTTCTTCAACATAAAAATTTTATTTTGATAAAAATTGTATCATGTTTCAAATAATCATATTGAAATTATCCTAGAGTGAAATTTTTTAATGTTTCTATAAAAATTAATTATTTAGTTAATGGTGAAGATATTAATTTTTGTAATTATGTCATTTATTTTCATAAATCCCACATTGTGATTTGAATTTGATCATAACTAATATTAATAATTATTTAATAATAACTAATATAATTAATTAAATTTGAATTGAAATTATAATTTTTTTTTATAATTTCATTTTTGGGCTTTGATCGCATTTATCTTAAAATTGTTTTATATTGGGTTTCAAGAATTTTTATTTAAATTTAATTATGAGTATTTGAGAAAATAAATAATGAAAAATCAATTCTATATTTTGAATCATGATGTTTAAATATGGTAAATTGGACCCTTTCATTTTTGGTCACTATGAAGAGTAAAAGTGTTGAATATTTGTCACCTTGGTAAGGGTAAATATGGTATTTAAGGTAAAATTTAATGTTATACGGCTTAAAAAATATATTGAAAACTTGTATTTATTTTACTGTATAATTTATTTTGACATTATCCATAATTATATGAAATATATGGCATTTTTGATTCATTTTCCTTTGATAATGAAATTTATATTAATTTTATTAATGAAATGTTCCAAGATGTCACTCTCTTAGATTAAATTTATATTATAAGTTCACAAATGGGTAAGAATATGTTATGAATGAATATAAATTTATATTTTGAAATTAATAAATTTATTTTTATTATGTTGATTTTAATTTAAACATTTGTTTTATAAATACCATAAATTATTACTCAGTATTGACATGATGATTGTGTAAGCAGTAGAAAAATAAATGTAAATGATTTTAGTAACATAAAAAGTAATCTTTTATGTATTATTTAAGGAGTCAGAAGAAGTTTATTATTAATAATAATTTATTGTTGATGATTATTGACTTTTTTTATAAAGGTAAGCACAATTTATGTTATTATAATAAAATAGAAATGTTTCAATAGAATGAATAAAGGAATTTTACATTAATCCATTTGTAAGTTGGGTAAAGGATCCTCCGGGAGAGAGTTTGAGTAGACATGAAAGTCACCAGCCAGTCCCTTATTTTCAAGGCCCTCAGATAGATAATTGGATTCATGAATAATAAAAGTGATAATATAATTCAGTGAAGAGAGATTATAGAGCGAATTAGACCATCTTGTTTTCAGCTACCATGAAAGATGAATCTGACCAAGTCTGAATTCCTGCACAATTATGGTGGAGTCACATTCAAACCATATAATTTTCCAATTATTTTAGTGTTCCATATAGAAATCATTGATTAAACCAATAATCTCTTCTACAACGGTAGTGGAAAAACCACAAGGATCCTATAGATAATCAACAAAATGGCCAATATGATCTATACAAATAAACCGATAACATATTGGTCTATCATTTCCCTTTTATGAACCATATGAATTACACTTGTACTGGCAAAAAATGGATGGTTCCGGAAGACTTCAAGTGTTCCTGGAGAAGGATTGAAGTTAATAATAATTTTCAGATGCCTTGGAACTATGATCACTTACCAAGTTGTTGTAGTATCCTCCTTTCATCATGTTTTCTTTATGAATTTCTACCAAAAAAATTTCAAAGGAAACCTGAGTATTAAAGTGGGTCAGTTCATAAATGGATTGCTTTCTTCTTCACCAAATGGAATTCACTAGTTTAACACAGGCTACCCTGAAAAGGTTTCTCAGCTGTTGATACATATGTGTGTTAAGAAAAGCAATCAAATAATTTATAAATGTGTCCACATATTTTAGGGATTCAAATAAGCCTTCAACAAGAAGTAATTCTCTATAGGGGTAAGGTATGGAGACCCCTGACCCTGATGGTCTTCATATAACCATTATCCACCATTTGAAGTGAAATCATACTAAGGTAGTCTTCTTCTATAGCATGATAATAGCTGAGAGGGGGTATCCTAACCTAACCCCTATAGAGAATTTGAAGAATTGTTATAGGAATACATTTATTAAGATATATATTTATTTATACTTAATAAGGAATTTGATCTAGTAGATTAACCTCATACTAAATCCAAATCATTTCAAGACATTACCTCTAAACCCCATGTCCATTATTTCAATAGATATTCTGATGTTCAGTTTGAGGGAATTTTTACCCCCCATTGTGGAATTTCAGGGAATTTTTAGACATTCCTAAGTAATGAGGAAACAATCCCAGATGTTTCTTCCTATTACAAATCCAAATTAATTCCAAGAGATGATTCTATCCAACATTTGGGTAAGTCAGCTATAAAGGATTTTTGTAATGACTTTATGAATTGTATTGATAAGAGAAATTGTTCTAAACTGACTGATATCACTTTCACCTTACAATTTTGTGATTAAAGCAATGAATTGGGATTTAAATCCTTATATGATTGATCCACACTTAAAGAAATATGTAAATAGTTTTCAAAATGAAATTAATTGTATTTTATGTAAAATAATATTTTATTAAAATATTTTAACTAAGTAATAATTTTATATGTGGGAATTTTTATTAGCTAATACCTATTATAAAAACCATTATCCATTTTATGATCACTATTTCTTTTCTAGTGACTTACTTGACCACTAAAGAGTAATAAGACTTTGATATCATGGTAATCTTCAAAATGGTTAACATGGGATTAAATTTAATAGATAAAGTTTAAAAAATCTCTTAAATGTGTCCACATTTTATTGAATGAGATTAATTATACAAATAGTAAAAAATATTTGAAATATATAAATTTTGTAAATTTTTACATGAAAATAATTTCCTATTAATTTTATACTTTCAGTTATTCCTAGAGTTCCCCTCCCCTCACATATAAATGGTCACCTTCTCTCCTATATCCCTCATATATTTTAGCACTATATATTATCCAATACCTACCCAAATATATTCCCAACCTTACTCTACACAACCAAGTGGCTTTGGTATCATCATAACACCCACCTATAAGGAATAATGTGTAATACAAAGGTTGTTTTCTAAATAAGAGTTATAACTCTTAACTGAGCATTTTATTTTTATTACCACTTCTAGAACCTTAAAATATTCTTAAACTATGATTTTATAATAAAATATTGTAATCTAATATATTAAGATTTTATTATGATTATGCAATTACCATTTTATAACTCCTTTTCTGTCAAATGCATTACAAAAACGTATGTCTTGGGTACGTATGGACTATCAACTGCACAAGGTAATGTGTTTAACTTCCCATCACCAACTCCCATGTTTTTTTTATAATTTTGTTTTTATTTTATATATATTATATTCATAAAATAATTTTCATTTTTATAATATTCAGTATTTTATATTTTCTTACCCTTTCATCCTTTAGAAAATGATAATGTTGTACCTGTGTACGTGTGGATTACCACCTCCATGAGGTGATGTGATTCAATATTCATATAAACCTTTCACGGATAGTTATAAAATTTTATTTAGTGGTTAAAAATTAAAATTTTATTATTATGTGAAAAAAAATTACCTTATTCAACATACTAAATTCATTTTTCAACAGTGACCTAAATTTCCTCAGATCACATGATGTGGACATAACCAATAAAGTGATTAACTATTTAATTGAAATAATTTAAATAAATATTCTAATTATAAGGTTGTTAACCAAGATATTATCCTTAAGTAATTAATATAATTTTATTATATATTATATAAAAAACATAAGAAAATAGTGGGGATTCATGGTAAGGGGTTTCTTAACTCAATTTTCAATCCTTGGGTTATATTTATACTTTATTAACTATTTTATATCAAGATTATGTCTGAAATAACCTATCATTATATTATTTTATATTACCTCTTTTTCTGTTCTACCATTTTTACACATAATCACTTCATTGATTAACTTTATCTTTGACAATACAATCATTGTAATGATTATTCATCTCAGTATTATTTATTTGATACATTACTTATAATATGAAACTACATCCTATTTTATGTTGTATATAATGAATATTGAGATATTATATCAAGAATCACTCTTTTATCATGATATTTAAATATATTTTGAATTTATCTCTTTCAAGTGATATTGATTTAAATTCTATAAAATTATAAGGGTTTTCATGATCTCAATTTCTATTCTTTGAGACATAATTATTGTTAGACATAACGATTTATTTTATATGCTGAACTTATTTCAACTGTAATGTATTTTAAAATAATATTTAATATAAATTATGGTTTTTATAGAGTCATGATATGTTCTATTACACAATATCTTTTTGATTCAAATATTACGAAAGTTCCTAGGGGTTTTCATCTAATAGATGCTTCTTAGAGACATGCTTAAATTGATTAACTGATATTCATTTTTATGGTGTGTATGTAAACTCTAGAAACATATTATCATGAATCATTTTATAAAAATTTAATTTTATGTTTCTTATTTTGTACATTCTTTCAAATTATTTTGGTTTTAAAAGTATATAAATGTTTTTTCATTAAAAAATTTCCTTTAATTGTTTTAAAGAAATTTAACAAAATAATTAATACATGTTCATTATATTATTTCAGGATGATATTTTATAAACATAAATGATTTTCCAAAGTTACATTCCATGATATTTGACCATATTTTAAAAGGTATTAAAATGATTGTTTTAAAAAATTTCCACAAAGTTCACTTTTTACTCTCTTTAAAAAATATTTAAAATTAATGTTTACTTTTAATTTTTATGAAATGAACAGGTTTTCCCACAATCAAAGAAATTATTTTTAGTAAATATTAAATTATATTTTTAATTGATTTTTTTTAATGAAAATTGTTTTAATAATATTTTTTGAATTTTTTATTTTAAAATGTACTGAAATAAAAGGGTATTATCCCCTATTTTCCATGATTTTTTTTAATGATCCCTTAAATGTATTTTATTCTATGTAAAAATATAGTAATTATTCCTATGGTTAAATTGAGATATTATCTCATGATATTTGTCAATTACTTTCACTGAGTGGTTTATAATGATGTTTAATGATTTTTTCATGAAATCTGTTACTTTTCAAGGAGAAAATCAAGCTATGAAATTTTTTATTAAATTCAAGAAACAATGTGTTTTGTTTCATTGTATCATACTTTGACATTATTGATGAATGTGGGATTGGTGATTGAACAAAAATCCTTAAATGAATTTATCTGAAATGTGATGTTTAGGTCTATCATATCATGCCAATGCATTGAGTAAAGAGAAAAAGTTACCTATTTATAGTTTTCTCCTAAGATGTTGTTGGAATTTTCTAGGTAAGTTTCTGAATCTGTAAAATTGATTATAAGAGTGAGATGATAATCATGATCCAAAAAAATGTTTTCATTATGATTTCTTTTAGTTCTAAGGAATATTTTATCAAGAAAAATTTCAACATGGATCATGATTTTCAACTCACAAGTATCTTGACTTAGGTTAAATCATTTTTCAATGAAGCATTATTTATGATCCATGTTTTTATGTGTATGAATTATCTTATGTTACTCTCGTACACATTAATTTTGTTATCAAAACCATATATTAGTCTTATGAAATATAATTTTTAATTATTCTGCTTACCCTTACTGATCTTTTTTCACCCACTTTATAATTTTTTAATTTCACTATGATATAAAAAATTAGGTCTATTTAATTTTTCCCTGAATGGTTTCATGTGATAAGAATTGCATAGGAGATGCTGAAGACATAATATGGAATAAGAAATGATGGTTATAGTGGTAATAATACTCATTTGATGTCATGCATATTATTATAAAAGATATTTTCTTAATTGGAAAACACTATAATCCAAAATGGTCCTTGGGAATCAATGTGATATAATAATTCTATTTTATATTGTGTCTTTTGGATTGAAAATTTTGGGTCACTTTTTTCAACATTAAAGGAAAAAAGGTGAAGATTGGGTTTTCAGAACCAGATTCTTAGAGTGTAACTTCTGAGTTGTTATATACATAATCATAAATAATTTATAAGGACTATAACATGTATAAAAAATTAAATCTTTTTATTTAAATCATAAAACAAAAAAAAGATATATTTTGATCCCATAAACATGAAATTTTTTGAAATTGAAATATTCCTTTCATTTAATACCCGATTATCCAAACTAAAATACCCAAAAAACGGAATGAGGTTTTTTAATTTAATAATATAGAAATTATTATAGATTTATCCAAATTTAAAATTATCATTATGTATGTAATAAAATACATCAATGTTCTATACTTTTTAAAACAACATTCATTTTTTAATTTTATTTAATAAAGTCAAAATGAATTTTATAAAATGCGTAAAAAGAATCATTTTGAAAACATTAGAATGAAAATCAAAAGGGAGAAATAAAATTTCTCAATAATTTATTTCTATTAATATAAATGAAAACATAATATTATTTTAATAATATAGCAGTGGAATAAAAATATTATGAAATTAAATTATAAAAACATTTAAAATTAAATTTTTATTGTAATGTGTCCCAAACCTCGAGTCCAACTTGTGACATGTGTTATCTAAAATATTCAATAAAAATATCATTATAATTATTTACATTATTAATATAAAAAATCCTTGTTTTATATTGTTTTCATTCCAATTATATATATATTATACTTATTTAGTTAATCGATTGAGTTCACATCGGTCATTTAGTGAAAATTTATCATATATGTTAGAAATTACAAAGGTAAGTTGACTACAATCTATGGGGATATTATTCCATTATATCCAGAATCTCAATCAAGGGATAATTATTATTATACATAAAATACAATTTTATAAAAACCCATGAAATGTATGCTTGAAAAACATATCACATCACATCATGGAGTTATGCAAACACATGAATGACACAATCATTTCCCAATTTATGTAAAGGTCATATAAAAGATGATGTATTATCATAAATGAATTAAAATTATTTCAACAATATTATATATATATATAATTTAGATACATCCTAATAACCATCCTTTTGAGGTAGTGAAGGAAAATGGAACACATTGCTTTATAGAGGTAGTAATCCACACGTACGCATGAGTGATGTTTCCATTTCCCATAGGAAGGAAAAAAGAGATTAAAATATGAAGTAATATAATAAATATGAAATTTAATTATCTGTAATATAAAAATGTTAATAATTCAGAATGGGCAATGATTTTTTAAAGGAGTTAGAATAATAAGTAAACATGAAATTTGATTGTTGGGAGTTTTACTTTCTCATTGGATATCCTCATTGGATTACACCTTAATTTCAGAAGTATTTTTTACTTTTGTGATAACATGACCTCTAGGTCATGTATAAGGATGTCGGGGAGAGATTTTTTATCTATTTTATGAACTGTAGTAATCAAAAGGTGTGTTTAATAGAGGAGTATAGGTGTTTTTTTGTCAGTGATGGGAGGAATACCCTTGGAATTACATAAATTATTAAATTAATATAAATTATTTTTTAGGTTTATGTTCCACCAATTTGAATTATTTTTAATATTATATTATTATATGTTTAAATCATCTCACCCAATGTATTTTTTTTTAAATTTTAGTAGATGATTTCACCATTATATCATAGTCTTATCCCATATTAACCCTCTTGAGGATTAAAATGATAAGAAAGTTGTTTACTCTATATGAGTCAATGAAGTTAATTTAAAAAGAATAGTTACCCATAAATGGTAAATTTTTAATATTTTTGAACATATCCCACTATATTAACAAAATATAATTATTTTTATGAATTTTAAATCAATGATTGTTTTTTTGAAATAATATTCCATCAATGTCATTTTTGAGACTCGTCGCATAGTTTGACTTTAATGAAATAAATATAGTAATAAAAATTTAATATGAACATTTAAAACCCCACTAATATGTCACATTAATATAAATAGGTATTTGACATAATTATTCCTCAAAATTTAATTACTTGTATGTATTTTTAAAAAACATTTAATTTATTTTCCTATTACTTAAACAAGCAATGTGTCGGCGTTAAGTAATTATTTAAGACAATTATTTTATTACTAACCATTAAAAATAAATTTCCATTTAAAAAATCATTAACCTCTAAAATAATATTTTAAAATAGATGATAACCGATTTTCATCCCTATGAAAAAATATTAATGATATTAAAACAAAAAGTGTGATATTTTGTTTGTATTCCTTACATAACATCATATCAACGTTATAATCAAAGGAAGTTTGTAAGAAATTGAAACATTTTATAATCATGATTTTTTTTAAAAAAAACTTATCCAATAAACTAAATTCTTGTTTCATGGATATTTTAATGCCTTATCCCAAAGTTCTAATCTTTTTTATCTGTTTTAACCTTACTAAGGTGACAAATATTCACTATAGTAACTATTCGAAATAAAAAAAATAAATGGGAAATATTTAACAAATTTTAACATCTTAATTCCAAATATTTAATCCATTTTTTAATATTCAATCTCAATAAGTTTCATTAATCAATTTTAATATAAATTCAAAAAATGTAATGAAAATTTGTTTTTAGAAAACTGATTTATAATCCTTAAAATGAACTTATAAAAAAAATCATGAAAGTTTGTTATTCCTATGAAATTAACTAGATTATATCAAATTAAATGGTAATTATCTTAATTTATTTTCAAATTAAAAACAAAAATGTGGTTTTAAATTACTTTAGTTAAACAAAATAAATGTCAATGTTACAAAAAAAGTATTTATAACTATTTAATGAAAATTCAATCTTTTTTGAAGAATCCAAGCAATTAACCATAATATAATTTTTAAATTCTAATTCAAAAATTTATATACATTTAATAAAATATAAATTATTAAAAATGGTAAAACATAATTCTAACAAACATCCACAAAATTCATTTAAACCCATTTTCGAAGAAAATATTTTTTAATGCATAAAATGAGTGTACTAAAAATTTAGTAATTATTTGTTATGAATTAATCAATACATTTTAGATAATATAAAACCATTAAACATATTTTCCATAATTTCATTATTACTAATCGTACCTCTAATTTAATGTCTATTTTATAATGGCCCCATTTATTATATGTCACAATTCACTTAATTCTGGGAATTGTGTTTAAAGCAAGCTATCAAGAATTGAATTCTTTTAAACCAAATGTTATGTGTGTTTTGTTCTACCCACTTAAATAAATTATGTCTTCATAATTTTATTTTATTTATTACAATAAAATTAAAACATTTTTTTAAATAAATTATAGATATTTAAAGATAAGATATATGATCTTCAAAGGAAAACCATATTTAATATTTAAAAATCCATTATTGAAATCCCACATCATATAAAGGGATAATAAAACATACTTCAGAAATGTTGAAAAGTGAAACATTTAGTCTACATGGAATAATATTTTTTTTCCAAGATAGGGAGAAATTTAGTGGGAAGATAAAATGTTGATACATAGCAGAAAAATAACAAACAATGAATAATATATTGGGATAGAGAAAATTTTCATGAGAAATTTAATACCCAAAAAACCATAAATATTTAGAGGATAAATAATTCCATCAATATGTCAAAATGAAGATAATATGATAAAATTATTATTTCTAGATCCTTTTCCTAGAGTTAAGTAATTATTTTACTAAAAATATTGAGAACAAGTCAAAATATACTAACTTGATTTCATTCATTTACAATAGAAAATATTTATCATTTGGTTCTTCATTGGGATAATTTTTTCACTTATATCTCACTAGTTATTCCAAGAAAATAAAATTCTAGATTTATATTTTTTTTAATTCCAAAAATAACTAATATTATGTTTTACCAGATCTAAAGATCCATAAAATAATATTTTGTTATTCCTATTATCTTTATAAATTAATCAAATCCAAAAATTTTAAAACAAGATAAGATAATACTGAATATTTATAAACATTTATATAAGGAAATATTATTCAAAAATTCCTAGAAAATAATACCCATAGATCATCATAGATCATTCCATAAATATCTTACCATATAAATTTTCAAATTTTGCCTTAACAAGAATGAAAGCAACAAATTAAAGATATTTGACCTTATATTCTTCCATTATTAACTTAAAAATTATATCAAAATCATTTATAATGATATATACCATAAATTAATACACTCTAATAATATAATATATTAAATATGCTAATATTTTCAGAAAAATATTCTAAATATCTATAGTTGTATAGTAAAAAATTATATGCTTCCAATATATAATTCAAACATTATGAATTAAATAAAATCCCATATTAGATAAAAATATCTTCATTTGTCTTAATCATATAATGTTCTTTAAATACTGAACATTTTCAAAAAATAAATTTAATTACTTAGTCACTAGATAAAATTCCAATCTCATAGTTGTATATATGATATATTTTATGTTCCCAAAATGTAATAACACTTTTACTATAATTACATAATCTTATGATATAATCTTAAACCTAAATCACATCGATACCTTTTAGCTTATTTCCAAAATATATATAAAATCATATACTCAAATAACCATTCCACTAAAACATAATTTAAAAATAAGTGTTACATATAACTATATCGTTTATTAAAACCCTATAAATGTCTCCCAATATAATACAACCACATAAAAGTTATAAAGGTATTAATTCCTTCAAACATAGACACATTCACAAATTTATCAACCCTTAAATAAAATACCACAACATCATAACTCCTAAAACAAAATACAATACACATTTAATCATTCAATTTTATTAATAATCCATTATGTATTCTTTAATATATTATATCTCTACACTTCTATCCAATAATATAGAAAATATAATTCAATTCAGAAGATTCAGAAATCTCAATATATTCATATTTCATAAATTACATATAAATTACTCATTAGTTTTAAAAATATATCACTTTCATTAAAATCCCAAATTCAAATACGGATGTCCCTTGATATACTAGTTCAAGTATATACATTGTTATAATTCCTAAAAAACATTAAATGTTCTTATGATTACATTATTTATTTAAAATGATTTCAAATTGATTTATGTAGATGTAGAATAATATTTAAATTTTTTAACAATCCCATGATTTTAATGTATATCTTTTATACATCACCATAAACATATTTTCCAAAATGTATTTGGATATTGTATTTTTTCATAAGGGTTCTTATTTTAAGAAAGAAAAAATTCATATAACAAGATAAATACATTAGTAATTTGAAGGTCACCCACCATTATAGCTGGGTAGAGGGTTGGATATCCTTTTTTAGAGTTATCCATTATAAAAATGTGATAAATTCCCTTACGATATTTTCTAAAATTATTATTTTTAGATAGTTTTTTTCAAATAAAATGAAAAACTTTGTCCTAGTGTCCTTCATAATAGCGAAGTATATAAGTGGATTAGGATACATTATAATGTTCCTTGCATGTATCTTGAATACGGAAGAGGGTGTCTAGATCCAAATATCTTAAATTGTTATTTCAAGTGAATAGATAAAATGATAAATTTGATTTTTGTTTCATTTCAATCCATCTATCATTTAATGGTTATTTAACCATGGGAAATTAAATTGTTGAGTCAATAACCCATAATTTAATTAAGTAAATTTGAGTTAACAACAAAATAAAGTTTGAATGGCTTACTATATAACACCCTTTCTATCAATCAATAACACCATAGTGTTAATCTAGGTTATCCATGTTCCTCATTCAATTCCATAACATTTAATTAAAATACCCCATAATGGTTCATTGGAAACATTTGAATTTTCCCAAGCATATCCCTCGGGTTTTTATAACTAAGTGGGTATTCTGAGACACACTCACAATGCATTGGGTGATGATCGATGTAACACCTAATCCCCCCTTTCATATTTGTTACCAAAAGGTTCATATGATCCATAACAATATCCTATTTCTAGTATCCAAAAATGGATTTAATTGATATAAAAACCATAAGATATTATCGTTACAAAAACATTTGGATATTATCTTTTAATTGGACTTATTAAAACATAATGGTATCTAAAAACTTAAACTATCCTAACCAGAATCATCTTATCCTCAAAACATATCAGAAACATTTCTATGATACTAAATATAAGGGCCTTACCTTAAAATATTAGATAATAATGGAATTAAATGATTAATTTCGATCCTTACACTTTGAGGATCATTTCTGTAACACCACAAGATTTTGTGAAATATGTTTCTCAAATAAATTAAATCTTTTCAAGATTTTATAAAACATAAAACAATAAATATTTTCTTGTAATACATGCAACACTATGTTTGGATTTCTTTACATGTAACACTATGTTTATATTTATTTACACATAATACTATGATTTTATTGTGTTTCCCATAAAAACGAGTTTGTCTAGTGTTACATGCAACATCAAGTTTAATTAAAACATGACATATAATTTAAATTTTATTATTTAATATGATAGATATCACATAGCCATTAGAATTATGGGTAGAAATAATATTAGATAGATTAAGAAAATATATTATTTTCACATTTATATATAATGAATTATTTGGTTATTAATTAATTACAAATGAATATAAAAACCATTTAAAACTTAGGAGAAACATTTTATGAAAAAACAATTCAATAAACATAAATGTTTTTTCGATCAATAAATATTGACAAATAAATTATGTTTATTATTTTTCTGAAATTTATATATTATATATTAAATCAAATGTTTAACATTCATTTTATGTGTTTTATAGACAATAGATTAGAATAAATGAAATTTTATGGTTAAAACCATATTTTCAAAAAAGTTATTTGTCTCCATTGGTGTGCTCATATTAAAATAAATTAAAAAAAATTATAAAATTTATTTAAAAAATAAAATTCATTTTTAAAATCATAATATCAAAAAATATATTAGTGTAATGTTTTGGATTTTTCTCAAAAGATTATTTTTCTGATGAATAGTTTAAAATACTAATTTTTAATTGAATACATCCATTTTTTTTAAAATATTTATAAAGTTAAATTATATATTAAAATGTTTCTAAAATGAAAATAGATAAACTATATATCTATTAATATAATTTAAGTAATTATAATCATTTTAAAATTTAACTTTATTAAAATTACATTGTATACTTTCAAAAATATTTATTTGAAAACCCACTTTCTCAACGCTTCTGCTGAATTAATTTTCAAATAAAATATTCCACTTCATTGAATGAAATTTTAAAAAAATTGATTTCATATTTATATTCAGAATAATTTTTATTCTCTAATA